>OY992876.1:434463408-435078408 GCA_963921405.1 Cepaea hortensis
TGACAGATCCAATCACTCACCTTGTCAGATCTGGTGTTTCCACCACAACAACTACTTCACTGACAGATCCAATCACTCACCTTGTCAGCTCTGGTGTTTCCACCACAACAACTACTTCACTGACAGATCCAACCACTCACCTTGTCAGCTCCGGTGTTTCTTCCACAACAACTACTTACCAACAGATCCAACCACTCACCTTGTCTGCTCAGTTTTTCTACCACAAGAACTACTTCACGGACAGATTAAACCACTCACCTTGGCACGGGCATACCCGCCACTGAGTGGGTCGGAATGCGTCCACAGAAACCCTCCTCTGCCCCTGTACCCCACCTGGTTGACCTCCAGAATCTGATCCAGGTGCTCCAGCTCGATGTTGCGCAGATCGTCCGGGCTGTTGTTGGAGTTGCAAGGGAACTGCTGCTTCTCCATGTCGTACACCATCCGGCTGGAGCCGATGTAGTCAAATGTCTCCTGCAATCAACACAACAAAACAGTTGGTTGGTTGATTGGTTGGTTGGTTAGTTGTTTGGTTGGGTAGGTTGGTGGGTAGTTAGTTAAGTAATTTATTAGTTAGTTAGTTAGTTAGTTAGTTAGTTGGTTGGTTGGTTGGTTGGTTGGTTGGTTGGTTGGTTGGTTGGTTGGATGGTTGGTTGGTTGGTTGGTTGGTTGGTTGGTTGGTTGGTTGGTTGGTTGGTTGGTTGGCAGTCACAGTTCCAACTTCACGGCCATGGGTCGTCCCCATAATGCTCGTTCCTGTGCCAATGATATCACACACATTTCTCCTCATTGTCCCAAGTGTAAAGTGGAACAGACAGGAGTCTCGACAAACCCACAGCCCGCACAGGTATACTATGCATAAGGCAGCTACCAGAATGCCAACACAAAAGTCCGCCACGAAAAATACAGTTCATCGTAGATGGAAGTGGCAGTCACTAGAAAACCAGCAGTTGCACACACATTGCTGCAAAAGGCAAAACCAGTTAGCTCAGCAATCGGCCTGCCGTAATTTTTCTGAACACACAGTTCACGATACAAACAACCGGGGATATATGTCAAGCACACAATAAACACAACTGAACCACTCCCTAACCCACGCTACCTCAACTACTTTTATCTGTGTTCGCGAAGCCTGTTCTGGGTGTACAACCAAGATTTATGTAGGCTTAGCTGGTAAACCAAGACTTATGTAGGCTTAGCGGGTAATCATCACCAGACAGTGACAATGTGTTCAAGATTAGGTACGTGTGTAACTCAGGTGTCTGGAAGAGTATGCTGATTACAGACCACCTGATCCACGATAGAAGTAACAAAGAGACAACCTGTGAGAGCCATGACAGAAGATGTTGGCGCTGGACCACTTGTGAGATATTACCCAGTCAATTGCTTGAGTGCGACGTTCAGTGGGCCTTGTGTCCACTGGATGGCATGTCCAGGAAAAGTATTGTTGACTCTGGTCTGATGGGCGCATTTGCAAGATATGTCCTTCTTGACAGATAAATGTTACCTGTCGCTGCCGCAGTCAGTTCATCTTAGTAATAGGGGAAGCTAATCCACACGTAATCGGCTAGAAGCAGTAGCACGTGTACAGAACACGCTTGAGTTCAAAGTGACCGGACTAAACAAAACAAACAGTGAGGAAACCGTTGAGTCAAAGTACAATATCCTTTAGTTGTTCTCTTTTGTTGTTTGTTCACAATAACCAAGATAACAGCATTCTAAACTGTTCCACGTATGGCACGCCATCGTGTCGTTTCCATAATTCTAAACTGTTCCATGTATGGCACGCCATCGTGTCGTTTCCATAATTCTAAACTGTTCCATGTATGGCACGCCATCGTGTCGTTTCCATAATTCTAAACTGTTCCATGTATGGCACGCCATCATGTCGTTTCCATAATTCTAAACTGTTCCATGTATGGCACGCCATCGTGTCGTTTCCATAATTCTAAACTGTTCCATGTATGGCACGCCATCGTGTCGTTTCCATAATTCTAAACTGTTCCATGTATGGCACGCCATCGTGTCGTTTCCATAATTCTAAACTGTTCCATGTATGGCACGCCATCGTGTCGTTTCCATAATTCTAAACTGTTCCATGTATGGCACGCCTTCGTGTGGCTTCCATAATTCTAAATTGTTCCATGAAAGGCACGCCATCGTGTCGGGACCATAATTCTAAACTGTTCCATGTATGGCACGCCTTCGTGTGGCTTCCATAATTCTAAACTGTTCCATGTATGGCACGCCATCGTGTCGTTTCCATAATTCTAAACTATTCCATGTATGGCACGCCTTCGTGTGGCTTCCATAATTCTAAATTGTTCCATGTATGGCACGCCATCGTGTCGTTTCCATAATTCTAAACTGTTCCATGTATGACACGCCTTCGTGTGGCTTCCATAATTCTAAACTGTTCCATGTATGGCACGCCTTCGTGTCGCTTCCATAATTCTAAACTGCCCCATGTATGGCACGCCATCATGTCGTTTCCATAATTCTAAACTGTTCCATGTATGGTACGCATTCGTGTCGCTTCCATAATTCTAAACTGTTCCATGTATGGCACGCCATCGTGTCGTTTCCATAATTCTAAACTGTTCCATGTATGGCACGCCTTCGCGTGGCTTCCATAATTCTAAACTGTTCCATGTATGGCACGCCTTCGTGTGGCTTCCATAATTCTAAACTGTCCCATGTATGGCACGCCATCATGTCGTTTCCATAATTCTAAACTGTTCCATGTATGGTACGCCTTCGTGTCGCTTCAATAATTCTAAACTGTCCCATGTATGGCACGCCATCGTGTCGCTTCCATAATTCTAAACTGTTTCACGTATGGCACACAAACATGTCGCTTCCATAATTCTAAACTGTTCCAACGACGGTGTGCCTGCAGATTAACAACACCAAGGAGAGCGATATTCTGCAATTCTCTCCCAATAAATGCCCAGGTCACCAGCCCAGTTCCTCATTAAGGCTAAACAATATAAAATGACACAAAGTAGTGCAGCTTTACATAACAGAGTTAAGACACATACAGAACGTTGCGGCGATTAGCCTTCATCAGCAAACAAACACATTCACAAACACAACATATAGTCAAGGAGATCACCTGTGACTACATCAGAAGGTGACGACAGGACGAGAAGAACAAAAGCATGGACAAATGGAAGCAATGAAGAGAAAATGAGAATTTAAAAAACTGTTAATTGAAGAGAATGTTAGTTGAAGAAAATGTTTAATTGAAAAAAATGTGAGGTGAGTATGAACGTTTTCTCTATTAACATTTTTTTTTTAATTTTTTAAGTTGCGTATCCCTTACGGGACGTTGCAGTCAACACCAGCATTTTTCAGCTGCTGTTGATGTACTAGGTAAGTGTTACGTTCAGAAGTTTGCCATTGCTTTCTGAACGACCGGCTCCCATACCAGCACGTTATAACACAGCGCGACACAGTCTGCTGCACAAATCGGTCGCAGCTGAGCTTCGAACGCCTGGTACCCGGCTCACGAACTGCGTTCGCAAGCCTTTAGCCACGGAGCAGGTAGATTTTTTTTAGATTAATTACCTGTAGAAAGGGCGGGGTGTCAGAATGATAATAAAACACACACTAGCTTGCAGGTTCAAAGCAGTGTTAAAAGGGCCCGCGTGAATGGAGGTGGGGAATGACACGACGTGCCACTCAGGGCCAGGAAAAACACATGGATACCGACCCGTCGCCAGAACCGATAGGGTTAAGGAACGGTATAAATACTAGGTGATTATAATCGTCAAATCGCTTTCGCAGTCGTTACATTCGCAACTGCGAGCGCTAACAAGACAAGTCACCTGAACAAGTAAAGAAGCCTGATACGGGGGAAAATGGCACGTTGCAAGAACACCAAAAAGACACACGGTATCCAAGTTGTGCAGCGTGGGAGCCGACAAAGCCGTAAAGAAGACGGGCGGAGAGAACTTTCATGAGAGCTGCAACAAAGCACCTGAAACTACAATCTACTATTGAAGCCACCACGAGAAAGATCGACGACAACCCAACACAGGCAAGAGCCAACACAGCGGAGAAGGAGGAGAAAGACACCAGAGTCGGAAACACCGAACCAAAAACAGTCAGATGGGTTGTCAAACGTATTCAAGTGGAGCTGTCAGAAGAAAAAATCACGAAGCAGCTACAAGAATAGAATCTCAACATCCGAATCTTGAAGGCGGAGCGGATTCTGACGTACTCAAAGACCCCTACCATGCTGGCGGTGATGACGACAGAGGGCAGCGAGATACCACGCCAGGTATCGACAGACGATAATATACAACAACCTGAAGGATTCATATCAAGATTACTCAATGTTTCAGATGCCAGAGGGCCGGCCACAGCAAGAGCAGCTTGTTGCAGTAAGACGGAAATCTTCCGGTACTGCGCCGATCACCACGCCTTCAAGGAGTGTCCGCTGGCCAAGCTGGACACGGACTTCCGAGCACCCAACAACAAACGAAAGTGCGCCAACTGCCTGGGCAAACATGGAGCAAGATACTTGGGCTGTCCGTACCTCTAAAGACACAGAAACACTTTAAAGATCGCAATTACCATAAAGACATAATTCAAGGAAGCAATGCAAAGGGGCGAGACAGCCACGGGTATATCACATGCTGAAAGAGATCAACTGCAAAAGCAGATAGACGAGTTGAAGAAACAAGTCAAGGTACTGCTGACGCAGACTCCGACCAGCGACAAGGAGAAACTACTGGCGGAAATAAAGGAGATCCAGCAAAACATCAAGCAATAAATTGAACATATGGCCGAGTTGAAGCAGGAAAACGAAGAAATGCTACGCACCATAAAAGCGGAGATAAAGAGAGCGGCTAAAAGCTGAAATGAAATCAATTCAAAACAAACCAACAGAAGCCATGCAAGAAACCCAACAAAAAATCGAGCCGGAACCGCAAGATAAAACCAGCAGCCGAACTACGACGCCGGAGACACCCAAGGGGAAACCAACATCCCGCCAGACAGCCGAAGAAAGACAAGATGAGGACCCTGACGACGGCATGGAGTGGCCTACCGAGGGGCCTACCTTGGAGGAGTGCATAGAAGCAGAAAAGAAACGGGCACGGCAAGAGGGACTCAGGCGCGAGGAATACATAAGGAGACCGGAAGAAAAATGAAAGAAGATGCCTAAGAAACTCAGGGGGAAATCGATAGATTACCCGGAGATACTCTATGACTATGAGGCCGAACTCGAGTGCTATATAGATGACGGAGAGGCCGTCCCATGGCTGACCACAGAGGAAGCAATCGAAAGACAGCAAGAACTCAAACGCGAAAGTGAAAAAAGGCGGAAGGAGGAAAATCGCATTGAAAAGCGTCTATAGGTAATTCACACAAAAAAGGAGACAAAAATGCTAAATAAAAAGTCCGTATAAGGACTACAGCCAGTCAAGCCAGACGAGCCAGGAGTCTACACCAACAAAGAAAACCACAAAAGGAGACGGGCATAAAGGGTAGCCGCCAAACCAACCCCCCCCCCCCCCTCCCACCCCTTAACTGACGTCACAGACACAAACGCTTATGTAACCGGTCCGAGGGAGGACTCACTCGTAAGAGCGCACACGACAAGAAATAGGGCTAAAAACTCACAAATACCACCGCTCTCAACTATAACCACCGCAGAGGAAGCAGGTTAGATGAGACCGAATTTGGATTTTTTTTTTTTTTCTTCGAAAATTCGAATTGGAATTGGAATCGTCAAATGAGATGAGCCAAATATTTGAAACAGCACTCAACAGGAGCCAAGGTTTTCCCGTGCACTGACACCGAGGAACCTGGTGGCGTCAGTACGGCCTGTTGTTCCGAACACCGACCGGCTGTGCTGATCTGAACATAACTGCTGTTTGTGGATCTCACTTGTAATCTGACCACAGATCCAGACAGGATACAAGTAACTTTAGAGTCATGTTTAAGATTTTCATCACTATCTTTATGTGATTGTAGTTCACCATCATCATCTTGAGAACTATCGTGTACAATGTAATTTGATAGACAATAAAATTGATTATAGTGTGCTTTAACTCATAGTTTAATTGTTATACTTTTGTTTTCCAAGGGACGCAATTGCTTTGCTTACCTTGGTTGGGGATTACTTAAGTACTAAGGAGGGGAAAGCAGTCGGAGGGGATAATATTCCCTGGCTAGTAATCCTTTCGTAGATGTAAACCTAGTCATCTAACTTTCCCTTTTCCCACTTCTTGGAGAATATTAAGACTAGCTAATTTACGAGCCACTTTTAGCTGTCCTCTTGAATATTCATGGGCGTAATCTTTATTTCAGCCGTATAGATTTTGTCCCGAGTCATTTTCTGACTATTTGGAGTGGCCCGCCAGCGATAGTACATTCAACTAGGCGGTGGCTGCTCACCCCCACTTCTGACAAATACTCACTCCTTGGTCTAGCATACACAAGCACAGACATGCACAACAGGCATGTACTCTCAGTCTGCATACCGTGCTACACTGCTGGAGTGTGAACATTGTGTTCATCTGTGGGAAATACTCACTCCTTGGTCCAGCATACACAAGCACAGACAGAACACAACAGGCATGTACTCTCAGTCTGCATACCGTGCTACACTGCTGGAGTGTGAACATTGTGTTCATCTGTGGGAAATACTCACTCCTTGGTCCAGCATACACAAGCACAGACAGAACACAACAGGCATGTACTCTCAGTCTGCATACCGTGCTACACTGCTGGAGTGTGAACATTGTGTTCATCTGTGGGAAATACTCACTCCTTGGAAGAACACGAACATAATGTCCTTGGCAGCACTGTTGTCTCTGATGGTGTCGCGGACTTTCCAGAGAGCCTCGGCGGTGGCCAGTAGCGTCACGATGCCCGACACGGCTGTGTCTGCTGCCTGGTAGGTTTTGTGGAAGATGGAAGTGGCGTCGAGCTGTCAGAGGAAACAAGCGGGAACACACATTGGCTGAAAGGATATATTACACGCCTATACAGTACTAGGCAATCACCAGGCTTTATCTTGATACTACAACGATTATGAGACGGGGAGAGAAAGAGCAAGAGAGAGAGAGAGAGAGAGAGAGAGAGAGAGAGAGAGAGAGAGAGAGAGAGAGAGAGAGAGAGAGAGAGAAGAAGAAGAAGAAGAAGAAGAAGAAGAAGAAGAAGAAGAAGAAGAAGAAGAAGAAGAAGAAGAAGAAGAAGAAGAAGAAGAAGAAGAAGAAGATAGACGGGGGGGGGGGGGGTAAATGAAAACAACTCAATCAGGACAATAATAACAGAACCACGACAACAACTCAGTCAGAGCAGCGATAAGGACAACAACAACATCCAATAGTGCAACAACAACAACTCAACCAGGACAACACCAATACCAACAACAATAACTCAGCCAGGAAAACACCAATAAGTACAAAAAACCGCAACAAGGACAACAACAAGTAAAACAATAACTCAACCAGTTCAATACCAATAAGTACAACAATACCTCATCCAGTACAAACCAATAAGTACAACAATAACTCAGCCAGCACAATACCAATAAGTACAACAACAACTCAACTTTGACAACATCAACAAGTACAACAATAACTCAACCAGGCCAACACCAATAAGTACAAAAATACATCAACCAGGACGACACCAAGAAGTACAACAAAAACTCAACCAAGACAACACCAATAAGTACACCAATAACTCATTCATGACGACACCAAGAAGTACAACAAAAACTCAATCAGGACGACACCAATAAGGACAACAATAACTCAACCAGCACAGTGTAATAAGTACAACAATAAATCAATTAGGACAACATCAATAAGTACAACAATAAATCAAACAGGGCGACACCAATAAGTACAACAAAAACTCAACCAGGACGAACGAACGAACGAACGAACGAAAATCTTTATTTTCCAAGGGTTAAAAATTGGGCACGCAGGCCTGTCTGACATTCTGCCCTTCTTCTCTATTTCCTCTCATACATTCTTTCATTCAACATCTCTTATGAAGCAAATCTTTGACAACAAAAGAACAAATAAGCATTAAAACGCATGAAAAATAATCAATAACAAATGACTCACATGGGCATTATAAATACCTAAGGAGGGTGTAATGTGCCATACATAAGGAAATGTTTTTTGGCTAGTTGTCATTTGAGATAAGTTACCATTATTGTCTTTTTGTGTTATTGTTTATGGAGGTATGTAGTCTGTACTAAGGTAGTGTTCAAACAGGTTGCGACTGTATGTATAATGATTGGTGGTGTCTTTGATTTCTTGTGGAAGATTGTTCCACAACTGAGTGGCAGAGAATGCTAAGCTTGTTTTATATGTCTACCCTAGGTTTAGGGACATGAAGTTTACTTAGTCGTTCGCTATGTCTTGCGTTATATTTAAACAATGGCCAAAGGTAGCTTGGAGCATTTTGAAATAGGATTTTGCGAATTAGATTAGCCTTATTAAAAAGTAGGCGTGTGTGGTGTGGCAGTAACTGAAGACGTTCGTGTAGGTTAGAATTGTCTGTAAGCTTATCACAAATAAGGACAATGATAACTCAACTAGGACAACATGAACAATAACACAACCAAGACAACAACAATAAGTACAACAATAAGTACAACAATAACTCAATCAGGAAAAAACTAACACCTACAACAAAAACTCAACCAGGACAAGACCAGCAAGTACAACAATATCTCAACCAGCACAATACCTATACTATACGTACAACAATAACTCAACAAGGACAACACCAAAAAGAACAAAAACTCAACCATGACAACACCAACAAATACAACAATACCTCAACCAGCACAACACCAACAACAACAATAACAACTCAGCCAGGACAATACTATAAGTACAACAATAACTCAACTAGGACGACACCAATAAGGACAACAACAACTCAACTACGACAACACCAATAAGGACAACAACAACAACAACAACAACAACTCAACTACGACAACACCAATAAGGACAACAACAACAACAACAACTCAAATACGACAACACAAATAAGGACCACAATATCTCAACTAGGACAACACCAATAAATACAACAACTCAACTAGGACAAAACCAATAAGCACAACAATAACTCAACTAGGACAACACCAATAAGAACAACAACAACTCAATTATGACAACACTAATAAGGACAACAACTCAACTAGGACAACACCAATAATGACTACAACAACTCAACCTGGACAACACCAATAAGTACAACAATAACTCAATCAGGACAACACCAATAAGTACAACAACTCAACTAGGACAATACCAATAAGGACTACAACAACTCAGCCAGAACAACACCAGTAAGGACAACAATAATTCAGCCAGGACAACACCAATAAAGACAACAATAACTCAACTACGACAATACCAATAAGGGCAACAGCAACTTAACTAGAACAACACCAGTAAGTACAACAATAACTCAACTACGGCAACATCAATAAGTACAACAATAACTCAACAACCAGAACAACACCAATAAGAACAACTCAACCATGACAACAACAATAACAACGACAACAATGAACACTTACCCGAGTGGCCACCATTACCACCGACCTGTGCAACCGAGTCTCGTTGGCTCCCACCAGTTTCATGGTGGCCACTACATTCCTGTCCCCCAGGGGGTCACAGAACACCTTGTGTTCCGACAGGCCGAACTGGTACTGCTGAGATCGACGCAGGCATGTCACCGAGTCCACGGCTGCCTCCATTTTGGTCCTCAATTCGGCGGCGCAGGCCGGGTACACCTTTGACTTGTTGTTGAATGCATAAAAACACTGCAAACGTAAAATATAATCAACATGTCACTGTTGCGGGGCACGAGGACAGCTGTATCCTGGTCAGAAACGGTAGCGTGGACAGACGTGTCAGTTCACAAATCAGTTAATCAGATGCCGTTTCCACAATGAAGGTTGGTTGCAATGGAGCTCCAACACTGTCTGTCTCCCGCCTTGACTGTACATTCTTTAAGACTGCTGTTCGTCGTCCATCTCTTGATGTTACTTTGCCATTTATATCGTTGTTTACCTCTTGCTCGATTTCTTTCAACTGTACACTCCAGTCAGGTCTTAGTCAGATATGACTGAGCTACCGTATGACAGTAGACGGTACTACCTACTTTCTGTTAGCGCCGAATACTGGGTCTTAGTCAGACATGACTGAGCTACCGTATGGCAATAGATGATACTACCTTTCTTCTTCTTCTTCTTCGTTCATCCGGTGTGTTTTTTTCGGATGTGACTGCGTTGTGCCTGTTTACAGCAGAGCTGCGTTCTTGCGCCGTTAGGCCGACACAACCGACTTCTGCGGGCATTTGTTGACCGGGTTAACCTTCCCGGGATACTACCTTTCTATTAGCGCCGAATGTTGGTTGGCACTTACCTAATTCCAAACTCCACATTGTGCCAACGGCTTTGTACGGAGGAGCGACATTGGAAGGGTACAAGCCTTATCCTGGTGCGAGGAAATGCAAACTAAAGACGAAATGTCGTGGCAGGGCAGGCCAGGCCCTAAGCCTTCGTTGGCAGTTGGTTTAGGATCAAAGCTCCGATAGGCGGACAGTTAGAGCATTGCTTTGCTGATCCAGCAGCTTCTGCAGTTTGTCTTGTTCCAGACGTATTGGTTTTACCTTTCCAGCTAGGCAGGCTGAGAGAGGGATCATGCTGCATGGGCAACACATGATCTCCATATTTCAGCCCAGGCTTTGTGCTGTGGAGAGGTATAACTCCATCCCTAGTCTTAACCGCTCTCGGAATATAAGTGAGAGGTAACAGTTGCTCAGATGGCGGCCTCTACAATGCCCAGAGATTGAAGGCCAAGACCGAAATTATTAGGGTGCTGATCAGGGAGTTGTTTGCAGATGATGCTGCAGTTACGACCCACTCTGAGGAAGAATTACAACGTCTACTATCTGCATTCTCCAATGCTTGTTCTGAATTTGATTTAATATTAGCAAAATGAAGACGCAGATTATGTCACAATGTATACATGGGGTATCATCAAGCTTTATTGACGACGCCGAACTGAAGATAATAGACCATTCTGCATATTTAGGATCAGAGGTAAATAGCAAATAATCCCTAGATCAGGAAATCAACATCGGGATTGGTAAGTTAGCAACAACAAAGAACAGGTTAACAAACAAGAGTCTGGGAGATGATAATGAGGATGATGACGACGACGATGAAGATGACTTTATGATGATGACGACGACGGTGATCACGATGACGATGTCGACGATGATGAAGCAGAGATATGTACTGCCTACACAGAAACAGATGATACAGTGAGGGAACCACGTTCAGGCAGCAACAATTCACACACATACCTTGTTCAGCACGGCATCCACGTCCTGAGGCTGGGACAGCTCTAAGACCGGCAGGTGTATGTTCCGGAAGCGCACGGAAGTCCCGCTGCGGTTCCACAGCGCCTTCTTACAGTGGGCGAACGTGGTGTTACCGTACATGCCTGGGAGAGAGTGGGAACCAGTGGACGTGAGCTGCATCTTGTGGGCCACACCGGCCGTCTCTGTTATCTGGGAACCCTGGTTATACACTGGGTCATTCAGCATTGTAGTGATTGCGTGTGAGAGTGGCATCATGGGTGCTATGACACCTCATGATAAGTAGACTCTTCGCCACATTGTTTTGCTGAGGCAGACACCACTTGCCTACTCGAGATAACATTACAGATGTAAACACCACGGAAGAGACAAAACAGGACATTTGGACAATTTATTTCAGGTCAACGAACGAAGAAGAAGTTGAGAAGGAAGTAACAAAAGAAGAAAAGAGTAGGAGGGATTGGAGGAGGAAGAAAAAGAAGAATAAGAAGATAAGGAAAAGGAAACAACGATGGCATTCTTGTGTAATCTTGACAGTCTCTAAATGAATTAATGGACAATACCATCAGAAAGTCCGACAACACGAAGACTCACAAATACAAGCCGAAGATTCCAAAACAGGTTCCATCACAAAACACAAAAAACGAAAACAAGAATATGTACATAACCATAAAACATAAATATCCTAATCCAAAACCAATCATTGTTTAACCATATTCTGTCTGTGGAACATCCTGGGCAGACACTAGTCTGTGGGACATCCTGGGCAGTCATACGTCTGTGGGACATCCTGGGCAGTCACTAGTCTGTGGGACATCTTGGGCAGTCACTAGTCTGTGGGACATCCTGGGCAGACACTAGTTTAGCTAATGAGAGCGAATCAACCATGGACTTTGCTCTTGCGAAATCTACATCGAAGACTACAAACTCTGAAAGCTAACAGATCAATAGAGCGGCACGACCATTCCCTGCAATGGCTGTAGACAATCATCACAAAGATCTTACACATTCCCTGCAATGGCTGTAGACAATCATCACAAAGGTCTTGGACATTCCCTGCAATGGCTAGTGACAATCATCACAAAAGTCTTGCACATTCCCTGCAATGGCTGTAGACAATCATCCCAAAGATCTTGCACATTCCCTGCAATGGCTGTAGACAATCATCACAAAGATCTTACACATTCCCTGCAATGGCTGTAGACAAGCATCACAAAGATCTTTCACTCACTGCCCGGAGATCTCATGACCATGATTCAGATGTTTTCCAACCTGGATGAGACCAAGTCACTGATAATGTCGAACTCTTGAGTTTTTCGTTCAACGCGCGATACAGGTAGCTTGGACAACAGTACATGTGAGAGTTGTCCAACAGTGGGTGTAACAACATGGCAGAGAGCAGTAGCCACAATCTTCCGGGAAACTCGCCATGAGAGGCGAGGGGAAGTAGTGGTTATACTCTCCGTGGGAGACGAGGGGGAGTAGTGGTTAGACTCACTATGGGAGACGAGGGGGAGTAGTGGTTAGACTCTTCATGGGAGACGAGGGGGAGTAGAGGTTAGACTCTCCATGGGAGACGAGGGGGAGTAGTGGTTAGACTCTCCATGGGAGACGAGGGGGAGTAGAGGTTAGACTCACCACGGGAGACGAGGGAGAGTAGAGGTTAGACTCACCATGGGAGACAAGGGAGAGTAGAGGTTAGACTCACCATGGGAGACAAGGGAGAGTAGAGGTTAGACTCACCACGGGAGACGAGGGAGAGTAGAGATTAGACTCACCATGGGAAACGAGGAGGAGTAGTGGTTAGACTCTCCATGGGAGACGAGGGAGAGTAGTGGTTAGACTCACCATGTGAAGCGAGGGAGAGCAGTGGTTAGACCCATCATGGGAGACGAGGGGGAGTAGAGGTTAGACTCTCCATGGGAGACGAGGGGGGGTAGAGGTTAGACTCACCATTGGAGACGACGGGGAGTAGAGAATAGATTAGCATAGGAGACGAGGGAGAATAGAGGTTAGACTCACCATGGGAGACGAGGAAGAGTAGATATTAGACACCATGGGAGACGAGGGGGAGTAGATGTTAGACTCGCCATGGGAGACGTGGGGGAGTAGAGGTTAGACTTCCCATGGGAGATGAGGTGGAGTAGAGTTTAGACTCCCCATGGGAGACGAGGGGAGTAGAGTTTAGACGCTCGCCCACCGACCCGGTGGTCATGGCTTCCAGATCAAAACTGGGTACCAGGAACTGATTGGCGAAGTAAAGGCCACCAAACTGATACTGAGCACATAACCCACCGAGTCTAGCACCGTAATCTCAATGTGCCTGCCTTCAGTGGTGTCAGTGGCTCCGTTTTATTGTTTCACTCAACATACAAGTCGTTTGGGAACGTGTCCAGAGATGTCCATGTCCAGCAGTAGTGACAACATCACGGTACAGACACAGATGACATCCCTCCTGTGTACATGTCAACTGTCCATGCTAGAGATGTCCAACAGTAGTGACAACATCACGGTACAGACACAGATGACATCCCTCCTGTGTACATGTCAACTGTCCATGCTAGAGATGTCCAACAGTAGTGACAACATCACGGTACAGACACAAATGACATCCCTCCTGTGTACATGTCAACTGTCCATGCTAGAGATGTCCAACAGTAGTGACAACAAGACGGTACAGACACAGACGACATCCCTCCTGTGTACATGTCAACTGCCCATGCTAGAGTTGACCAACAGTTGTGACAACATCACGGTACACAGACTATACATCCTTCCACTGAGCTCACCGTAGTTGTCGTTTGGGCAAGTGTCCACACTTGAGAAGCCCAGCTGGGGGTAGGACGAAACAGATGACTGGTTCATCAGGGCTATGATGAGAATGCCAGTGACCCGGGGGGACTGTTGTAAACGCTCCAGACTGCTCCTGTTGACCACAGATACAGGCGTACACTAATGTTACTACAGACTGACTGCTCCGCCACGGGATCTCTAGGTGTGTACACACACTACAGGTGGTTTTATTAGTGAAAAGCTGTGTGTATGAGACACACACGCGCGCTCACACACACGCACGCACACACACGTGGGGGAACACATACTGACACAGTATGCGAATAGACAAATGCAGTAACTGACACAGCTCATTCTAAGAGACACCAAGACGTGGCGGCGTTAGTGTAACAGTTTACATCTCTCTCTCTCTCTCTCTCTCTCTCTCTCTCTCTCTCTCTCTCTCTCTCTATCTCTCTCTCTCGCTCTCTCTTTATCACTCTTTCTCTCTCTCTCTCTATCTCTCTCTCGCTCTCTCTCTATCTCTCTTTCTCTCTCTCTCTCTTTCTCTCTCTCTCTCTTTCTCTCTCTCTCTATCTCTCTCTCGCTCTCTCTCTATCTCTCTTTCTCTCTCTCTATCTCTCTCTCGCTCTCTCTCTGTCTCTCTTTCTCTCTCTCTCGCTCTCTCTCTATCTCTCTTTCTCTCTCTCTCTCTCTATCTCTCTCTCGCTCTCTCTCTCTATCTCTCTTTCTCTCTCTCTCTCTCTCTCTCTCACACACACACATACCACCACCACCACCTCATCCCCACTGTTGGACACCACCACATACAGTATGAAAACAGACACAGACAAGCTTGCAGGTATGGCTACTGTGGAAGGGGGACGAGCCATGGACCAGGCTGACATTCTGAATGCTCTACGAGAAGTAAGTCGTTTACGAGAACCAAGCGATGACTCTCAGTCTACAACCATGGTCTGGCTGCGAGAACAGCTAGTTAAAAGAAGTGTGGCCAAACAAGAACACTACGCAGGAAGCCAAAGAAGATTGATAAACCAACACAGAAATGGTGTCGTTAGCCGCTACACGCTGCGGGATTTGCTGAGGAGGGGATCCGAGCACTTATGGACTGAATGGGTCGATATGCAACGAGGATGATCTGTCGACTAACTAACTAACTAACTAGACACGGATAAATGTATCTCTGTGGCAAAGGGGTTATAAATGCAAGTCGTAATCCCTCATACCGCATTCGAAACACAGATGTGGGCGATTTGGCAGCAGACCGCCTTGTACTGGTTTCCCATACAAAGGAATCACACATAAATATCAGTTGGGGAACCCTTTGAGACCACCAAAGACGGTTCATAAATAAATACACACGTTACACACAGATCGGAATTGTGAGGTAAGTATGAACATTTTTTCCAATTCTCATTTTCTCTTCATTGCTTTCATTTTTTCATCCTTTTGTTCTTTTCGTCCTGTCGTCACCTTTTGATGTAGTCACAGGAGATCACCTTGACTATATGTTGTGTTTGTGAATGTGTTTGTTTGCTGATGAAGGCTAATCGCCACAACGTCCTGTATGTGTCGTAAATCTTTTATGTAAAGCTGCACTACTTTGTGTCATTTTATATTGTTTACATTTTCACAGCTTTGCCGCAGTTCCACCCAATTTTATTCATATTTTTCGATGCATGACCAACTAGACACCCCTAATAAACGTATATACCATTAGCCAGGTCTATCATCCGCATGAACCCTCAACTATGGAATGTGAACAGACTTCGTATTTAACCATTGAGATAGCACCAAGAGACCAGGGAGCACCACGATATCAGGGGGCTCCAAGTGACGAGGGAGTACCAAGAGATCAGGGAGCACTAAGAGACCAGGGAGCACCAAATGACGAGGAGCACCAAGAGATCAGGGTGCACTAAGAGATGAGGGAGCACTAAGAGATGAGGGAGCACCAAGAGATCAGGGAGCACCTAGAGACGAGGGAGCACCAAGCGACCAGGGGGCTCCAAGTGACGAAGGAGCACCAAGAGATCAGGGAGCACCAAAAGACCAGGGAGCACCAAATGACGAGGAGCACCATGAGATCAGGGTGCACTAAGAGACGAGGGAGCATCAAGTGACGAGGGAACTCCAAGAGATTAGGGAGCACCAAGCGACCAGGGAGCACCAAGCGACCAGGGATCACCAAGCGACCAGGGAACACCAAGTGACGAGGAGCACTAAGAGATCAGTGAGCACTAAGAGACGAGGGAGCACCAAGCGATCAGGGAACACCAAGCGACCAGGGAGCACCAAGTGATCAGTGAGCACTAAGAGACGAAGGAGCACCAAGTGACAAGGGAGCACCAAGCGACCAGGGAACACCAAGTGACGAGGAGCACCAAGAGATCAGTGAGCACTAAGAGACGAGGGAGCACCAATAGACCAGGGAGCACCAAGCGACAAGGCAGCACCAAGAGACAAGAAGCATCATGAGGTATGTGGACTACTTAAAGAACCAAGGAATCAACATGGAGAATACAGTCATCTATTCTATGCCTCATAAGTCAATTATCACAGAAATCAACATGGATAATAAAATAGTCTACTCCACGTCTTAATAGTCAATGACCAAGAAATCAACATCCAGAAGAAAATAAGCATACGCCGTGCCTCTTTAGTCAATAACCAAGACATTAACATTAAGAAGAAAGCACGGTGGCATATACAAAGATCAGCACACATATAGAACATCACTACAACAAGGACACATGCTTACAGATTGAAGTCTACAGAATTGAGAAGAGCAACATATGGCGCCAGGGGTCCATCAGTCAGCACCCAATCGTAGTCATCATAGGACTGGATATAGTGTACCACACCAACGTTGCCGCTCCCGTTGGCTGTCAACCAGAAACAATTGCCATACATTCATACATGGTTCATCTGTGGGGAATACCTCCATAAGATTCATGCATGATTCATATGTGGGGAATACCTCCATAAGATTCATACATGGTTCATATGTGGGGAATACCTCCATAAGATTCATACATGGTTCATATGTGGGGAATACCTCCATAAGATTCATACATGGTTCATATGTGGGGAATACCTCCATAAGATTCATACATGGTTCATATGTGGGGAATACCTCCATAAGATTCATACATGGTTCATATGTGGGGAATACCTCCATAAGATTCATACATGGTTCATATGTGGGGAATACCTCCATAAGATTCATACATGGTTCATATGTGGGGAATACCTCCATAAGATTCATACATGGTTCATATGTGGGGAATACCTCCATAAGATTCATACATGGTTCATATGTGGGGAATACCTCCATAAGATTCATACATGGTTCATCTGTGGGGAATACCTCCATAAGATTCATACATGATTCATATGTGGGGAATACCTCCATAAGTCGACAATCTCTATCTTAGGTATGACTGAGCTACCGAATGGCAGTGGACGGTACTTCTGTTAAGCCGAATGTTGGGTGGAGCTCACCAAAACACCCCACATTGTGTTAACGGCTTCGGGCGGAGGAGCACAATTGGAAAAGTACAAGCCTTATCCTAGGGCGAGGAAATTCAATCTAAAACTAAATGCCATGGCCAGGCAGGCTAAAGTCTAAGCCTTAGTTGGCAGCTGGTCTAGGATGGAAGCTCCGACAGGCGGACAGTTAGAGCATTGCTTTGCTGATCCCGCAGCTTCTGCAGCTTATCTTTTTCTAGATGTATTGGAGTTACCACACCTCTGGAGTAAACTAGGCAGGCCGAGCGAGGAATCATGCTTTGCAGGCAACACATGGTCTCTACAATTCAACCCAGGCTTTGTGCTATGGAGAGCTTATTGTGTCTTTTTTGAAGCACGGTGTAACAAACTATCGTCCATCAAGACGGTATGGTGCTAGTACAACCTCCGTTAACGCATCTCCCATCTGATATTATCATTGTCACCAAATATTTAAATTTATTGTCTTGGTTAACAAAGCCAAACAACAAAGCCTGGGCTAAAATATAGAGATCATGTGTTGCCCATGCAGCATGATCCCTCTCTCGGCCTGCCTAGTTCACTCCAGAGGAAAGGTAACACCCCTACATCTGGAACAAGACAAGCTGCAGAAGCTGCCGGATCAGCAAAGCAATGCTCTAACTGTCCGCCTGTCGGAGCTTCGATCCTAGACCAGTCGCCAACCAAGGCTTAGGGCCTGGTCTGCCCTGCCATGACAATTTTGTCTTTAGCTTGCATTTCCTCGCACCAGGGTAAGGCTTGTACCCTCCCAATTGCGCTCTTCCGCCCGAAGCCGTTGGCACAATGTGGGGTGTCGGGTTTGGTAAGCGTCGCCCAACGTTCGGCGCTAACAGAAACCAGGTAGTACCGTCTACTGTTTTACGGTAGCTAGTACATCAACACCAGCTGAAAATGCAACGTCCCGTAAGGGATACGCAACAAAATTTAAAAAAAAAATAAATTGTTCTGATAAGGGGGCTGAGTGGTCTCGAGGTATGGTGTCCGCCTCGAGTGCTGGAGGTCCCGGGTTCAAGCCCCGGTGAGGACAGGGATTTTTTTCACGTGGACTTCTAGTAAAAATTTCCCCTGGTCTCTGGGTAGTGAGATCGGACGCCCGTGTGTATTGTTGCGCACGTAAAAAATCCCCTGGCAGTTGGAAATCGAAAAAGAGTAGCCTAACGGCGCTGCCCGGGCAAAATTTCGTGTTAAAAATCTACCCAAAGTATTTCAGGATCCTCGCCGGTGCTACGGAGTTCGTGCACTGAGCTGAGTTTCATCCGGACTCAGGTTAGAGTTAGGAGAAGAACGGAGCACTTATGGGTTGCACCCGTGGGTCGTGATGTTGATCCGTCGACTAAACTAAACTATTGTATTGTTCGTCCATCAAGAATAATGCCGTGAACAGAATCAACCACTGTTTATTGCCTTCATCGACCTCACAAAGGCATTTGATTTGGTCAGTCGTGAGGGTCTGTTCAAGGCACTAAAGAAGATTGGCTGCCCACCAACTCTTCTGTCCATTGTGGAATCGTTCCACACAGGCATGAAGGGTATAATCAAGTTTGATGGTGCAACTTCTGAAGAATTTGAAATCAAGAGTGGAGTTAAGCAAGGTTGTGTACTAGCTCCCACCCTCTTTGGAATATACTTTTCACTTCTACTGAAATATGCATTTCGTGATCAGGATGGTGGTATATACATTCACTCACGCTCAGATGGCGGCCTCTACAATGCTCAGAGATTGAAGGCTAAGACCAAAATTAGGAGGGTACTGATCAGAGAGTTGCTTTTTGCAGATGATGCTGCAGTTACGACCCACTCTGAGGAAGAATTGCAAAGTCTACTATCTGCATTCTCCAATGCTTGTTCTGAATTTGGTTTAACAATTAGCAAAAAGAAGACACAGATTATGTCACAAGGTGCACATGGGGTACCATCAATCTTTATTGACGACGCCGAACTAGAGATAGTAGACCATTTTACATATCTAGGATCGGTGGTAAATAGCAAATTATCCCTAGATCAGGAAATCAACATCCGGATTGGTAAGGTAGCAACAACAATGAACAGGTTAAGAAAAAGAGTCTGGGAGAACAGGAAGCTTACTGCCAAAACAAAAGTCCTTGTCTATCAAGCCTGTGTCCTTAGTACTCTTCTCTATGGCAGTGAAACCTGGACAACTTACTCACACCAAGAGAACAATTTAAACAGCTTTCATATGCGGTGTCTGCGAAGAATTCTTGGTATTAAGTGGCAAGACAAAATCACAAATACTGAAGTATTGGAAAGATCAGGTTGTGTGACAGTTTATTCCATGCTCAGTCTTCGTAGACTTAGATGGATAGGACATCTTAGGCGGATGGATGATGGTAGAATACCAAAGGATATCTTTTTTGGTGAATTACAGATGGGTATGAGATCTCAGGGTCGGCCTCTACTACGATACAAAGATGTGTGTAAGCGGGACATGATTGATACAGGCATTGATAATGCACATTGGGAGCAAGTCGCCGCTGAACGTGTTGCATGGAGGGCAAATATCAGAAATGGAATAAAGTCAAAGGAGAAAATTATTGCAGAAAAGTCACACACCAAGCGTTTGAGACGTAAGATGGTGCATGATGGTGGAAATGACCACGTGTTCACATGCACCCACTGTGAACGGACATTTACAGCGCAAATTGGCCTTATCAGTCACACTCGCTACCGCCATAGTTAAAAGTTATTATGCCTTTTTAAAGCACAAACTATCGTCTGTCAAGACGGCAAGGTGCCAATGTGTCTTGGTTAAGCATTTGTCTTTCTAATATTATCACATTTTGCTAGTATCTTTTTCTATGATATAAATAGTGTTTCTTGTTTAAGACATTGCTGTAAATCTGTTGGATATATAGTATGAAGAGAAGGATGAACGCCGGCCTATTATTAGCGTGTACAACTACAGGGGCGGTTTTATAAATATATTGCAACTAGCCTTCATCTCCCTTCCTATTATGTATTACCATCTTTCTGCTATTTTCAAAAGTCAGTCCTCTCCTTTTTCCTTAGGGCATCACGCCTTCTTTGTTACGTTACACAGTTACATCATTTTTTTGTTCTATAATATATAATTCCTTCCACGCATTATTATTGTACAGAAACCAATCATGCACATGCATCATGAATTGACTACTTACATCTACATCCGACCTCGTGTGTGGCATTCAGGTTGAGGACGCAGGCGTTGTCAGTCTTTAGATTGATGTAAATTTTGTCTCTGGTCCGCATGCCAAACACTGGTGGTGGTAGTGGTGGTAGTGGTCGTCGTGGAGGTGGTGGTGGTCGTTGTTGTGATGCCAGGGATCCAGCAGCAGGAATGATAACCAGTCAGCATTAGGTGCACACACTAAGTAAACAGTCTAACAAATAAGTTAACTGAACCTGACTACTTAAATGACAGAGAATGTCAGCTCACGTCACACAGTATAACTATAACAAAGTCATCATCACCAGCAGCAATAGTAATATATTGTTAGTGGTAGCAGCAGCGGCAGTAGTACTAGTAATAGCAGTAATAGTAGTAGTGGTAGTTACAGTCGCTACAACAGTAGTAGTAGTATCAGTAGAAGTAACAGTAGTGGTAGCAGCAGCGGCAGTAGTAGTAGTAGTAGCGGTAATAGTAATAGTGGTAGTTACAGCAGCTACAGCAGTAGTAGTAGTATCAGTAGAAGTAACAGTAGTGGTAGCAGCAGCGGCAGTAGTAGTAGTAGTAGCGGTAATAGTAATAGCAGTAGGAGTAGTAGCAGTAGCAGCAAAAGTAGTAGTAGTAGTAGTAGTAGTAGTAGTAGTAGTAGTAGTAGTAGTAGTAGTAGTAGTAGTAGTAGTAGTAGTAGTAGTAGTAGTAGTAGTAGTAGTAGTAGTAGTAGTAGTCGTAGTAGTAGTAGTAGTAAGAGTAGTAGTAGTGGTAGTAGTCGCAGTAGCAGAAGCAGCAATAGCAACAGATGTTTCAGCATGTCTAACAATAGTCAATATCAGCAACAGCAGGGGCAACAGCAGTAGCAGTAGTATATCAGCAAAAGTAATAGTTGTGATGGTAGTGGTAGTAGTAGTAGTGGTAGTAGTAGCAGTAAGAGTAGTAGTAGTAGTAGTAGTAGTAGTAGTAGTAGTAGTAGTAGTAGTAGCAGCAGCAGCAGCAGCAGTAGTAGTAGTAGTAGTAGCAGCAGCAGCAGCAGCAGCAGCAGCAGCAGCAGTAGTAGTAGTAGTAGTAGTAGTAGTAGTAGTAGTAGTAGTAGTAGTAGTAGTAGTAGTAGTAGTAGTAGCAGCAGCAGCAGCAGCAACAGTAGTAGTTGATGTTGCTGTCACAGCAAAAGCAGCAACAGTAGTTGCAGCAGCAACGACAGAAGCAGCAGCAGCAGCAGCAGCAGCAGTAGTAGTAGTAGTAGTAGTAGTAGTAGTAGTAGTAGTAGTAGTAGTAGTAGTAGTAGTAGTAGTAGTAGTAGTAGTAGTAGTAATAGTAGTAGTAGTAGCAGCAGCAGTAGTAGTAGTAGTAGTAGTAGTAGTAGTAGTAGTAGTAGTAGTAGTAGTAGTAGTAGTAGTAGTAGTAGTAGTAGTAGTAGTAGTAGTAGTCGCAGTAGTAGTCGCAGTAGCAGCAACAGTAGCAGCAGTAATAGTACAGCAGGAACAGTAGTAGTAGCAGTAATAGTACAGCAGCAACAGTAGTGGAAGCCGCCAACACCATAAAGATGATGAGAGAAGAGGACCTGCCTGTGAGCTGCAGCAAAGAACCTAAACCTACAGTAACTTTAAATGAAGCTACCACGAGGAAGACCGACGACAACCTACCACAGATAAGAGCCAAGACTATTGAGAAGCAGAGAGAGGAGAAAGACACCATCGATCAGATGGGATGTCAAACGTATCCAAGTGGAGCTGACAGATGAACAAATCCTGAAGCAGCTACAACGGGAAAATCTCTATATCCGAATCTTGAAGGCGGAGCGGATTCTGTAGTACTCCAAGATACTTACTACTCTAGCCGTGGTAACAACAGAGGGCAGCGAGATGCCGATCACAGTATCTATGAACAAGAAAATTCAACAGCCTGAAAGATTCATTCCGAGAATCACTCAATGTTCAAGCTGCCAGAGGGCCGGCCACAGCAGAACAACATGCCACAAGTCAGAGATCTGTCGATACTGCGCCGAACACCACGCATTCAAGGAATGTCCGCTGGCCAAACAAGACAAGGACTTCCGAGCGCCCAACGACAACAGAAAGTGTGCCAACTGCCTTGGCAAGCATGGAGCAAGATATCTGGGCTGTCCGTACCTCCAAAGACGTAGAGATGTCTGAAAGACCGCCATAACTACAAAGACACCATAGAAGGAAGCACCACGGAGGTGCGGAACAGCAAAAGGCAGCTACAAAACCAGATTGACGAGCTGAAGAAGCAAGTCAAGGCACTGCTGACGCCGACTCCGACCAGCAACAACGAACAACTGCTGGCTGACATGAAAGAAATCCAGCACAGCATCCAACAAGAGATGGAGCGCATGGCAGAGATGAAGAAGGAAAACGAAGAAGTCCTAAAACCATCAAGCCAGAGAGAGAACTGCTAAAAGCCGAAAGGGAACAATACCATAAGAAACAAGCAAAAGCCACGGTCTTTTGACCGTTGAGAAGCCGCAAGTAGAAGCCACGTTAAAGACCGCAGAGAAGCCGCAAGCTGCAGCCAAGTCAAAGACCAGCGAGAAACTCCAAGACGAAACCAGCAACCCAATTTCAATGACGAACAAGTTCAAGGGGAAACCAGTCTTCAACCAGAGAGAGTGGACCGACGAAGAATCGAGTTGTTCGTAGCTCAGATGAGATTGTTCTCAGGCCGACCACAAAGCAAGGAAACAAAAGGAAGCAAACCAAAGGATGAGTCCTTATAAGAATTGCATCCTAGCAAACCAGACGAGCCAGAAGTCAACACTGAACAAAGAAACCGCCAGAGGAGATGGTCACAAAGGATAACTCGCCGACCATTCCCCCAGCTGACGTCACAGACACAAAAGCTTATATAACCAGTTCGAGTTAGGACTCACTCGTAAGAGCGCACAGACAGAAACAGGATTAAAACCCACAAAAACCACGGATCTCAACTCTAACCAAGGCTGAAGAAGCAGGTTGAATGAGACCGAATTTGGAATGTTTGTTTACGAATCTAGTCAAGACAGGCTCCACGGATCAGACAGGGAGACTCGGTTCGGTCATTAGCGGAGAATATACAGTACAATAAACGTACAATAAGCGTACGTTAATTCACTTTTCTATCGCGTTCATTTGTAATGAAACTGTCATGTGTCATGTAATCGTGAATGTTCATGAAGTGTTGTTTGTTCTCTATCACATAAATGGTTACGCGAATAATTAAAACAACAAAACTGTGACATAATTACAACAGCTCTCAGAGGTGGAAAACACAAACAGTTACTTGGATCAAGGGGAAGGAGAAAACAACAAAACTCTGACACAATTACAACAGCTCTCATAGGTGGACCACACAAACATTTACCTGAATCAAGGATAAGAAGAAAACAACAAAACTGTGACAGAATTACAACAGCACTCATAGACGCCATGTCTGCCGTCGTTAGATATCCACAAAATATGGACTTACTAAATCACAGTCTCAATTGTCTCGGTTATCTGTTCGTGTTAATTGTAATTATCTATTTGATCTCAGTTAATTATGAAATAACATTTAGAGCGTAGAAGTATTTTTCGAGTATTTTAATATAGGGACGGGGTAACATTTAGTGCGGTTGTAATTTGATGAATAATATTTTTTTTTCTTTTCATTATTTTCTGTTGCATGTTTTACAATTACCTTTGTCGGAAGTGTTTTCCCTCTCTGGCTCTAGGATTCTACTACCGTTTGAAAGTACCTGAGACAAGAGTGAGAGTGTGTGTCTAAGAGGGTGTCTGTGAGAGTGTATGAGAAAGACACACAGAGTGAGTGTGTGCGTGCGTGTGAGTGTGTGTGTGCCCTAATACATTACTCCACGACAGAAAACTGTCAGCTGCACATTCACGTGGTACAAAATGGGAAACATACTAGGCTGCGACCAAAAACGTCAACTCGGGTTCCAGACAGTAAATTAAGTAAACGGACACTTATCTGCGACTTGTGGCTTCTTCTTCTTCTTCTTCTTCTTCTTCTTCTTCCGCCTTCTCCACCTCCTTCTCTCCTTCTCCTGCGATCAACGTGTACTATGCGTTTATTCCAGTATGAGTCACGAACATGGACTGCTCACTTTAAGTTGTCACTGGTTCCCCGGAGTTTGACTTGACGGCTCTGTCCAGTATAATTTGAGGTTGTCACTGGTTCCCCAGAGTTTGACTTGACGGCTCTGTCCAGTATAATTTGAGGTTGTCACTGGTTCCCCGGAGTTTGACTTGACGGCTCTGTCCAGTAGACCTTGAGGTTGTCACTGGTTCCCCGGAGTTTGACTTGACGGCTCTGTCCAGTAGAATTTGAGGTTGTCACTGGTTCCCCGGAGTTTGACTTGACGGCTCTATCCAGTAGAATTTGAGGTTGTCACTAGTTCCCCGGAGTTTGACTTGACGGCTCTGTCCAGTATAATTTGAGGTTGTCACTGGTTCCCCGGAGTTTGACTTGACGGTTCTGTCCAGAAGACCTTGAGGTTGTCACTGGTTCCCCGGAGTTGACTTGACGGCTCTGTCCTGTTGACCTTGATGTTGTCACTGGTTCCCGGGGAGTTTGACTTGGCATATTGGCTATATAGTGTTTCTTCTTCTTATAGTCCATGCCGTGTGGCGTTGGTGATCATGTCTGTCCACAACCTTCTGTCTCGTGTACTGCCAATCAAACTTCTTATAGTCCATGCCGTGTGGCGTTGGTGATCATGTCTATCCACAGCCTTCTGTCTCGTGTACTGCTAATCTTCTACAGCCCATGCCGTATGGCGTTGGTGATCATGTCTATCCACAGCGTTTTGTCTCGTGTAGTGCCAATCTTCTTATATTCCATGCTGTGTGGCGTTGGTGATCATGTCTGTCCACTGCCTACTGTCTCATGTACTGTCAATCTACTTATAGTCCATTACGTATGGCGTTGGGGATCATGTCTGTCCACTGCCTTCTGTCTCGTGTACTGCCAAATTTCTTATAGTCCATGCCGTAAGGCGTTGATCACGTCTATCCACAGCGTTTTGTCTTGTGTACTGCCAATCTTCTTATATTCCATGCCGTGTGGCGTTGGTGATCATGTCTGTCCACAGCCTACTGTCTCATGTACTGTCAATCTTCTTATAGTCGATGCAGTGTGGCGTTGGTGATCATGTCTATCCACAACCTTCTGTCTCGTGTACTGTCAATCTTCTTATAGTTCCTGCCGTGTGGCGTTGGTGATCATGTCTGTTCACAGTCTTCTGTCTCATGTACTTCAAATCTTCTTATAATCCATGATATGTGGTATTGGTGATCATGTCTGTCCATAGCCTCCTGTCTCGGGTACTTCCAATAATTTATTAATAAAATTAGTGGAACAGCAGTAAAACAGTGAAATGTAAGCAATATAAAATAACACAAAGTAATGCAGCTTTAAAGAACACAATTACGGAATAAACAGGGCGTTGCGGCTCCACTTCATCAGCAAACAAATACACAAAACACAGAATATAATCACGAGTAAGACACTGCAGTGTCCTATATGTTGTGTTTTGTGTATGTATTTGTTTGTTGATGAAAACTAGTGGCCACAAAGTCCTTTGTTTTCCGTAATTGTGTGCGTGTAAAGCTGTATTACTTCAGTCATGTATGATACCGTTGATCCTCCATGCCATGAGGCTAAAATGACAAGTATCTTCCTCTTGGTATCCTCATGACTCTCTTCAAGCGAGACTTCTGTTCACAGAACAATTTCCACCAAATTCTGAACATTTTCTGTACCCATTTCGTGAACAGAACAAAATGGTCATCATCATCAAGTGTCATGCCAATAAGTGTAGACGGTCATGTTTCGCCATCTCACACGATGACCTGAGTCTCAACCATACCAGATATTTACTTCTCAGCCTTCTCCTTGTTTTGTTCCCTTCAACCTTGCCAGTTATCACCAAGTTCTCTATTTTATTTCTTCTGATAACGTGCCTAACAAATCTTGACTGTCCACGCCTGATGTCTATAATCAGTGCACAACGCGGTGCTACCCCACAGCTGTATAGACCAACGGGAATTCCTGTAGCCATCAGGTCATTATCACATGTGGCACCTTTATAATCCAGAACATTTTCTGGTGCCCATATTTTTGTTTTAAATCACAGCTGCTACAGGGATACGAATACGCGACCAGCGGGCTGGCAGACTAGCATGGTGGACACTCCAGCACGGCCGCTTCCCTACAGACCGAGTATCCATGAACTAGGTGGACACTCCAGCACGGCGGCTCCTCTACAGACCGAGTATCCACCGACCAAGGTGGACACTCCATCAAGGCGGCTTCCCTACAGACCGAGTACCCACCGAAATAGATGCCACCCACCCCACCACCACCACGGCGGATCCTCTACAGACCGAGTATCCACATAAATAGGTGGACAACTCCACACCAGACCGTGGTTAGATTTCACTTCCATTAACCCAGACAGCAGGATCTTGCTGTCAAATGTGGTGGTCGCAAACCAATCACGTGGATGTGGAATTCAGGAGAAAACTACCGCATTATTCCCAAAAGAACAAGTGAATGGTTATGTCCAAACTCTGAACATTATACAAACGTGATCTAGGCTTGGCCTCAGTACGAGACATGAAGAAAAACTAGAGGGCAAGAGAAGAAGATGGCCCCCTAGCAAGAAAACGAAACTTACATCACGCAAGCATGCACGAGCTGATACTGAGCTGTACAGATTCGCAGCTCATGATCGTATCTAGCGAGGAGACTCATTCCCTCTGATGTACCGTCAACACAGGAGATGTTCGAGCGGGAACAAGAACTCTACCACTGCTGTAGAGTGATCTTCTGATGTACCGTCAACACCAGAGATGTCCGAGCAGAAACAAGAACTCTGCCACTGCTGGGGATTGATCTTCTCCACTGTCATATTAGGGAGTCACAGGGCCCAAGAGTACGAGGTAAGAGGCTGGCTCTTAAACTTCCTTTGTGCTGATGCTGTTGAGGTAGTGGGTTCAACCCCTACACCGGTCAGTTGGACTAACATGTTGACTTCTCGTCCTTGACTTGAGGACGTAAATTACAAGTATCTCAGAAATCAGACTGGGTTCACCTGATGGCGAGGGAAACTGGTAATAAGAAATGTGAAAGTTGTTTTTTTTTTCTCTCTTCTCTCTTTATGATTTATGCCATCTGTCTACTCAATTTGTCTCTATTTTCTAAATTTCTGCAGTTTTGTATACATTTTCAATATATATGTGATTAGTAAGCGGTAGGAAACATTCATATGTGAGACAGCTTTATGGCTTAAGCCATAAGGCAACAAAACAACGAGACAAACCCTGAGCAACAGTGCGAAGAATAAGTTGTATATACAATGCATTTAATGGCTTAGTTAATTTACAAGACAAACATCCCAGCCTCTCATTTGAAAAATTAATGTGGCAAAATAATAACTGACATAATGTTTCCATTGATTGAGAGAAACAGACACCATAAACTAACACAAGAGAACAAATACCACCACCTCTTGTCAACAACGGGCGTAGGAAACATCAACAGTCCTTATGTGCAGTGCTCAATCATCATCACCTGGCATACATCCTCATATGCCAGTTTGTAGTTTGTATTCATGTGTATTTAAAATCCGGGTACCAGACACCCCAACTTTCAATAAAATAAAACAGATACTTTTGAACAGGGTTTCACCCCTTTCGTATCAAGCCAGACACCGCCAATCTCTCGATTGCTGGCCAATGAAGAGAATGGCAGTGGTCAACGAGATAGTTAGATTTCTGAACAGATTAAAATTAACAATCCAATTTCTGAATTTAAGAATCAGCATTATTGCCCTCTGGACATTCCCACAAGTGCTCTGTTCCTCTCTTCAAAAACCACTGAAGAGTTCTCATGTTGATTGTCCTAGGAACAATTTGATTAAACGTTCGCCTGCCTTTTCCTTTACCATCTGAGTTTGTCCAGCCGCTCTACTCGCTCCCTTCTGAGCCAGTCTTTCCTTAAATGAATACTTCATCTGTTCAGCTGCACTTTCCATCCAATCCCAGCATGGTTTCATCACATCACCTTTATCATTAAAGTGGATCTCTGCTCAGAGGGGTAGCAACAACAGCCAATCTATCAGTCTGTTCATGGCCCCGCACACCTGCATGTCCTGGGCAGAACACCCAGGATATGGTCACAGATTTCTTTAACTCTTAAATGTGGAGAGGGTTTGGTTCAGGATTTGTCTATCCAAGTTTTAATTTAGATATAGATGAAGGGTTAATAATTTCCATGCATTTCAACATCATAAGTGTTATTAAATGGGATATTTAAAATGCATAACTAGACAAAACGAAACAAAACGTTCAATGGAAGTTATCCCACTTGGCAATATCCATATCTCCAATATAAATGTGGAGAGGGTTTGGTTCAGGATTTGTCTATCCAAGTTTTAATTTTGATATAGATGAAGGGTTCATAATTTCCATGCATTTCAACATCATAATGAGGTTACAAGAGTTATTAAATGGGATATTTAAAATGTATAACTAGACAAATTCACATTTTAGGAATTAGTGAACATCGCTGGAGCGGCAAGGGACATTTTACAACTGAAAATGGAAGTATTTTCATTTATTCTGGTAGAGATGTCGAAGGCCAGAGTGGAGTGGCATTTTGTTTAGATAAGACAACTGCAAAAGCTTTACTATTAGACTTAAAGGCCGTCCAAAAAACACAACTCTCATACAGATATATGCACCTACTTCAACAGCAGAGGAGGACGAAATTGAAGATTTTTACAACACACTACAAGACACATTAAATAAGATTGGTCATAATGATATAGCAATAATAATAGGCGATTTTAATGCAAAAGTAGGTGCAGGAAGAGCTGAAAATGAGAGACACGTTTTATGAAAATTTGGATTAGGAAATAGAAATGATGCAGGTGACAAATTAATTGAATTTTGCACAGAAAATGAGTTAACGATAGCCAACACACTTTTTAAACAACATCCAAGAAGACTCTTCACATGGAAGTCTCCAGACAGTTTTACCAAAAATCAGATAGATTATATTTTAATACAAAGAAGATGGAGATCAAGCATAACATCTGCAAAAACCCTACGAAGTGCAGACTGTGATACAGATCATCAGTTATTAGAAGCAGATCTGAAATTAAAACTCAAAAAGCTTACCCGAGGACCAAGGCCACTTTGTTTTGATCTCACACAAATACCGGACGCATACAACATAGAAGTTAGGAATCGCTTTGGGGTCTTGATGTCTGTACAAGAAGAAATGACACCTGATGAACTGGCAGTACAAGCTAGAGATATCTTGATAACTGCAGCCAAAGATTTCATTCTGACCAAGAAAAAGCAACTTAAGCCATGGATTACATCAGACACGTTAGAATTAATAAAACAACGAAGGGAGCTGAAACAGAAAGGAGATGAATCCGATAGCAGGATGAAGTATAAATCTTTAACTCGAGAAATAAGAAAGAACACAAGAAAGGACAAAAATCAATATATACAAGATTGCTGTACCAGAATAGAGCAATATCATAAGGCTGGAAGAGATTATGAAATGTTCAAGGAAATGAAGTTATTGACAAGAAATGTTCAACCTCAATTGAATGTTATCTGTGACAAGATGGGAAATACTTTAACAGAATCTAGACAAATTCTAGAAAGATGGCAGGAGTACTGCAGTGGAATGTATGATATGAGTGACAGTGAGGATATGAATGAGATACATGAGCCAATGACAGCAGAGACCGAACCTGAACCCTCATTAGATGAAATTGCTTGGGCTATAAGGAACCTGAAGAATGGTAAATCACCTGGATGTGATGAGATACCAGCTGAACTAATTAAAGCAGGAGGAGAAGAAAGCATACACATATATCATGCATTATGTACAAAGATTTGGAAATATGGTATATGGCCAAAAGATTGGAAGAGAACTATCTTCATTCCAATACCAAAAAAGGGCAACCTGAAATTATGCACCAACTATAGAACTGTTGCCCTGATAAGTCATGCAAGTAAAATTCTACTAAAAGTCATAATGCGAAGACTTAGTAAGAAAATGGAAGAAGAGATTAACGTAGTTCAAGCTGGATTTAGACAAGGAAGAGGAACAAGAGATCACATATTCAACATGCGTTTAATAATAGAGAAGTGCAGAGAATTTAATGTAAACCTATTCTCATGTTTTGTGGATTATTCAAAGGCATTTGACTGTGTACAGCATCAGAAACTTTGGGAAATCATGAGGAATATGGGCTTTCCTTCACATGTAGTACATCTCATAAAAATGCTATATCTAGACCAACAAGCAGCAGTTAGAATAGAGGGCGAGACATCAGATTGGTTTGACATCAAGCAAGGAGTCCATCAGGGCTGCGTGCTGTCACCCTATTTGTTTAACCTGTATGCCGAAAATATAATGAGAAATGTAAGAGATGATATAAACAGGGAGCCATATGATGCCCTAAATATCGGCGGTCATGACATACCAGAGATTCGATATGCTGATGATACAGTATTACTATCCACAACACAGAATGGCATAGAAAACCTAATAGCCTCAACACAATTGAATAGTGAAAATCACAACTTATATCTTAACATAGCAAAAACTAAGATAATGCATACAGATAAAACTACTATGGAGAAAGAAATATACATTAATGGGAGAAAATTGGAGGTGGTGGAAAATTTTGAATATCTTGGGTCATTGATTACGAATAATGGTGACACAATGAAAGAAATTAAACGGCGATTATCCATTGCTCTTCAAAGACTAAAAAAGATGAATAAATTATGGTGTGGGACAGACAGAACTACAAAAATTAGATTTTTAAGAGCATGCATCTTTCCCATTGCAACATACGCCTGTGAGACATGGACACTTACTAAACAAGCTGAACAGCGCATACATGCCTTTGAATATAAATGTTATAGACGAGTTCTAAGAATATCTTGGGTAAAGAAAAGAACAAATGCATCCATACTTCAAGAGTTGAATATTGAGGAGGGGTGGCTATTAAAGACGATAAAACAAAGAAAACTGAAGTATTTTGGTCACTTGAAACGTCACGACAGTTTGGAGAGAACAATAATGGAAGGGTATATGCCTGGGAAGAGAGGAAGAGGAAGGCCAAAGAGAAGATGGGTGCAGGATGTGGCGGATGATCTCAAGATGGGTGTATCAGACGAGGGACATCTTGCTTCTGATCGAGAAGTTTTCCGGAAGGTTGTTATGGGAGCGAGGTTCTGCAAAGGACATGCTACTGAATGAATGAATGAACTAGACAAAACGAAACAAAAAGTTCAATGGAAGTTATCCCACTTGGAAATATCCACCTGAATTACCAGTCTCCCAGCATTTAAGAATAAATATGCTCAGACCAAATGTAAAATGTAAAAAGACACAAGATGCAATCTTTGGGACACACAGGAAAGAGCCAATTAAACACCACATGTTCTTGAGACTGCAAAAGATAAATACAGCTTTACGAGTTTCTGTGCTAGGATTGTTTCAAAGGCAGCATGTGATATCGACAGGTCTGCATCTCTCTCATCAGTCAACTGATTAGTTTGTGACAGGTAATATTTTGATGCAGACTTCCGGCACTGTGATTGTATGTAAAGCAAAGAAAAAAATTGCTATAATATAGACAACAAAGAAAATGAAAGAAATATGACAGTAAAATGAATGTAAATCCAGATAATGACATACCATGTCAGGTTACTGACTCCACATATTGAATGGTAGCGTTGTTAACCTACTGGTAGGTGCTGCTTTTTCTGTAGTTGTTTTTTTAATGTCTGTGTGGTGTTTCTTGTATGTCTGTGTGGTGTTTCTTGTATGTCTGTGTGATGCAGTTGTTTCTTGTATGTCTGTAAGAGGTAGTCATTCTGTTCAGCCTGCGTGACATAATTATTTCACACATGACCCCTCTTTCTTGTTGCCTAGCTTTAATTTTCCTGCCTGATAGTCTGGCAATTATTTATCACAATAAAAATAAAATTAGAGAATTTCAGTAAAGAAAACATAATATGACAACTCTAGAAGCTTCTTCCTTATGTATTTGATCCTGTATAGAATGTTGCTCTCATCAAGTTTTGTTGAACAGATTCTTGATCCGTTGTCAGCTCCCATGCCTCAAGCACCCTCATGCCCTCTGCCATGCCCTCTGTCCCTCTCCATGCTGGTCTACCACTGTCTTATGTCCATGGTGTCTGTGATGTCCTATGTCCCTCTCCATGCTGGTCTACCACTGTCTCATGTCCACAGTGTCTGTGATGTCCTATGTCCCTCTCCATGCTAGTCTACCACTGTCTCATGCCCACGGTGTCTGTGATGTCCTATGTCCCTCTCCATGTTGGTCTACCACTGTCTCATGCCCACGGTGTCTGTGATGTCCTATGTCCCTCTCCATGTTGGTCTACCATTGTCTCATGCCCACGGTTTCTGTGATGTCCTATGTCCCTCTCCATGCTGGTCTACCACTGTCTCATGCCCACGGTGTCTGTGATGTCCTATGTTCCTCTCCATGCTGGTCTACCACTGTCTCATGCCCATGGTGTCTGTGATGTCCTATGTCCCTCTCCATGTTGGTCTACCACTGTCTCATGCCCACGGTGTCTGTGATGTCCTATGTCCCTCTCCATGCTGGTCTACCACTGTCTCATGCCCACGGTGTCTGTGATGTCCTATGTTCCTCTCCATGCTGGTCTACCACTGTCTCATGCCCACGGTGTCTGTGATGTCCTATGTCCCTCTCCATGATGGTCTACCACTGTCTCATGTCCACGGTGTCTGTGATGTCCTATGTCCCTCTCCATGCTGGTCTACCACTGTCTCATGCCCACGGTGTCTGTGATGTCCTATGTCCCTCTCCATGTTGGTCTACCACTATCTCATGCCCACGGTGTCTGTGATGTCCTATGTCCCTCTCCATGCTGGTCTACCACTGTCTCATGCCCACGGTGTCTGTGATGTCCTATGTCCCTCTCCATGTTGGTCTACCACTGTCTCATGCCCACACGGTCTGTGATGTCCTATGTCCCTCTCCATGCTGGTCTACTAGTCTCTCATGCCCACGGTGTCTGTGATGTCCTATGTCCCTCTCCATGTTGGTCTACCACTGTCTCATGCCCACGGTGTCTGTGATGTCCTATGTCCCTCTCCATGTTGGTCTACCACTGTCTCATGCCCACACGGTCTGTGATGTTCTATGTCCCTCTCCATGCTGGTCTACTAGTCTCTCATGCCCACGGTGTCTGTGATGTCCTATGTCCCTCTCCATGTTGGTCTACCACTGTCTCATGCCCACGGTGTCTGTGATGTCCTATGTCCCTCTCCATGCTGGTCTACCACTATCTCATGCCCACGGTGTCTGTGATGTCCTATGTCCCTCTCCATGCTAGTCTACCACTGTCTCATGCCCACGGTTTCTGTGATGTCCTATGTCCCTCTTCATGCTGGTCTACCACTGTTTCATGCCCACGGTTTCTATGATGTCCTATGTCCCTCTCCATGTTGGTCTACCACTGTCTCATGCCCACACGGTCTGTGATGTCCTATGTCCTTCTCCATGCTGGTCTACTAGTCTCTCATGCCCACGGTGTCTGTGATGTCCTATACCCCTCTCCATGCTGGTCTACCACTGTCTCATGCCCATGGTGTCTGTGATGTCCTATGTCCCTCTCCATGCTGGTCTACCACTGTCTCATGCCCACGGTGTCTGTGATGTCCTATGTCCCTCTCCATGCTGGTCTACCACTGTCTCATGCCCACGGTGTCTGTGATGTCCTATGTCCCTCTCCATGCTGGTCTACCACTGTCTCATGCCCATGGTGTCTGTGATGTCCTATGTCCCTCTCCATGCTGGTCTACCACTGTCTCATGCCCACGGTGTCTGTGATGTCCTATGTCCCTCTCCATGCTGGTCTACCACTGTCTCATGCCCATGGTGTCTGTGATGTCCTATGTCCCTCTCCATGCTGGTCTACTAGTCTCTCATGCCCACTGTGTCTGTGATGTCCTATGTCCCTCTCCATGCTGGTCTACTAGTCTCTCATGCCCACGGTGTCTGTGATGTCCTATGTCCCTCTCCATGCTGGTCTACCACTGTCTCATGCCCATGGTGTCTGTGATGTCCTGTGTCCCTCTCCATGTTGGTCTACTAGTCTATCATGCCCATGGTGTCTGTGATGTCCTATGTTCCTCTTCATGCTGGTCTACCACTGTCTCATGCCCACGGTGTCTGTGATGTCCTATGTCCCTCTCCATGCTGGTCTACTAGTCTCTCATGCCCACGATGTCTGTTATCAGTTATCAGTTATCAGTTGGGGTATCTTCGTTGCACTCCGGACAAGTCCATAGGTGCTCAGATCCTCCCCCCAGCATATGCATCAGCGTCCGGTGGCTAATAGTGCCAGTTCTGTGTTGGTTGACCAGGCACTTTGTTTTCCCGATGTACCTCTCGCGTCTGGCTGTGCCGATTCTTACTCCCAGGTCTTTCATCCTGGACAGCGATGTGGAATCACTGACGTCAAAATCCTCTGTTCTCGTCAAATCTTTAAGGACGTTAATAACATCAGCACGATCCATGGGCTGGCCATCTACAGGGGGTGCAGAGCCAGCCAGTTTGTCAGCTCGTTCATTTCCCTCGACTCCCGCATGTCCCGGGACGAAGATGAAGGTGACTTTACGGACAACAGACTTCCGCAGCGATTCAGTCCACTGTCTACGTACAGATCCAGCTTCGACCTTCTGAATCATGCTCATTGAATCACTTAGTACACACACGTTGGTATAATGCTGTGATTCCAGCCATATGAAAGCCTGTGTAACTGCCATCACCTCCATCGTCATGCTGCTCGTGGTCATAGAGTGGGCACCACTGGATTCTTGAACGGTTCAGCCCGCTGTACGGGCTGTAAATGCCCACGCACTTCTCTGCTGCTTTACAACAGATCCATCTGTATAGATGAGCACTTCGGGGCTATCTGAGTGTTCATAGATGAGCGCGTTAACCTCTGCATTGACAGCGGCAGGGTTCTGCTCTCTGCACAGTCTGTCAAGTGTGATAATGCAGGAGAAAGTGCACTTAAATTCTGGAGGCACCGGCACCCATTCCTTGCCGGGGTTGATACTGGTAAGACTGCAGACCTGTCTGACGACATCTTCCGCCCGACCCATCCATGATTTGCCCCTCTTTAGTCTGTCACCCTTTTCTCTGAATATAGCATCATGCAGAGGGTGCTGCTCATCTGCACTTATTTTTAAGTATGCACGAGCTCTCCAGATCTTGATCCTGTGTTCCATTGTCGGGAAGTCAAGGAGGTATCTCATTGCTACACAGCTGGTGTCTCTCGTGCAGCCCAAAATGATGCGCATGGCTTCGTTTTGTACCTTTTCGAGTCTTCCAATCTGTGTAGGGCTGACAGTGAGGATGGCCAGGGCATACTCGATGCGTGAAAGTACAAGTCCTTGGAACAGAAGTATTAGCAGTCTTTGCTCGATATTGGCAGTCGCCATGACTCTCATTGCTGACAAACCTTTTCGAGCCTTCGTTATGACATAATCGACATGATCTCTGAAGGACAGGCTACGATCAAGCCTCATGCCAAGATATGTCATTGACTGGGTTCTACTCAAACTGCTCCCATCCATTCTTACTGCCGGCAGGTCTGTTTTCACAATATGGTTGTTTAGTGAGAACCATGTAACCGTTGCCTTTGCAGTGTTGACAAGGGCATCGGCATCAGCACACCATGAGGAAATTCGATCTAGTTCGCCCTGCATATCATTGGCAACCGCCTGTCTATCTCGACCCTGTCGATACACGAGGATGTCGTCAACGAATGACAGAGTCCTACCCCTCCTGTCCAACTGTTGTTCAGTGATCGGCACCGTATACACGTTGAATAGTACTGGTGACAGTGGTGAACCCTGCGGCAATCCTGGACATATCGTTATCGGCTCAGAAGACCAACTCCCGTATCTTAGCACCACCTTCCTTTGGAGCAGAACTGCAGCTATCCATCGTACAAGGTGAGGGTGCACTTTCAGTCTGAGGAGGGTTTGCGTCAAGTGCTCGAAAGATACTCTGTTATATGCGTCCTCTAAGTCTATGGCGGCCGCACATGTCTCTTCTCTGACCTGAAATCCTTCGTAAACATCTTGAGCAAAGACTGCCGCATTCAGCCATGACTCTTGGTTGCGTCTGTATCCTCCAAGTGTGGGCGGGAAGCAGCCGAGCTGTTCCAAGTCTCAAGCAAGTCTGTGTGCTACAATTTTCTCTGTGATGTCCTATGTCCCTCTCCATGTTGGTCTACCACTGTCTCATGCCCGCGGTGTCTGTGATGTCCTATGTCCCTCTCCATGCTGGTCTACTAGTCTCTCATGCCCGCGGTGTCTGTGATGTCCTATGTCCCTCTCCATGTTTGTCTACCACTGTCTCATGCCCAAGGTGTCTGTGATGTCCTAAGTTCCTCTCCATGTTGGTCTACCACTGTCTCATGCCCACAGTGTCTGTGATGTCCTATGTCCCTCTCCATGCTGGTCTACTAGTCTCTCATGCCCACGGTGTCTGTGATGTACTATGTCCCTCTCCATGCTGGTCTACCACTGTCTCATGCCCACAGTGTCTGTGATGTCCTATGTCCCTCTCCATGCTGGTCTACCACTGTCTCATGCCCACGGTGTCTGTGATGTCCTATGTCCCTCTCCATGTTGGTCTACCACTGTCTCATGCCCACGGTGTCTGTGATGTCCTATGTCCCTCTCCATGCTGGTCTACCACTGTCTCATGCCCACGGTGTCTGTGATGTCCTATGTCCCTCTCCATGCTGGTCTACTAGTCTCTCATGCCCACGGTGTCTGTGATGTCCTATGTCCCTCTCCATGCTGGTCTACTAGTCTCTCATGCCCACGGTGTCTGTGATGTCCTATGTCCCTCTCCATGCTGGTCTACCACTGTCTCATGCCCACGGTGTCTGTGATGTCGTATGTCCCTCTCCATGCTGGTCTACTAGTCTCTCATGCCCACGGTGTCTGTGATGTCCTATGTCCCTCTCCATGTTGGTCTACCACTGTCTCATGCCCACGGTGTCTGTGATGTCCTATGTCCCTCTCCATGCTGGTTTACTAGTCTCTCATGCCCACTGTGTCTGTGATGTCCTATGTCCCTCTCCATGTTGGTCTACCACTGTCTCATGCCCACGGTGTCTGTGATGTCCTATGTCCCTCTCCATGTTGGTCTACCACTATCTCATGCCCATGGTGTCTGTGATGTCCTATGTCCCTCTCCATGTTGGTCTACCACTGTCTTATGTCCATGGTGTCTGTGATGTCCTATGTCCCTCTCCATGCTGGTCTACTAGTCTCTCATGCCCACGGTGTCTGTGATGTCCTATGTCCCTCTCCATGTTGGTCTACCACTGTCTTATGTCCATGGTGTCTGTGATGTCCTATGTCCCTCTCCATGCTGGTCTACTAGTCTCTCATGCCCACGGTGTCTGTGATGTCCTATGTCCCTCTCCATGTTGGTCTACCACTGTCTTATGTCCATGGTGTCTGTGATGTCCTATGTCCCTCTCCATGTTGGTCTACCACTGTCTCATGCCCACACGGTCTGTGATGTTCTATGTCCCTCTCCATGCTGGTCTACTAGTCTCTCATGCCCACGGTGTCTATGATGTCCTATGTCCCTCTCCATGCTGGTCTACCACTGTCTCATGCCCATGGTGTCTGTGATGTCCTATGTCCCTCTCCATGCTGGTCTACCACTGTCTCATGCCCACGGTGTCTGTGATGTCCTATGTCCCTCTCCATGCTGGTCTACCACTGTCTCATGCCCACGGTGTCTGTGATGTCCTATGTCCCTCTCCATGCTGGTCTACCACTGTCTCATGCCCATGGTGTCTGTGATGTCCTATGTCCCTCTCCATGCTGGTCTACCACTGTCTCATGCCCACGGTGTCTGTGATGTCCTATGTCCCTCTCCATGCTGGTCTACCACTGTCTCATGTCCATGGTGTCTGTGATGTCCTATGTCCCTCTCCATGCTGGTCTACTAGTCTCTCATGCCCACTGTGTCTGTGATGTCCTATGTCCCTCTCCATGCTGGTCTACTAGTCTCTCATGCCCACGGTGTCTGTGATGTCCTATGTCCCTCTCCATGCTGGTCTACCACTGTCTCATGCCCATGGTGTCTGTGATGTCCTGTGTCCCTCTCCATGTTGGTCTACTAGTCTATCATGCCCATGGTGTCTGTGATGTCCTATGTTCCTCTCCATGCTGGTCTACCACTGTCTCATGCCCACGGTGTCTGTGATGTCCTATGTCCCTCTCCATGTTGGTCTACCACTGTCTCATGCCCACGGTGTCTGTGATGTCCTATGTCCCTCTCCATGTTGGTCTACCACTGTCTTATGTCCATGGTGTCTGTGATGTCCTATGTCCCTCTCCATGCTGGTCTACCACTGTCTCATGCCCACGGTGTCTGTGATGTCCTATGTCCCTCTCCATGTTGGTCTACCACTGTCTTATGTCCATGGTGTCTGTGATGTCCTATGTCCCTCTCCATGCTGGTCTACCACTGTCTCATGCCCACGGTGTCTGTGATGTCCTATGTCCCTCTCCATGTTGGTCTACCACTGTCTCATGCCCACGGTATCTATGATGTCCTATGTCCCTCTCCATGCTGGTCTACCACTGTCTCATGCCCATGGTGTCTGTGATGTCCTATGTCCCTCTCCATGCTGGTCTACTAGTCTCTCATGCCCACGGTGTCTGTGATGTCCTATGTCCCTCTCCATGCTGGTCTACCACTGTCTCATGCCCACGGTGTCTGTGATGTCCTATGTCCCTCTCCATGTTGGTCTACCACTATCTCATGCCCACGGTGTCTGTGATGTTCTATTTCCCTCTCCATGTTGGTCTACCACTGTCTCATGCCCATGGTGTCTGTGATGTCCTATGTCCCTCTCCATGTTGGTCTACCACTATCTCATGCCCACGGTGTCTGTGATGTTCTATTTCCCTCTCCATGCTGGTCTACTAGTCTCTCATGCCCATGGTGTCTGTGATGTCCTATGTCCCTCTCCATGCTGGTCTACCACTGTCTCATGCCCACGGTGTCTGTGATGTCCTATGTCCCTCTCCATGCTGGTCTACTAGTCTCTCATGCCCACGGTGTCTGTGATGTCCTATGTCCCTCTCCATGTTGGTCTACCACTGTCTCATGCCCACGGTGTCTGTGATGTCCTATGTCCCTCTCCATGTTGGTCTACCACTGTCTTATGTCCATGGTGTCTGTGATGTCCTATGTCCCTCTCCATGCTGGTCTACTAGTCTCTCATGCCCATGGTGTCTGTGATGTCCTATGTCCCTCTCCATGTTGGTCTACCACTGTCTTATGTCCATGGTGTCTGTGATGTCCTATGTCCCTCTCCATGCTGGTCTACTAGTCTCTCATGCCCACGGTGTCTGTGATGTCCTATGTTCCTCTCCATATTGGTCTACCACTGTCTCATGCCCACACGGTCTGTGATGTTCTATGTCCCTCTCCATGCTGGTCTACTAGTCTCTCATGCCCACGGTGTCTATGATGTCCTATGTCCCTCTCCATGCTGGTCTACCACTGTCTCATGCCCATGGTGTCTGTGATGTCCTATGTCCCTCTCCATGCTGGTCTACCACTGTCTCATGCCCACGGTGTCTGTGATGTCCTATGTCCCTCTCCATGCTGGTCTACCACTGTCTCATGCCCACGGTGTCTATGATGTCCTATGTCCCTCTCCATGCTGGTCTACCACTGTCTCATGCCCACGGTGTCTGTGATGTCCTATGTCCCTCTCCATGCTGGTCTACCACTGTCTCATGCCCACGGTGTCTGTGATGCCCTATGTCCCTCTCCATGCTGGTCTACTAGTCTCTCGTGCCCACGGTGTCTGTGATGTCCTATGTCCCTCTCCATGTTGGTCTACCACTGTCTCATGCCCACGGTGTCTGTGATGTCCTATGTCCCTCTCCATGCTGGTCTACTAGTCTCTCATGCCCACGGTGTCTGTGATGTCCTATGTCCCTCTCCATGTTGGTCTACCACTGTCTTATGCCCACGGTGCCTGTGATGTCCTATGTCCCTCTCCATGTTGGTCTACTAGTCTCTCATGCCCACGGTGTCTGTGATGTCCTATGTCCCTCTCCATGTTGGTCTACCACTGTCTTATGTCCATGGTGTCTGTGATGTCCTATGTCCCTCTCCATGCTGGTCTACTAGTCTCTCATGCCCACGGTGTCTGTGATGTCCTATGTCCCTCTCCATGTTGGTCTACCACTGTCTTATGTCCATGGTGTCTGTGATGTCCTATGTCCCTCTCCATGTTGGTCTACCACTGTCTCACGCCCACACGGTCTGTGATGTTCTATGTCCCTCTCCATGCTGGTCTACTAGTCTCTCATGCCCACGGTGTCTATGATGTCCTATGTCCCTCTCCATGCTGGTCTACCACTGTCTCATGCCCATGGTGTCTGTGATGTCCTATGTCCCTTTCCATGCTGGTCTACCACTCTCTCATGCCCACGGTGTCTGTGATGTCCTATGTCCCTCTCCATGTTGGTCTACCACTGTCTCATGCCCACACTGTCTGTGATGTCCTATGTCCCTCTCCATGTTGGTCTACCACTGTCACATGTATGCTCATGCCAACGGTGTCTGCAATGTGCAGGATATGCCTCATGCATATAATTGGTGTGTCCTTTGTGCACCCTAGAATCACTTGCATGGCTGCATTTTGTATGCGCTCCAACCTTTCAAACTGGCTCTTTGGTACTGTCAGGAACCCCAAACCATACTCAATGACAGAAATTATTAAATGCTGAAAGAGCCTGTAAAGCATCCTCTGCTCTCCCCCTGTTGCTGCCATCAGCCCTCAAAGCATTAAGTCCCCACATGATCTTTAAAAGACATACACCTGTCAAAAGTGATACCCAAGTACTTCAGTTTACTCTCTAAAATAAGAGGACATCCATTCAACACAATACCTGGGTCATCTGCCTTCACAATCCAGTTATCCAGGGAGTACCACATGACCGATGCCTTGTCTGGGTTTATATTGGCCCCTGCATCCCTGCACCACTCTTCCACCCTGTTTACTGTCACGTGTAAATCTGCAGCCAAACTTTCCCTATCTCTGCCCTGTCTGTACACCAGCACATTAAAGAGCACTGGGGACATGGCAGATCCCTGTGGTAACCCAGTACAGGGATCAGAAGTCCAGGAACCCATGCGCAGTGCAACCTTACGCGCATAAAGGACTGCCACAACCCATCTGACAAGGCAAGGGCAGACCTCCATGTCCAACAGAGTGTATATCAACTGATCATACCTAACCATCCTCCAGTCAAGAGCTACAGCCACTATCTCTTGTTTATCCTGGAAGCCCTCATAGACATCAAATGCTAAAGTAGCCGCATTGGCCCAGGTGTCCTTCTCAGGCCGGTAACTCCCGAGCCCTTTGGGAAGCAGATTATGACTTTCCAAATGTTGCTGGAGCCTGCGGGCTACTATCCTTTTGAGGACTTTGCCAAAGGTGTTTTGCTGGGTTATGATTCGGTATCCATTAAGTCTGGAGTGGTCCTTACCAGGCTTTGATTGTAGTTAATTAATCAACAGCTGATGAACACTTGCAGATGGCCAGCCCATGGATCATGTTGATGTCATTAATACCCTTAGGGAGAAGTCAAGAGCGGAGGACTTGGACGTCAGTGAATCCACATAATTGTCCAGAATGAGAGGCTCGGGAGTGAGAATTAGCACAGCCACACATGAAAGGTACATCAGGAGAATGAAGGGTCTTGTCAACCAACACAGAACTGGCACTATTAGCAGCCGGAAACTGATGCATGTGATGGGAGGAGGATCTGAGCACCTATGGACATTAACAAATGTAGCAAAAAAATAAGGGAATTTGGAGAAGAAGGAGGAAGAAATAGAAGAAGATATGAAAAAGAAGAAGAATAAAGAGAAGGACACAAGAAAACAACAATCATTCACTTGACAACCAAGTCGTGTTCCTCAGAGATTCCTTACATGCAGATTGCTTTTCCTTGAGCCTGACCAAGGGTAGAGCATTCTCAGCTGTCTCTTCGGTTCGCTGCCATTCTTCAAATTTCTTCCTCTCAAATTCATCTATCTCGCGGATCATCTCTGCGATGTCGTACGCTTCTCCTATACATCTCTTTATTAGGGTCTTCTCACAGGTAGTCTCCTCAAATGTGGCAGGTTTCATCAACTTGTCTCTGGAAATGTGCTCTCTCTGAGACAAACAGACAAACAAACATAACAAGGTTGAAATTAGGCAAGTACAATACATTTTAACATTTTTCTTTCTTTCTTTCTTTTCTTTCTTTCTTAGTCTTTTCTTCCTTTTTTTTCAATCTATGTTCCTTTCTTTCTTTCTTAAAGTCTTTTCTTTCTTTCTTTCTTTCTTTCTTTCTGTCTTTCTTTCTTTCTTACTTCCATCTGTATATTTATTTTCCTTTCATTGATTGTCTTTTTTTTCCTTTCTTATGTTCTTTCTTTCGTACCTTCAATCTTTTTTTCTTTCTTTTTCTTTACTTCTTCTACAGCACAGTCTAATACAATGTAAAATAATGCAGACGTTGGCTAAAAGCCAGTTGTAATGAATATAACTCATAATATCTAACCAGCCCAGGGAACTATCTACAAGGAAATCTCAATAAATAAGGTCACTTGACCTGTTACGCAAATACAATAATTATTACTATTATTAAGTGTTTGATTGTTGCATCTCAGCTGGAAGGACAATGATGAGTACCGTTTAATGTCCTCCCTATGAGAGCTTGATGCCATCCAGGAACAGTAACCTGGATTGCTGCGAGAAGGCGTCATAATAATGCTAAACCCCACACTGAAAACTGTATGTGCGAACCGCTGCTGCACTTCAAGCTGAAGGTGCTTAAACACCCACCTCTCAGCCCTGACCTGGCACCCAGTGACTTTCAATTGTTTGAACCTCCCTCTGAGGAACCACTGACCAAGTCCAGCAAGCTGCAATATCCTGACTGTGAGACCTCAACAGTCATATCTCATGGGCTGAGATAAATTCCTTGGTGGTTATGGAGATTATGTAGAAAACTAATGTGCGATAAGAATTACTGGTCATCTGTAGACTTGTCTATGAAGTCATGTATCAAATGGTATGTCTGGCTAACCTCATTTATTGAAACTTATTCTTCTTTGTTTCTTTTTTGAGGGAAGTGTGTTCCCTTAGTTGTGCACTTAAAGGTCAGCATGTCCGACTTCAGCATATATCAGTAGTTTCCTCCCCTTAGACAAATCCAAGACATCCAGCTCTATTTACTAATGTGTAGATTTTCTTTCATAATAATGTTTGCCAGGGCCTTAAGGCCTACTCTTTGCAATTTCCAACTGTCTTGAGATTTTTAACATGCATGTCTTGCAAACAGGAGCTCCTCTTTTTTGCCCTCATCCAAGTTCTTTGCCCTTTTCCGAGTTCTTTGCACTTATCTAAGTTCTTTGCCCCTATCCAAGTTCTTTGCCCTTATCAAAGTTCTCTGCACTTATCCAACAACCCAAGAGGTCAGGGGAGCAAGTGATACCATTAGACACCATTGGTTTCTAGGAAAATGTCCAACCCTGTGCGGGGATCAAACCCAGTACCTTCAAAGCCTGAGGTAGGCACTGTAAACCTCTCAGCCAAGGCTGCCCCCATTTATTCAAACACCCATGTGCCACAGAGCAGGTGCCCGGTTTACGCCATAGAAAAGATGGGAAGAAGCCTAGAGTCAAAAGTGCAAGAAGAGCTAAGGGATACAAGTTGACAACAAAAAACGTCACACCAACGCAATCATGACAACAAAAACATACGTTGTGGGGCGATCAAGAAGAAAGGTTATGCGTTGGAATTCTGGAACAAATTGGTGTGGCTATTGGATGATTGGAAGTGTAGCAGTGGCTATCAAGTAATAACAGCTGGAGATATATATATTAGGATCGCCATTGATCCAAGAACGACAAGCTGAACCTAGACACGATCTGATAAATATTACAGCAAAGACGGTCGGGATGAACAGAATAAGGAGAAGTACGGACGAGTAACGCCAGAGTGAACTCGGAACAGGTTAGAATATTGTATCTTAGTGTACGCATATTTAGATGCCAATCCTGGCAACAACAGGTCCTCTAATTGTACAGGAGATATTATCATAACTCTGTTAACTGCCACATTAAAGCAGTATTCGCTTGCTAAACTCATACGTTCCTCCAATTTTTCAAAGTTCACCATTGATGGATTTGACTGTTATATTGACTCAGTTATAGTTCAATTTTATATACATGGAGAAGCAGTTAAGACGGATTTACGGCATGGCAATATTTGATCTTCCCGATATGTGTCAATATTGAAGTTATTTCTGTGGCTAGTGGCAGGAGCAGTTGTTAGTCCTTTAGTAATCCCGGACGAGCCCCCCCCCCCCTCCTCCCATACTGCCATGCTGTAAGTCCACCTTAACTGCTTCTCCATGTATATAAAATTGAACTATAACTGAGTCAATATAACAGTCAAATCCATCAATGGTGAACTTCGAAAAATTGGAGGAACGTATGAGTTTAGCAAGCGAATACTGCTTTAATGTGGCAGTTAACAGAGTTATGATAATATCTCCTGTACAATTAGAAGACCTGTTGTTGCCAGGATCGGCATCTAAATATGTGTACACTAAGATACAATATTCTAACCAGTTCCGAGTTCACTCTGGCGTTACTCGTTCGTACTTCTCCTTCTTCTGTTCATCCCAACCGTCTTTGCTGTCATATTTATTGGATCGTGTCTAGGTTCAGCTTGTTGTTCTTGGATCAATGGCGATCCTAATATATATATATATATATATATATATATATATATATATATATATATATATATATATATATATATATATATATATATATATATCCAGCTGTTATTACTTGATAGCCACTGCTACACTTCCAATCATCCAATAGCCACACCAATTTGTTCCCGAATTCCAACGCACGACCTTTCTTCTTGATCGCCCTACAACGTATGTTTTTGTTGTCACGATTGCGTTGGTGTGACGTTTTTCGTTGTCAACTTGTATCCCTTAGCTCTTCTTGCACTTTTGACTCTAGGCTTCTTCCCATCTTTTCTATGGCGTAAACTGGGCACCTGCTCTGTGGCACATGCACTATAGCAGCTGTCATCTACTGCCTGTAGTACCTTGCAGTGTACGACGGGGTGTCTATCCACTTGGCCAGCCACGCCTCACTATACCAGCAAAGCTATCATTTAAGGTTGGTGCGCTGGTGAATTTGATAGCAAACTGCATTGGGTAAGTAAAGAGCACTGCCATATGTGAGTTCATTGCATGGGCTCATCGCTTGCCAAAGTGAGGGAAAAATTAGCCACCTATTCCTCAAGTCTACAACATGTGATGGTGCTATCACAGACTCATAACAAGAAACTGCTTCGGGACAATTTTTAAAAAATAGTAACTAAAGGGCCCATTTACAACCCTTATGGGCATTGGGCAGATGGTGCTAAGCCCACTTTGTATAGACCAATCGGCACTTGGTGGGTGATCATGTGATCAGTATCATGATGCACGCCTTTATTTCCCACAATATGTCTGGCTACCAGTTTTACACTGGGTGCATTTTTTAAAATTCAAATCTTCGTTGATGTGGGTCAAACTCTAGTCACCAGACGGCCCAGCAAGAGTCTAGCCACTATACCACCCCACAGCTCCCACACAATTGAGGTGGACGTCAGAAAACTACAGAGACACAAACAAACAAACACACTCATCACCCTGTAGCTAGCTGGGCTGGGAAAGTATAGTTTTGATATCCACAAACAGATAAAGATATCAATCCTACATTTATTCGCTCCTCTCTGCGTTTATGCAGCCTATTTCTGTCCTCAATTCTTGCTTCTGCCAGCCTGCGGAGACGTTGAAATTTCTCAATCTGATCCAGTGTCCGTGCACGAATAAATAATTCACTGAGTTTCTTATCTGCAAATGTATAATTCAGTACATGTTTAGTTATAAAAGCCATAGTTAACACACATACAGTCAGTACAGGACTAATTTATATGCCTTAAGGACACACATGCCGGTCTCCGTGGCTGAGGGCTTACGGATGCGATTCGTGAGCTCGCTTACCCGAGTTCGAAACACAGCTGCTACCGATTTGGCAGCAGACAGCGTCGCGCTAAGTTTTAACATGTTGGTATGGTAGCCGGTCATTCAGAAAACAATGCAAACTACTGAACGTAAAATTGCCAAGACATCAACAACAGTAAACTTCTGGTGTTGACAGTGATTAGGATATAAAAATGTTTTGCGTATCCTTTTACAGGACTTAGCTGTCAACAGCAGCATCTTTCAGCTGTCTGTTGATCTCTTGGCAAGATTACGCTCAGTAGTTTGCCATTGCTTTCTGAGCGGCCGGCTCAGTATCCGCAAGTCACGAGCGGGGGTCGAACCACCTCAGTTCTCGCTCCGCTGCGAGACTCTGCGTGATAAACGGGATTACAGAGAGAAAGTGTTATAACCCCACAGCCAGAGAGACCGGCGATTAGGATATGCAAAAATAAAAATAAAAACAAAAAAAAGACACACATACAGTAAGTAAGTACTACAGGACTAATTTATATGTCTTAAGGACACACATACAGTAAGTACTACAAGACTAATTTATATGTCTTAAGGACACACATACGGTAAGTACTACAGGACTAATTTATATGTCTTAAGGACACACATACAATAAGTAAGTACAGGACTAATTTATTTATCTTAAGGACACACATACCGTAAGTTAAAAACTTAATTGCATATCCTTTACAGGATGTTGCAGTCAACACCAGCATTTTTTGCTGTTGTGATCGCTTGGCAAGTTTACATTCAGTAGTTTGCCACTGCTTTCTGAACGACCAGCACCCATACCATTTCATAATAAACCAACATAATGTGGTCTGCTGCCAAATCGATTACAGTAAGTACAGGACTCATTTATATGTCTTAATGACACACATACAGTAAGTACAGGACTCATTTATATTTCTGAGACATACTCATTTAAAGCTGAGTCCACAATATGATCATCATCATATCACACCGACCGCTGTCACTTTCTAAGGCATACTCCTTTAAGGCTGAGTCCACAATATTATCATCATCGTATCACACCGACTGCTGTCACTTTCTCTGAGACATACTCCTTTAAGGCTGAGTCCACAATATTATCATCATCATATCACACCGACTGCTGTCACTTTCTCTGAGACATTCTTCTTTAAGGCTGAGTCCACAATATTATCATCATCATATCACACCGACTGCTGTCACTTTCTGAGACATACTCCTTTAAGGCTGAGTCCACAATCTTATCATCATCATATCACACCGACCGCTGTCACTTTCTAAGGCATACTCCTTTAAGGCTGAGTCCACAATATTATCATCATCGTATCACACCGACTGCTGTCACTTTCTCTGAGACATACTCCTTTAAGGCTGAGTCCACAATATTATCATCATCATATCACACCGACTGCTGTCACTTTCTCTGAGACATTCTTCTTTAAGGCTGAGTCCACAATATTATCATCATCATATCACACCGACTGCTGTCACTTTCTGAGACATACTCCTTTAAGGCTGAGTCCACAATCTTATCATCATCATATCACACCGACCGCTGTCACTTTCTCTGAGACATACTCCTTTAAGGCTGAGTCCACAATATTATCATCATCATATCACACCGACTGCTGTCACTTTCTGAGACATACTCCTTTAAGGCTGAGTCCACAATCTTATCATCATCATATCACACCGACTGCTGTCACTTTCTAAGACATACTCCTTTATGGTTAAATCCACAATTATCTCATCATTATAATCACGTGCCTTGCCAGCTGTTGCGGGTGTTCAAATCTCTCCTCAGATCTTGGTCCTTGGTGCTCTGTTGATGATATTCCTCTATGCCTCCATCTCTGTCCATACAGCATCATTTCTTTTGGTCTGCCTCTGCCTCTTTTCTCCAATGCCTGTAAACTTTGTACATGTTAAAATTTACTCCACTGCAAATTATACCAAGTAGGCTTAACAGACCATGCGATGGCTAAATTTCAGAATAAGAAACTTACCCTCAAATAATATAAATAGTAAATGTGCATTCTGGTGCACACATTCTGTTATACACGCATTTTATTATACACATTCTGGTACACATACATTCTGGTACACATACATTCTGGTACACATACATTCTGGTACACACATTCTCGTATACATACATTCTGGTACACATACATTCTGGTACACATACATTCTGGTACACATACATTCTGGTACACACATTCTCGTATACATACATTCTGGTACACATACATTCTAGTATACACACATTCTGGTACACACACACATTCTGTTATACACGCATTTTGGTACACACATTCTGGTACACATACATTCTGGTACACGTACATTCTGGTACACATACATTCTGGTACACATACATTCTAGTATACACACATTCTGGTACACATACATTCTGGTACACATACATTCTGGTACACATACATTCTAGTACACATACATTCTGGTACACATACATTCTAGTACACATACATTCTAGTACACATACATTCTAGTACACATACATTCTGGTACACATACATTCTAGTATACACACATTCTGGTACACATACATTCTGGTACACACACATTCTGGTACACATACATTCTGGTACACATACATTCTGGTACACACACATTCTGGTACACATACATTCTAGTACACATACATTCTAGTACACATACATTCTGGTACACATACATTCTGGTACACATACATTCTAGTACACATACATTCTGGTACACATACATTCTAGTACACATACATTCTAGTACACATACATTCTGGTACACATACATTCTGGTACACATACATTCTAGTATACACACATTCTGGTACACATACATTCTGGTACACATACATTCTAGTATACACACATTCTAGTATACACACATTCTAGTACACATACATTCTAGTATACACACATTCTAGTACACATACATTCTAGTATACACACATTCTGGTACACATACATTCTAGTACACATACATTCTAGTACACATACATTCTGGTACACATACATTCTAGTACACACACATTCTAGTACACATACATTCTGGTACACATACATTCTAGTACACATACATTCTGGTACACATACATTCTAGTATACACACATTCTGGTACACATACATTCTAGTATACACACATTCTGGTACACATACATTCTAGTACACATACATTCTAGTACACATACATTCTGGTACACATACATTCTAGTACACATACATTCTGGTACACATACATTCTAGTACACATACATTCTAGTACACATACATTCTGGTACACATACATTCTAGTATACACACATTCTGGTACACATACATTCTAGTATACACACATTCTAGTACACATACATTCTAGTATACACACATTCTGGTACACATACATTCTAGTATACACACATTCTGGTACACATACATTCTGGTACACACACATTCTGGTACACATACATTCTAGTACACATACATTCTAGTATACACACATTCTGGTACACATACATTCTAGTATACACACATTCTGGTACACATACATTCTGGTACACATACATTCTAGTATACACACATTCTGGTACACACACACATTCTGTTATACACGCATTTTGGTACACACATTCTGGTACACATACATTCTGGTATACACACATTCTGTTATACACGCATTTTGGTACACACATTCTGGTACACATACATTCTGGTACACATACATTCTAGTATACACACATTCTAGTATACATACATTCTGGTACACATACATTCTGGTACACATACATTCTGGTACACATACATTCTAGTACACATACATTCTGGTACACATACATTCTAGTATACACACATTCTGGTACACACACACATTCTGTTATACACGCATTTTGGTACACACATTCTGGTACACATACATTCTGGTATACACACATTCTGTTATACACGCATTTTGGTACACACATTCTGGTACACATACATTCTGGTATACATGCATTCTGGTTCACACACAATCTGGTGTACACACATTCTGGTACACACATACATTCTGGTACACACATACATTCTGGTACACACATGCATTCTGATTCACACATACATTCTGGTACACACATACATTCTGGTACACACATGCATTCTGGTTCACACATACATTCTGGTACACACATTCTGGTACATACACATTCTGGTATACATGCATTCTGGTTCACACACAATCTGGTGTACACACATTCTGGTACACACATACATTCTGGTACACACATACATTCTGGTACACACATGCATTCTGGTTCACACATACATTTTGGTACACACATACATTCTGGTACACACATACATTCTGGTACACACATACATTCTGGTATACACATACATTCTGGTACACACATACATTCTGGTATACACATACATTCTGATTCACACATACATTCTGGTACACACATACATTCTGGTACACACATGCATTCTGGTTCACACATACATTCTGGTACACACATTCTGGTACATACACATTCTGGTGTACACACATTCTGGTACATACACATTCTTGTGTACACACATTCTGGTACACACACACATTCTGACACATACACATTCTGGTATACACATAAATTCTGGTACACACACACACATTCTGGTACACACACACATTTTTGTACATACACACACATTCTGGTATATACACACACAATCTGGTACACACACACATTCTGGTACACACACACACATTCTGGTACACATACACACACACACATTCTGGTACACATGCACGCACACACACATTCTGGTACACACACACATTCTGGTGCACACACACATTCTGGTACACACATGCACACACATTCTGGTAAACACACACACACATTCTGGTACACACACATTCTGGCACATACACACACATTCTGGTACACACACATTCTGGTACACACACACACACACATACACATATACACACATTCTGGTACACACACACACACATACACACATTCTGGTACACACACACACACACATTATCGTACAAACACACACATTCTGGTACTCACACACACATTCTGGTACACACACATTCAGGTACACACACATTGTGGTACACACACACATTCAGGTACACACACACATTCTGCTACTTGTCAGTGCACAGAGTGCATGCACTCAGCTGAGATCCGAAGGATACTAGGTGACAAATGGATAGTTTCATTGTGTGGTTTTGATGATCATTATATCCAATCAATAATAACTGATTCACAAAAAGAAGCAATCTTACCTGATTCACATCCACATTGCTCAATAGATGCGCCTTAAAAGAGACAATGTTACAGGTTAATACTGTCTTGTGAGTACAATTGGTGTGTCATGTGTGTAGCATTAGAGTTAACACTGTCATGTGTGTACTACTTGAGTTAATACTGTCATGTGTGTACTACTTGAGTTAATACTGTCATGTGTGTACTACTTGAGTTAACACTGTCATGTGTGTACAACTTAAGAGTTAATACTGTCATGTGTGTACAACTGAACTTAATACTGTCATGTGTGTACCACTGAAGTTAATACTGCCATGTGTGTACCACTGAAGTTAACACTGTCATGTGTGTACCACTGAAGTTAATACTGTCATGTGTGTACCACTGAAGTTAATACTATCTTGTGTGTACTACTATAGTTAATATTTTCATGTGTGTACCACTGAAGTTAATACTGTCTTGTGTGTACCTCATTGGCACCTTGCCGTCTTGACAGACGATAGTTTGTGCTTTAAAAAGGCATAATAACTTTTAACTATGGCGGTAGCGAGTGTGACTGATAAGGCCAATTTGCGCTGTAAATGTCCGTTCACAGTGGGTGCATGTGAACACGTGGTCATTTCCACCATCATGCACCATCTTACGTCTCAAACGCTTGGTGTGTGACTTTTCTGCAATAATTTTCTCCTTTGACTTTATTCCATTTCTGATATTTGCCCTCCATGCAACACGTTCAGCGGCGACTTGCTCCCAATGTGCATTATCAATGCCTGTATCAATCATGTCCCGCTTACACACATCTTTGTATCGTAGTAGAGGCCGACCCTGAGATCTCTTACCGATCTGTAATTCACCAAAAAAGATATCCTTTGGTATTCTACCATCATCCATCCTCCTAAGATGTCCTATCCATCTAAGTCTACGAAGACTGAGCATGGAATAAACTGTCACACAACCTGATCTTTCCAATACTTCAGTATTTGTGATTTTGTCTTGCCACTTAATACCAAGAATTCTTCGCAGACACCGCAAATGAAAGCTGTTTAAATTGTTCTCTTGGTGTGAGTAAGTTGTCCAGGTTTCACTGCCATAGAGAAGAGTACTAAGGACACAGGCTTGATAGACAAGGACTTTTGTTTTGGCAGTAAGCTTCCTGTTCTCCCAGACTCTTTTTCTTAACCTGTTCATTGTTGTTGCTGCCTTGCCAATCCGGATGTTGATTTCCTGATCTAGGGATAATTTGCTATTTACCACTGATCCTAGATATGTAAAATGGTCTACTATCTCTAGTTCGGCGTCGTCAATAAAGATTGATGGTACCCCATGTGCACCCTGTGACATAATCTGTGTCTTCTTTTTGCTAATTGTTAAACCAAATTCAGAACAAGCATTGGAGAATGCAGATAGTAGACATTGCAATTCTTCCTCAGAGTGGGTCGTAACTGCAGCATCATCTGCAAAAAGCAACTCTCTGATCAGTACCCTCCTAATTTTGGTCTTAGCCTTCAATCTCTGAGCATTGTAGAGGCCGCCATCTGAGCGTGAGTGAATGTATATACCACCATCCTGATCACGAAATGCATATTTCAGTAGAAGTGAAAAGTATATTCCAAAGAGGGTGGGAGCTAGTACACAACCTTGCTTAACTCCACTCTTGATTTCAAATTCTTCAGAAGTTGCACCATCAAACTTGATTATACCCTTCATGCCTGTGTGGAACGATTCCACAATGGACAGAAGAGTTGGTGGGCAGCCAATCTTCTTTAGTGCCTTGAACAGACCCTCACGACTGACCAAATCAAATGCCTTTGTGAGGTCGATGAAGGCAATAAACAGTGGTTGATTCTGTTCACGGCATTTTTCTTGCATTTGTCGCAATGAGAATATCATATCAGTGGTAGACCGGTTCTGTCGAAAGCCACACTGTGATTCAGGGTAGACTTGATCTCCTAGGACTTGAAGTCTGCACAGAACAATTCTGGCAAATACTTTTCCAACAATACACAGAAGTGAGATACCCCTATAGTTGTTGCAGTCGCTCCGATCGCCCTTGTTCTTGTACAGTGTTATGATGCTTGAATCTTTGAAATCCTGTGGGACTTGTCCTTCACGCCAGCATAGCTCTATTAGCTGGTGGATCTGTATAGTGAGTGTGTCTTGCCCACTCCTGATAACCTCTATTGGAATCCCATCCTTACCTGGAGCCTTGCCAGATGCAAGTTCATTTATAGCACACTTAACTTCTGTTATGGTGGGAAGTGTGTCCAGGTGGTCAAGAGTTGGTAGAGCCTCTATGGCGTTGAGGGCATTATCCGCTAGTTTGGTCTCACTTGAGTAAAGCTCCAAATAGTGCTCTACCCATCTGTCCATCTGCTGTTTCTTATCAGTGATGACTTCTCCAGTCAAGGTTTTCAATGGTGCACTTCTTTTGATCACTGGACCACAGGCTTTCTTTATTCCTTCATACATGCTTCTTATGTCTCCCTTATCACTTGCGATTTGAATGGACTCACATAACTTGATCCAATAATCATTTGCACACTGCCTGGCAGCCTTTTGCACATCCTTCCTAGCTTGCCTTAGCTCACTCAGAGTGTTACGCGTTGGTCTTTCCTTGTTTCTTAAGAGAGCTTTCTTCTTCTTATCAATCAAGGGCTGCAGAGTCTCGCTGTTGGCCGCAAACCAGTCCTGCCTCTTATGATCCACAGTGCCGTAAACCTTTACGGCAGTTTTACAAAGAGTTTCCTTAAGTTTATTCCATTTATCATTTACTGTACAATTTTCTGGTGTATCAGTGAAAGCGTCTTCAAGTTGCTGTTGAAACTGAAAGCACTTTTCAGGATCATGAGTGTTAATAATATTAATCCTGGGGCTAGATTTGTGTTTAGCTGTGTAGATTCTCTTTGGTCTCAGTCTAACCCTTGCAACAACCAAAGAATGATCCGTATCACAGTCAGCACTGTGGTAACTACGAGTCAATGATATATGGTTCAGATGTTGTCTCCGTGTGATGATGAAGTCCAGCTGGTGCTAATGGCCGGATCTTGGATGTTTCCATGTGACCTTATGCATCTCTTTTGTTTTAAAAAAAGAGTTTGTAATACATAGGTCATTACTGGTGCAATGCTCCAGCAGCCTTTGCCCATTTTCATTCATGCGACCGATGTTGTATTTTCCAAGGCACACTGGCCATGAACTCGAGTCCTTGCCCACACGAGCATTGAAATCACCGAGCATATAAATGTAGTCGGATTTTGGAACTGCCTTGATCACAGAGTCTAACTCCTCATAGAACAAATCCTTCACATCATCAGAGGAATCGAGTGTCGGTGCATATGCAGTAATAATGGTGGCAAACCCACAAGAGGTTGCCAAGCGCAGGGATAATAGTCTTTCATTTCCTCCTGCTGGAATTTCAATCATTCCCAGTAGCGAATTCTTCACTGCAAAGCCCACACCGTGTTGCCTTTTTTCTGCCTGCCCTTTACCCTTCCAGAAAAAGGTGTAGTTGTTTTCCCTGAGTGACCCTTCCTCAGCGAGGCGAGTCTCCTGCAGGCCAGCAATATCAATGTTAAGACGATTGAGTTCGGCATCAATCACAGCTGTTTTTCTCACATCGTCAATATTGGTCAAGTCAGTGGAAAATCCTGGACACATGGTTCTCACGTTCCAGGTTGCAAGCCGTAGCTTGAGGTTTCTATTTATATTTTTGTTTGTACCTGGTGCATTGGTTTTACAGCCTGCGATTCAGATTTTGTCCTAGCCCCAAGCACCCATTGAAGCAGGCAGGCTGTGGCGGATCAGCACCCAATTGGCTGGGGGCTGCCCAGCTTGAGGCGGGCGGTAGCTGATCAGTGACACCTATAGGTGTCTCCCACCGTCAGAGGCAACGCGTGGCGCCCCATGTCTACGCCAACTGACAAGGACTTATAACCCGTAACAGTTGCCTCTCGCTTTGATTCCGAGACCAGTTAAGACCAGGGATGGAGTTATTGCCTCTCCATAGCACAAAGCCTGGGCTAAAATATAGAGATCATGTGTTGCCCATGCAGCATGATCCCTCTCTCGGCCTGCCTAGTTCACTCCAGAGGAAAGGTAACACCCCTACATCTGGAACAAGACAAGCTGCAGAAGCTGCCGGATCAGCAAAGCAATGCTCTAACTGTCCGCCTGTCGGAGCTTCGATCCTAGACCAGTCGCCAACCAAGGCTTAGGGCCTGGTCTGCCCTGCCATGACAATTTTGTCTTTAGCTTGCATTTCCTCGCACCAGGGTAAGGCTTGTACCCTCCCAATTGCGCTCTTCCGCCCGAAGCCGTTGGCACAATGTGGGGTGTCGGGTTTGGTAAGCGCCGCCCAACGTTCGGCGCTAACAGAAACCAGGTAGTACCGTCTACTGTTATACGGTAGCTCAGTCATATCTGACTAAGACCTGACTGACACAATGAATGACTGTGTGTACCACTATAGTTAATATTGTCCTGTGTGTACAACTGAAGTTAATACTGTCATGTGTGTACCACTATAGTTAATACTGTCATGTGTGTACCAATGAAGTTAATACTGTCATATGTGTACCACTATAGTTAATACTGTCATGTGTATACGTGTACCACTGAAGTTAATACTGTCTTGTGTGTATCGCTGAAGTTAATACTGTCTTGTGTGTATCACTGAAGTTAACTCTTTCACTACCAAACAAAAACTGGGCTGTGACCAAACAGACATTTATGGCAGAAAATTGGAACTAGGGGTGTGTTACAATAATGCTTTTAAAATGGTTAAGGTGGTAGAAGACCTATTGTATTACATATCAAATTAAAGAGGATTGCACAAGGAACATGACAGTGTTAATAATTAATTGATAGGTTACAAATATTATGACAATAATGAGAGGTTTAATAATAACAAATGAAATTAAAGAGGTAAAAATTATTTAAAAAACTGCACATATAAGGTGTTTTCTACACTCCTATACTGCTAATCATGTTTAATTTACTGAATAATCAAACAAACACCACTTGTCTTCAAGAATATAAACAGTATTGCGCATTAAAGTAACCCAAAAAGAAGTTTTGGTGCATATTCTGAACCATGTATTTTTCACAAATAATGACAAAAAATAATGGCTGAAATCTTGAAGGTGGGGTCTGTCACAGTAAAGTTATGAAAATGGTTACAATTGTAGCAGAAATGTTGTATTATATATCAAAATAAAGGGGATTGCACAAGGAATATGTTGGTAGGAGAATGTTTGCTTTAGGTTGTAAATAAAATAAAAATAATAATATAATTTGTAAAATAATTGGACAAAAGTAGGTAAAAATAATGTAAACATTGCATTTAGAATGTGTTTTCTACACTCCTATACTGCTAATCATGTTTAATTTACTGAATAATCAAACAAACACCACTTGTCTTCAAGAATATAAACAGTATTGCTCATTTAAATCACCCAAAAGGAAGTTTTGGTGCATATTCTGAACCATGTCTTTTTCACACAAATGAAAAAAACTAATGGCCGAAATCTGGAAATTGGTGTATGTCGCAATAATGTTATGAAAATGGTTAACATTGTAGCAGAAATGTATTATATATCAAAATAAAGGAGATAGCACAAGGAATATGTTGGTAGGAGAATTTTTGCTGTATGTTGTAAATAAAATACAAATAATAATATAACTTCTAAAATAATTTGTTAAAAAGAGGTAAAAATAATGTAAACATTGTACTTACCGAGGGGGCGTTGTTATCCAATATCCTGATCACTGCTAATCCAATTGAATTTACTGAACAAACAACACTATTCTAAACTATAAACACCATTGCTTCCAATCAACCATCCGAAAAGAAGTTTCGCCGCAGATTCTGAATCATGTATTTTTTTTTTGTCAGACAAAAATTAGGACAACACTTGGCAGATTTACATTTAATTGTCATGTCTGTTTGTTTTTATTTACTATATGTGGCAGTCTATTTGTGATAGGCTGCAACGCAAACTTTGGCGCACAAGTCTGGTCTATTAGTGCAGCCGGAGCAAACAAAATATGATATGTGTCGTTTAGTTCGAGTGCTGCAAAAACACAGTCTCTATTGACACCGACAAATTCTATTAAATGCTTGGCTCATGTAAATCTTTCGGCATAATTTCCTGCAACAGACTGAAATTCTTCGGCAGGCAGAGTGTCAAACTTTCAGGAATACTCTGAGCTACTTCGCGATGTGCACTTTCCTTTACTTGAAATCCTTCTATAACAATTTTTTTTTCCTCCTTTCTCTGTTTGCCATATGGAATGTAGGATGTGAGCATTGATCTGTGCAATTTCAAAGATCTAGTAGTAGATATTCTTCCACCACGTAATGGTTTTCCTATCATGGATATTTATAATATAATATCCAACCATTTGGTCCATTCTGTCGCAGCCATTCATCGCCGTGTTATTTTCATGGAGACCATCTTCAGCTTGCTTTGCGGTTTTCGCAATCCGCTCTCAACAGTTCTAACTACAGACTTGGTAGAGACAACAATGCATGGTTTTTTTAGCTTTGTTTAGCCCTTCCACCAAATAATCATATCATCAATGGACACATTTTCAAATGGGTAAAATGCTTCCTGGATATTCTTCAGAGTCAACAAGAGGATAAATTTTTTTTTTTTTGGGGTACCCTCAGGTTGACATACATGAAACATGGTGTGATAAATATATTATAATTTTCTAATTGATTACTGGGAAACGTAGTGGCAGTGCCACATACCAAGGAGTATATAAATGTGCACTTGTACACCGGTAGTCTTTGATACATGGTCTTGGATCAAGTCCCATAGCAATAATGACAGACGTAAACTTCAGCCATTCGTGCTTCATTGTCAAACACTCAGCTGTTGACGAACATTCACTGGTTTTTCTTTATCACCACGTGCTAAAACTTTAGACACAACTAAAACTACTTTCTAAATATTCACATTCACATATTATTATAAACAATAATCTAGCTTGATCTCTAGTCATACTACGTGGATGCAAACTGGTGGGCGTTTCCATTGTGAAAAACCAAAACAAACAAATTAACACTACCTTAAAACTAAAAATTCACAAGAATCCAAAATTAGAAAACGATTGACCGCTCACAGATGGCGTAGAGATCTTTCGGCTGTACTACTTATTAGTTTACGGTAACTTAAAATTCCGAAACGGAGCAGAAATATGTGAAATAAACCACTGATCATTTTGTGGGACGAAAAGGGCGGACTGCCATTACAGCAAATCCATTCTGTCCACAGATGGGCGCACGGTAGCGAAAGAGTTAATACTGTCTTGTGTGTATCGCTGAAGTTAATACTGTCTTGTGCATCACTGAAGTTCATACAGGTAGTGACCAGAGGATCTGGCAGAGACTCAGGACTCTGAGGAAAGGCCAGAAGGACACATAATCAGGCACTCCTCCTAACGACAGCCCCGAATTATTTAGTGCAAAATGCATCCCTCACAGGGCCTCATTAGCTAATATAATAAAAAATACGAACTACGAACTAAAATACAGAAGTGAGAAAATGGAAATACGTACCAATAATATTTTACAGTTATATGTGGAAATTGTGGCACAAAAGTTGTAAATACTGTCCGAAAACATGTTTTAAACTCTTGTATCAGTATATCCGCGGGGGAAAAAATTATACATATCGGAACGAGCATTGAATGTGTTGTCGATCACTTCCAGTTCAGTGTGTCACAGACTGCTAGGCTGATCAATGAATGCAATAACTGTGTCTGGGCCCGGAGGGCCCTCACTGTCGTCAGTAGCACAAGATATGGATATACACTCCGGCGACTGTAAGGGCCCTCCAGGCCCATAAACCTTTATTGTATCCATTGATCGGTCTAGCAGTCCGCCACACACTGAAACGTTGATCGGTCTAGTGTCTAGCAGATGACGATACTCTCAAACGTAAGAGATTGACAAAATATCGCCCGGAAATGACCTTATGAGGCCCTGTAAGGGATGCATTTTACACTAAATAATTTGGAGCCGTCGTTAGGAGGAGTGCCCATAATCACTTTCCTGAATGAATTTAAACACAGAAGCTACAAACAATATGTTGCACAATTTATTGCATGGCATACTTTGCATATTTTATTAGGTCACAACAGGCAAAGAAATATGCCAGGCAATAAATCCAGAGAAGAGCAGAGTCCAGAGTCTCTCTCTCTCTCTCTCTCTCTCTCTCTCTCTCTCTTCTCTCTCTCTCTCTCTCTCTCTCTCTCTCAACAGACATTTCCATCCACCACTTGTTGGTCCTACAATTTGCCAACCCATTTCATTACACTAATACCGCTTTCTTCCTAATGTGATGATAACTTGGTGGGAATTACATATACAACATATTAAATCCAATTCATTTCAATTGTCAATATGTGCTGACGTGGAATATATTATATCATAATTAAATTAATCATGAATGAAATGAATCATTGAATCAATGAGAATGTTCGGCTGTCTGTTGGCGTTACTGTTACCAGACTTGGAGGATGCAGCTCTTTTCCCTATTCTCTGCTTGATGTCTGAAGATACCAGACGCGACTCCATAGTAGGCTGCAGCCTGACGGACTGCCAGAAGGCTTCAGCATATCTGATTTCATCCTTGGGAGTGCCCGTGAATATGCATCGTTCATGCTGTTTACGTAAATCCAGCACCTTCATCGCCATTTTGTCGTCAACGTAAACAGTTGCAACCGGAAGTGAGGGAACCAGTTTCACCCCGGTAGTTGTAGTACAAAAATGTTGGAACAGAAAATAAGATGGACATAAAAAAAGCTCCATACCACTGAAGTTAAACTTAATAATACTGTCATGTGTGTATCGCTGAAGTGAATACTGTCTTGTGCATCACTGAAGTTCATACAGGTAGTGACCAGAGGATCTGACAGAGACTGAGGAAAAGTCAGAAGGACACATAATCACTTTCATAACAATGTATTCCCTGAGTCGCTTAAAAAAGCGAGCGAAATTCTAGAAAAACTGGGAATGAATAGAGAGTTGATTAAAGAAATAAAGAGGAGGCAAATGAAATATTCGGCCACGTTAAAAGACGTGATACTCTTATAAAAACCATACTGGAAGGCAAGGTTGAGGGCAAGAGGTAGACAACGATACAAGTGGGAAGATAACATCAAGAGATGGACGAACTTCAGCCTGACAGAATGTACATTCAGGGAGAGAGACAGACATCAGACAGTGTTGGAGATCCATTGCAGCCAAACTTCATTGTGGAGACGGCACCTGACTGATTGAGAAACTCCGCCACGGAACAAACGCGATAGAAGCATTCTGATCATCAGAAATAGGATCTTTCCGCGAATGCTTGAGCCATTTCCCTTCATGACACTCTCTGGAGACGGGTCCACCCAGGGAATAACTCGACCATGTCTTTCTCACGCCGTGTTCGTACCCTGTTTCGAGATGTTGAGTTTGAGTCGTTTACTCATTTTTCCCACAAATGTGCATTGTGCCTGCTCCCAAGCCACTCCTTCCTCTGGGAGGAGAACATCGTGCACCTGCTACTTCGTGCCCTCACTTATATTCTAGCACCTTCGGCAGTGAGAAGCCACATGGATGGGGTATTGGCGCACGATAATGCAGGTGTGGCCAGGGCCCTTTGGGATCGCGTGTATAGTCTGGACAACCAAATAAATCAAAATAGCCTAGAGATCCTGGAGCGGTAGGGAGTGACCAGAGGATCTGGTCGACACTCAGTACTCTGAGACACGAGGCCAGGCGGACTCAAAATCGCAACTGGTACCTTTAGTATTGGGACTCTTCGCTGGTTGTTGAAGATGAGAACGGAACGAGTATAGGAATGTCATGAGTGCAGTTATGTCTCTTCTTGACTCAATTCATGTAACGATGTCTCAGTAGACAAGAAAGCCACACATAGTGTGCCGATATTTTTTTTAATCTGTTGGTAGAAATCTCGGCTTGGCTTATGTCACAGAGGAAACCTGTTGCAGGCATAGGGAAACAGATAATACTTTCTGGCCATCCTTGTGTGTCATACCAACACGCGTGGGCAGCCATCTCACACGGGCCTCAAAGTTTTAGAACAGATCTGTGTGTTCTTATGCCTATTATACCACAAGGCAAAGTCATTTAGATATTTATCTCTTTGTCTTCATTTTGCCTTTTCCCTGTCAGATTTGCCAGTTGTCGAAAAGTTAGGTAGTTTATTTCTTCTCAGGTTCCCCTCCCCCCCCCCCCCCCCAAAAAAAAAACAACAACAACACACACACACACGCAAGCACACATACACACCCACAAACACACATACACACACCCACAAACACACACTCACACACACACACACATGTATTGTTTGTCGCTCATATGCGTAGAAGAAAGAATTAGATAGTAGATGACACACAGCTTTTCATGTTTGTGTTGTACAGTGTGTCCTCTAGTCTCCACTACTTCTCTAGTTTCTACTTCTATGAGCGACAATCAATAGACGTGTTCGTCTGTGATATTTTTGTGTATGTTTCGAGATCGCCGTTGATGGTGAATCGATACCACCATATTCGCATGGAATTAACTTATAGAACTTCATCGTAGAAGAGCTAGAGTGAACCACAAACAAACAACGGCCACCAGTCTGCGACTGCTACATCTTACACTTACTTTTTACACCACACGCCGACAGATTTGCTGACTTCTTTCCGCTGTCCGTGTCTCAGAGGTGAGGAGATTTTGTCTGTTCTTAGTCTTAGTATCAAACGTTTGACTTATAGACTTCAAACGCGGAGGAAGCCAGTTGTTTACTAATACTAACTACTATTTTATTTTAACTATTTTTTTTATTTATTTCCTCCTACATCACGGTCCGGTCACCACACAGACTAGAGGATGTCAGGTTGTTTATTAAATTTATTTCCACTGCTGGGTCCGACTGTCCGTATCTGAGAGGTTAGATTCTTGATTCTGTCTCTTCATAGTCTTTCTTAGTATCAAATGATTGACTTGTGGACGGCAAGCACGGGGGAGAGTAGGCGTGGCCACCTGCAGCACACAGACAGACTGGGAGGCTGTTAACTGAACTGTTTACTGTTTGTTTCCTCTGCTGGGGTTTACTGTCTGAGAGGTTAGATTATAAAAAAAATAGGTTCTGTATTTTTTAGTGTAAGCACTGAAAGTGAAAGTATCAAATGTTTGACTTGTAGACACCAAGCACATGAGAGCTGCCACACCAATGCCATTATCAACTATAATACAAGTTAATTGAAAATTAGTGATTAATTACAATACAGTAATTTAAAATTAATTACTAGAAGGCATCTGCCTAGGTGTCAAAGTCAGAATATGTTTACCCTAGTGGCACGAAACTAGAAAAACAAATCTGAAGATGTTTACCCTAGTGGCATGAGACTAGAAAACAACATCAGGAGATTGACTAGAAGACAATGTTACATGTGAGAAGACAACATCAGGAGATTGACAGGAAGACAATGTTACATAAGAGAAGACAACATCAAGAGATTGACTAGAAGACAATGTTACATGTGAGAAGACAACATCAAGAGATTGACTAGAAGACAATGTTACATAAGAGAAGACAACATCAAGAGATTGACTAGAAGACAATGTTACATAAGAGAAGACAACATCAAGAGATTGACTAGAAGACAATGTTACATGTGAGAAGACAACATCAAGAGATTGACAGGAAGACAATGTTACATAAGAGAAGACAACATCAAGAGATTGACTAGAAGACAATGTTACATGTGAGAAGACAACATCAAGAGATTGACTAGAAGACAATGTTACATAAGAGAAGACAACATCAAGAGATTGACTAGAAGACAATGTTACATGTGAGAAGACAACATCAGGAGATTGACTAGAAGACAATGTTACATAAGAGAAGACAACATCAAGAGATGGACTGGAAGACAATGTTACATGTGAGAAGAAAACATCAGGATATGGACAGGAAGACAATGTTACATGTGAGAAGAAAACATCAGATGGACAGGAAGACAATGTTACATGTGAGAAGACAACATCAGGAGATTGACAGGAAGACAATGTTACATGTGAGAAGACAACATCAGGAGATTGACAGGAAGACAATGTTACATGTGAGAAGACAACATCAGGAGATGGACAGGAAGACAATGTTACATGTGAGAAGACAACATCAGGAGATTGACAGGAAGACAATGTTACATGTGAGAAGACAACATCAGGAGATGGACAGGAAGACAATGTTACATGTGAGAAGACAACATCAGGAGATTGACAGGAAGACAATGTTACATAAGAGAAGACAACATCAAGAGATGGACTAGAAGACAATGTTACATGTGAGAAGACAACATCAGGAGATTGACAGGAAGACAATGTTACATAAGAGAAGACAACATCAAGAGATGGACTAGAAGACAAAGTTACATGTGAGAAGACAACATCAAGAGATTGACTAGAAGACAATGTTACATAAGAGAAGACAACATCAAGAGATGGACTGGAAGACAGTGTTGCATGTGAGAAGACAACATCAAGAGATTGACAGGAAGACAATGTTACATAAATGAAGACAACATCAAGAGATTGACTAGAAGACAATGTTACATGTGAGAAGACAACATCAAGAGATTGACTAGAAGACAATGTTACATAAGAGAAGACAACGTCAAGAGATGGACTAGAAGACAATGTTACATGTGTGAAGACAACATCAAGAGATTGACAGGAAGACAATGTTACATAAGAGAAGACAACATCAAGAGATTGACTAGAAGACAATGTTACATGTGAGAAGACAACATCAAGAGATTGACTAGAAGACAATGTTACATAAGAGAAGACAACATCAAGATATTGACTAGAAGACAATGTTACATGTGAGAAGACAACATCAGGAGATTGACTAGAAGACAATGTTACATAAGAGAAGACAACATCAAGATATTGACTGGAAGACAATGTTACATGTGAGAAGAAAACATCAGGATATGGACAAGAAGACAATGTTACATGTGAGAAGAAAACATCAGATGGACAGGAAGACAATGTTACATGTGAGAAGACAACATCAGGAGATTGACAGGAAGACAATGTTACATGTGAGAAGACAACATCAGGAGATTGACAGGAAGACAATGTTACATGTGAGAAGACAACATCAGAAGATGGACAGGAAGATAATGTTACATGTGAGAAGACAACATCAGGAGATTGACAGGAAGACAATGTTACATGTGAGAAGACAACATCAGGAGATGGACAGGAAGACAATGTTACATGTGAGAAGACAACATCAGGAGATTGACAGGAAGACAATGTTATGGACTAGAAGACAATGTTACATGTGAGAAGACAACATCAGGAGATTGACAGGAAGACAATGTTACATAAGAGAAGACAACATCAAGAGATGGACTAGAAGACAATGTTACATGTGAGAAGACAACATCAAGAGATTGACTAGAAGACAATGTTACATAAGAGAAGACAACATCAAGAGATGGACTGGAAGACAGTGTTGCATGTGAGAAGACAACATCAAGAGATTGACAGGAAGACAATGTTACATAAATGAAGACAACATCAAGAGATTGACTAGAAGACAATGTTACATGTGAGAAGACAACATCAAGAGATTGACTAGAAGACAATGTTACATAAGAGAAGACAACGTCAAGAGATGGACTAGAAGACAATGTTACATGTGAGAAGACAACATCAGGAGATTGACTAGAAGACAATGTTACATAAGAGAAGACAACATCAAGAGATTGACTAGAAGACAATGTTACATGTGAGAAGACAACATCAAGAGATTGACTAGAAGACAATGTTACATAAGAGAAGACAACATCAAGAGATTGACTAGAAGACAATGTTACATGTGAGAAGACAACATCAAGAGATTAACTAGAAGACAATCTTATATATAAAAAAGGATCTCCGTCTGTCTGTCTGTCTGTCTGTCTGTCCGTATGTCCGTCTGTCCTTTATACGTTCGCGAACGGCCCATCCGATTGAGATGAAATTTTCTACACGCCTTCCTTTCATTCCAGAGATGCCAACTGTCGTAGTTTTTTTTTCTTCTTCCTCCTCCTCCCTCCTCCCTCCTCCCCCTCCCAAAATACGTACGTCCAGGAAATGGTCTTCTACATAGACACTTCTCTCTGAGGTCCGCGATAACATATTAACCTGGTGGGATGGCAATCAATCATCCTTCTACCTCCTCCCTCCTCCTCCCTTCTCCCTCTTCTTCCTCCCTCCGCCTCCTCCCTCCTCCCACTCTCTACTCCTCCTTCCTCCTCCCTCCTCCTTCTCCTCCCTCCTTCTCCCTCTTCCTCCTCCCTCTTCCTCCCTCTTCCTGCTCCCTCCGCCTCCTCCCTCCGCCTACTCTCTCCTCCTCCTACTCCCTTCTCCTCCTCCTCCTCCTCCTCCTCCTCCTCCTCCTCTCTCCTCCTCCCTCCTTCTCCCTCTTCCTCCTCCCTCCTCCTCCCCCTCCTCCTCCACCCTACTCCTCCCTCCTCTTCCTAATCCCTCCTCCTCCCTCCTATTCCTCCTGTCTCCTCCTCCCTCCTTCTCCCTCCTCCTTCTACCTCTTCCTCCCTCCTCCTTCTCCCTCCACCTCCTCTCTCCTCCTCCTCCCTCCTCCTCCCTCTCCCTCCTCCCTTCTCATCCTCCCCCACCTACGTTCTCCTCCTCCCTCCTCCCTCCTCCTCCTTCTCCCTCCTCCTCCCCCTCCCTCCTCCCCCTCCTCCTTCACCCTCCTCCCTCCTCCTCCTCCTCCTTCACCATCCTCCCTCCTCCTCCTCCCTCCTCCTCATCCTCCCTCCTCCTCCTCCCTCCTCCTCATCCTCCCTCCTCCCTCCTCCTCCCTCATCATCCCTCTTCCTCCTCCTCCTCCCTCCTCCCTCCTCCTTCTCCCCTTTCCCCCCTCTTTCTCTTAATCCCTCCTCCTCCCTTCTCCTCCCTCCTATTCATCCCTACTCATCCTCCTCCCTCCTCCTCCTCTCTCCGCCTATCTCTTTCTCCCTCCTCCTCCCTCCTCTCTCTTCCTCCTCCCTCCTCTCTCTTCCTCCTCCCTCCTCCTCCCTCTTCCTCCTCCTCCTCCTTCCTCCTGCTCCCTCCTCCTCCTCCCTTCTCCTCCCTTCTCCTCCTCCCCCTCCTACCCCTCCCTCCTCCCCCTCATCCGTCTTCCTCCCTCCTCCTTCTTCCTCCCTCCTCCTCCCCCTCCTCCCCCTCCTCCTCCCTCTCCTCCTTATCCCTCCTCCTCCATTCTCCTCCTCCCTCCTCCTTCTCCCCTTTCCCCCCTCTTTCTCTTAATCCCTCCTCCTCCCTCTTCCTCCTCCCTCCTCCTCATCCTCCCTCCTCCTCCCTCCTCATCCCTCTTCCTCCTCCTCCTCCCTCCTCCCTCCTCCTTCTCCCCTTTCCCCCCTCTTTCTCTTAATCCCTCCTCCTCCCTTCTCCTCCCTCCTATTCATCCCTACTCCTCCTCCTCCCTCCTCCTCCTCTCTCTGCCTATCTCTTTCTCCCTCCTCCTCCCTCCTCTCTTCCTCCTCCCTCCTCTCTCTTCCTCCTCCCTCCTCCTCCCTCTTCCTCCTCCTCCTCCCTCCTCCTTCCTCCTCCTCCCTTCTCCTCCCTTCTCCTCCTCCCCCTCCTACCCCTCCCTCCTCCCCCTCATCCGTCTTCCTCCCTCCTCCTTCTTCCTCCCTCCTCCTCCCCCTCCTCCCCCTCCTCCTCCCTCTCCTCCTTATCCCTCCTCCTCCATTCTCCTCCTCCCTCCTCCTTCTCCCCTTTCCCCCGTCTTTCTCTTAATCCCTCCTCCTCCCTCTTCCTCCTCATCCCTCCTCCTCCTCTATCCTCCTCCCTCCTCCTCCTCCTCCCTCTACCTCCTCCCTCCTCCTCCCTTCACATTCCTCCTCCTCCCTCTTCCTCCTCCTCCCTCTCATCCTCTTCCCTCCTCCTTCTCCCTCTTCCTCCTCCCTCTTCCTCCCTCCGCCTCCTCCCTCCTCCCACTCTCTACTCCTCCCTCCTCCTTCTCCTCCCTCCTCCTCCTCCCTCTTCCTCCCTCTTCCTGCTCCCTCCGCCTCCTCCCTCCGCCTACTCTCTCCTCCTCCTCCCTCCTCCTCCCTCTCCCTCCTCCTCCTCCCTCTCCTCCTCCTCCTCCTGCGATCTCCTCCTCCCTCCTCCTCCCCCTCCTCCTCCACCCTACTCCTCCCTCCTCTTCCTAATCCCTCCTCCTCCCTCCTATTCCTCCTGTCTCCTCCTCCCTCCTCCTCCCTCCTCTTCCCTCCTCCACCTCCCTCTTCCTCCTCCCTCCTCCATTTACCCAAGACAGACAGACATACAGATAGTCGGGAACGGGATCTTATATGACTACTTATATGATTTAAATGAGATGCTCTCCACCATGGGCTGGGCCGGGTCAGACAGACAGACAGACAGATAGATAGACAGACAGACAGACAGACAGTCGGGAACGGGAGCTTATATGACTACTTATATGAATTAAATGAGATGCTCCCCACCAGGGTCTGGGCGAAGCCGGGCCGTGTCAGCTAGTGTTACATAAGAGAAGACAACATCAAGAGATGGACTGGAAGACAATGTTACATGTGAGAAGACAACATCAAGAGATGGACTGGAAGACAATGTTACATGTGAGAAGAAAACATCAGGAGATGGACAGGAAGACAATGTTACATGTGAGAAGACAACATCGGGAGATTGACAGGAAGACAGTGTTACATGTGAGAAGACAACATCAGGAGATTGACAGGAAGACAATGTTACATGTGAGAAGACAACATCAGGAGATTGACAGGAAGACAATGTTACATAAGAGAAGACAACATCAAGAGATGGACTAGAAGACAATGTTACATGTGAGAAGACAACATCAAGAGATTGACAGGAAGACAATGTTACATAAATGAAGACAACATCAAGAGATTGACTAGAAGACAATGTTACATGTGAGAAGACAACATCAAGAGATTGACTAGAAGACAATGTTACATAAGAGAAGACAACGTCAAGAGATGGACTAGAAGACAATGTTACATGTGAGAAGACAACATCAGGAGATTGACTAGAAGACAATGTTACATAAGAGAAGACAACATCAAGAGATTGACTAGAAGACAATGTTACATGTGAGAAGACAACATCAAGAGATTGACTAGAAGACAATGTTACATAAGAGAAGACAACATCAAGAGATTGACTAGAAGACAATGTTACATGTGAGAAGACAACATCAAGAGATTAACTAGAAGACAATCTTATATATAAAAAAGGATCTCCGTCTGTCTGTCTGTCTGTCTGTCTGTCCGTATGTCCGTCTGTCCTTTATACGTTCGCGAACGGCCCATCCGATTGAGATGAAATTTTCTACACGCCTTCCTTTCATTCCAGAGATGCCAACTGTCGTAGTTTTTTTTTCTTCTTCCTCCTCCTCCCTCCTCCCTCCTCCCCCTCCCAAAATACGTACGTCCAGGAAATGGTCTTCTACATAGACACTTCTCTCTGAGGTCCGCGATAACATATTAACCTGGTGGGATGGCAATCAATCATCCTTCTACCTCCTCCCTCCTCCTCCCTTCTCCCTCTTCTTCCTCCCTCCGCCTCCTCCCTCCTCCCACTCTCTACTCCTCCTTCCTCCTCCCTCCTCCTTCTCCTCCCTCCTTCTCCCTCTTCCTCCTCCCTCTTCCTCCCTCTTCCTGCTCCCTCCGCCTCCTCCCTCCGCCTACTCTCTCCTCCTCCTACTCCCTTCTCCTCCTCCTCCTCCTCCTCCTCCTCCTCCTCCTCTCTCCTCCTCCCTCCTTCTCCCTCTTCCTCCTCCCTCCTCCTCCCCCTCCTCCTCCACCCTACTCCTCCCTCCTCTTCCTAATCCCTCCTCCTCCCTCCTATTCCTCCTGTCTCCTCCTCCCTCCTTCTCCCTCCTCCTTCTACCTCTTCCTCCCTCCTCCTTCTCCCTCCACCTCCTCTCTCCTCCTCCTCCCTCCTCCTCCCTCTCCCTCCTCCCTTCTCATCCTCCCCCACCTACGTTCTCCTCCTCCCTCCTCCCTCCTCCTCCTTCTCCCTCCTCCTCCCCCTCCCTCCTCCCCCTCCTCCTTCACCCTCCTCCCTCCTCCTCCTCCTCCTTCACCATCCTCCCTCCTCCTCCTCCCTCCTCCTCATCCTCCCTCCTCCTCCTCCCTCCTCCTCATCCTCCCTCCTCCCTCCTCCTCCCTCATCATCCCTCTTCCTCCTCCTCCTCCCTCCTCCCTCCTCCTTCTCCCCTTTCCCCCCTCTTTCTCTTAATCCCTCCTCCTCCCTTCTCCTCCCTCCTATTCATCCCTACTCATCCTCCTCCCTCCTCCTCCTCTCTCCGCCTATCTCTTTCTCCCTCCTCCTCCCTCCTCTCTCTTCCTCCTCCCTCCTCTCTCTTCCTCCTCCCTCCTCCTCCCTCTTCCTCCTCCTCCTCCTTCCTCCTGCTCCCTCCTCCTCCTCCCTTCTCCTCCCTTCTCCTCCTCCCCCTCCTACCCCTCCCTCCTCCCCCTCATCCGTCTTCCTCCCTCCTCCTTCTTCCTCCCTCCTCCTCCCCCTCCTCCCCCTCCTCCTCCCTCTCCTCCTTATCCCTCCTCCTCCATTCTCCTCCTCCCTCCTCCTTCTCCCCTTTCCCCCCTCTTTCTCTTAATCCCTCCTCCTCCCTCTTCCTCCTCCCTCCTCCTCATCCTCCCTCCTCCTCCCTCCTCATCCCTCTTCCTCCTCCTCCTCCCTCCTCCCTCCTCCTTCTCCCCTTTCCCCCCTCTTTCTCTTAATCCCTCCTCCTCCCTTCTCCTCCCTCCTATTCATCCCTACTCCTCCTCCTCCCTCCTCCTCCTCTCTCCGCCTATCTCTTTCTCCCTCCTCCTCCCTCCTCTCTTCCTCCTCCCTCCTCTCTCTTCCTCCTCCCTCCTCCTCCCTCTTCCTCCTCCTCCTCCTCCTCCTTCCTCCTCCTCCCTTCTCCTCCCTTCTCCTCCTCCCCCTCCTACCCCTCCCTCCTCCCCCTCATCCGTCTTCCTCCCTCCTCCTTCTTCCTCCCTCCTCCTCCCCCTCCTCCCCCTCCTCCTCCCTCTCCTCCTTATCCCTCCTCCTCCATTCTCCTCCTCCCTCCTCCTTCTCCCCTTTCCCCCGTCTTTCTCTTAATCCCTCCTCCTCCCTCTTCCTCCTCATCCCTCCTCCTCCTCTATCCTCCTCCCTCCTCCTCCTCCTCCCTCTACCTCCTCCCTCCTCCTCCCTTCACATTCCTCCTCCTCCCTCTTCCTCCTCCTCCCTCTCATCCTCTTCCCTCCTCCTTCTCCCTCTTCCTCCTCCCTCTTCCTCCCTCCGCCTCCTCCCTCCTCCCACTCTCTACTCCTCCCTCCTCCTTCTCCTCCCTCCTCCTCCTCCCTCTTCCTCCCTCTTCCTGCTCCCTCCGCCTCCTCCCTCCGCCTACTCTCTCCTCCTCCTCCCTCCTCCTCCCTCTCCCTCCTCCTCCTCCCTCTCCTCCTCCTCCTCCTGCGATCTCCTCCTCCCTCCTCCTCCCCCTCCTCCTCCACCCTACTCCTCCCTCCTCTTCCTAATCCCTCCTCCTCCCTCCTATTCCTCCTGTCTCCTCCTCCCTCCTCCTCCCTCCTCTTCCCTCCTCCACCTCCCTCTTCCTCCTCCCTCCTCCATTTACCCAAGACAGACAGACATACAGATAGTCGGGAACGGGATCTTATATGACTACTTATATGATTTAAATGAGATGCTCTCCACCATGGGCTGGGCCGGGTCAGACAGACAGACAGACAGATAGATAGACAGACAGACAGACAGACAGTCGGGAACGGGAGCTTATATGACTACTTATATGAATTAAATGAGATGCTCCCCACCAGGGTCTGGGCGAAGCCGGGCCGTGTCAGCTAGTGTTACATAAGAGAAGACAACATCAAGAGATGGACTGGAAGACAATGTTACATGTGAGAAGACAACATCAAGAGATGGACTGGAAGACAATGTTACATGTGAGAAGAAAACATCAGGAGATGGACAGGAAGACAATGTTACATGTGAGAAGACAACATCGGGAGATTGACAGGAAGACAGTGTTACATGTGAGAAGACAACATCAGGAGATTGACAGGAAGACAATGTTACATGTGAGAAGACAACATCAGGAGATTGACAGGAAGACAATGTTACATAAGAGAAGACAACATCAAGAGATGGACTAGAAGACAATGTTACATGTGAGAAGACAACATCAGGAGATTGACAGGAAGACAATGTTACATAAGAGAAGACAACATCAAGAGATGGACTAGAAGACAATGTTACATGTGAGAAGACAACATCAGGAGATTGACTAGAAGACAATGTTACATAAGAGAAGACAACATCAAGAGATGGACTGGAAGACAATGTTACATGTGAGAAGACAACATCAAGAGATGGACTGGAAGACAATGTTACATGTGAGAAGAAAACATCAGGAGATGGACAGGAAGACAATGTTACATGTGAGAAGACAACATCAGGAGATTGACTAGAAGACAGTCTTACATGTAAGAAGACAACATCAGGAGATGGACTGGAAGACAATGTTACAGGTGGATAGACAACAGCAGGAGATGGACTAGAAGACAATGTTACATGTGAGAAGACAACATCAGGAGATGGACTGGAAGACAATGTTACAGGTGGATAGACAACAGCAGGAGATGGACTAGAAGACAATGTTACATGTGAGAAGACAACATCAGGAGATGGACTGGAAGACAATGTTACAGGTGGATAGACAACAGCAGGAGATGGACTAGAAGACAATGTTACATGTGAGAAGACAACATCAGGAGATTGACTAGGAAGACAACATCAAGAGATGGACTAGAAGACAATGTTACATGTGAGAAGACAACATCAGGAGATGGACTGGAAGACAGTGTTACTTGTGATGGGACAACATCAAGAGATAGATTAGAAAAAATGTTACACGTGGGGACAACATCAAGAGATGTACTAGAAGACAATTTTACAGAGATGTCAGATCTTGTCATCCACTTCTCAGTTGTCCATATTTTTTCTGTTTGCTGAGGTCCAAGGAACCATGTGATAAAACGTCTGCCATTCATCCATCCATCATGTGCCATGCCGGTAAGCGTGGGCGGTCATGTTCTGCCATCTCACTCGATCCATTCATGTCAGTCCGGCAGGTTCTAATATCTGATAAAGACAAAGGTTTCCTTTCTCTAATTAATGTGAAATTAGAGGGGGGGGGGGGGGGGGGGAACTACATGAACAAGAGATCATAATGATGGTTTTTTTCCCCAATTCTTCCAGAGTCAGGCTAAAGGTAATCCTTTGTAAAGTCAACAGAAAATATGGATCTCCGCAGAGTCAAGAATGAAGAAAAGCTGGAGTTGTGTAGAAAGTACTACTTGGGTAAGTGTGTGTATGTATATTACAGGGGAAAAACTGCTTGTACTTAGAAAAACACATTGCAATTAGAAATGATTTAGTTATTCCCGAAGGATACACATCGCATAAACTCTCAAGCAGGCCGAGTCACATACAGATGACAATTACTATGAACTCATCTATCTCTCCATGGGCCGAGTATGAATATGTGGTGGCCTTCACTGACTTCTACACAGTGCATAAGTGAGCTGTTTTCATCACAATCTGTTCTCTCTCTGTCACTGTCTGGCCTAGTCCAGCAGGTTGATTAACAAGGCAATATACTAGGAGGCGTCATAATGTGAAACATGTGATAGAATTTACAATAACCATACCATTGTCTTGTAAACTGTCAATATTGTTGTTAAGGATGTCAGGAGTGTTAAGCACGTGACATCATGGTGCAGATGAACACGGTGACATTGTAAGGACAGTTTAAAGATGGGGGACCCACTTTGACATGCACCAAAGAGGAGCAGCGTTCTGTTATCCGGCTTTTAATCAGTGAAGAGGTGAAACCTTTAGAAATTCATCGTCGAATGAAGGTCCAGTATGGTGATGCATGCCTGTCAGTCCAGTAAGTGTATGAATGGAGTAGGAAGTTTCAAAATGGCATGACTTCTGTGACAGACTGTTCATAACTGGGTCACGCACATCGAGTAGTGACCCTAGAGAATTTGTTTCTACAGGAATCCAAGCACTTTATGGGTGCTGGAGGACTTTCATTGAACGCAGTGGTGACTACATCAAACAATGATACATTTGTTCTTTACTTTTTCAGAATATATTCACACACACACACAAAACATTTAAGGTTTCCATTTGAAGCGCCCCCCCCCCCCCCACCCCCTTCCCTCGTACAATAAAGACAGGCTCACATTTTGTACACAGCAGCTGATGATGCAGATCTCCACACACATCACTTAATGGAGCTTTTCTATCGCTCAAACTGATTCACACTTACACTCGCACATCCTCAAAATAATGGTATCATATCACTCCAACATAGTCTTAGACGAGTGGAATGTCAGCTGATAGTGTGTGTCGTTGTAGAAGTATCACTGATCTAATGTTCGTGTGATATTCATCCTGTATGTGTCTGCTATGTGACCTGTCTTGAGGCTGTCTCATGCCTGAATGCAATACTATCTGTCATCAATTCAACATGTTAACTTTGATTGTAAGTTTCCTCTTGGACAACTCAGGTGCCTGTCACTAGTGTTCACTGGTCAGCCGTTTGACCCGCTTTCTGGGTCCTGTGGCGTATCTACATCTCGCTGTCGTCTGTTTCAGTTGAACTGTTGTGTAACTGTCTTACCTCTTTAAGTCTCATTTTTCACTTATAATTAACTCTGGATCTCTGACAGGCGTCCTTTATTCTGTCTACTCACTACAGAATTGATCATACACAGCTTTAGTGGCAACATGAAAATACTGAATACAAGATCTAGACTAGTTTTGTTTTACACAGCATATATCTGTTACTTTAATATGTTTAAAGTTTCACAATTCTGTCTGATCAATTATACAATTGTAAACATGTTTTTTTCAGCTGGATTCTTCATCCTGCCATTCCTGTGGTTTGTCAACAGCGTTTGGTTTTTCAGCGAAGCATTCTGGAAACCTCCATACACGGAACAGAAAACCATACGCCGGTGTGAGTATATGATTGCCTGTGAGACTTAATTATGTATGCTAGCTTTACTTATGTTTGTTGTCAGCAAATGACAGGCTTGCCTAGATTGATCTTTTTATTTTTTTCTCCATTCCTGTTTTCCATTTGAGCAAGTATAGTTATAAGGGGTGTTTATTTGAAATCCACTCGTGCTGCGCCGCGCATAATTGCGTACGTTGAACATGATCATGTCATAGTCATGTGATAAGTACTGACCAATGAATAAAAGAGCATGTGCTTATCGTCCCATGATGCATAGGTTCTGTTTCTGACCGTTGAGAAAATGGCCAGGTTGATCCAAATCCATCCAAAGAAGCTTAAAGAGCGGTGATTCAGTTTCTTTCATTTGAAGGATGTCGACCAGTGGACATTCATCGAAGAATGCAGGCAGCGTATGGTACCAACTGTGTGTCGAAGACAACACTGACAGACTGGGCACGAATGTTTCGGAAAGGACGTCAGTTCCTATCAGATCTTCGACAGCCAGGTCAAGCACATATTGTTGCAAAAGAAAAAACTATCGCCAACATTGAAGCAGCAGTACAGATGAACCATTGTCAAAGCATACGTTCGCTAGCGAAAGAATTTGATGTGTCAATTGGGACAATTCTAAAGGTCGTTCGTAAGAAACTGCAATATCAGAAGGTGTGTTCACAGTGGGTACCACAGATGTTGACCGACCACCAAAAGAGAAACGTATGGGATGGTGTTTGAACCACTTGTTGCGTTACAGAGTGGAGGGTGATGCATTTCTCTTCTGCATAGTGGCAGGCGATGAATCATGGTATCACCACTTTGAGCCGAGCAGCAAACGAGAGAGCATGCAATGGAAGCATGCTGGATCACCAAAAACCAAAAAATTCAAGTTACAGGTTTCCGCTGGTAAGGTTATGCTGAGCGCATTTTGTGATCATGAAGGGCTATTGTTGGCCGACTTTAAAGAACCTGGTGTCAACATCAACTCTACCCACTACTGGCAAATAATAGACAAGAATAAACGACCCGGCATACTTTCTCACGGTGTGATTTTGTTGCACGATAATGCTCGTCCGCATGTCGCAAAGATTGTGCAGGAAGCATTAGCAAGGAATAAGTGGGAAATTCTACAACATCCAGCCTATAGTCCTGATTTGTCACCATGTGATTTTCATTTGTTCAGACCTCTAAAAAAAAGCTCTCAAGGGGCAATGGTTTCACACAGATGCAGACGTAATGAACGCGGTAAACACTTGGTTCAGTGAGCAACCACAATCCTTTTTTGCGGGCGGCATTCGCTGCCTACCTAAGCAATGGGATGCTTGCCTGAATGCCTACAGTGATTTCTTCTGACCAACCCATGGTGCATAATTGATTCAAAATGAATGCTTTGTTTTATTCTACCACACCTGTTAATGTTTCTTTTATGCTTTTGTAATAAAGAGATTGGAACGGGTGTCAAATGAACATCCCTAATAGTTAGGTACTTAGTTACCTAGGTAGTTGTCAGAATATCCATGCTGCACGTCAAACCATTCAGCCGATAGCTGCTTGGATCCCCTCCTCAGTATTTGTCTCAGCAAGTAGCTTCCTCAGCATCATAGACTTAGACACTCCACCAGTACATCCTTTGCAGAGCTTTCTGTAGGGTTGGTGTCTTGTGGCAATCTTGCAACCAGACCAAGCCATCTGATTTGCTGCTTTCAAATATATTCAGACAGTAGTGCTGTCCCAGGGAGGCACAGTAACTCAATGGCTAGCACACTTACTTACCAGCCCTTTGTTAATCCATTGTGCCAGATTTTTACAAATTGGCGTGGAGTCTCGGGTCAACCTAGTCTAAAACGGGAACGAAGAAACGTTCTACAAATTAAAGGCTACTGGCCTGATATTGATCATATCTCCCACACAGTGCTAACTGGCCTGTACAAATATGGAGCTGGCATCATATACTCAACACACCATAGGGAACAGACACGGATCCTTTGTGTTACTTACTAGTTTTGTCCCTGGAAAGCAATGGCAAACTACTGAACGTACACTTGCCAATTAATCACAAACAGCCAAAATATGATGTGATTGACTGAGATATTCTTTAAAGGATATGCAGCTAACTTAACTAAGATAGTTCACAAGTATGACATGAGTAGGATGGTTCCAGTCTTGATGACAGAATGGTTGTATGTGATAATGCAGAACATCTGCTGCACACTCAATCTCTAGAGTGGGCTGTTCTGTGGGGAGTCCAGAGCCACAGTGTCACCTGTCAGCCCTGCACTAGGGCAGCAACAAGACTATCTCTACATCTCAGGTTTGACGAGGACAGTCTAGAATAGTCTAGATCTTCTAACTTACTTCGCAGAATATCTGCAACTTGAGATGTACATGTGGTTTACAGTGATACATGCAAGTGTTCATCAGCTGTTGTCTTGTTCCATGTAGTGATGATACATGCACATGTTCATCAGCTGTTGTGTTGTTCCATGTAGTGATGCATGCTGTTGTGTTGTTCCATGTAGTGATACATGCATGTGTTCATCAGCTGTTGTGTTGTTCCATGTAGTGACACATGCAAGTGGTGTGTTGTTCCATGTAGTGATACATGCACATGTTCATCAGCTGTTGTGTTGTTCCATGTAGTGATACATGCACATGTTCATCAGCTGTTGTGTTGTTCCATGTAGTGACACATGCAAGTGGTGTGTTGTTCCATGTAGTGATACATGCACATGTTCATCAGCTGTTGTGTTGTTCCATGTAGTGATACATGCACATGTTCATCAGCTGTTGTGTTGTTCCATGTAGTGACACATGCAAGTGGTGTGTTGTTCCATGTAGTGATACATGCACATGTTCATCAGCTGTTGTGTTGTTCCATGTAGTGATACATGCACATGTTCATCAGCTGTTGTGTTGTTCCATGTAGTGACACATGCAAGTGGTGTGTTGTTCCATGTAGTGATACATGCACATGTTCATCAGCTGTTGTGTTGTTCCATGTAGTGATACATGCACATGTTCATCAGCTGTTGTGTTGTTCCATGTAGTGATACATGCACATGTTCATCAGCTGTTGTGTTGTTCCATGTAGTGATACATGCACATGTTCATCAGCTGTTGTGTTGTTCCATGTAGTGATACATGCAAGTGTTCATCAGCTGTTGTGTTGTTCCATGTAGTAATACATGCAAGTGTTCATGGATGGAAGAACAATTACCAGATATCTGTAAGAGCTGAACACTGAAAGAAGATCGTAATATGTTCAAGCAGACACTCTGGACTGAGCTGTGTTTTAAGTCTTAAGATTTTCGGAGTTGACTGCAAGCGTGGAAACCAAAAAAGAAAGGAATGTATTGCTTGTTCACCAATGATTTGTTTGCCTGTATTTCCAGATGTCATATGGTCAATGATTGGTACGCTGGTGTGGATGGCCATCATCATCACGTGGGTGATTGTGTTTCAAGTCAACAGGGCATCATGGGGCATTCCTGGGGAACAGTTGTCCTTTATCATTCCTTCTGGGATGGCTTGATGGTGTCTGCTTCCTTGCTGCTTTGTTGTCAATGTGTTCTTTTTGTATGTTGTTTTTGTGTGTTTTTTTTTTAAATGTGTTTTTGTAGACTAGTAAACTGTTTGAGTGTGAGCCAAAAGAGAGTGTAATGTGAATAAACATGTACTGTCAATGGATATAAGTTATGTTTTCAGCTTTATTGATAATTGTGATAGTTTTTGTACATAATTTGTTATGTTGTTCTTGTCTGGCAAATTTTGCAGATGCATGCTACAGAATAAAGTTAAACACATATAGTGAAGTAACATAATGAATCCTTTTAACTGAAATAATTCAATAAAACTGCATTGTTATATGTCTCACCGTCACCACAATAGTTGTACGGAGACGGCCTCGTCTTTGTGTTTACATAATCGAGGTTTACATGCGTCTATTTGCAGATGAAAGGATTTGTTACGCTACTTTATATATGTTGTTTGTCTGACACGCCAAAGTCTTTAACATGGGTTTTTTTTTTAAAGTTAGTTGCATATCCCTTACATGATTTCCTAGTCAACCCTAGCATTTTTATGTGTGGCTGTTTGTGATTTCTTGGCCAGTTTTATGTTCAGTAGTTTGCCATTGCTTTTGCTTTCTGAATGGCCGGCACTCATACTATTGTATGAAAATACAACGCAAGGTGGTCTGCAGTCAAACTGCCCGAAGCTGTGATTCGATCGCGGTGTGTGGGATTACAAATTTCACCCGTGACTCCTTCGCCACACAGTCGATTAAAACGGGTACAAGGAAATATTGTGAGAAGTCAAGCTTGATACCGACCCCATCACACATCCAGTTGCAATTGGTCTATACAAATATGAGGTTAGCACCATATACCCAACATTTGTCAAGTTGTAGAAGAGGCCACCGCCATTGGTCCTTGCGTAGATTGGATCATCAGCATCCAGTGCCTTGCCGTCTGGCGTGGGCGACCATACCTTTCCACAAATTACGATCTCCGATGACATGGATCAATTTATGTGTTGACTCCCTTCCATGCCATGACATAAGACTGTCAAGAATCTTCTCATGCTGTCATCCTCTATCTCTCTTTCTGCAAATCTTTCCGGTTGTCACAACATGTTCCAGTTTTTGTCTTCTCATTGGAGAAGGACAACAAAGAGGAACTCTTGTGTACAGACACAGTCAGAAACACATGACAGTTTGACGTTACACCGACTAGGTTGAATAAACCAGCGTCCAGGTTACATATTTTGTAAACATTAGACAACCTAGCCACAGTAGAATGTTTATAGTTTACTTGGAAAGGAGATGGGCACTTCAGGTGGGTCTCTTTACTTGAGAATGGTGGTTAGCTTAGGCGTGTTAATACTCCAATCATGATTGATAGACCCGCAAGTAATTACCAGGTAATTGGTTTATTTTATTTTGCACCTCACAAATGTATTCTTCTCGTACAGAATGGCAACTGTTGTATCATACAAGCATGCACAGATTACAAATAACGAATGAGAGAGTCACACATATACACACACAACAAAATTTACATTTCAAATTTCTCACAGAAGTCAAGAAATTTCACACAAAAATCAACAAATATCCGACAGAGGTGAACAAATTTCACACACAAATCATCAGTCTTTGCATACAAACAAACAAGCGAACACATTTCTCACACAGAAGTCAACAAATTGCTCACAAATGACTCAGATGTCAACAAATCTCACACAGACCTGCAAGCAAATTGTGATAAACATTCACAAACAGTTTAAGAAACTTTACAGATTGTCCTTCACATTGGGTTTATTATAAATAATTGCAAACCAGAATAAAAAGATGCAGTTGTATATACACAAATCAAAAGATTCTTATCCGAAGTTGTCTCTCTAGATGGCATTGAACTGTATTTTATATCTAGCAAACATGAGACAACAGACGTTTCTGACGATCAGAACACACACACACACCCCCCCCCCCCCCCCCCCTCCCGTCCTGCTTGCTCCATGGTGAGTTTTTATTACAGTGTAACCCCTGCGAAAAAGTGAGATATAATAAATACAGACAGTGTACAAAGAATGGAAAACCAGCAAACGGAGATCACGGTATATCAATGGCAAAAACTCTCCTGCAGTGCAAGCACGAAAAGAAGCTTCTGATCGTCAGAAGGGGGCCTCCCTCGCCGAGTGTTTCGACTCCTTTACCTTCTTGACAAGGGAAATACATTATGTGCAATGACTGCATTAAAATAAAAATCACAGGAAACGAAATGAATATTAGAGAACACTTTAGACAACAGGAACATTGCAAGCTATGTGGCATCTGTTGCCCTAAGGAAGTAATAAGTTGCTCGCCGTGTCTATGCGTGGGGAACGTCCAACCCGCGGGCCTTATATGGCCCGCGAAATCATATGGTCTAGCCCTTCCAAGACAACCTTAAAATTCAATGCAGATGTGAGCTTTTTTTTTTCATAGCAATGTAAATGTGTATTAAGTGAATCATAATAATCATGTCAAATCTGAGGGACAAGCAAGGAACGTTCGTTACTGGATTACATGTCTAAACATGCTCAACTCGCATATGGAAGGCCAAATGCCCCTGGATAAAATCAATGCTCTTCAGCTGCGAGTAGCAACGTCATCAATACCAGCTAACATGACACGCCACATGAGAAGCATTCTAGCCATCACATTGGCAGTGGGTTAATTCAATGTTTGACCAAATATAGCAACTAATGTTCCCGTCCCGTACAAGGTGCGGGAATGGTGTTAGAAATATTCAAATGGCTGTTGGCAGTGAAAAGGTTTCCCGAACCGGATTTAGTGGGTTGGAAACAGGTGTGGTGAAGAAACAATGTAACTTCTCGTTGTGAAGATAAGTTCGATGCATAAGTAAGAAAATATAAACAAACATCAATGAAAGCACGCGTTTAATTATTCTCTGACAGCTTTATAAGTGAATCTCATCTCGTGGAAGAATTCATGCTGACATGAAACAGACGCAGCCAGACAAGCCATGTCGTTGGACAGACGTGGCCGTGGTTTCTTGGTTTCCTAGTGTATGATAATTGATATACAGATCGGTCCCGTAACACGCTGGATGTAACCTGTTTCATTACGACACGCCATGGAATATTTTGCAATGCTCACAGACTAATCTTTGTCAAACCTAGTACTGTGTTGTTTTTGAGTGATCCAAGACTGGAATCCGTTGATTTGTATTTACTGCTAAGTTTCCACGCTTGTCCATTTCTTCGTTTGTCAGATAAACCTTGAAGGTGCTGGTCTGTCTTGTGGTCACTGTGTGGCAGTTGTGGTGTTGTATGTTCCGCTTGCTGCCGGGACATCCTCTCCTGGGCCTGGAGTTGGGCGTTCCGGTGCTCCCAGTGCATGATGGCGAAGATGATGACAGTCTCCAGGGTCATCATGACCGCCAGAAACACGATGAATCTGGTTTGATCCCGTCTGCATTCAGGCATGACCTGCAAAAGTAAAATCACAATTAGTCTGATTGTCTATCATTGAACTGACAGAAAGCAGTGTAAATCAGATATACTCTGGCCATGCGCAATGACAGCCTTGGGGATCGGATATTGTCCGGGCAGGAGAGGGGGTGATGAACGGAACTGGTCACCCTACATCATTATGCTGTGATGTAGTGCATGTACAGTCTTAACATTAGGGGCAGGAATGGTTTAAAGGTACCCAAAAAAAAAAAAAAAAAAACAGAGAGAGAGAGAGAGAGAGAGGACTGAAAGGTACAACGTTATGCTTTATGTGAAGACGTCGCTGGTTTCCAGTGTCGAACTGTTGGCACTTTATTTCTCCAAGAAGGAACTTGAGAATATTATATTCCACCTAGACCTCGGCGTAATGTATCGGAGACCTAACCTGTTCAGATAAACACGAAAAATTAATATGCCTCGCCTCCTTACCAAAATATTATAATGATCCCTCAGTACTTTGCAATTGTAAAGCGTAGGCTGTATAGACCGCTTCTATGGCAAAATTTGGAGATGCTCCCCGCAAAAGCTTATTTATATTATTTTGAGTATCGGAAACTGGAAAACGTTGGCCATATCAAGTGTGTTTAGTTTAGTTTGGCCATATCAAGTGTGTAAGAAGGAACAGTAATGTAAGAAGTGGTTTATGGGAGAAGAGGCTGGCATATACAACGGTGGACTCAGAAATGTAAAGATATCATAGACATTACAATTCCCGAGGCAAGGGAGCTGGTGACAGATGGGGAGTCTATCTTGTGGGCCATGATGAGAGTGACGCTGTGCAGGACCGATTTAATGATGGTAGTGATATAATGCTGGCCTACAGGGAAGAGGTTCCAGAGACATCTTCCATGGTATGGATGATGATGATGAATACGATGATGGTAAAGAATGGCGGGACATGAAGAAGACCTGAAGGATGAAGATGACGGCTGAAATGATAATGGGGAGGAGAAGCATGATGACGATGATAAGGAGGAGAGTAGGGAGAACGATGATGTTGACGATGATGATGATGATGATAACGACGTCGACGAGAAAACGAAAATGGTGATGTAAGAATGAATTTGTATATGTAAAGTGGTGTGAATGAAGTACTCACGATTATCCAGTGTGGCTGTTGTCATCTCCGGTATTGTGGTATCCGCTCAGCAATGGGGGTCAAGCTCAACACTGACTGATAACATCTGTCGACGATATACAGTATACATCTCTACAAGTCTGCACGTTAAGCTATCTCAATACTTTCTTACTATATCTGGGATTTGTCTATCACACATTATGTCTGCAAGTTCAGCTATAGAGTCCGTCTCAACACTGTCTTACTACATCTGTCTATCACACATCGTGTCTGCAAGTGGGTTCATTCCACACACAGGTCAGTTGGACTTACACGTTAACTAAAACAAGCAATGGCAAACTACAGGACGTCAGCTTGCTATCTGTCGATCTACCTATCTGTTGGTCGGTCGGTCGGTCTGCCTGCCTATGTCTGTCTGATGCCGTGTCGCAGGCCTACTGTTACTGAATGGTTCAAAGACAGCAACACCGCCTTGCCTAACAACCGACCACACGGTTTTCCCAGGGAGAAAACATGCACACGGCAGTGTCTCCAGTGTTGCTACTACTGCGCTTACATCCCTGTTCTCTAGACTGTAAAGTTTCAATGTCCTATTCACAAGCATGCTAGTGTAATAACAAAACAAATAACGTTTTTCAAAGCCGATAACAACAAGCACATTTAACATCTACGTGCCAGGTTAACAGTGCCATTCCGACACAAATTCATAACACAGCGCAGTAATTTCTGCAACTACCGACATGCATGTAACTAACACACAAGCCACAAGGCACTCTCTCCTGCACGATACAGACGCATTCAGCGATCCCAGGGCGCTGGGAAATTCTACTCACGGTTGTCCGCACTCCAGACCGGCACCCCGATGTCTGCGGGACTGCATGTGTAAAAGGCATTGGATGTATCGATCTGGGACGATCAATTAATTCTTTGAGGTAGCTTTCAGATTATGCGGGTTGTATTACCTCGGGTGACGCAGATGACTACATTCAGTGGTAGAGTCGTTGAAAGCACATACGGAAAAACAAACAGTGCAGCTTTAACAAAGGCAACGTTATGCGTGAGAACTGAAAGGCCCCTTAAGGATTCTTCTTCTTCTTCCTTCTTCTTCCTTCTTCCTTCTTCCTTCTTCATCTTCCTTCCTCTTCTTCCTTCTTCCTTCTTCTTCTTCCTTCTTCTTCTTCTTCATCGTCATAATTATATTCACCCTCTGCGATCAATCCGGAACCTATCACTTGGGCCAACATCTTCTGGATCCCCTCTTTCATAGGCAGATTGCCTTCCCAGACTTGTGGGCTCTGCCTCGTCAACTTTTCTTTCAGACCTTGTCCTAGCCTTTGTTCTTACAACTTACAAGTAAACACAAGAAATAAATGGGGAGTACCGTTGAGGCCACTAAGACGATTAAACAAATAAACACACATAGTATTATTTGGCGCTCACAGAAGAAGAAGAAGGAAATAGAGACTAGAAGACGCACTAGACAACATAAAATTTGAAAGCTATAATAGTTACCGACCGGGATCGAACCTGTCGCCTCCAAATGACGACGGCGCCTCGCTGCAGGAACAAGTGTACTTCGACGCACAACCAAGTGTCGACGGAGTGTCTAGTTTAGTGGTTCTCAACCGGTGGGGGGGGGGGGGGGGGATTTTAGAGTTTCTAGGGGGGAATGAAGACCATTTCAAGATCGCGTTAATACAAGAATCGATTACTTGATAATGTTTTTCCCTTCATACTTTACAGTTATGTACGTCTCATCCTTCTAAAATTCATTTTATAAAGTAAGTAGACCCACAAATCATGTTTTATGTGGATGTCTAGACTTGTTTTAGTATAAGCTATTAAATTTACCTTCCATTTTTACGTATACTGTGTAGGGGGTGGGAGGATTTTTAAATAGGAAATATGAAAGGGGAGAATGACGTTCTGAAAATACGGTAAAGGGGGGCACGGGCCAAATTTTTTATAGGAAGGGGGGAATGACGTTCTGAAAATATGGTGAAGGGGGGCACGGGCCAAAAAAGGTTGAGAACCACTGGTCTAGTTGGTCGTGCGTCGGAGTACACTTGTTCCTGCAGCGAGGCGTCGTCGTCATTTGGAGGCGACAGGTTCGATCCCGGTCGGTAACTATTATAGCTTTCAAATTTTATGTTGTCTAGTGCGTCTTCTGCCGGTCTCTCTGGCTGAGGGGTTACAACACTTTCTCCGTAATCCCGTTTATCACGCAGAGTCTCGTAGCGGGAGAGAACTGGGAGCGGTTCGACCCCCGCTGGTGACTTGCGGGATACTGAGCCGGCCGCTCAGAAAGCAATGGCAAACTACTGAGCGTAATCTTGCCAAGAAATCAACAGACAGCTGAAAGATGCTGCTGTTGACAGCGATGTCCTGTAAAGGATATGCCAAAAAAAAAAAAAAAGTGCGTCTTCTAGTCTCTATTTACTTCTTCGTCTGTGAGTGCCAAATAATACTATGTGTGTTTATTTGTTTACAACTTACAAGAACCCCGAGGAATGGCATAGAATAGCGATGGAAGTCATGGTTCCTGGAAGAACAGTCAGGGGTCTACCAGCAAGAGGACGTTCACAGATACTTTGGACATGAAAATATACGAGACAAGAGAGTTGGCGAAAAGCAAGTTTTTCCCCGGCGGACAAAGGATGAGAGCGACTCTCTGATGAAATGTTCCAGCTACACGACGAATCAATGGCCACATCCAGCAGCTTTCGGGTCAGATTTAGCCACAACCAGCAATATTTATTAGCAACACGCAACACCTGCAGACGAAAGAAGCCGGAATCCGGTTTGTTGATTGATGGCCGTTCTTTAGTTCTCTAGTCGACTTGTGTTCTGGGATTTGTGTTTGTTTCTTCTCCGCAGGCTGGTACAGCGCTGTTTAATTGTAAGCTCCAGACTTGCTATGTCTAACAACCTGGCTGCAGAGGCCCATGCACCAGAGGATGTACAGGGAGACGGCAGGTGGATGAGTCTGGTAGAGTAGCCGCGAGACAGTTTTTGTTGTTTCGTTAGCTAATTAACTAAATTATACAACGGTTACTCTGCTGCCGTCACTCCTACTAGTAGTACTACCTGCCGCTACTGCTACTCTGCTATTGCTACTGATACCACTACTATTCTGCTATTGCTACTGCTACCACTACTACTGCTGCTGCTAATTACTGCTACTGCTACCACTACTACTGCTGCTGCTAATTACTGCTACTGCTACCACTACTACTGCTGCTATAATACTACTGCTACTGCTATACTACGTCACTATTGACTGACTACCAATCCAATCCAATAGTTTGATCATGATTTTCAAATTGAGTATTTTACTATTTACTACTAATGAGACAACCACATATAGATAGGCCTTGAAAAGCAAAATTAATGGTACCTCAATGATACCTTTATGTCAATTCTAAGCGGAGATATTCACATTTGAGTGTCCAAAAAAAATGTAATTATTCCCGTAATTTTGAAGTTCTTCTGTGTGTCTCATTACTTCCGCTCCCAGTCCGTGCAAGATTGTCTTAAAAGGGTCATAGACGGATATGAAAACTGACTTCAAAAATATGTTACATCATGGTTAATGATAAAAAAAATAATAAAAATATACAAATAAATTATTAATAATCTTTAAACTTTTATTCTCTATAACTTTAGTAGTTCAAATTGCACATTTTGAACTGGTCCGATGGATATTTGTGTCGGCCGCCACCTTGGAGTTCAATTCACAAAGACAAAATAACATCCCTCAGAAATATTATTTTACAAGAAATCTTCTTCTGCGTTCATCCGGAGGTTTTTTCGGACGTGATTGCGTTGTGCCTGTTTACAACAGAGCTGTGTTCTTGCGCCGTTAGGCCGACACATCCTACTTCTCCGGGCATTTGTTGACCGGGTTAACCTTCCCGGTTTTACATGAAATATCAAGCGATATCCGCAATGAAACTCTCCAAATAAATGTAAAGATAGGTACAGAATTTGAATATCCATATAAAATATGGTAAAATTAAGTAAACAAGCTCTAGAAAATAAAATTACTTACGTTTTGCCAGATAATTAAATTTATTTAAAAGTCATGATAATTTCAACCAATCGCTATGCATAGAAAGCTACACTAACCTTTTCTGCAGAAACTAAGATGGCATTTGTTATTATCACGTGATATTTGAATGAATGAATGACGTCAGAAGCATGAATGGTCTTTACATAGCCATTTTTGGGGACACAATGGATCATTCCGGGGTGGCGCGGTATATCATTTCCGGTTTCAGTTCAGGTCACGGCATGACTAGCATACCCAGTATTTACTAATGAGACCACCATAGTTAGGCCTTGAAAAATTGAATCGAATGGCACCACAATGATGCCTGTAAGTGAATTAGAAGTGGAGATATTATCATTTGAGTGTCCGGATCTTGAACAGAAAATGTCTCAGGATATCGCTGTCTGCGCAGCTCTCCTTTGTGTCCCAACTGGAGTATCTGCAACAAAATGTCTCAAACAGACACTACCATTGACGATTAATAATCAGAGATGCAAAAATATAAAGCAAATACTTCGGATTAAAAGAAAATACTCATTTAACAGTAGTTTCTTATTTACAGTTAATTCTAAACTAATAAATTGCACTGCCAGATAAAAAAATAATAAAAGTATACAAATAAATTATTAATAATCTTTAAACTTGTATTCTCTTTAACATTAGTAGTTCAAATTGCATGTTTTGAGCATAATAAGTATAGACGGCCTAGTCAAATCATTATCCACACTGCCGCCATTTTGGTTTCCCACTCACAAAGACAAAACAACATATCTGCAGAAATATTTTTTTCTACCACATATCCAGCGATATCCGCGATGAAACTCTCCAAATATGTGTAAAAATGGATGCAGAATTTGAAAATCCATCTAAAACTGTGATTATATTAATTAATCGGCCTTTAGAAAATAAAATTACTTACTGTGTGCCAAATAATTTTATTTATTTCAAAGTCACGATAATTTTAACCGATCGCTATGCACAGAATATTAGACTTACCTACTGTGCAGAAACTAAGATGGCATTTGTTATTGTCACATGATATTTGAATGAATGAATGATGTCGGAAGTATGCAGGGCCGTTTCATAGTCATTTTTGGGAACCCAATGGATCCTTCTGCGCAGTCGCGGTTTCCAGTTTTGGATCAGGTTGTGGACGAAAATGCAATTGCTACACTATCAATGACTGCTGCAACTATTGCTACTGCTCCTCCCTCTACTAACTACTACAACCACCAACTACTACTACTACTACTACTACTACTACTACTACTACTACTACTACTACTACTACTACTGCTGCTGCTGTCACCACCACCAATACAACCAACACCAACACCTACTATTGCTGCTACTACTACTACCACCATCACCACTACAACCACCACCACTACAACCACCAACACCTACTACTATTGCTGATGCTGCTTCTGCTACTACTACTGCCACAACCATCACCACTACAACCACCACCATCTACTACTATTGCTGCTGCTTCTGCTACTACTATTGCCACAACCATTGTCATTCATCTTTCGCAGCACAATGCTTTCCTGCATGATGCCAAGGAAAAAGAGCCTGAAGTTGTCTTGATAGGCGACTCACTGATTGCTCACTTATCACAGTCATTGGTCAGTTTGTATTATTTGTTGTATGTTTGTTCTACTGTCAGCATGTTTGTCATCAATTTTGTATGCTTGATGCACTGTCAGCACATTCTCAATAGTTTTTATTATTTGTTGTATAAATGTACTCTCAGCAAGTTAAATTTGTGTTATTTCTTGTATGTGTGTTGTACTGTCAAGAAGTTAACATTATTTGTTATATTTGTGTTGTACCACCAACAATTTGTTGTAAGATTGTATTATTTTTATGTTATTCCATTAGCCATGCCTGTGTAAGTTTGTATTATTGCTGTATGTTTGTTGCTTGTATGTTTATTTCTTGTATGTTTGTTGCTTGTATGTTTATTATCTGTCAGTTCCTGGTAATGTTACATTACTTTAAACAATTGTGTTGTGGTGTGTTGATAAGTTTGTGTTGTATTGTGTGTGATTATGTATGTGCATGTCGTAAATGACGTCTATTATTTGCTTCATATTTTTTTTTTTCGCTCGCTTTAAACTCAAGCGTAGTCCATACATGTTCTGCTACTTCTAGTGCACTGGGCTGATTTTTGCGTGTGGATTAGCTTTCCCTATTACCATTGTCCTTCGCCACCAGGCAAACCAACTGCGACTTTAGATGTACTTGTAGTTTGCGTACCCAAGTCAAGGACGAGTAGTCAACGTTTTAGTCTAACTGACCGGTGTTGGAGTTGAACCTGCTACTTCGACATCAGCACATTGGAAGTTTAGGAGTGAGCGTTCTTATCCCTTCAGCCATACTGACCTCCATTTCTTTTCCTTTAGCATGGAAGAAGAACTGGGATGAGAAAGTTTGTATGACCTCACTAAGATGAACCATACAAAGTTGATCTTTAGCATGGAAGAAGAACTGGGATGGGGAAGTTTGTATGACCTCACTAAGATGAACCATACAAAGTTTATCTTTAGCATGGATGGAATGAGGAAGTTTGAATGACCTCACTAAGATGAACCGTACAAAGTTGACCTTTAGCATGGATGGGATGAGAAAGTTTGAATGACCTCACTAAGATGAACCGTACAAAGTTGATCTTTAGCATGAAAGAAGAACTGGGATGAGAAAGTTTGAATGACCTGACTAAGATGAACCGTACAAAGTTGATCTTTAGCATGAAAGAAGAACTGGGATGAGAAAGTTTGAGTGACCTCACTAAGATGAACCATACAAAGTTGATCTTTAGCATGGATGGGATGAAAAAGTTTGAATAGCCTCACTAAGATGAACCATACAAAGTTGATCTTTAGCATGGAAGAAGTACTGGGATGAGAAATTTTGAATGGCCTCACTAAGATGAACCGTTCAAAGTTGATCTGTAGCATGGAAGAAGTAATGGGATGGGGAAGTTTGTATGACCTCGCTAAGATGAACCGTTCAAAGTTGATCTTTAGCATGGAAGAAGAACTGGGATGGGGAAGTTTGTATGACCTTACTAAGATGAACCATACAAAGTTGATCTTTAGCATGGATGGGATGAGAAAGTTTGAATGGCCTCACTAAGATGAACCGTACAAAGTTGATCTTTAGTATGGAAGAAGTACTGGGATGAGAAAGTTTGAATGGCCTCACTAAGATGAACCGTACAAAGTTTATCTTTAGCATGGAAGAAGTAATGGGATGGGGAAGTTTGTATGACCTCACTAAGATGAACCATACAAAGTTTATCTTTAGCATGGATGGAATGAGGAAGTTTGAATGACCTCACTAAGATGAACCGTACAAAGTTGATCTTTAGCATGAAAGAAGAACTGGGATGAGAAAGTTTGAATGACCTGACTAAGATGAACCATACAAAGTTGATCTTTAGCATGAAAGAAGAACTGGGATGAGAAAGTTTGAGTGACCTCACTAAGATGAACCACACAAAGTTGATCTTTAGCATGGATGGGATGAGAAAGTTTGAATAGCCTCACTAAGATGAACCATACAAAGTTGATCTTTAGCATGGAAGAAGTACTTGGATGAGAAAGTTTGAATGGCCTCACTAAGATGAACCGTTCAAAGTTGATCTGTAGCATGGAAGAAGTAATGGGATGGGGAAGTTTGTATGACCTCGCTAAGATGAACCGTTCAAAGTTGATCTTTACCATGGAAGAAGAACTTGGATGGGGAAGTTTGTATGACCTTACTAAGATGAACCATACAAAGTTGATCTTTAGCATGGATGGGATGAGAAAGTTTGAATGGCCTCACTAAGATGAACCGTACAAAGTTGATCTTTAGTATGGAAGAAGTACTGGGATGAGAAAGTTTGAATGGCCTCACTAATATGAACCGTACAAAGTTTATCTTTAGCATGGAAGAAGTAATGGGATGGGGAAGTTTGTATGACCTCACTAAGAGGAACCGTACAAAGTTGATCTTTAGCATGGATGGGATGGGAACGTTTGTATGACCTCACTAAGATGAACTTTACAAATTTGATCTTTAGCATGGATGGGATGGAGAAGTTTGTATGACCTCACTAAGATGAACCATCCAAAGTTGATCTGTTCAATTTGTGTGTCATTTTTCTATGACCTCTACCCTGTTCAATCTCAGAAGAGAAATTATAATTAGGACCCATCCCAGATTCAGATTAATCATCCTGTGACCTTTTTTGTTAAAACAAGGACTCACAGTACCCCCAGGGGCCAGAGGCACCCCATGAAGTCCCCACGTCCCTGTGTGTCATTCGGTTGACGACCTCTGCTGGTGGCCCTGGCAAGATGAAGCGCAGACACTACACTTTGATCTTAGCCAAAGGGCCGAGAAGCTTTGACCTTAGCCAAAAGGCCTCTGTTACAGAATCAGCAACATTAGGGTATTAATTTGAAAGGGATTGTTGTCCCCAAAGGAGATAATGGCTTCATTTCAATTTGTGCAGCTCTGGAAGCAGATGTTTGAGCCTCTTCACTGCCTCAACTTTGGTATTGGAGGGGACAGAACTCAGCATGTGCTCTGGAGGGTTCTCAATGGCGAACTTGATCAGGTTCAGCCAAAAGTGAGTATTCAGATCATGATTTTCTTCTGTGTATTTATACTAATAAAACTTTGGTCATATAATGCCATTGCCATTATGTCCCTTGTTGATAATACTTTTGATATTATCCACCTTCTTAATGATATCTTCATTATTATCTCCCTTGCACTTATTATCTCCCTACCACAGTGCACTCCCTACTCAAGCAGAGACGCCTCTGGTGGATGGGCCACGTATCTTGAATGGAGGATGAACGTATTCCAAAAAATCTGCTATACAGAGAACTAGCCACAGGAAAGAGGCCAACCGGAAGACCCCAATTGCAATGTAGGGATGTGTGTAAACAAGATATGAAAACCCTTGGCATAGATCCAGACATGTGGGAAAGAGTTTCAACAGACTGATGTTCCTGGAGAAGAGATGTACGAAATGCACTGGTGCTCTTTGAGCGCAATCTGATCCAACAAACTGAGGATATGCAGCACAGGCTTAAAACGCAGTCACTTACTGCGGAGCCTGCCTCGTCTTACAGATGCGGAAACTGTAACAGAGATTGCCACTCTCGCATTGGACTATACAGTCACCAGTGGTGCTGCCAGGTACCTCCCCAGTGGCACAACTCTATAGTCCTTCAGGACTGAAAGAGGCCTACTACTACTACTACTACTACTACTACTACTACTACTACTACTACTACTACTACTACTACTATTATTATTATCTCCCTTGCTATTGTTATTTTTACACATACACAATATCACATTGTTATTTCCCTTGTTTATTTGTATTATTAATATGTTGATAACACCATTGTCATTACTATTGTTGTTGATAATACCATTGTTATTATCACTCTTGCTTATATACCATTATTAATATTAACCTTGTTGATAACATCATTGTTAGTATTATCCTTGTTGAAAACACCATTGTTCATATCACTGTGGCCTTATCCTCAACATCTGCCTCCTCTATCTTTTACTCTATATATCTTCTCCCTTTCCCCCTACTTGTTTCATCTCCTCTTTTCTATCTCCACTGCCATCTTTCAATATCATAGTGATGATGTATTTATTCTTTGTTGTTGTTGTTGTTGTTGTTGTTGTAATTCCCATTCATGTATTATTCTAGATTACTTACATTATCTTTCTGACCAGGTGATTGTGTTGATGGTTGGCACCAACAACCACGACGATACTGCTGACCAGGTCACAGAAGGAATTCTTGCCATAGTCAAGGCTATCCGAGACAGACAGCCCTCAACAAACCTCATTGTTTTGGTAATATATACTTATTGTGGGATGGGTTGTCTTCTGATGATCAGATCACTATCCATTACATTTTTTTAAAAGTTGCATATCCCTTACAGGACGTTGCAGTCAACACCAGCATTTTTCAGCTGCAGCCAGCAGGGTTAGGATCGGCTAGCCTCTCCCAGGAGGGGTGAAGAGCGAAAATTAGTAGCCTGCCGATGACCCGCAGACTACACAAGTCAACCCCCACCTCCACGTGGTGCAGACCAGGCAACCATGACCGCGAGGTCATGGGCTAATGGGGCTGTGGCTCGCCATAGGGGATGGACTCCCTGTGGTCAGATTAGTGTCCTAAACCTGCGACTGGCCTAGCAAGCAAGCAGGGGATATTCACACTGCTTGTTGAAAAACTAAGAAGTATAAACGGACTGAAAGCACTTTACAACACAATCTTCCTACCAACTCTGTGCTACCAATGCCAAACCTAGACAATGACAGAAAAAGAGAAAAGAAAAATCACAACAACAGAAATGAGGTTCCTGAGAAGAATACTCAACGTATCAAGAAGAGATAAGATCAGAAATGAAGAAAATCAGAAAGTGGGGGTTAAAGCAGCACTAGATTTTATTAGAAAGCAGCAAGTCAAATGGTTTGGCCATGCAAGTAGGCTACCAGTAAACAGGATACCACAACAAGCAATGATGTACAGACCAGATGGAAACAGAGGAACAGGCCAACCACGTAAATGTTGGACGGAGGGAAAAGCAGAGTCCATGGGAATATCGATATATGAAGCCCATAATCGGGCACTCTCACGATGTTTTTACTTCACCTCGACACCGCAAGGTACAAGAGGAACATGATGAGATGAGATGGGTTGATGTTCTTGACAAGATTACGCTCAGTAGTTCGCCATTGCTTTCCGAGTGACCGGTTCACATACCCCGTAAGCAACCAATGTGGCGCGATCCACTGCCAAATCTCACGCAGCTGTGTTCCTTACATGGATATACAGGATTATGGAGAAACCCCTTTCGCAAGTCGTTAACCTCTTCGCCAGGGAGACCAGCATCCATTACATTAGGAAGATACTAACATCTGTTTTTGCAACTACATTAATTCGTGAACGTGTTTAGCTGTTTTACTGAGTATCTGATTCATATAGTGTGTGGTTACATATAGTGTGTGGTTACATATAGTATGTGGTGTTGGTGATCAGGTCTGTCTACACCACGATGTCAGACTGACTTCTCTCTTGGCCTTCCCCAGCCTCTCTTCTCCTCCAGCCTTCCCATTGTGATGACATACTCCAGCTTTCCCCTTCTCGTGACATGCCCAAAGAATATGAACTATCTTCTTCTGATGTGAGTAACCAGTTCTCTTTATGAGTTCACTTCTTTGAAGATATTTTCATTAGGCTTTCCATCCATCCACAGTAGTTTCCTCTATAAAACCACATCTCCACATCATTTTGCATAATCACTCACTCATCAGCTAATTGTCAATTTTTAAAATAATGAATTTATAATAAATGTTTGTTGACAATTTTGTTTGCTGCTTTCTACCAGGGATTGTTACCCAGGGGTGAACACCCCAACAAGCTGCGAGAGAAACACTTCGCCATCAACAAACGTCTGGCTGAAGAGCTGCCGCTTCTGTCCCAGGTGACATTCCTGAAGGTGGATGAGAAGGAGTTTCTTTCCAGCGAGGATACCATCTCCCGAGACATGATGTATGACTTTCTCCACCTCACATCCGAAGTCGGCTACCAAAAATTGTGTGAACCGCTTCTGGAGGAGATACAGAATCTCTTGGGCACATTCATTAAAGTCAGTAGCACATCGTACGAAACTTCCTCCATCGCTGGCGATCTGGCTGGCAACTGAGACCAGCATGGATTGTAGTGTTATCTTTATCTATAATAATAACTGTACAGAACTGTTACAATTTGGAATCAGGTTTTTTTTTTTTTTTTTTTTGTTTCCTTATTTTAAAGTCGACGGTGATAATATCTTGACGGATTGGTGAACATAAATGGATGATTACTTATATTAGCATGACTGTGTGACTTTAACTCTTCGCACACATCAGACAGCTGGTTTGTCTAATTAACTCATTCAGTCCCAGACAAGTGTTACCTTGACTTGTTTCATCCTGAGTTAGTGTTACAGTGAACTGATCAGTGTTTGGGACTGATGGAGTGAACATAGCAACATTGTGAGGTACACACACAGTTAAAATAACAGTCGGGATGGAGTGAGTTAATAGGGGTTACAGGCATCATCTGGGTTCTATCCCATATAGTTTATGTCCCTGTCCACAGGGCAGCCCGCCAACCTGCCATAAACTCTGTAGATCCAATGACAAACCCCTCTCTGAGATGATAGACTAAACAAGAAGTGTAAGGTATCTACACATCCTATGGTAGAAGTGGAAAAACTCAACAAGATTGTAGGGTATCCCTACACCCTCCCTGTGTGGGTGTGTAGAACATCAGTCCATGGCCACACAGATACCTTGTGTAGCTGTGTAGAACATCAGTCCATGGCCACACAAATACCTTGTGTAGCTGTGTAGAACATCAGTCCATGGCCACACAAATACCTTGTGTAGCTGTGTAGAACATCAGTCCATGGCCACACAAATACCTTGTGTAGCTGTGTAGAACATCAGTCCATGGCCACACAAATACCTTGTGTAGCTGTGTAAAACATCAGCCCATGGCCACACAGATACCTTGTGTAGCTGTGTAAAACATCAGTCCATGGCCACACAAATACCTTATGTAGCTGTGTAAAACATCAGTCCATGGCCACACAGATACCTTGTTGTGTAGCTGTGTAAAACATCAGTCCATGGCCACACAGATACCTTGTTGTGTAGCTGTGTAAAACATGAATCCCCCTGCCAAGAGACATTCCTATCTGTACACTGGGGCCATGTTGTGACTACAAACCAATGCTGTAGTAAGTCCAGGACTCCAGAGATCCAAGTTTGTGTACATATCAATTTTAGATCTTATTGTTTGTGTTCATGTATCACCTCATGTGTCACACTGTCGTCAAGTTTCTGTACATATCAATATTAGATCTTATTGTTTGTGTTCATGTATCACCTCATTTGTCACACTGTCGTCATTATTGATAATCATAAAGTGTCTTTAACAAAATTCTTTGTGAATCAGGAAGTGTTTTTAGTGTGGTTGTCAATGATAAAGTGTTGTTTAACATAATGGTTTGGAGGGGAACCTTTCATAACGTGTTACTGTAATTTTAGGCACACATTAAGTGTCACAAAGAGAATGTCAGGCAGTCATACAGTGACATATGTCAAATGTATAAAGACAAGTATGAAGTGTTATAACAATATTTATAATCAGAATGCCTGTGAATTGCTGAGTTATATTCAGAGTTGTATATTACACACTTCTCCACTACATATTGAGAATTGTATATTACACTCTTCTCCACTACATATTCAGAGTTGTATATTACACTCTTCTCCACTACCAACCCTCTTTTATTTTCCTTCTTATTTTCCCTTGTGTCCCACACCCACATACAAGATTTACATGCTATAAATATTCTGTTTGATAAATTTGATATTGATTTCATAAAATTCAGATTTGGTCGAGTAGCATATTGTATATTGAACAAGGCTTTCAAGAAGGATATTGGTGTTGGTGTCTGAACGTACGAACAAACAACTTTATTTTCAAAGGATTAAGAATTGGGCACACAGGCCCGTTGGGTCTGAAGGTATTGTCAGGTCACTCCTGTTTGTTGTATCATTGCTTGTTTGTTGTTGTAGCAGTCCTGGCAGTACTTCTTGCATTCCATAATCAGTGAACAACAACATTCTGACATGCATTTATTCTGTTGCATACATCTATGTAGTTGTGTGTGGAGGCATGGGTGGGGCTGAGTGGTTTTGAGGTATGGTGTCACCTCGAGTGATGGAGGTCCCAGGTTCAAGCCTCGGTGAGGGCCGGGATTTTTTCACGTGGACTTCTAGTAACCTCTGGTCTCTGGGTAATGAGATCGGATGCCTGTGTGTATTGTTGTGCACATAAAAAAATCCCTTGGCAGTTGGAAATCGAAAAAGAGTAGCCTAATGGCGCTGCCTGGGCAAAATTTTGAGTTAAAAATCTACCCAAAGTATTTTCAGGATTCTCGCCGGTGCTACAGAGATCATGCATTGAGCTGAAATTCTCTGGACTCAGCATGAGTTAGGAGTAGAGCACTTATGGGTTACACCCATGTGCCGTGATGTTGATCCGTCGACTAAACTAAACTAAACTAAACATCTAGACATTGATCCTGGAACATGTTCTAACACAAATATTCATTCATGAGTAAGCCAAGGATCCCTTCGTATGTGCCTGGAGCCGTGTCGGGTATATGATGCTAGCCCCATGTTTTATTGAGACCAATCAGCTGGGGGGGGGGGGGGGGGGGGGGGGGGGGTTTGATGTGGTCAGTGCCATGCCGCCCGTCTTTACTCCCCAGATATCTCTGGCACCCATGTTAGCCTGGGGGAGATACCTGGGCACCCAGGTCTACTTAAGCATCTGCCTTGGTGTTTTGAACCATTTACCACTGGGCTAACAGGCAAATAGCTAGGATCAACACCAATCTCAAACTCAGCTTTGTCACTTTCCCTCATCATGGCCAACATGAAGTGCCCAATAGAATCCCAGTCTCATACTCATTCACTGGACTGTTTTATCCACTGGTTTCTCAGATCGCTTAAACACTGGATTTATGGGTCACCCAACCTGTGGTGTCAACATTAATACTGGCTCTGGGCCCTACCCCCATATCAACCCTTTTCCAAGACAGTCATGCAAGGTCATGATCTATGATATATCAAGAATTGTGACTGGTGTATATTTTTGTCAATTGCAAACTTAAAGCTATTTGTCCTGCTGCAAATGACTGTTCAAAATTTTGAACAGTGCCTGGTAAGACAAATATTTTTAATTTCACCAGCAAGAGAGTGCAAAGAAAGACAATGGAAATGCCACAACATTACTCAGAACTGCTACTGTACATCATGTTCATTCTTTCCTCTGTCTAGCAGCTGAAATAACAAAAATGTTAGCTTATCAGACAGTTTGTTTTGGGTTCAATTCAAACAGATGAAACCGCAATTTGATGTGTTCACTTGTACCGGACAAGACCCCAATAAATGTGGTTCTTCTCTATGGCAGTGAAACCTGGACAACTTACTCACACCAAGAGAACAATTTAAACAGCTTTCATATGCGGTGTCTGCGAAGAATTCTTGGTATTAAGTGGCAAGACAAAATCACAAATACTGAAGTATTGGAAAGATCAGGTTGTGTGACAGTTTATTCCATGCTCAGTCTTCGTAGACTTAGATGGATAGGACATCTTAGGCGGATGGATGATGGTAGAATACCAAAGGATATCTTTTTTGGTGAATTACAGATGGGTAAGAGATCTCAGGGTCGGCCTCTACTACGATACAAAGATGTGTGTAAGCGGGACATGATTGATACAGGCATTGATAATGCACATTGGGAGCAAGTCGCCGCTGAACGTGTTGCATGGAGGGCAAATATCAGAAATGGAATAAAGTCAAAGGAGAAAATTATTGCAGAAAAGTCACACACCAAGCGTTTGAGACGTAAGATGGTGCATGATGGTGGAAATGACCACGTGTTCACATGCACCCACTGTGAACGGACATTTACAGCGCAAATTGGCCTTATCAGTCACACTCGCTACCGCCATAGTTAAAAGTTATTATGCCTTTTTAAAGCACAAACTATCGTCTGTCAAGGCGGCAAGGTGCCAATGTAGTTTCACAGACACAGAATGATCATTATGTCTTACAAACAAGGGAAGACGAAAATAAAAATTCCCACAAAGTTTCCAGTTAAAGAAGATTTATGCTGAAAACAAAGAAAATACTGCTGAAGTCTAGGGAAACAAAATTTGAAGCCATATTTTTATACAAGCTATGATTCCAAAGGCCAGTTCGTCACACAGTTATTCAAGCTCAAAGTTTACATTTTGTTTCTGGAAACCAAACATTTCATAATTACCAAAAGTAAACATCTTTGATGGGTAGCGGGGTAGGAGTATTCCCTGTCACAGGAGACATAAGGTGCCTCCTTCCCCCCACTAGTCTATGGGACAACTGTGGGTAAGGTGAGGTACCCGTTTAACCCACTGCCCAACCAGGGTAATGTGGAGCCATGGGGGTGGTAGATTGAGCTTCAGAGCAACCCATAGTTATTGGTTGTGGTCTCAAGTTTCACATCGGTAGGCAGAAGTTTTACAACGGTAGGTAGAAGTTTCACAACAGTAGGCAGAGGATCTCTTTATAGAGACAATGGCTATGGTCACTGGCCAGTATGATCACTGCCATGAAGGAAAGCAATGGCAAACTACCTTCTTTACATATGCCTAGGAAATCTGATTCATCAATTCACAGAATATCAGATAAAAGATGTAAATGGATGCTTCATAGGAGCAGCCTCTGCTGTAGGGAAAGTCATGTGCTAACTTAGTGACAACTGGCAAAATTGATGGGAAAAGAACAAGGGAAAGATGGAGACAAATCCCTGGATTGTTTGGCCACATGGCATGATCACACAGGTCTGGTCTGAAACTCTGGTGATTGTGTCAGGTGGTGAACTATGATCCCCCATGCTTATTGGCATGGCACATGATGATGACACATCTGTGTACTATTGATATTCATGTTGACATGCTTGTGTATCAGCACACATTCCTGTACAGTATTAATCATGACGTTATTCATGTTGTTGTGTTTTGTTTTGATGCCTGTGTTGTGACCTGCGGCCCTTTCCTGTGATGTATATATCTATTAAAACATATCTATTATTGTGCTGTATTCTAATCGTTTCTGTGTCTGGGGGAGGCAATCAGAAAATGTCTATGATTTAGTGAGTAATAATTAGCACTTACATAGAGTAATAGGGAGCAGTTATTGTGAATGAAAAAAACTTGGCTGTTGAAGACACATGTTTGTGTTGCCTACCCCAAGATAGGAGGCATGCTCAGAAATGAAGACAAGATATGAGGCATGTTCAGAAATGAACGCAAGATGAGAGGCATGTTCAGAAATGAACACAAGATGTGAAGTAGGTTCAGAAATGAACACAAGATGGGAGGCATGTTAGAAATTAACACAATTTGTGAGGCATGTTAAGAAATTAACATATGTGAGGCGTGTTCAGAAATTAACATAAGATGTTCAGAAATTATCATAAAATGTGAGGCATGTTCATAAATTAACACAATATGTGAGATGTGTTCAGAATTTAACACAATATGTGAGGCATTTTCAGAAATTAACACAATATGTGAGGTGTGTTCAGAAATTAACACAATATGTGAGGCTTGTTCAGAAATTAACACAGTATGTAAGGCATTTTTAGAAATTAACACATGACATGTAGCATGTTCAGAAATGAACACAAGATGTGTAACATGTTCAGAAATGAACACAAGATGTGTAACATGTTCAAAAATTAACACAAGATGGGAGTCATGTTCAGAAATGAACACAAAACGTGTGGCATGTTCAGAAATGAAGTACCATGTAATTTGTGTGTGTGTGTGGATAAATGCAAGATATTTGTGGAAAATGTACTTGTCACTCACATTTACATTCATGACACCAGCGTGGGAAAACCATTTAGAATGTGAGCCAACATTTCACGTCTGCTTCTTCTGCTGCCTATCTTCTTCTGCAGGAGCATAGGCCAAGTCCTTGGAGTTGGGTTGAGCCCAGAACCGACATCATAGCACTCACAACATTACCACATGCACTCCGTCCTTATCTTCAACAGCCAGTGAAGAGTCCCATTACTAATGGTACTAGTAGCAGTCTGATTATGTGTCCGTCTGGCCTTTCCTCTTGAGTCCTGAGTGTCGGCCAGATCCTCTGGTCACTCCCTGCAGCACCATTCTCTCCAGGCTGTGATGATCTATCTGTTCTGTCCTATATACATGATCCCAGGACAATTTGCGACCAGGTGATGTAATCATCTCTACACAGATGGTTCTGTGCTAGGAGGTGAAAGAAGTGCCTGGAGGTTTGTGGTCAAGGTTGGTGGACGGTGTTTGGTCAGGAGAGCCTGACATCAAAACATCTAGTTTGAGAATGGAGGTGGAGGTAGTCACAGCAGTGTTTCACTGGCTGGAGGACAAACAGCACAAGCATGTCGTGATTGTAACAGGCTCTCAAAGTCTCAGGCTGAGTGACAGGCTTTCATTCAAGTAGATAGCATTTGTTGGATTCTTTCCAACAAATACTATCTACTTTTGATTGTTGAATCTGTCCGAAGCATGTCTGTATTCATCTCTTTCTTATCAGACTTTGAGTCTGTTACAATCACGACATGCTTGTGCTGTTTGTCCTCCAGCCAGTGAAACACTGCTGTGACTACCTCCACCTCCATTCTCAGACTAGATGTTTTGATGCCAGGTTCTCCTGCACTAAACACCATCCACCAACCTTGACCACAAACCTCCAGGCACTTCTTTCACCTCCTAGCACAGAACCATCTGTGTAGAGATGATTATATCACATGGTCGCAAATTGTCCTGGATTAATTATTGCACACCAAGTCCTTTGTAGACTTGCTCATGATGTGCTTAATTTTGTGGTAAAGTTGTCTATGGGATGAGGTGATCTGTGGCACACCAACCCTCCTGAGTCACCTCTGACAAGGTCCATGTTGGATTACAGTCTTCCTATTCTCTGCTTCCCATTCTGGGCCCCTGAAAAAAAGTCAGCATTCTGTGACCAACCCCTGAAGAGGAACACTAGATAATAATGTATTGATGGTGTCATACATTCTTCAAGTCACAGCTTTATGAACTGGGGAAACCAGTCGCATTCTCCACCACCATTCCTTCCTCCAGCTCAGCTCAAAGTTCCATTAAAACCTGGTATGGTCTGTTGATTGGTTTGGAACCATCCCCTAAACCCACATGTCCTCTCTATCTTATCTTTTTTTTTTTGTGTGTATCCTTCTTTTACAGGACATCACTGTCAACACCAGTATTTTACTGCTGTCGTTGATGTCTTGGCAAGTTTACGTTTAGTAGTTTGCCATTGCTTTCTGAATGACTGGCTCCCTTACCAACTCGTTAAAACCCAGTGCAACACGGTCTGCTGCCAAATCGGTCACAGCTGTGCTTTGAACGCGTGTAAGCGGGCTTACGAATCGTGTCCGTAAGCCCTTTGCCAGGGAGACCGGCTATCTTATCTTACTGGTCTAAAAAACGATCAGCAAGATTAAAGTGCACTCAATGGATGACCAACCCAACCACCAACGGAGCTTCAGAAGCAACATTTAATTCTATTTCATTTCAGTTCCTGCGATTCTGCTACAACATGGGGCACTTGCGGGGAGAAATCAGGAATGAGTTCTGCAACTTTCTGTCTCAGTTCCATCCTTCTGATCTCTCGCTGCTGCTCCCGCCTGAGCTTCTCTGGCAGGTCCCTCCAGGACATGAAGGTCTTCCGGGTTAAAGTCCTGTCAGAGACAATCAGAATCTGTTAATACACTCAGCAATACCAGACTCCACCACCACTGCTACTGACACTACTACCACTGCTGCTGCTGCTACTACTACTACTACTGCTACTACTACTACTTCTGCTGCTACTATTACTACTACTACTACTAGTGCTTCTACTATTACTGCTACTACTACTATTGCTTCTACTACCGCTACTACTTGTATTGCTACTACTACTACCACTGTTGCTGCAACTACTACTACTACTAATACCGCTACTAATACTGTTACTACTGCCACTGTTACTAATACTGTTACTACTACTTCTACTACTTCTACTACTACTACGAATACTACTACTACTACTAATGCTACTACTACCATGATATTCCATCTTTGTGGGTTATTACGCAGGAGCACAAACCTCACTCTCTAGTGCTACCATATAGTTTTAATGCTCACATAAATACATGTCGGAAATTTCTAGTTTCTGTCTATATCAGATTCCAAACCAAATACTTCAATAAAACCAATGAACATCTCTAAACCAAATACTTCACTAAAATCTATTGCACATATCCAAACTGAATACTTCACTAAAATTGTATGCATATATCTAAACCAAATATCTTACTGAAATCTGCTGCATATACCCAAACCAAATACTTTACTAAAATCTGCTGTACATTTGTAAACCACATACTTACTTGAGGAAATGTGAGTCTGCCTGTAGCACCTTCTGTTGTGTTGCTGCCTTCTCCTGGGTGCTCCACTCGGCCCAGGCTAGGAAACACTGGCACCTGAGCTGACTGGCATAGTGTCTGGCTGCTCTCTGGGCCAGAATCCTCATATGGTGCTTGTACTGATGGGAATAGACAGGGGTTTGATCTGTGCTTGTTTGCTTCCCAGGCTTCGGGTGTGTGGTTGATGTGTGGCGTAGGGAAAGTCTACATACAGGGGGTTGGGATGTGTGGTTGATGTGTGGTGTAGGGATAGTCTACATGCAGGGGATTGGGGTGTGTGGTTGATGTGTGGTGTAGGGATAGTCTACATACAGGGGGTTGGGATGTGTGGTTGATGTGTGGTGTAGGGATAGTCTACATGCAGGGGATTGGGGTGTGTGGTGTAGGGATAGTCTACATACAGGGGGTTTGGGTGTCTTGCTGGTGTGTGTTGTAGTGATTGTCTACATACAGTGAGTTTTGTCAAAAAAAAGGACCACTTTTATTGTGTGTCAGTCTCCTCTCATAGACACAAGGACGTTCTCAACACAGTGAACCAAACCAACTCTGTAGCCCCAGCAAGGATCTGATATGGGTATATCAGAACCACATAAATATTAGGTTGTGTGTAGGTTTTTTAGTTTTGAAATGTACGTGGGTAGCAGCCTGTTCAGTACAATCTGGTTGATTTGCAGCTGTCAAGGGATTTGTTATTGTGTGTAATAAGTAAACAGATTATTCTGGTTTTTTGGTCTTATCCAATAAATCTAGATGGCTGATGTTCTATCTCAAGACCAGGGGATCTGTGTAACATCCTCAGGTTCCTTTTTCTGCAAAAATCCACGCTATGAAAAACTTAAAACCTTCTCTAGTCAAACTTAACCTTCTCTAGTCATAGCTAGGGGCTGTGCCTTTAAGCCCATCAACCCCAAGGAGGTTTGCTTTTGTGGTTATGTGTGCAGGTTAAATCAGGACATGGCATTGTTTTGACACAGTGAAGCTTACATTAGGTATCTAAGGAAAGCAACTATACACTTAACTACACTATTTAAAGCCATACAAGATGTACAGAGCACAATCCTGCAGAACATGTTCAGCAGACATGTTTGTTTGTTTAGTTGACATGAGCACAGCATTGAAGCAGGCCAACGAAGCTTATAAACAACAAACACATGTCCCCAAGCGGTAACATACCACAGGTCAGTGATGTGATACTGCCATCATATTTTGTATGCCTTAAATGCAGGGAGGACTAGTGGCCACTCTTTACTGACTTAGTGAGATGTTGATCTCAGGCGTCAGACCCTTGTCCAAAAGTGCTAATAACAATATCAGCCAAGCTCCCTATCAACCAAGCTAATGCTCCGATGAAGTTTATGCATCCGTTGGCGATGTCCTGCCTCCTGACGTAAACAATGCTGGTCTATCACAGACGAGATATGATCTTCATTTTCTGTCCAAGAATGTTATTGTTCCTGTACCATGCCTGGCCTTTCATGTCTTTGTGGCATTATCTCCTGCCTTTATACAACTGTTTGTCTGAATGAGGCGTCAGCTGTTCAGAAGGCAATGACAAACTACTGAACTAACATTATCTAGTAAATCATTAAAGCCAATAAATAAATGCTGGGGTTGATTACAACATCCTGCAAATAACATACAACAAAATTTTTGTCATCATTTGTACATCAGCAACTGTGTTCTTGCTTACATTCAACAAGCCATTCCACTTCCATACTTGGGTGTAGAGGTACCTTACACCCATGAGTGGAAGAGCAAATAATAAACAATTACAGGAAATAATTTCTTCATCTGAAAGCAAACAAGGGAAGAATCTCTTCATCTGAAGGCAAACAAGAAAAGAATCTCTTTATCTGAAGGCAAACATCTCTTCATCTGAAAACACAAGGGAAGAACCTCTTCATCTGAAGACAACAGAAGAATCTCTTCATCTGAAGACAAACAAGGGAAGACCAAACAAGAGCACAAATGACCTCTACATATCGAGGTAGAAGTGGAAAGGTTAAAGGTCAAAGTTTGCCTTTACACAGACAGAAAAGATAAGGTTAAACCACGGTGTATGTCTACACCCAAGCATAGAAGAGGAAAGGTTCAGTAAGGCCATGGTGTATGTCTACACCCAAGCAATGAGGGAGAAAGACTAAAGACTATAACCAAAGTCTTCCTCCTATTATGTGCCTTGTATTCCCCACTGGGGCCTAGGCCATCAACCAGCCGTCCTATTGTTTGCCTTGCATGTTCTCCCTACATTATTCTTTTCTGTCTCAAATTTTGATGTTTTTAGCTATCCCAATATGTTATTCAGCATGTGGGTTCGAGACAAGAGAGTGTCTAGTTATACTATCCTCAGGTTATCTCAGTGTGGGTCTTGTCCAGCATCAACATATAACCAAAGTAGAAGAGTGAAAGCGATGTTTATGTTGAACAAATGAAATGACAATATGCTTACATTTTTCCACTTCTGAAATGTGTGTTTAATCACCAGAACTTGGTACATTTGGTCTGCCATACTCTGCTTCCGGTTCATTTCCTCATCAGCAAACAGTCTCCAGGCCCGAAGACACTGACTGGAAGAGAAGGGAGGAATGGTCTCATTCTGTCTACATTGTTTTATCTAACCGCTGGGTTGTACAAAATAAGACCAGGATGGTACAGAACTGGGAGGAATGGTCTCATTCTGCCTACATTGTTTTATCTAACCACTGGGTTGTACAAAATAAGACCAGGATGGTACAGAACTGGGAGGAATGGTCTCATTCTGTCTACATTGTTTTATCTAACCACTGGGTTGTACAGAATAAGACCAGAATGGTACAGAACTGGGAGGAATGGTCTCATTCTGTCTACATTGTTTTATGTAACCACTGGGTTGTACAAAATAAGACCAGGATGGTACAGAACTGGGAGGAATGGTCTCATTCTGTCTACATTGTTTTATGTAACCACTGGGTTGTACAAAATAAGACCAGGATGGTAAAGAACAGGGAGGAAGAAGAAACGGGAAACTCTCCTCTCTGACTGCATTGTGTCCATGTTTGATCTAACCTCACATGATTCACATTGTTCGCGGCACGGATTGAATAAGACATTGGATTATACAATACTGGGGTAGTGGATCAAATGTCTAGTCTTCTCGGATAAGTATGAAAAAATTAGGAGGACCCAAGTAAAGGTCCCTCTTACAAGATCAGGCACATTGGGTATATGGTGCTAAACCCATATTTGTATAAACCATCTGGCACTCGGTGGGTGACGGGGTCAGTGTTTGTATAAACCATCCGGCACTCGGTGGGTGATGGGGTCAGTGTTTGTATAAACCATCCGGCACTCGGTGGGTGACGGGGTCAGTGTTTGTATAAACCATCCGGCACTCGGTTGGTGATGGGGTCAGTGTTTGTATAAACCATCCAGCACTCAGTGAGTGACGGGGGTTAGTGTTTGTATAAGCCATCTGGCACTCGGTGGGTGCCAGGTCAGTGTATAAACTATCCGGCACTCAGTGGGTGATGGGGTCAGTGTTTGTATAAACCATCTGGCACTCAGTGGGTGATGGGGTCAGTGTTTGTATAAACCTAAACCATCTGGCGCTCGGTGGGTGATGGGGTCAGTGTTTGTATAAACCATCCGGCACTCGGTGGGTGATGGGGTCAGTGTTTGTATAAACCATCTGGCTTTCGGTGGGTGACGGGGTCAGTGTTTGTATAAACCATCCGGCACTCGGTGGGTGATGGGGTCAGTGTTTGTATAAACCATCCAGCACTTGGTGGGTGACGGGGTCAGTGCTTGTATAAACCATCTGGCTTTCAGTGGGTGACGGGGTCAGTGTTTGTATAAACCTAAACCATCTGGCACTCGGTGGATGATGGGGTCAGTGTTTGTATAACCTAAACCATCTGGCACTCGGTGGGTGACGGGGTCAGTGTTTGTATAAACCTAAACCATCTGGCACTCGGTGGGTGATGGGGTCAGTGTTTGTATAAACCATCCGGCACTCGGTGGGTGATGGGGTCAGTGTTTGTATAAACCATCCGGCTTTCGGTGGGTGACGGGGTCAGTATTTGTATAAACCATCCGGCACTCGGTGGGTGATGGGGTCAGTGTTTGTATAAACCATCCGGCACTCGGTGGGTGACGGGGTCAGTGTTTGTATAAACCATCCGGCACTCAGTGGGTGATGGGGTCAGTGTTTGTATAAACCATCCGGCACTTGGTGGGTGATGGGGTCAGTGTTTGTATAAACCATCCGGCACTCGGTGGCTGATGGGGTCAGTGTTTGTATAAACCATCCAGCACTCGGTGGGTGTCGGGGTCAGTGTTTGTATAAACCATCTGGCACTCGGTGGGTGACGGAGTCAGTGTTTGTATAAACCATCCGGCACTTGGTGGGTGACGGGGTCAGTGTTCTACTGGCTGCCTTTACCTTCCCAAGACAATCCTTGTACCCATGTGAGGCTGGGACAACCCGGGAGGATGGGCCAATTTGGAAACCATCTTGATGTGGAATCGAACCCGTTACCAGATGAGAACCCTAGTGTAGTAGGAGCAGCAGCAGCAGTAGGCGTAGTAGTGGTATTGGTGGTGGTAGTAGCAGTAGCAGCAGCAGCAGCAGTAGTAGTACACATATATGTGAATCCTTGATAGTGCTATGGAGTTTGTGCACTGTGCTGAGATGCTCTTTTAGTGATCTGTGGGAGTAGACTATGGCATGTATGGATACAAAGGTCAAGGGTTAAAGACAAAAGGGATCAACTTGATTGCACCAGGTTTTATCCCATGTGGCTTGACCTCTCTGTAGAACAACAAACCACCTGCCAAAAAGCATCACCACAAGCGTGAACTCCATAGTTACATTCATTTCCCATACCTCACAGCTCCCTCCCCCCACACTACACCATTCATCCCCCCACACCTCACAGCTCCTCCACACTACACTATTCATCTCCCATACCTCACAAGTCCCTCTCCTACATTTCACCATCTCCCATACCTAGCAAGTCCCTCCCCCCACATTACACATGTCCCATACCTCACAACTCTTCTTCCCCACACTACATGAACTCCTATGCCTTACAACTCTCACCCCCCCCCCCCCCCCCCAAATTACACCATTCATCTCCCATATGTCACAATTCTTCTTCCCCTACTCTATAATATTAATCTCCCTTACCCCACAACTCCCCCCACACTACACCATTCATCATCCATACCTCATGAATCCCACACCAAACTACACCTTTCACCTGCAATACCTCACAACTCACCCCACACTACACCATTCACCTGCCTTACCTCACAACTCCCCACACACTACACAATTCACCTCCCATACCTCACAACTCACCCCACACTACACTATTCACCTCCCATACCTCACAACTCCCCCACACTACACCATTCACCTTACCTACCTCATAACTCCCCCACACTACACCATTCACCTCCCCTACCTCATAACTCCCCCACACTACACCATTCACCTCCCCTACCTCATAACTCCCCCACACTACACCATTCACCTCCCCTACCTCATAACTCCCCCACACTACACCATTCACCTCCCCTACCTCATAACTCCCCCACACTACACCATCACCTCCCCTACCTCATAACTCCCCCACACTACACCATTCACCTCCCCTACCTCATAACTCCCCCACACTACACCATTCACCTCCCATACCTCACAACTCCCCCCCCCCCACACACTACACCATTCACCTCCCTTACCTCACAACTCCCCTATCCCTGTGCCTGACGGCCATGCTCCACTGTTTTTTCCTCAGTGAAATCACCTTCTTGAAGGGAAGTAAACCCCTGTATTTCATCAACGACCTCTTGTAGTGCTCGTCGGCCATGTTGTTCATCTCCTCCAACTGCAACAACTGCTTCCTCTTCTCTTCTTCCTTCTGTAGGGGAGAAAACAGAACATGAACAACAGTGCAACAACAGCATCAACAATAACAACAACATTTCACGTAACATACAAGCAGTCTTATGTTAGTTGCATGTTTTTTACCTGATCTTGCAATCAACCTAGCATTTATGGCCACTTATGATTCACTAGGCAATTGTTATGATCAGCAGTTCAACATTGCTTTCTGAACAGTCAACGCTCCTACCATCAAAATCAATGCAAAGCAGTCTGCTTCCAAATCTCCGGCAGCTGATTTTGAGCTCTCAGCTTAGGATGATGAAACTGCACACCTCACTATCCCTTAAAGCCACAGATGCGGGTTACAATCTACAGACGTGGGTTACAATTCAGAGACACCGGTTACATGCAGTAGTACAATGTAATATTTCATACAAGCACAGATGTGGTCGATCCAGTTTCACAGCATGAGCAGTCAAGATGACTGGCGTCATGAAAGCCTGACCATCTCACTTAGTTGTTCATGTTTAATTGTCCCGATGTAGTTTCCTGCTTTGGGTCCGTGGTACGATAGCACCATCACATTTTATAGACATGAGAGCAAGGAGGATTAGGTGGACGATCTTTCCCTCACTATGAGTGATGAGCCCCAGCGATGAACTCGTGTCCGATCATACTCATATTTCCAGGATGCTTGCCATCTCTCGTACACTAGGCTAGTTAGTTGATATTTTTTACAGGATGTTGCACTCAACCCCAACATTTTTTGACTGTGATTTTTGGCAATTTTACGTTCAGTAATTTGCCATTGCTTTCTGAATGACCGGCACTCATACCATTGAATGGAAACCAACGCAAGGCTGTCTGCTTCCAAATCGCCTGTGGCTGTGTTTTGAATGCGGTATGCGGGATTACGAATTGTAATTTTAACCCCATCGCCAGAGCCAACATAGTTACCAGAAATGTTTGGTTTAATTTGGTTTAAAAATGGGAGTCTAAATGGCGAAGTGGTCAAACCAGCTGACTCTGGCTCTGAAGGTTGTGGGTTTGTCCTTCAGTTCATGAGTGCATTTTTCTGAGACTCCTGGGGTCGTCGCTGGAGCTACAGAGTTTGTGCTTTGTGCAATGCTTTCAGCAGCCCCCGCTGTGGAAAGAGACTGAGCCATATGGGATAAAACCCGGTGCAATGAAGTCGACCCTGTTAACTTTTAGGCGACTGTTTTACAAATTTGGTTTAATATCATTAGCTCTAATATGCCTCACTGACATGTAGCTGAACTTTGCCGCCACCACCATCATGACCACCATATGCAACACAAACTAACAACAAGCACTCAACTGACCTGCTTCTCCAGAAGTTTCCTCTGCCTGTAGACCTCAATCTTGGTCCTCCTCTCTACCTCCAGGGTCCTCTGTGTTTCCTCCTCAATCTTCTGCAGCTGGACCTGAAAGATTTCAACCAGTTAGAAAACTCTCATCAAAATCTCCCATGTTACATCCATCTAGTGGGCACAACCCAGGATGTCCTGTGTTACACCCATCTAGTGGGTCTAACCTTGGATATCCCATGTCATACCCATCTAGTTGGGTCCAACATTGGATGTCCTGTGATACACCCATCTAGTGGGTCCAACCCAGGATGACCTGTGATACACACTTGTCCCATCTAGTGGCCAGGACATGTCGCCCAACAAGGCAAATAGACTTCATTGACTCATTCATTCACTTTGCTACATTCAGTCTAGCAATATCATGGGACTTAGATGTCAAGAATGGGCGGGGGAATTGTCATTTAGACAAAATACAAGATGTATTGTCATGAAGACAAGCTACAAGAATTCTCACGTGAATTATACTAACCTGATTCGAGATACAACAGCAACTGCCACTTTTCACTGCCACAAATGTTGGTCTTTCTGATGATGAGATGGGACTGTTATGTTTTATTGCCATTCAGAAACCTTCCTTTATTTTATTCTTAATGATAATATATAACTATATTTGATATGTTTCTCTCATTCATATTCAACTCTTCACATATGTTACTCTTTGGGTTACGGAGTGGGAGTGAGTGTGTGGAAGAGGACACACATAAAACTTGTCTGTGGGGATATATTTAGCCATTACAACTGGAAGAAGTGTGTACAAGTGTCACTTAATGAAGAAAGTTTTCACCTAAAGTCAGAATCAAAATATGCCAGGATGATGTGGAAACAGGCTCCTTGACCTTCCCTTGACCAACTTACCAGTTTGTCTTCTTCCTGCTTTCTCTTCCGCTCTTCTCTTTCTGCCTTCAGTTTTGCCCTCTGTGCTGCTCTGTCCTCTATATCTGCACAAATTGTGATGGGAAAAAGATGTCATATCAAGGTAGAAGCAGCACATGTGTTATTCCTGGGCTAATGACTCATATCGTGTTTTTATCCTCCATAAACCAGATACAACCAATTATTACTGTACTTTTTAAATCAAAAGAATGATCTGTATTTGTTTTTTGCTACTTAGTGCAATAATGGAACAATACTTTGCAATATTGCCACATAGCGGTCACGCACACCATAGAAGATGCATAAGGATATTCCCAAATGTATGAATAGATGAAAGGGATCATGGAATCTAAGGCCGACGTGAGCATCGTCAGAGCATGGCAACGGCAGACGCTGTGAGATAGCCGATCGAAGAGCTTGTGGTTTGAGAAGGGTCCTGGTGAAGGTGACGCCTGGAGGCCGTAATTTCGGAATGAAACAGCTGGAAGACAGGGGAGGAATTTATTGAGGAGACAATGGTGAATAGATCTGGAATACACCTGGACGGAATTTCCATGTTCAAGCGGAATGACGATGAGCAATAGGGACTCAAGGGCGACGAGCTGGTCTGGGAGCTCGGAGATGGAGAGATATATGTAGGTGCCGACCCTGTGATTAAGGATCAACCTATATTTCTGCCAGAGTATTTTCTGCATGCCAGTTGACGGAATAAATGTCTTCAAATCGTTCGCTCGACTTGAGTGTGCCCTGTGTTCACGATTCCTGTTCAAATAAGGTAGAACATGTTTGTTATTCTGATTTCTTGTTAACGAGTTCGATGTTCAACCCTTTGAATCTCCAGTACAGTTGTATTTAGAGGACAGGCACATCAAGACAAATATTGCTGTTGTAAATAACAGTTGATGAAAATCTGAAACATGTGATTGGAGATGACTTGTGAAATATAATGTCTGAGATGACACATTAAATACAACTTATTAACATTACGGACATATAATCCGTGATAAAAGTCAAGAATAATGACATATGAAGTATCAGAGCTTTTGAACTGAGGTGTTACAGAAAAATTCTTACTTCCTGTCTAAGCATTATTTGAAAAAATTGGGATAAGAAGAAAGGGAAGAAGAGAACTTACTTTTGAGCACTTTCAAATATCTTGTGTTGTTCACTTTAACAACGGCGAACGATGCATGGCTGGTGGCGGCTGTTGAACTCTGGTCTGTTCTTGAGCTTGATGGTTCAGATCTAGTTCCAAGAAAGATATTAATACCAAGTTCAAAGTTCAAGTTGAGAGGATCGACTTCATTGCACCAGGTTTTTCCCATCTGGTTCTGTCTCTCTCCACAGAATGACAAGCCGCCGTCCCAAAGATCTGCTTGAGCTTGATGGTTTGATCTCTCTCCACAGAATGACAAGTCCAAAGCACTACACAAAACACAACTCTGAGCAGGAGTGGCTCAGGAGTATAGTATCCATCTTGAACTTGAAAAGTTCCAATCTGGGTTGGACGATATTTTGTTTTAATGATCCTGAGGATGCCATACATCCTCCCTCCTTGTCTCGTTAGATTGTTGAATAGGGTATTGCTTGAATCTCAGCTCAGTGCATGAACTCCATAGCACCGGTGAGGATCCTGAAATACTTTGAGTAGATTTTTAACTTGAAATTTTGCCTGGGCTGCGCCGTTATGCTACTCTTTTTCGATTTCCAACTGCCAAGGGATTTTTTATGTGCGCAATACATACGGGTGGACGATCTCAATACCCAGAGACCAGAGGAAATTTTGTTACTAGAAGTCCACATGAAAAATACCGGCCCTCACCGGGGCTTGAACCCGGGACCTCCAGCACTCAAGCCAGACACTATACCCCGAGACCACTCAGCCCCCCTCTTGAGTTATCTAAACCATATCAATACCCAACATTCCCCCATGTGTAGACATTGTTCTCACCGATATGCAATTATTGAACTCATTTCTCTTCAAGTGCCCTATACTTTCAAATGTCAGGGGAAAGCTACCACAACCATCTCCAACAGTTACAAACTCCTTTATGGAAGTCCCTAATGCAGCTGTATAGGATCTGCACATTCATAACAATGACACAGAGTTATCAAGAGAAGACAACTCAGAACCACAGGCCTGCCAAGAGGAGACAACTTAGCAGCAATAAAATCTCTAATAGCAAATGACATGCCTAGAATTCTCAAGTAAGGACAGAAAATTGCAAGCATGTTTTTAACATCCTGACATATCAGATGAGAAAAGGAGATAACTTCAAGTAAGGGGTACTTTTAATGACATGATAGTTTTGGTGTTACAGAAACCAGTTATAACACCAGAGCTATTGTCTGGGAACATATGCAGAGTGTGTATCTGTTATTTCTCAACAGGACCATAACAAACTCTATTTGTTATATTTTACACTGCCATATATTCACACACTAGATTTCTTATTTGTTATTTTGCATTCTTTCATAAACACACCTTCTTGATTTCTGCTACTGTCACATCTGCCACTGTCAAACATAAATCAAGATGAGAACAGGAATAACCCAAATTGCATTCTACAAATTGTTTTGTTTTGTAAATGTTTACTAGCTGACGGTGCACATGCCTTCAGGTGATTCAATTAGGCAGTCAGAGCTCGTACTTTCACGTGGCAGCCGACATTTTCTTTGTCTTGTAGTAGCGAGCCAGATGGCAGCTTCTTCATTTCACCAAGATAAGGTGGCATTTGTCATCTTTATCCTTTCTGCTAATCTCTGTGTAGGTTAACAGCTTTCTTGATTACACTGTTTAGATCATCTGGTAGGTCTACTGTAAGCCCTATCTTTTTCATGCTCAGAGTTTTGTTTCCAGAAACAAGCAAACTCGAGCCAGACATTGTGAATCTCTCAGACTGACACCAATCTGTGAAGGTGTCAAACTTGTTTGGCCAAATTGTAAATGTGTTCCTCAACATCTTCAGCAGGCAGTTTCAGCCAATTGGTTACAGACAATCTCTATAGAAGAGCACTCCAGGAACAAACAAACCTATCTCTCAAATAATTCACCACCATGAAACATCCCTTATGTTGCCAGGCAACTATCAAGTGAGCAGAATACTTTGTTTTCTTGACCTTTGAATCACGTACCATTGTTACTTTGTCCTGGGTGACATTAACTCCACTACTGACAACATCAACTACACAAACCTGAATGTGTTCACATCTGTTTTTGTACAAGAAGCTGTGTCTGTTCCAGCAATCAAAGGGTTTGGCAACATATCTGTCATATCTTCCAACTTGTAATTGTTCTTGTCTCCCTTGTTACTATTCATAGGTTGCAGGTTAGCATAATCTCCCCTTGGTATCTGATTCCCAAGAGGTGGAACTTAAAAAATAGAAAGGAAGCATTTATTATTTATTGCCATTCCCCCACCAACTCTAGGATGTAGATGTATCCTACAATTGTATTTACTTTTCCTCTTCTATCCTAGGATCAGGGGTACCGCACAGTATGTGGTTTGTACAAGATCATATTCCTTGCACATAAAATACCTCTTTAAGTGCTCCAGTTTACTTCCATAGAGCGCACCAGGAGAATCTCAACACAGTACACAAAACCTGAAGCACCAGTGAGGATCTAAGTGTCTAAACCAGAATTCTGCAATCTTGAAATATTCCACTGTTGTGTTCTAATTTGAAATTTAGAAAGGTTAATGGCATTCTTAGCTTGTTCCTATTGATTTCCAACTACCAAAGGACTTTTAGCATGTGCAATAAGCACACAAGTTCTCCAAAGTTTTTCACCACTATCCAATCTTAAATGTCGGCTTTACAACCATATGATCAGAGAGTATACCATTCTTGTGTCATTTTGTACAAACCCACACTATACCATGTCTGCTAGATTTAGGGACACATGCCATACCGCTAATACTCCCAACCCCTTTACTGTTTGGTCTTTAGTCTCCCACCCTGAGGTTTGGAGGCTACAGTCATGTTTAGCCTTTCCTCATCTGCCCTGGGATTATTAACTTTCTCAGTCCAAAACATTACATAATGTGTGACTGGATCTTCCCTTCTTCAGTCATCGTTTAATGTGTTCTCTCACATTTTATATTTAGTTAAGCTTGCTAAAAAAAAAAAATCTGGCTCCTCCAGTTCCGTAGTGGTTATTTCCCTTGGGGAATTGTTCTGAAACCATCTAGGACTGAAAAAGAGGTATGTGCATATTAGATGTAGACAGTCAACATTTTTGGGGAAGTTGTGAGAAGAAATAAACTAGAGAACTTGGTGACAAATGGCAAGATTGAGGGGAAAAGAATCAGAGGAAAGCAGAGAAGTAAATACTAGGGGCGTTCATTTGAAATCTGTTCATGCCGAACAGTGCGTAATTGCGTACATTGAACATGATCATGTTATGCTCATGTGATAAGTACTGACCAATGAATAAAAGAGCACGTGCTTATCGTCTCATGATGCATAGGTTCTGTTTCTGACCGTTGAGAAAATGACCGGGTTGATCCAAAATCCGTCCAAAGAAGCTCAAAGAGCGGTGATTCAGTTTCTTTCATTTGAAGGATGTCGACCAGTGGACATTCGTCAAAGAATGCAGGCAGCACACGGTAACAAATGTGTGTCGAAGAAAACAGTGACAGACTGGGCACGAATGTTTCGGAAAGGATGTCAGTTCACGACAGATCTTCGACAGCCAGGTCAAGTGCATATTGTTGCAACAGAAAAAAAACATCGCCAAAATTGATTCAGAAGTACAGATGAACCATTGTCGAAGCATACGTTCGCTAGCGAAAGAATTTGATGTGCCAATTGGGACAATTCAAAAGGTCGTTCGTATGAAACTGCAATATCAGAAGGTGTGTTCACAGTGGCTACCACGGATGTTGACCGACCACTTGCTGCGTTACAGAGTGGAGGCTGATGAATTTCTCTTCCGCATAGTGGCAGGCGATGAATCATGGTGTCACCACATTGAGCCGAGCAGCAAAAGAGAGAGCATCCAATGGAAGCATGCTGGATCACCAAAAGCCAAAAAATTCAAGTTACAGGTTTCCGCTGGTAAGGTTATGCTGAACGCATTTTTTTACCATGAAGGGCTACTGTTGGCCGACTTCAAAGAACCTGGTGTCAACATCAACTCTACCCACTACTTGCAAACACTAGGCAAGCTGCAAACAGCCATCAAGAATAAATGACCCGGCATGCTTTCTTGCGGTGTGATTTTGTTGCATGATAATGCTCGTCCGCATGTCGCAAAGATTATGCAGGAAGCATTAGCAAGGAAGAAGTGGGAAATTCTGCAACATTCAGCCTGATTTGTCACCATGTGATTTTCATTTGTTCGGACCTCTAAAAAAAGCTCTCAAGGGGCAATGATTTCACACAGATGCAAACATAATGAACGCGGAAAACACTTGGTTCAGTGAGCAACCACAATCCTTTTCTGCGGACGGCATTTGCTGCCTACCTAAGCAATGGGATGCTTGCCTGAATGCCTACGATGACTTCTTCTGACCAATCCATGGTGCATAATTTATTCAAAATGAATCCTTCGTTTAATTCTACCACACCTGTTAATGTTTCTTTCATGCTTTTGTAATAAAGCCATTGGAACGGGTTTGAAATGAACATCCCTAATATCTGTATGGCTTGGCCATATAGCATGGTTAAGACAAGAACATAGAGCTGATCCACGATTCTGGTAATCATGTGAGATAGCGAAACATGGCCGTCCAAGCTTATCAGAATGGCACATGATGATGATGATGATGATGATGATATTAAAATCATAGAGATTAGTTCCCTGTCAGAAATTTAGGCTCACAGACAGTGGGAGGAGTCCCTGAGAAGGTCAAGGCTGACAAAAATCAGTTTCAGTTGTGCCAGAACACGCGGGTGTCTGTGGAAATGAACAAGATGATGGGCTTATTGGTCGGGCTACTGTGGACTGCGAACCAGCAATGGACCGGGCTGATACAGTGAAAGCTGTCAGAGAGGCCGGATGATTAAATGAAGCAAGTGAAGACTGTGAATCTGCAACCTTGAGCAGACTGCAAGAATATCCAAAGCAACAGAGGTGAAGTCAGACAGGGGTGAAGTCAGACAGGTGTGAAGTCAGACAGGGGCGGTATGGAGGGGCCCAAAGAATAGTCAACAAACACAAAACTGGTGTCGTCGACCGCTACACACTGAGGGAGATACTGAAGAGGGGATCAGAGTACTGAATGGTTCAATGTGCAATGAGGATGATCTGTTGGCTGACTGACTGGCTGGCCGACTGACTAATTAACTAGCTAACTAACTAGCTAGCTAACTAACTAACAAAGTAACTACCTACCACCCTAACTACCTACCTAGTGAACTAACTGACTGACTAACTAGCTAACTGACTAACTGATCAACTGACTAACTAACTAGCTAACTAACTAAGTAACTACCTACCTACCTAACTACCTACCTACTGAACTAACTGACTGACTAACTAACTAATGAAGTAACTACCTACTTACAATCCTACCGAACTGACTGACAAACTAATGAAGTAACTACCTACCTACCTACCTAATTACTTACCTACCAAACTAACTGACTGACTAACTAATGAAGTAACTACCTACTTACCTAACAACCTACCCACCAAACTAACTAACTAATGAAGTAACTACCTACCTACCTAATTATGTACCTACCGAACTAACTGACTGAATAACTAATGAAGTAACTACCTGCCTACCTAATTACCTACCTACCAAACTAACTGACTGACTAACTAATGAAGTAACTACCTACTTACCTAACAACCTACCCACCAAACTAACTAACTAATGAAGTAACTACCTACCTACCTAATTATGTACCTACCGAACTAACTGACTGACTAACTAACGAAGTAACTACCTGCCTACCTAATTACCTACCTACCGAACTAACTGACTGACTAACTAACGAAGTAACTACCTGCCTACCTAATTACCTACCTACCAAACTAACTGACTGACTAACTAATGAAGTAACTACCTGCCTACCAACCCACAAAACTAACTAACGAAGTAACAAGCAACCTACCTATCCACCAAACTAACTAACTAATGAAGTAACTATCTACCTACCTAACTACCTACCTACCGAACTGACTAACTCTGTTCAGGAGTCTGTAATTAAACACATGACATGCTCCTACATATAATTATTTCACATCCTGTTCATATCCACCATTTCTGGCACTTCTACCTTCAGCTTCTGCCTGTGGTGGAGGCAAGTGTAGATCCGAACCCTGCTGCAGCTGCTGCCTCAAAGACTGCTGTCTGTGGTGATGCTGCAGCTCTTCTATCAACCGTTTCTGCTCCTTGATCTGACTCTGCTGTTCTCTCAATGTCTGCTGCTGGGCTGTATAGCGATGCTCAAAGTTGTTGACCACAAAATGTCGGTTCATCCACGGCTGAGTGCCAAATCTGAAAAATAAAAATACTAGCAGGCATGAATGAATTAACACCATGGTTAATTTAACACCGCAAGTATATTATCACTGTGGTTAAATTAAATCAGTAGGTAAATTAACCTAATAATTTTTTTTAATTAAAAAATTTAAATAATTAAAAAAATTATTGTTACAGACTTTGTTTCTTTGCTAGTGTTTGCATCATTTTACAAGAGCTCATGGTTAAAGGTCACTTTGTCTAGACCAGTCCCTATGCAGTGTACAAGCTAATTTTTATTTCACGTTCAACAGAAAAAAATTGGTTGTCTTACCAGAGATTAGAATCCTGTCCCTTGATATGGGGGGGGGGGGGGGGGGGGGGGGGGGGGGGGGGGGGGAAACGACTTATCAAACATTAACACAGGTTAAAAATATACACAAAAGCCAGCAATGGTTTGTTTGTTAGTTGGTTGGTTGGTTGGTTGGTTGGTTGGTTGGTTGGTTGGCCACAACATAACTCCTATCTCACCAAGTGGGACTACTCTCTGGTAATCTGAGTAGGCTTCCATGAGATGCTCTTCTACATCCTCCTTCCTGATGCTGAAATTACCAAATTGTGGGTGCTCAAACAAATCTCTCACAAATTGTAATGGTTTCCTAAGAAACTTTTCTTGTGCTTCCAAATTGATATGGGGGGGGGGGGGGGGGGGGGGGGGGAACGACTTATCAAACATTAACACAGGTTAAAAATATACACAAAAGCCAGCAATGGTTTGTTTGTTAGTTGGTTGGTTGGTTGGTTGGTTGGTTGGTTGGTTGGTTGGCCACAACATAACTCCTATCTCACCAAGTGGGACTACTCTCTGGTAATCTGAGTAGGCTTCCATGAGATGCTCTTCTACATCCTCCTTCCTGATGCTGAAATTACCAAATTGTGGGTGCTCAAACAAATCTCTCACAAATTGTAATGGTTTCCTAAGAAACTTTTCTTGTGCTTCCAAATTCTTTTCCTGTTTCTGCTTGACAGAGGCTGCTATGCTTTTTCAGGTGCTGCCATACCTCACACAGGCCCTCAAGCTCACTCTCATTGTCAGTACTGAACCATTTCTGAAATGCGCTTTCCCAATTTAAAACAAAAATTAAATAATTAAAGTGATGTAAGAAAGTTCAATGGACAGAAAAAGGATGTCGAGTCGCAAGGATCAAAAGACATTCAAGCGAAGTAAAAAGAATCAACAATTATTACACTACACTTGCAAGAAATAAAAGAAAAACACTTTAAGACTTCCCATTCTGCACTTACTTCTTCCTGATTTCAGCATCTGTGTACTTGTGTTGCACATTTAAATCTGCCTCGGTGACCTTCAAATGCCGTCTAGTCAACTGCCAAGGTTGGGATGGGAGTGATCTTCCTTTGTCCTTGGCCTGAGATGGAGGGTTGGAGATATTTGTCACAGCAGGTCTACTCACTGAAGTCTCACTGACAGATGACTGGACACTGTCTTCATCAACCCACGCTTGCTTTCTGACAGGCTGTTGGAACATGCTGTCCTGTACAAGAAAACAATTGACAAGAATTGAGCATGCAAGTTTTTCCTTGTCTTGTGATGAATGTGACTATACATTGATTATTCTAACTCATAAATAACAGAAGCAGTATTAGTGCTTGGCCAAACTTCACGCCTCCTTAAATACCCACTCTGTACATTTTTCCAGTTACCTGACACATCCACAACATGACCTTTGCCTAAACACATCCACAACATGACCTTCGCCTAAACACATCCACAACATGACCTTTCCCCTAAACACTTACCTTGATCCCCTAACAACATCCTAGCTTCATAATTACAACCTAAAGAAGGCAGTGCAGTTGATACAGGAGACACCATTGCAGACATAAACAATACATTTCAAGTGAACAAAGGAAGAATTAGAAAAATACTTACAACTTTCTGACTATCTGCAGACTGTCGCACTGATCTGGTAGATACACCATCCCTGCTGATGGAATGTTTACCAGCACGGGCATTCTCCGTCCGCTGCTCCTCATGATTAATTCTCCCACTAGCCACGGCATTCAGCAGGGACATCATTTTATTCTTTGTTCTCTCTTGCTCTTTCTCCATCTCTTTTCTCTCTATCGACTCGTTAACAAACCGATGCCATGCCAGAAAACAGTGTCTTAGAACCGCATGGGTGTAGTGTCTCTCTGCCGCTAATCTTTTCCTGTCAATGCGTAATCCACGTTAAGAATGTAATTTCAATGTTCAACAACAGTAATTTTTACAACTAGCAAATCGAGTAACAGAACATATACCAGTGAGGGTGGAAAAGAGAGTCAATCAATCTTTGGGAATCTCTGTGCGGTCGACAGGTCATAAAACATCAAAGTCGGCCATCACGGAACATTTGCTTATTAGGAATCATAGAGTTAACAAGCAGACCATTTTGTATCCTGTATGCGATGAACAATAATCGGTTGTTAAAGTATCTTGAAGCAATATCTATTAGTCGATTCCAGCTGTTACTATGTAATTAGAAGGACTTCCTGTTAAGTGTTAGAATTCTGTGGATATAATGTTCTACACAATCATGCAGTATCAGCAACGATGTACATCATATTTCAGCCAAAGTATCATTCAGTTCTCCACTTCATATGATATATAACTATGCAGTATGCACCTGGCCAGATACGGCAAAATATGCCAGGCAAGAAATAATACAATATTTTGTTTATGGCATCTGTCTTTAAACTGATTATATATTGATTAATAATATTATTATTTATTTATTTCAGTACTGACTCTGCCTCTTTCAACTCTCCCTCTTCTTGATTTCCTTCAAATGCCTTGCCGACTGACATGGGAGATTAATCAATCAATCAATCAATCAATCAGGTGCCGTCTCCTCAATGAAGGTTGGCTGCAATGGATCTCCAACACTGTCTGTCTCTCGCCTTGACTGTACATTCTGTCAGGCTGATGTTTGTCCATCTTTTGATGTTATCTTTCCACTTGTATCATTGTCTACCCCTTGCTCGCTTGCCCTCAACCTTGCCCTCCAGTATGATTTTTGTAAGAGTGTTATGATTTAACGTGGCCGAAATATTTCACTTGCCTCTTGTATATTTCTTTCATCAACTCTATTTTCATTCCCAGTCTTTCTAGAACGTGTGTATTTTACTGTTTCTGTTTCCATGAAATATGATATATTCGTATATCCGCATCTCCAGGGCATTTGTTCGACTTTCTAGTTGCTTATTCAATGTCCAGGCTACCGCGCCATACAATAGTGTTGAATATACATAACATTTGAGAATTCTCATTTTTAATGCGTTGTTAATCTCTCTAGATGTTAATACTGATTTCATGCTGTTGAAAGCATTTTTGGCCATTCTTATTCTCTTTTTGATTTCATTTTCACTTCTGCCATCATCTGTTATTACATGTCCAAGGTAGAAGAAACTTGTTACTTGTTCTAGTATAGTTCTAGAGATCGTGTCTCTCCAAAACTCTGTCTCCAGTGCTATATACGAATTCATTTACTGCCATCTATCCATGTTGTGATACAAGATGAACTAGATTCTTTTTTTCTCTGCTGTCCTTGATCTCTTTTGTCCTGAAATCGCTTGAGAAAATATATCCCAGTGTTTCTCTTCCCATGACCAGGCTAAACAATGGTGACCTCGCATTGGAACTTCCTTTACATGTTTAGTTTTGTCTTCATTGGAGTGAAGAAAGAATTAAATGCATACGCAATTGAAGGACGGTCTGTTGTTGGCGATGTTTCCTTCACAAGTTCACATGGGACAATGATGAGCATTTTATGAAGATTTGCGCTGGGACAGGAATGGAGCAATTATAGGGGAGAAATGTTGAAGTTGGAACAGTATGGCAAGCATGGCGATTACAACAACAATGATGACTAATACTACTGCTACTGCCACTACTATTACTGCTTGTTTACTACTACTACTACTGCTGCTGCTGCTACTGCTACTACTGCTACTGCTGCTACTACTACTACTACTACTACTACTACTACTACTACTACTACTACTACTACTACTACTACTACTACTACTACTACTACTACACTACTACCACTACTTTAAAAAAAAAACAGAGTGAGAATGAATGAAAGGCAAGAGTAAAATGAATGAAACAGCAGAAGTTAAAGTAGAAGCTAAAACAGAGTGGCTAAATGTTTAGACTGGTGTGGAAACACTAAATTAACGTGGATGATAGGCTGCTTGGTACAGAGAGAGTTAAAATAACATACACACAAAGAAGTGACACATACATACAAAGAAGTGACACATACACATAAAGAACTGACACATACACACACAGAAATGACACATACACACAAAGAACTGACACATACACACACAAAACTGACATACAAAGAAGTGAGTTGTACACACAAACTGACACATACACAAAATGAAAAAGCAGGACCCACATACATAAAAGTGGCACATACACATAAAGAAGTGACATGCAGATTTACAAACAACCTCTCTGTGTCAATCACGTTTCTCTCGTGGATTTCTGTTTCAATCTCCAGTTTCTGACGTCTGATGTGCAGCCGCCACGCTCCCCACACCTTCAGCATCAGCTTCCAGTCTGACATGGCCTTGACCTTCCCCATGAGCAGACGCTTAGCTAGAACTAGGTCATACCATGCAGTAAGATGCCTATGCAAACACTGAAATAAATAAAAAACAAAAAAACTTCAAGAATAATGCGAGATAACTGTTGTTGTTAACCCAGTATATGTGAAGATAAAGGTAAACAAATATAATTTCATGTCAGATACTGCAGTGGCAATCAAGATAGCAACAGAGAAATTACTAAATACCAGCCATGGTACACAACCTGTGGTGCTGTTGACAGATGCAAAATCAATACTCGGGGCGCTCCTGTCTGGGAAATTGCCAATACTAAGGACACTACTTTCTGAACTTAGCAGTCAGCATTAGGTCACCATACAGTGGATACCATCCCACTCTGGAGTACCCGGAAATGACAGAACTGATCAATTGGCCAAGGAAGGAGCAAAAGAAGAATAGCCTGGTGTAACTGTTACATACCACCAATAGAAAAGAATGATCAAATCAGTCAGAAAGCCACCAAAACCTGCTCAAGACAACTACTACATTATGAACAGACTAGAATAAGTAATTATTCTGCGCCTCAGAACAGGACACAATTGATTACGCAACCACATGTATACAAAATTCAAGAATGGTGAATCAGTCATGTGGATTGGCATCACAGACACATACTCTACGACTGCCCAAAATACAATATAACTAGGCAAACCTTCTGGCCTAGAGAGGCGACAGTGGAAGATAAACTCTATGGACCGCTGAGTGAACTAATAAGGACAGTTAAATTCATACAAGAGACAACATTGCAGTTATAGACATATTTCAAGTGAGCGAAAGAAGAAGAAGACGATTCTGCAGTACGTGTGTCCATTAGATATATATACAAATCTATATTTCTTCTTCTCTTTTTCTTGCTCCTATACACAATGGCTCAATCTCTCTTTTTCTGTACACAATGATTCAGTCTTTGTCACTTCGTGTACACAATTATTCAGTCCACATCACTTCCTGTACACAATGATTTGCTCTCTGTCACTTCCTGTACACAATTATTGTCTCTGTCACTTCCTGTACACAATTATTCAGTCTCTGTCACTTCCTGTACACAATGATTCAGTCTCTGTCACTTCCTGTACACAATTATTCAGTCTCTGTCACTTCCTGTACACAGTTATTCAGTCTCTGTCACTTCCTGTACACAATGATTCAGTCTCTGTCACTTCCTGTACACAATTATTCAGTCTCTGTCACTTCCTGTACACAATTATTCAGTCTACATCACTTCCTGTACACAATGATTCAGTCTCTGTCACTTCATGTACACAATTATTCAGTCTACATCACTTCCTGTACACAATGATTCAGTCTCTGTCACTTCCTGTACACAATAATTCAGTCTCTGTCACTTCCTGTACATAATTATTCAGTCTACATCACTTCCTGTACACAATTATTCAGTCTACACCACTTCCTGTACACAATGATTCAAGTGGAGATAATAAGATGTACACAAACCTGTAAGTTAAGAGACGCTATTTTAGCCTTCACCATCTCCAGTTTTATCATCTGCTTTTTTCTTCTGTCATTCTGTAGCCTTTGTGTCTCTATCACGTCTCTCTCCTCAGAGACTATCTGTCTATCCAGTTCTTGTCTGGCTAATCTGTCCAACAATTCTTTCTCTTCTTGCACCCTGTAACATTAGAATAGTCTCAGAAGTTTCTATGTTAAACAAATTATTCTAAGGATGTAACATTAGAACAGTCTCATGAATTGTTATGTTAAACAAATTATTCCAACCATGTAACATTAAAACAGTCTCATGAAATGTTATGTTAAACAATTTATTCCAACCATGTAACATTAGAACAGTCTCATGAAATGTTATGTTACACAAATTATTCCAACGATGTAACTTTAGAACGGCTTCATGAAATGTTATGTTAAACAAATTATTCCAACCATATAACATTAGAACAGTCTGATGAATTGTTATGTTATACAAATTATTCCAACGATATAACATTAGAACAGTCTCATGAAATGTTTTGTTATACAAGTTATTCCAACCATGTAACATTAGAACAGTCTAATGAAATGTTATATTATACAAATTATTCTAGCAATGTATTATTAGAAAAGTCTCATTAAATGTTATGTTATACAAATTATTCTAGTAATGTAACATTAGAACAGTCTCATGAAATGTTATGTGATACAAGTTATTCCAACGATGTAACTTTAGAACAGTTTCATGAAATTTTATGTTACACAAATTATTCCAACGATGTAACATTAGAACAGTCTCATGAAATGTTTTGTTATACAAATTATTCCAACCATGTAACATTAGAGCAGGCTCATGAAATGTTATGTTATACAAATTATTCCAACGATGTAACATTAGAACAGTCTCATGAAATGTTTTGTTGTACAAATTATTCCAACCATGTAACATTAGAGCAGGCTCATGAAATGTTATGTTATACAAATTATTCCAACGATGTAACATTAGAACAGTCTCATGAAATGTTTTGTTGTACAAATTATTCCAACCATGTAACATTAGAGCAGGCTCATGAAATGCTATGTTATACAAATTATTCTAATGATATAACATTAGAACAGTCTCATGAAATGCCATGTTATATAAATTATTGTTGTTGTTTGTCCATCAAGAATGATGATGACCTTTCATTTCATCCAGTGGGGTTGAAGGTATGGAGCCGTGGGTTCTAAGATGGCTGAAAAGGCCTATTTTGGCTCGAAATGTTCTTTGACATTGTGGGCAAAGAATGCTTGACGTCTCTGGAGGAGGATTTCCTGCAGTGGTTTTTCTGTCCTGCCTTTTCTTCACAGCTCTTGCAGTCCTGGTTGCCTCGCATATGACTGCACCTTTGCGTAATGATGCACGCCACGAATTTCGGTCTCTGGCTGCAGTCTCCCAGGTGTCATGATGAATTCCAAAAGCATTCAGTGAAATTTTCAGAGTGTCTTTAAAGCGTTTCCTCTGGCCACCTTGGGAGCGTTTACCACAACGCAGTTCGCTGTAAAAAATGTGTTTAGGGAGCCTGTGATCTGGCATGCGAGTCAAGTGACCAGCCTAACGAATCTAATTCTTCATCAGTATGGATACTGGGCATGGATGCTCTTTCTAGGACTTCAGTGTCTGGAATCTTGTCTTGACATTTAATCTTCAGTAGCTTCCTTAGGCAGACTGTGTGGAGTATGACGTTGGATGAAGAATGACTTGCACGATGACTTGGATTAAAGTGAGGAAGAGTTGCGCAATTCGTCGACCTCACTCTCTCGCCTGAGTCCATCTGAGTACAGTGGCAAGACAAGTCGAAACGACTGGAGACATAACATTAGAGCAGTCTCATAAATTATTGTAATGATTGGAGGTCAGCACTGCCAAATGGGTAAGAATGCTTGCTTTTAAACTTCCTGTGTGCTGATGCTGAGGTAGCAGGTTCAACCCCTACACCGGTCAGTTGGACTAAAATGTTGACGTTGTATCCTTGACTTGGAGACGTAAATTATAATTACCTCAGAAGTCAAGTGGGGGTCGCCTGATGGGGAGGGACCCTGGTAATAGGGAAAGCTAATCCACATGCAAAAATCAGTCCAGTGCATGTGTATGGACTATACTCGAGTTCAAAGGGCGCGAACACACAAAAACAAAACACCCTAACAATATAACATTAGAATAGTGTCTTTAAATTTCATACACCCATTGTAAATTACTCTGGCAGTCCTAGATATTCACAACATTTGTTTCAGAAACCATGTATCCATTGCCTCTAAGCTCTTTCTAATTTAATCGTTCATCTTCCAAGAATCACTGCCATACAGCAAAACAGGTTCTATATAACATTTCATAACTCTTCTTCGGACACTTAATGACAGTTGCTTATTACATTAGATACCTTTCATCTTCTGAAATGCCTCATTTGCTCGGGAGATGCAAATGTTTCAGGGCCAGGTACAACAGTGAAATCCAAACCAAATATTCATCTCTCACTGGAGCATCCTACAATCAGGCAATAGTCTGTCTCCAGAAGTGGGGACCATCATCTCCACTGTGATGACGACTGCCATGGACAACAAACTGTGGACTCTGCGAGTGTGCAAGAGAGTCAAAGCAACTTTCTGTGATGATGCTAGGTTGTCAGCACCCATGTAATGCATACCCTGTGTAAAGGGCTCACAAGTTGACAGAGAATGAGACTGTTGCTTGCCTACCATGACAGAGAATGAGATTGTTGCTTGCCTACCTTGATGAGATTAAGTTACCACCAGTTTCCAACCCTATATGTTGAAAACCTAACTACAATTATTGCAAAAACTACAACAATTGCAACAACAACTACAATTACTACAACCATAACAACAACTACTTCGCCAGTTTTGTGCAACTAGAAAGAGTTTGTGGTAAATTTGAAATTACAGTTGGGATAACAGAGGTTCCACATTCGAACAATACCTGTGACTATGTGTTTTAATTGTTTCAGCTACAGTATTATTCATTTATTCACTTTAAATGAAATATAACCCTGCAGTTTGCATCAGATGAGATGCAGAAAAATATGCCAGGCAATAAATCGTGTATAAAATTGTTTGTGACTTCTGTGTTTAAAAACAACAACAACAACAACAAGGGACGCAGAGGTGTTTCCAAGGCACCAGGGCCGGGTTATATACTGGCCAAGACCTATTGACGCGTCCTCGTCGAGCGTCCTGGGCAACAGGTCCCTTCAGGGTCCTGGCTAAAGTCAGTAGGATCGCTGATTCCTCCGAAGTTGGAGAGTGTCTGCCTGTACGACAAGGAACCACCAGTCTGCACACCAATAAGCCAGACATGCGACAGCGGATACTCAGGCAAACCTCAGGTCCTGTATGACATCACACTGATGTTGGACAACAGGATGCCTTCATCCGACATACAGGACTTCGCGTTGGAGCTCAAGCCAACGAACACAAGCAAGCAAGCAAGCAAACAAGAAAACTATACAGTCAAACTCAAGCCACTAATTATCAAACATGTTTCAAACAGAAATGACAATATTTTACTTCCGCATCTCCTTCACTTTTCGAGTCCTTTCCTCATGCATTTCCTTGCGTATCTTGGCCATCTCTTTCTGAAGTGCCATCTCCTCCTTTCTTGATCTTGTCTCTCTATCCTTTTGTTCCTAAAAATATATCAGTCTCAAGGAATGTAACACGCAATTGCCATTATAACATTATGATAGAAGAAACTAATATATTTAACAGATTAAAATATACAACAAAGAGCGTCATATACCTAAGATTAAACATGCAACAAAGAGCTTTATATATACAGGATTAAACATGCAACAAGCAGCTGTTGGTGTGTGAGCCTGACCACTTGGTGTGCAGAGCTGCCAGAGTTGTGCATAACATGAATTCCGCAGCTCCAGTGACATGGGTCTCGAAAAAAAAAATGCACTCGTGAACTGAATTAAGGAGTGCAAAAATGAACCCACAATCTTCATAGCAGAAGGCAAGTTACTTATCCACTTGACGACAAAGACTCCAATATCCAGGATTAAACACACAACAAAGATCTAAGAAAGCCACATCCAATAGAGCCTGAAACTTGTGACTCCAGGGTGAAACATGCAACAGATAGCTTCATGGTCCCCCATGACCAAACTTGCAGCAGAGAACCTCAAGGACAAAGAAGACAGATATCCTGACAGTTGGCGGGGGGGGGGGGGGGGGGGGGGGGGGGGGCTGAGTGGTCTCAAGGTATGGTGTCCGCCTCGAGTGCTGGAGAACCCGGGTTCCGGGTTCAGGCCCCGGTGAGGACCGGGATTTATTTGTATTTTAAAAATCCACCTGGACTTCCAGTAATAAAATTTCCCCTAGTCTCTGGGTAGTGAGATCGGACGCCCGTGTGTATTGTTGAACACGTAAAATATCCCTTGGCAGTTGGAAATCGAAAAAGAATACCCTAATGGTGCTGCTCTGGCAAAATTTCGAGTTAAAAATCTACGCAAAGTATTTCAGGATCCTCGCCGATGCAACAGAGTTCGTGCATTGAGCTGAGTTTCTCCAGACTCAGGTTTGAGTTAGGAGGAAAACGGAGCACTTATGGGTTAAACCGTGTGCCGTGATGTTGATCAAACGACTAAACTAAACTAAACTAAACTAGACAGATATCCAATGAGATTATCTCACAAGAGATGAATTCGTAGGAAAGAAACACTGGATGACCTACTTTCAGAATCAGCTTTTGAGCTTTGAGTCTTGCTTCCTTCTTTATCTGTGTTTCCGTTCTTTTTCTCTCTTCTTCTTTTTGCCGCTTCTCTCTATTCTCCTTGACCATGTTGTGACGAAGCTCCATTTTGGTGCGGGGGTCTTGTTTTAGATGGTCGTCACTAAGCCCCAGGTCTTTTCTAAAGTAAATTTTAAAAGTTATGCCAATGACCAGATCACAAATGTAACAATGACATGAGGCACTTCATGATATGGCACATAAAGAAGATGCTTATGATGATGAATCAAATCAGTTAGCTAGAATATCTGGCTATAGTTCATCATACAACTATAAGTTTAATTATCAAAGATAGAGACACATAATTAATGATCAAACATACAGACATAGAGCAAAAGAAAGAAAGAAAGAAAGAAAGAAAGAAAGAAAGAAAGAAAGAAAGAAAGAAAGAAAGAAAGAAAGAAAGAAAGAAAGAAAGAAAGAAAGAAAGAAAGAAATGATGGATTTTGAAGAGGGAAACAACAAAAAAGTAGAAAGAAGATAGAAGTAGGCAGCACAGAAAGAACGAAAGAAAAAGAAAATGAAAAGCACAATACAAATGGGATATACATTTTAAAAAATAATATAGAAGAAATAAAGAATGAAAGAAGTAAAGGCATAAGAGAAACAGATACACAAATGAGGAAAGTGAAAACATTGAATGACCTACTTGAAAATGTCCTTTACCATCTCCTTGGACAACATATTCTGCAGAACTACATCCACAGCATCTTTCTCTTCCAGGTCGTACAAATTTGCATACGGGTCTGTCCAATAGAAAACAGGATAGAGAATAATTTAACATCAGACTAGGAAACTGATGAAGAGAACAAGTGAGAGCAGGAAGATGTGAATGAAAGACTGGAGGGATCCGGGGACAGTTGGCGTGCCAGAGTGGAGGGATCCGGGGACAGTTGGCGTGCCAGAGTGGAGGGATCCGGGGACAGTTGGCGTGACAGAGTGGAGGGATCCGGGGACAGTTGGCGTGACAGAGTGGAGAGATTCGGGGACAGTTGGCGTGCCAGAGTGGAGGGATCCGGGGACAGTTGGCGTGCCAGAGTGGAGGGATATGGGGACAGTTGGCGTGCATGACTGGAGGGATATGGGGACAGTTGGCATGCCAGAGTGGAGGGATATGGGGACAATTGGCGTACCAGAGTGGAGGGATATGGGGACAGTTGGCGTGCCAGAGTGGAGGGATATGGGGACAGTTGGCGTGCATGAATGGAGGGATATGGGGACAATTGGCGTGTATGACTGGAGGGATATGGGGACAGTTGGCGTGCATGACTGGAGGGATATGAGGACAGTTGGCATGCCAGAGTGGAGGGATATGGGGACAGTTGGCGTGCCAGACTGGAGGAATATGGGGACAGTTGGCATGCATGACTGGAGGGATATGGGGACAGTTGGTGTGCATGACTGGAGGGATATGAGGACAGTTGGCATGCCAGAGTGGAGGGATACAGGGACAGTTGGCATGCCAGAGTGGAGGAATATGGGGACAGTTGGCGTGCATGAATGGAGGAATATGGGGACAGTTGGCGTGCCAGAGTGGAGGAATATGGGGACAGTTGGCATGCCAGAGTGGAGGGATATGGGGACAGTTGGCATGACTGACTGGAGGGATATGGGGACAGTTGGCGTGCCAGAGTGGAGGAATATGGGGACAGTTGGCGTGTATGACTGGAGGAATATGGGGACAGTTGGCATGCATGACTGGAGGGATATGGGGACAGTTGGCGTGCATGACTGGAGGAATATGGGGACAGTTGGCGTGTATGACTGGAGGGATATGGGGACAGTTGGCGTGCCAGAGTGGAGGAATATGGGGACAGTTGGCGTGCCAGAGTGGAGGGATATGGGGACAGTTGGTGTGTATGACTGGAGGGATATGGGGACAGTTGGCGTGTATGACTGGAGGGATATGGGGACAGTTGGCGTGCATGACTGGAGGAATATGGGGACAGTTGGCGTGTATGACTGGAGGAATATGGGGACAGTTGGCGTGTATGACTGGAGGGATATGGGGACAGTTGGCGTGCCAGAGTGGAGGGATATGGGGACAGTTGGCATGCCAGAGTGGAGGGATATGGGGACAGTTGGTGTGCCAGAGTGGAGGGATATGGGGACAGTTGGCGTGTATGACTGGAGGGATATGGGGACAGTTGGCATGCCAGAGTGGAGGGATACGGGGACAGTTGGCATACCAGAGTGGAGGAATATGGGGACAGTTGGCGTGCATGACTGGAGGAATATGGGGACAGTTGGCGTGCCAGAGTGGAGGAATATGGGGACAGTTGGCATGCATGACTGGAGGGATATGGGGACAGTTGGCGTGTATGACTGGAGGGATATGGGGACAGTTGGCGTGCCAGAGTGGAGGGATATGGGGACAGTTGGCATACCAGAGTGGAGGGATATGGGGACAGTTGGTGTGCCAGAGTGGAGGGATATGGGGACAGTTGGCGTGTATGACTGGAGGGATATGGGGACAGTTGGCATGCCAGAGTGGAGGGATACGGGGACAGTTGGCATACCAGAGTGGAGGAATATGGGGACAGTTGGCGTGCATGACTGGAGGAATATGGGGACAGTTGGCATGCCAGAGTGGAGGAATATGGGGACAGTTGGCATGCCAGAGTGGAGGGATATGGGGACAGTTGGCATGCATGACTGGAGGGATATGGGGACAGTTGGCATGCATGACTGGAGGGATACGGGGACAGTTGGCATGCCAGAGTGGAGGAATATGGGGACAGTTGGCATGCCAGAGTGGAGGGATATGGGGACAGTTGGCGTGCATGACTGGAGGAATATGGGGACAGTTGGCGTGCCAGAGTGGAGGAATATGGGGACTGTTGGCATGCCAGAGTGGAGGGATATGGGGACAGTTGGCATGTCAGCCTTTGATATCTGCACTGAAAGACTAAGCACCCAGAAGTTTGCCTAGTGGACAGTCACACTGGTTCTGTTAATAAATAATACATAAACATGAAAATTACTGAATGTTTAATTTAAAGCATCTTTTGAACTGCTGAAGGTACATCTGGCATGTGGTGCTAAACTCTTATTTGTATAGACCAACTGGCACTCAGTGTGTGATGTGGTCAGTATCAAGCCAGCCATCTTTACTTGCCAAGACAACTCCTGGTACTCATCTTAGGTTTGGTTGCCAAGATCAATTTTAAAAATACAAATCTGCCTGGATACAGATCAAACTAACAGTAGCTGAACACTGAAAAGACAAACCAAATAATCCACTACACAGGCCAACTGTCAACATCACAAAATCTGCCCACAATAGAAAATTAATTAGCATGTGGGGTTCTGGGTGGTCACCATCGCTAAAGAGTTCATGCACTGCGCCGAGATTCTCCTTGTGTGATCTATGGGGGGATACTGAGACACTTATGAAGGTATCTAGTGCAAGAAAAGTGATCCGTGACAATCCTAATTTATCTTCTTGTGTCACTGACATTGGAATCAGAATTGCAGTTACAAGCACCCACAAAATCACTGCCATTACTTTGCAGAAACAACCGTGTTCTAGACATCCCACCATCACCATCACCACCTATACAGAACCTCGCTCTCATCATGTAACAGCTCCTGTACAGAACCCCGTTCTCATTACAGCCTGCTGAAAAATTACTTAACCCCTGACAAGTTCTCTTGCCTTGTGCATGTTTATACCCAAGATGTCTGCCATGTCCAGTGTCCATCTCTGTGTTGGTCGACCCCTGCTTCATCTTCCAAGACCACACCTCCCATCACTGTTATGTCCAAGCCCCGCCTCCCTTCAGTATTCTGTCCAAGCCTCACCTCCCTTCACTATTCTATCCAAGCCCCACCTCCCATCACTGTTCTGTTCAAGCCCCGTCTCCCTTCACTGTTCTGTCCCAGCCCCTGGGATGTCCAATATGGCCACCAAAGTATTTCAGTTTCTCAGATATGATGTTGTTAAAGAGCCAGTTTTCGATTTTCAGATCTCGTAGAATGTCAATATTTTCTTCTTTTTTCCCCCATGATATTCTGAGGATTTTTCTGCAGCATTTAGCTTCAACAACCCAGATTTTCTTCTTTAGACATGCCAAATAAGTTAAAGGTGTCCAGTCCACAATCAGAAAACAGATGAGTAACTTCTATATATACATTTCCGTGTAGTGTTTTTCATGTTGTTGTAATGGTGTGTGTTTGCTGTTTGTGTGCTGATGAAGGCTTTGGCCACCACGTCCACTTTGTTACTTGCGATCGTGTTCTAGTAAAGCTTACCATCTACTTCTCTTTTTGTGTGTGATTCATTCATTCATTCATTCATTCAAAGAAGTCATAGTACCACAACATAAAATTACTTACCCGTATCTCCAACAGCATTCCTCTTTACACGTTCATAAATTGCTGCCTCATCAACATCAATATCATTCTCTAGAGCCAGCATCGTCAGCCTCTCTATAGATAAATCCTCAGTATCATTGGCTGTCTTCTGAGCTGAGCGTTGATAACTTTGTACCTCTCGAGCTCGGCGCCAAGCTTCCAAGTCATCAAAGCCATCTTCCACATCCAATCGGATTGTTTCATTTACCCACTGCGTCAGAAGGTCTTGAGCTGATCAATTACCAGAAAACTTAAATGCACAGAAAAGCCAGTAACATCAGACGTGAACTCGTAATTATTATGAGAAATGTAAACTTAACAGGAGGTCAGAATGGCTGACAAGTATGGCTGAATGCTGGCATGGCTGTCACGGTGAAACAAGTCAATATGGCCTTATTTCAGAGATGTATCTCTTTCCATCTTCAGGCATACACATACACACACAAATATGCACACAAATAAAAAACATGTCTCACTAAAACAGAACAATCAGCCAGAACTTGTGTTCATCTACACTGATTCACAAATATAGAGAGTGTGTGGAGGGCAGACTGAGGCAGAAATTTCACATCTGTTAGTGGATCAGGATAGTGATTATGATGTTATTATTTATGCCGATGGGTTGGTGCTATAGGAACACACACAAGACAGGGGTTTACAGCCCAGATACAACTGTAGAGGAGCTGATGTGGACACAAACATTCAGCACGATGATGGAACTGGAGACAGCAATTTTTGCTCTCTGGTGACTCAAGGAACTAATTACGCCAACATCACTGTACTATATTACTTATGGTCAGTGATACACATGGTCAAAAATGAATGGCTTTGATATACTTGAATGCCTTTCCTGCATGCAGCAAACATATACAAACTGTTATCTGTGTTTTGAAATAATTTAACATAACCACCATTATAATCCTGCTGGTGAAACAATTCAACATTACCTTCGGTGTAAGCCTGTTCATGGTTCCGCACAAGGCCAGTCCTCAGTTCAACAGCAGCCTTGCCTCTCTGTTTGCCAGATTGGACAAGGCCAAAAGCAGCATCTGTAGCTTTGTCTGATGCCGCTTCCACTGTCTGCACACAAAAATGAGACACAATTACTGCTGGCCATGACAACACACAGTGAGACATGACACACAAGACAATTACTGCTGGTCATGACAACACACACTGAAACATGACACAGAATACACAATTACTGCTGGCCATGACAAGACACAGTGAGACATAACATAGACACAATTACTGCCGGCCATGACAACACGCAGTGAGACATGACACACAAGACACAATTACTGCTGGTCATGACAACACACAGTGAGACATGACACACAAGACACAATTACTGCTGGTCATGACAACACACAGTGAGACATGACACACAAGACACAATTACTGCTGGCCATGACAACACACAGTGAGACATGACACACAAGACACAATTACTGCTGGTTATGACAACACACAGTGAGACATGATACACAAGACACAATTACTGCTGGTCATGACAACACACAGTGAGACATGACACACAAGACACAATTACTGCTGGCCATGACAACACACAGTGAGACATGATACACAAGACACAATTACTGCTGGCCATGACAACACACAGTGAGACATGATACACAAGACACAATTACTGCTGGCCATGACAACACACAGTGAGACATAACACACAAGACACAATTACTGCTGGTCATTACACCACACAGTGAGAAATGATACAGACACAACTACTGCTGGACATGACAACACACAGAGAGACATGACAAACGAGACAGAACAAGCAATTTCCAATAGTAACATATTTTCACATTTCCTTAAGTTCCCCTTCTCAGGCAGCTTCACTGAATACCTTTCTATCCAAACTTCAGCAAACAAAGGAAAACAGCCCGTCTGGCCATGTGATGGGAGCTTATTGCTCACAGGGTGCAGTACCCCATCATCACATATGACTGAAAGAGACTATTTCTATCAGTAGTGGATGAACACAACCTAAAACTACGAAGTTGGACAAACGAACAACACAGTACAAAAATGAACGAAGTACAAAAGTGAAATTTTAAACCAGTATTTTGACTTCAGTTTCCCAACAGTCACACCTAATTTCTGCTTATTACAATTATCATCATCATGTCCCATGCTGGTATGTTTCAGCAATCAAGGTTCGCCATCTCACATGATCACCGTTCCTGGATCATCTCTGTGTTCTTGTGGCGAAGCCTTACATGTATCTATTTCTTTGCCTTCCCTTTACTCTTCTCACAATAATTTTGCCAGTTCTCACTAAACTTTCAAATTTATTTCTCCTTAATAATGTTCCCAAAAAAGTCTTGAATATCTAAGTCTAATTCCTCTAATCAGTTTACGGTTTTCATTTGTTTCTTGTAGGACTTGCTCATTGGTTTTTCTGTCTATCCATGGTAGTCTTTATATTTTCCTCAGAAACCACATTTCCACCACCATTAAATGTTTCTCCCCGTGTCTGCTAATTGTTCATGTTTCACATCCATACAACAGTATAGCACTGCAAACTATTTTTCTCACTACAATTGGCAAAATTTTATTGGTGAGTATGTTTTCTATCTTGCAAAAGACTACCTTAGCCACAGCGATTCTTGTTCTACGAGTAGTCTTTACAAGGCACCTTCCATCAGATGTTATGACTTTTCCAAGATAGTTATACTGACTCATCTGTTTAAGAATAGTTTCTATTTACTTGGATTTTACATTAATGCATTTCTTTCTTCTTGGAGACGACCATAATTTCTGTTTTCTTATAATTTAATTCTAGCCCCGGTTATCTACCGTGTACAAAAACAGCTTCCACTAAACGCTGCAAATCCTGTTCATTATCTACAATCAATACTGTTAGTTAGTTAGTTAGTCGACAGATCATCCTCATTGCACATCGAACCATTCAGTCCATAAGTGCTCGGATCCCCTCCTCAGCAAATCCCGCAGCGTGTAGCGGCTAACGATGCCAGTTCTGTGTTGGTTTATCAATCTTCTTTGGCTTCCTGCGTAGTGTTCTTGTTTGGCCACCCCTCTTTTAATTTGCTGCTCTAGCAGTCTGGCCATTGTTGTAGATTCACAGTCATCACTTGGTTCTCGCAAAAGTCTTACTTCTCGTAGAGCATTCAGAATGTCAGCCTGGTCCATGGCGCGTCCGCCCTCCACAGTAGCCTCACCTGCGAGCTTGTCAGCCCGCTCATTTCCTTGTACTCCTGCATGCCCTGGCACGAAGATGAAACTAATCTTTGCCAGCCGAGACCACTCCAGAGGCAGCAACCATTCTCTTCAGATCAACCCCTCCTCTATCCTCTTGATCATGTTCATTGAGTCGCTAAGGAAACAAGCCCTAGTGAATGTCTGTGTCTCGAGCCATGTTATTGCTTTACTTACTGCCATGACTTCCATGGTCAGGCTACTTGTGGTTTCAGTGAAAGCACCAGAGTCCTCCTTCACAATTCTCCCTCCGGCCCGAGCTGTAAAGGCCCATGAGCTTCTCACATGTCGGACGACCGACCCATCTGTGTAGATGACCGCGTCACTGTCTAGCGAATTCTTGAAAATCAACGCTTGTACTTCAGCCTCCACAGCAGCCGGATTTTCTTGTCTGCATTTTCTATCTAGTTGGATGCAAACTGAAAAGGATGTGCAGAAGTCTGTTGGTCAATACTGTATCATCTGTTAATCTGATATTGTGTATCTGATAATGTGTATCTGATATTGTGTATCTGATATTGTTTATGCTGTGATATTACCAAAATAATAAAACAAAAAGAAGACCTTTTTACCCGCCTTAAGGCACATTGGACATATATTGCTAGAGCCATGTTTGTATCCACCAATCAGCACTTGGTGGGTGGTGTTTGTATCGACCAATCAGCATGTGGTGGGTGATGTTTGTATCGACCAATCAGCATGTGGTGGGTGACGTTTGTATAGGCCAATCGGTACACAGTGAGTGATGTTTGTATTGACCAATCAGCATGCAGTGAGTGATGTAGTCAGTGTTCTTTACTTCCCAAACATTTCCTGGTACGCATGCTAGACTGGGTCTATCTGGTAGCTCAGGTTAATTTTTAAACTTCGTCCCAATGTGGATTCTACTAAATAATTTGTAGACACCCTATTTGTGGAGCCAGTTTGCATCTCATCTCCCACACAACTTCCCACAACAAACAACACATCTGAGACAATCCAACATCATTACCTTAATCCAGTCATGGATGTCAGCGGCAGACGTCACTCTCTATCAAATAAAACAAGCGGGAACATTCATCAGACAAATAAAGACAATTAAATGGATGCTCAAGAAGACAATAATTTATTTTTAAAAACATAAACATTCACGCAAGTGTACACACATACAGCTTCCTTCACTGTCACTCTATTTATAGCTTCTAGGTTAAGGTAAGATGGTGAAACATGACCGGCCTCGCTTATCGGCATGGCAAATAATGATGATGAAGCTAAAATAGAGAAAAAATGACCTTGTGGTACTGTATATTCGCACAAACACATGCATGCATACACATCCCCATATACACCCACACACAGCCATAACTTAACACCTTCCTCCTGTGTCATACATAGATTGCCACTGAGGCATTAAGTGTCAGACCTTCGTATATACTAGGTTTCCTCTGGGAAATCGTCAATGGGATAGAGTGTGTTCATAATGAGATCCCTCAAATATGTGGAGGAAACATCACCAGCAGCAGCACAATCTTAGCTGTGACAACACGCTGTGCTGAATGATGACCTCATTAAACCCTCATTTTTCAAAGACTCCTGGGGTTCATTACCAGAGGTATGGAGTTTGTGCTTTGTGCAATGTTCTCCACAAGCGACTTGTCATTCTGTGGACAGAGACTGAGCCAAATGGGGTCAAACCTGGTGCATTGAAATTAACCCTCTCTACATACTGTAACCCCTATTCGGCAGCTGCAGCAGTGATTGGCTAGATATTTGCTTGCTGCAGCAGTGATTGGCTAGTATATTTGCTTGATGCGATAGTGACTGGCTTGTGTATTTGCTTGTCACGCAGTGATTGGCTAGTATATTTGATTGCTACAGCAGTGATTGGCTAGTATATTTTAAATAAAGTTTAATCAATCAATCAATTGCCACAGCAGTGATTGGCTAGTATGTTTTAAATAAAGTTCAATCAATCAATTGCCACAGCAGTGATTGGCTATAATATTTGCTGCCGGCCTGAGGGTCATATGTTTGAGTCCCTGTGTTTGTGTGAGTAACCAGGTCAGTCCAGCCTCAAACAGACACCAGGTGATGTCCTTTGGAGTAAAGTCTCTTTGACTGTCTTCCCAAAGTCATTGATGGTTGAATGTAGTAAAGTCTCTTTGACTGTCTTCCCAAAGTCATTGATAGTTGAATGTAGTAAAGTCTTGTTGACTGTCTTCCCAAAGTCATTGATGGTTGAATGTAGTAAAGTCTCTTTGACTGTCTTCCCAAAGTCATTGATGGTTGAATGTAGTAAAGTCTCTTTGACTGTCTTCCAAAGTCATTGATGGTTGAATGTAGTAAAGTTTCTTTGACTGTCTTCCCAAAGTCATTGATGGTTGAATGTAGTAAAGTCTCTTTGACTGTCTTCCCAAAGTCATTGATGGTTGAATGTAGTAAAGTCTCTTTGACTGTTTTCCCAAAGTCATTGATGGTTGAATGTAGTAAAGTCTCTTTGACTGTCTTCCCAAAGTCATTGATGGTTGAATGTAGTAAAGTCTCTTTGACTGTCTTCCCAAAGTCATTGATGGTTGAATGTAGTAAAAGTCTCTTTGACTGTCTTCCCAAAGTCATTGATGGTTGAATGTAGTAAAGTCTCTTTGACTGTCTTCCCAAAGTCATTGATGGTTGAATGTAGTAAAGTCTCTTTGACTGTCTTCCCAAAGTCATTGATGATTGAATATTTACAGGAGTGGTAACAAGATAGCCGGAGTTACGAAGGGGTTACAAATGTAATTCCTAATCCCATAATATACCGCATTTTAAAGACAGCTGCAGGCAATTTGGAAGCAGACCATTGTGCATTGGTTTCCCATACACAAGAATGAGTGCCAGCTGTTCAGAAAGCAATGGCAAACTACTGAACATAAACTTGTCAAGAAATTACAAACAGCCAAAAAAATGCTGGGGTTGACTGTGACGCCTTGTAACTTACTAACAAAATAGCAACAGCTTACTATGAACAAAACTTTCTGTTTGAGAATACCAATATTTATATTAATGACTCCTGAATGTTTACAAATACCTGATCACTCTTTATTACATTGGTGAATGAGTTACACATATAATCAGATAATGAGCTCTAGAATCTATCTGCATAGATCTAGATAGGAAGCCTGTTGTTATTGAGCCCAAAGATCAACAACCCATGGCCTGATATTTGTTTTGACCCTTAGGGACTTGCTGAAACTGATCTTTATCAAAACTCCATCATTGTATGGTTAAGCATAACCGTAGGGCTGAACAATAACTAAAATAGTAATTGAAACTTAAAATAAAAAATTGACATGTCAAACATACGAACAGTCTATTAGTCTCTTGGTAGAAGAATATTCTAATAACTATTGATTGTCTTTGATAGAATAATGTTTTTTTTAAGATGTTAGTCTGTGATAGAAGAACGTTCTAACTTCTAAGATGCTAGTCTGACTGTGATAGAAGAATATAATAATGATCTAAGACTGCTAGTCTGTGATAGAAGAATGATCTAAAACAGTCTGCTATAGAAGAATGATCTAAGACAGTCTCACGTGTGATCTGGACTGAACTTTCTGCCTGGTCTGTCTCTCCCAGCGACTGAGTCCGTTCATTCTGTGTAGACCGTCCCTGTCCAACAATTAGAACACTGTTGTCTGCATCGTCAACGACGCTCAAATTTCTACGCATTTCCTCCCAAACTCACAAATTAATATTTCGTATAGTAAACGTTTTATAGATTTCATGTATATATACTATAAATAGCACAATTTTAAATGTTACCGAATTTTTGATAATTAAAATTGATATATTCAAATACATTTTTTTTAAACTGGTTATTGTTGATTAATTTTGTATACGCTCGTATCTGAAGCGAACAATTTTGAAAGAACAAAGTTATGATAATTGCCTACTGCAGCGTCCTTGGTTTCCAGCAATAATTGGAAGCTCTGCTTATTTTATTTAATCGTGTATCAATTACTGGTACAGTTTTCTTTGTATCTAATTATCTGTATTAAAGGATGGAGAACGACAGTGGGTTTATGTTTGTTTCAACGCTAACCTAAACAAATAGTAGCCTTTTTTTCAAATAAATGGTTTTTAAATGAGATAATAATAAGAATAAATAAGAGGCATAATTTTGTCCAGGAAACGTAAGTTAAGGATGACACGTACACAATATTTACTGGAAAAAACAGGGATAAAGACAGATAGAAGTACTACGGATTAGAATACTGAAAGCTACTTCATGTGGCTTAGATTTCTATGGTGGTAGATTCTAATATTCAGTACTAAAAGTGCTGTTAAGTTCTTAACGTTGTTCTTCTACTCCTTAACAAAGAAATAAGGCTCCTCCACGAACCCAGTCATCGATGGGAGGTGGTCGAGTACGCCCCACGATTTCTCTTCAACCGTCATTTGTTTCCTGTGCCAGGTTTATCAAAGCAAAGAGAACATATACTTTGGGTGTGGTGACCATTCTAGCAAGTGCACAAGTCATTCAATAAGGAGGCTGTTGTTTGTGTAGAAACAGACTTGTAGTCTACAACAGAGTTTCCGACCCACGCCGTTCTGGTCACAAGTGCAGTTATCTCTGAGACTGCTAAAGCTAATGGTTGTCACTGCAACCACAGAGTTTGTGCTATGTGCGACGCTTTTGACAGGCCGCCCAGCTGAAAATGACTGGGTCCTGTGGGATAAAACCTGGTGCAATGAAATTGATCCACTTGACTTTTTAATCCAGTTTTCTAGTGCACAATGTTCTGTGCAGAGCTAAACATGGACGTTTGTGTGTGTTGTGTCTAGTGTTAGAATGTGATTGTTTGGCTAATTTCTGCATGTGTTTTTGTACTTTCTTATAAACACAAATAACAAATGGGAATATCCTGATGTGGTCGATTCTTAACTTAGCTCTACTCAGCTCAGCTCAACTAATAAACACGTCAGATGTGTCTTATCCTGAATCCCCCTTTGAGCTGTGCTGGCACTCTGGCTGGACACTCGTCTGATGTACCTTGAGCTGTGTTGGCACACTGGCTGGACACTCGTCTGATGTACCTTGAGCTGTGTTGGCACACTGGCTGGACACTCATCTGCTGTACCTTGAGCTGTGTTGGCACACTGGCTGGACACTCGTCTGATGTACCTTGAGCTGTGTTGGCACACTGGCTGGACACTCGTCTGATGTACCTTGAGCTGTGTTGGCACACTGGCTGGACACTCGTCTGATGTACCTTGAGCTGTGTTGGCACACTGGCTGGACACTCGTCTGCTGTACCTTGAGCTGCACTGGCACACTGGCTGGACACTCATTTGCTGAACTTTGAGCGGCGCTGGCGCACTCGCTGGACACTTGTCTGCTGTACCGGCAGTCCACATTGGAGTGGATTTGAAGTTTTCAAACTGACCTGACTCCCAGTTGACCTGGCCTGAAATGTGAAGCAGGAAATGTTTTGGGAAGGAGAGGTGGCTGGCAGGACACTGACCACGCCACCCACACGAGCTGATTGGTCGATACAAACATCTGTCCAGTACCATATGTCCAATGTGCCTTGTGGCGTGTACTAGGGACCGTTATTTTGTGTTACTTTAAATCCCTCCTTGCTTTAAGAACACATTCAGATTCAATCAACCAGGTGTTGTCTCCACAATGAAGGTTGGCTGCGATGGATATCCACCAGTACCTGTCTCTCGCCTTGACTGTACATTCTGTCAGATTGATGTTCATCTCTGTCTTGATGCTATCTTCCCACTTGTATTGTTGTCTGCCTCTTCAAATTCATTACATGTTTTGTGCCATTTATTTGTATCTTCATCTAACAGCTTCATTGTTTTTGAACTTTCTCTTAACAGGGAGAGAAGGAGAGTGGGTCATAATGCCAGGCCTGTGCAAGTTATAATCACACTGGACCAGGAGTGTAGGGATTGGCTGGCAGACAGCACTGAATGGTAAGTGCAACAACTGATCAATGACAATTCATGCCCTAGTGAAGAAATCATTTACATGGATGGCTCGGTGCTAAGAGGTAAAAGAAGTGTTAATGGACAGTGTTCAGTGCATGACAGTCTGGCATATCATACCATCTAGTCTGAGAAAGCTGGAAGACAAACAGCACACACATGTCATGATTGTAACAGACTCAAAGAGCATGATGAGAAAGGTGAAGGTAGGGATGCTTTGTGTAGAGTGGCAGGCTTCAATTCAACAATCAAAGATAGAGAGCACCTGTTTGATCTTTTCTCTAGGACATGCTGGTGTGGTGGGTAACAGGCGGATAGTTTCACTGGGTCTGCATTGATGAGAGGGATATTGGTGCACGGCAAGGCACGAGTGGTCAGGACTCTTTGAGAAAATGTAAATAATGGGGAAGAACAGATCAATCATCATGGCTTGGAGAGAATGGTGTGGCAGCGAATGGCCAGATGATCTGCCTGAGACTCAGGACTCCGAGGAACAGCCAGAGGAACACATAATCAGACTGCAGCGGGTACCATTAGTATTGGGACTCTTCACTGGTTGTTGAAGATAGCAAAAGAGTACATATGGGAATGTCCTGAGTGAGACTGGAAGAATTATTCTTGACTCAACTCAACTCTTAATTGATGTCTTTCCTTCTTTCTGTGAGACTGTGGAAGTATTATTCTTGACTCAACACTTAATTGATTTCTTTCCTTCTTTCAGTGAGACTGTGGAAGAATTGTTTTTGACTCAACTCAACTCTTAATTGATGTCTTTCCTTCTTTCTGTGAGACTGTGGAAGAATTATTCTTAACTCAACTCAACACTTAATTGATTTCTTTCCTTCTTTCAGTGAGACTGTGGAAGAATTGTTTTTGACTGAACTCAACTCTTAATTGATGTCTTTCCTTCTTTCAGTCAGACTGTGGAAGAAGTGTTCTTGACTCAGCTCAACTCCTAATTGATTTCTTTCCTTCGTTCAGTGGGACTGTGGAAGAAGTGTTCTTGACTCAGCTCAACTCTTAATTTATGTCTTTCCTTTTTTCAGTGGGACTGTGGAAGAATTGTTATTGACTCAGTTAAACTCTTAATTGATGTCTTTCCTTCTTTCAGTGAGACTGTGGAAGAATTGTTGCTTTTATATGCCTGCTTGTTGCTTTGTTGCAAATGTATGCATTTGAAGATTGAGCACAACCCACTACTGGCAATGCTGAATGTATTTTGGTACAAACTTTGGGCCTTCTCCACGTCAGATTGGAAGCACTAGATTCAAGTGGACAAGGCCCAAGTTCATACCGGAATACGATCAACATTGCCAGTAGTGGGTTGTGCTCAATCTTCAAACCTCGAATCCCGAAACAACCAAATAAATCAAATGTACACATTCAGACCTACTGATTGTGTACATTCACAGACAGAATGGCAGCCAAAAATGTGCATGAAGGTTCCAGCAGAAAGGTGGATCCCAGAGTGAACGAAATGTTGCTCAAACAGAGGGTCAGGGAGGTAAGTGATGAGTTCAGTCCTACAGGTAACGTCCATGCAAACACATTCAGATAGGTACTTCCACAAAAGTTTGTATAGATACATCTCTCCTACAGGTATAGTTCCTACAGCAAACCAGTCATGCAACGTTAACCTTTTGTCTTCACCTGCAAGTACCACATGTGCCACAGAGCAAAGACCAAATCGATGGGGGATTTCCATTGACAAGTTAGTGGCATGTCCTTTACTGGACGTCGCAAGCAACCCCAGCATTGTTTGGCTGTTTGCAATTTTCTAGAAATGTTACGTTCAGTAGTTTGCCATTGCTTTATGAATGACCAACACTCATACCATTGTTAAAAATCAACACAAGAAGGTCTGCTTCTAACTGGCTGCAGCTAATTTTAAATCCGGTATGTTGGATTGTGAAAGATGTTCACTGTCCTTTAGCAACAGACATCTAGGTACTGAAAAACGGGGTTTGCTGGTGCCAGATTGTAATGGCAGTCTGAATAAACACATAAAATATGACTGCAATTGCTTGAGGTTGATATATTAATATCTCTAATCAACATTAGTTTCAGGTTCACGATGTTCCTGTAGTTTTTGCTGGCATAAAGCTGCTTGATGCCATATTGGTTGACAGTTATTGCCAGATAATGGTGAATTTTCCTCCGGTAGTCAGTGGTGAGTGTGCAAAATAGAAGGAATAAAATGGTATGAGAGAGTCACCAGTATGGAGCTCATGGAGAGAACTAGATAAATGCCAGGAAATCAAGAGGTAAAGAAAAGATGTTGGCCCTGGATAGGACATACATTGAGAAAACCAGAAAATAGTATAACTAAAAAGGTTTGGAATCCACACGACAAAAGAAATATGAGACGACCTAAAAACACATGGGGAAGAGAAGTATAAACAGACATGAATAATATGGGGAGGAGATGGACAAAGCTGTGTGGGATAGATAAAGACAGGAGGACTTAGAGTGAGTTTCTTTAAAGTCCACCCCTTGTAGAAGATAAAGGGTGAAAGGAGAAGTCAGTGGCAAGTTGCCATTTTGTGTTGATCTCCTCTCTAAAACCAGTTTTATTCATCATTTTGGCTGTCTATTGTATTTTATAAATTCATCTGGAAAACCACATTTTTGTGGCTTTAAGGATGATGTTTTTACTTATTTACAAATTGTCCAGGATTCAAAGCTCTTTGCTAAAATGTATTTTATGTAATATATGGAAGTTCTTTTCCTATCTTCTAGTGACAAAAACTTATTTCATGCAATGTTCATTATGTTCTAACTTGCACAATTTATTACATCCTATAAAATATCAGCATAATGTAAACCAAAATTGTGAACTAAATGTAAATTTGTTGTGTGTGTTTGGTATTACTAAAGTTGCAAAACCTGGGTAGAAAATCATTATCACAGACTGCATTACTTTGGTTAACTTTATTTTTGGCTTACATTAAAATAAATAGAAGCACTTTAACAATTTAAAATATACATGTCGGTGTGTATATGCATTTTTTTCTAAAACCTATTTATGTCACAATGGCAACAGCTGGAGCAAGAAGTAGCTGAGCTAAAGCAGAGGCTTGATGAGCTAAGAAAAGCAAAGAACACCACAATAATAAAATGGCAGCGAGAGTTACTGGAAACTGGCATACCTTTTGGAAGCAGGTACAGTTTAATGTAGTTATTCAACAGTATTTCAGAAGTATTATGGACTTATGGAAATAATATGAATGTATTAAGCATTGTTTAGTTTAGTCGTTTAGTCGATGGATCAACATCACGGCACACGGGTGCAACGCATAAGTGCTCCGTTTTTCTCCTAACTCAAATCTGAGTCTGGAGAAACTCAGCTCAGTGCACGAACTCCATAGCACCGGCGAGGATCCTGAAAATACTTTGGGTAGATTTTTAACTCGAAATTTTGCCTGGGCAGCGCCGTTAGGCTACTCTTTTCGATTTCCAACTGCCAAGGGATTTTTTACGTGTGCAACAATACACACGGGCATCCGATCTCACTGCCTAGAGACCAGGGGAATATTATTACTAGAAGTCCACGTGAAAAAATCCCGGTGATCACTGGGGCTTGAACCCGGCGCCTCCAGCACTCGAGGCGGACACCATACCTCGAGACCACGCAGCCCCCCCTTCAAACATTGTAACCCCCCTTTAAGCATTGTATTTAAATTAAACATATGTATGAAACATAATCTATACATTAAAGACCCACGCATGGTTTATTGATTACTTTTGGCAGAGCTAGACACTGTAGTAAATAAAAGGTTAAAGGTAACTATAACTCCATGTTAAAATTAAATGCTGTCATAGGCTGTGAAGGGACAGGGCATTGCATACATATACTTATTGGCACCTTGCCGGCTTGACATACAATAGTGTTACATTGTGCTTCAAAAAGTCAAAACAGCTAAAACCCATGGCGGTAGTGAATGTAACTGATAAGGCCAATTCGCACTGTAAATGTTTGTCCACAGTGGATGCATGTGAACACATGGTAATTTCCACCATCATGCACCATCTTATGTCTCGCATGTTCAGTGTGTGACTTATCTGCAATCATTTTCTCCTTTGTCTTTAATCCATTTCTGATATTTGCAGAAAATAATAACTCCATAGCACAATGCCTGGGCTAAAATATAGAGACCGTGTGTTGCCCATGCAGCATGATCCTTCTCTCGGTCTGCCTAGTTCACTCCAGAGGAATGGTAACACCGATGCATCTGGAACAAGACAAGCTGCAGAAGCTGCCAGATCAGCAAAGCAGTGCTCTAACTGTCCACCTGTCGGAACTTCGATCCTAGACCTGCTGCCAACCAAGGCTTAGGGCCTGGTCTGCCCTGCCATAACATTTTGTCTCTAGGTTGCATTTCCTCGCACCAGGATAAGGCTTGTACCTTCCCAATTACACTCTTCTGTCCGAAGCCGTTGTGAGGTCTCGGGTTTGGTAAGCACCGCCCAACATTCGGCGCTAACAGAAAGCAGGTAGTACCGTCTACTGTCATACTATAGCTCAGTCATGTCTGACTAAGACCTGACACTCATGCATATACTAGGTCACAGCATTATGAAGTGGGCTGACCAGCTCCCTTCCTCCCAGAGAGATCTCTGGTGCCAATTTGCTAGACTGTGCTGACCACAAAACTGTGTGTGCCTGAAAACATGCTTGCTCAGCCAGGGGTTGGACTCAGTCTGCTTAACTAGAACAAAAAGAGGAACAGAAAGAAGAAGAGGAGGAAGATCAATAAAAAGAGGAGGAGGGAAGGAGAAGAAGGACAGCAATATGTGTCTTTTGATTAATAAGTTCTGCGCATACAGTTATTTCTGTTATTGATTTTAGAGAACCAAAAGGAATCAGTGAGACAGAGTTGAGGAAACAGTTATCAGAAAAAAACCTGGCATGGCAGAAGGAACTAGACAGCATGAGCAGAAAGCTCAAAGCCGAGATCAGCCAACTAAAACAGAGCACAAGCAAGGTTTGTTGTAGCTGTTTATAAAGTGGTAATCAGCTAGCACACTAATTGTAACCATAAGGAAAAGACAATTGAAAGATATATGGCATTTGAGTAAAACAGGTGGATTAAAGAAATTATACTTATGTGAGAAAATACAGAGGATGACGCAAAGATGTATGTGAAAACTGGAAAAATCATAATTTAAGTAACATCAACTGCATACAAATGTCAGATGACAGAGGAAGACACAATACAAAGATGCATGTGAAAACTGGAAAACTCATAATTTAAGTGACATCAGCTGCATACAAATGTCAGAGGAAGACACAAAGATGTATGTGAAAACTGGAAAACTGATAATGTAAATGACATCAACTGCATACAAATGTCAGATGACAGATGGAATGGAGGGTCATGTTCACCAATATCTGCTCCAGGTACCAGACCAGGCACGTCAAGGAGAAGAAGAGGTAGAAGAAATCAATAAGTAGTCCTTCGAGGTTGTAAAGTAGAACACCTGCCTTCAGCTGTGGATGAGTTGGGGTTGATTTCCTGAGAGACATATCACTGATCTTGTTAGCTCAAGTACCAGTACTGCACACCCCACTGGTTCCTGTGCTGGGAGAGGGGAATAAGAACTTTGTAACACAGCTTCTGTGAAGATGGTACACACATTTATAGCCAGTTTTGTGCAAACAGAAAGAGTTAATGGTAAATTTGAAATTATTGTGGGGATAACAGAGGTTTGACATTTGAACAATACTTGTGACTGTATGTTTTAATTGTTTGAGCTAAAGTATTATTCATTTATTTGTGGCTTCTGTGTTTCTCTCACTGATACAACATTGTGGATTGTGAAGATATGGATCCCCGGTGTCTACGACCGTCAACCATCTGGTCTGTGTTTCAGGAGCCTGCTTGTGATCACCCGGCACAATTAGAGTTCCTACGACAACAGAACGAGGAGCTGGGGAACAATAATGTTGCCCTCATAACCCAGAATAGGGAACTCCAAGAGAGAGTGAACACCTTGTTGTCAGATCTGAGTGTCAAGGAGGCTGGATGGTGTCAGATGCAGGAGAAATTTAAGCTGGAGGTAGTGTCACTGTTTGTGTCCCACACGATGCATCATGCATGATTGTAAGCTGATGTTGAATATCTGGCCATGTCATGTGTGTAAAACAATTCTCCAACTTTTCCTGTCTAGCTGAACTTGCTACAAAGCATATATGTCTCATTCAACATGTACATGCCAATCTTTTGTTTAATTAATACACTAGTGATATTTCTGGTGGCTATTTCCCAGCTGCTTTTAGTTGAGTTGAGTTTAATCAAGAACTGACATCTCAGCACTCAGGGCATTCCCAAAGACACTCTGTTCTCATCTTCAACAGCCAGTCAAGAATCCGAATACTAATGGTACCAGTTACAATCTGAGTGTGTGCCCATCTATCCTTTCCTTGAAGAACTGAGTATCAGCCATCCCTCTGATCAAACTGATTGTGTGCCCATCTAACTTTTCTATGAAGAACTGAGTATTGGCCATCCCTCTGATCAAACTGATTGTGTGCCCATCTAACTTTTCCTTGAAGAACTGAGTAATGGCCATCCCTCTGATCAAACTGATTGTGTGCCCATCTAACTTTTCCTTGAAGAACTGAGTATTGGCCGTCCCTCTGATCAAACTGATTGTGTGCCCATCTAACCTTTCCTTGAAGAACTGAGTATTGGCCGTCCCTCAGATCAATCTGATTGTGTGCCCATCTAACCTTTCCTTGAAGAACTGAGTATTGGCCATCCCTCTGATCAAACTGATTGTGTGCCCATCTAACCTTTCCTTGAAGAACTGAGTATTGGCCGTCCCTCTGATCAAACTGATTGTGTGCCCATCTAACTTTTCCTTGAAGAACTGAGTATTGGCCGTCCCTCTGATCAATCTGATTGTGTGCCCATCTAACCTTTCCTTGAAGAACTGAGTATTGGCCGTCCCTCTGATCAATCTGATTGTGTGCCCATCTAACTTTTCCTTGAAGAACTGAGTATTGGCCGTCCCTCTGATCAATCTGATTGTGTGCCCATCTAACCTTTCCTTGAAGAACTGAGTATTGGCCGTCCCTCTGATCAACCTGATTGTGTGCCCATCTAACCTTTCCTTGAAGAACTGAGTATTGGCCGTCCCTCTGATCAAACTGATTGTGTGCCCATCTAACTTTTCCTTGAAGAACTGAGTATTGGCCATCCCTCTGATCAATCTGATTGTGTGCCCATCTAACCTTTCCTTGAAGAACTGAGTATTGGCCGTCCCTCTGATCAAACTGATTGTGTGCCCATCTAACCTTTCCTTGAAGAACTGAGTATTGGCCGTCCCTCTGATCAAACTGATTGTGTGCCCATCTAACCTTTCCTTGAAGAACTGAGTATTGGCCGTCCCTCTGATCAATCTGATTGTGTGCCCATCTAACCTTTCCTTGAAGAACTGAGTATTGGCCGTCCCTCTGATCAAACTGATTGTGTGCCCATCTAACCTTTCCTTGAAGAACTGAGTATTGGCCGTCCCTCTGATCAAACTGATTGTGTGCCCATCTAACCTTTCCTTGAAGAACTGAGTGTTGGCCGTCCCTCTGATCAAACTGATTGTGTGCCCATCTAACCTTTCCTTGAAGAACTGTGTATCGGCCGTCCCTCTGATCAAACTGATTGTGTGCCCATCTAACCTTTCCTTGAAGAACTGAGTATCGGCCGTCCCTCTGATCAAACTGATTGTGTGCCCATCTAACCTTTCCTTGAAGAACTGAGTATTGGCCGTCCCTCTGATCAAACTGATTGTGTGCCCATCTAACTTTTCCTTGAAGAACTGAGTATCGGCCGTCCCTCTGATCAAACTGATTGTGTGCCCATCTAACCTTTCCTTGAAGAACTGAGTATTGGCCATCCCTCTGATCAAACTGATTGTGTGCCCATCTAACCTTTCCTTGAAGAACTGAGTATTGGCCATCCCTCTGATCAAACTGATTGTGTGCCCATCTAACCTTTCCTTGAAGAACTGAGTATTGGCCATCCCTCTGATCAAACTGATTGTGTGCCCATCTAACCTTTCCTTGAAGAACTGAGTATTGGCCATCCCTCTGATCAAACTGATTGTGTGCCCATCTAACTTTTCCTTGAAGAACTGAGTATTGGCCGTCCCTCTGATCAAACTGATTGTGTGCCCATCTAACTTTTCCTTGAAGAACTGAGTATTGGCCGTCCCTCTGATCAAACTGATTGTGTGCCCATCTAACCTTTCCTTGAAGAACTGAGTATTGGCCGTCCCTCTGATCAAACTGATTGTGTGCCCATCTAACCTTTCCTTGAAGAACTGAGTATCGGCCGTCCCTCTGATCAAACTGATTGTGTGCCCATCTAACCTTTCCTTGAAGAACTGAGTATCGGCCGTCGTTCTGATCAAACTGATTGTGTGCCCATCTAACTTTTCCTTGAAGAACTGAGTATCGGCCGTCCCTCTGATCAAACTGATTGTGTGCCCATCTAACCTTTCCTTGAAGAACTGAGTATCGGCCGTCCCTCTGATCAAACTGATTGTGTGCCCATCTAACCTTTCCTTGAAGAACTGAGTATCGGCCGTCCCTCTGATCAAACTGATTGTGTGCCCATCTAACCTTTCCTTGAAGAACTGAGTATCGGCCATCCCTCTGATCACTCCCTGCTGTTTCATTATCTCCAGGAATGATGGTGTATCTGTTCTTCCACATTATACACATGATCCCAAATGGCCCTGACCATATTTTCTTATTGTTGCTTGCCAACATGAGGCTAAGATCGGCCACCTATTCCTCCCACAGCAGGAAACTTCTTCTTCTTCTTCTGTGTTCATCCGGAGTTTTTATTTTTCAGACGTGATTGCGTTGTGCCTGTTTACAGCAGAGCTGCGTTCTTGCGCCATTAGGCCGACACATCCGACTTCTGCGGGCATTTGTTGACAGGATTAACCTTCCCGGGGGTTTCTTAGGACGTTTGACTGTCACTGTTGTGGTGTTATCCCCCATCCCAGCTGGCCCATATAGAACAGCCAAAAACATCCTGGTCAGCCCTAAAGGGAAGGCAGGGGCAGACCATGGGCATTCCCCGCCATCCAAGGAGGCTTCCATACTTGCAGAGCCGACACACAGCGCTCTGGAACTGGGCTCACCCAAGGAATCATCACGTCCTGCACATGGCTGCTTAGCCTCACTTCCATATATTGGGCCTTCCGTTCACCATAGGCTGTTCTTCCGGAAACCAGAAGAATGCAGTCTGCAGGTGACATCCACACAGTGAGCTTTTGATTTGGACTTTTCACGTAATGGATTTGCTATCCAAGCAATATTCCATTTCATGCCTCTGGGACGCTATTGTAACCGACATACCTGTGGTATGAATATGTATAGTAGGTCTAAATATTTCTTCATGCACCTTTAGATGTCAACCTGAATGTAGTTAAAGTAAGCTGCAGTCTACTTGAGCTTGCTGATATCTCCATAGAGTGTGTCCTCAAATGAAGCAGGCGTTGGCCAAAATATCTTTCTCTGCTCTGCATATATTGGGCACTCCTGCAGCAAATGTTTAACTGTCATTTGACCAGTTCCACAATTACATTCATCGGTATCTATCTTTAGTTTATTGAACAAGTGTTATTTCAGCCTGTTATGTCATGTGCGGAGTCTGAAGATTGCTACTTGTTCTCTTCGGTCGAGTTTGTAATATGCATCATCCTTCTGGTGGCCTGGATGCTCTGATTCCCATTTGGTTCTATAGGTGCTTTTTATAAACCTCTTTGCCTCATTATAGGTTATGTCTATATCAGGCTGTGGTAGTCGTCCGCCCTCTTTTACTAGTCAGTCAGCCTCTTCATTTCCAGGTATATTGCAATGTGATGGGATCCACAACTTTTTTGGATTTCAGGCATAGACCATGGAGTGCTGCTCTTAAGTCACCTAGTTCTGTGCTGTTTTTGCTCTTCAGTATTGAGACAGCTGACTTTGCATCTGTGAAGATAGCTATTTGCTTCTTTTTATTTTCCTCCATCAAGAGCATTTCTGCTGCAGTTTTCAAAGCCTCTACCTCCGCTTTAAAGCTACTTGAAAATTTTCCAGTTGCCACTGACTGTTTTTTTCACTCCATTTTTTAAATTTAGGAGAATTCCTCATCCTCCATTTTCTATTGAATTTTTGGCTGATCCATCTGTATATGCATGAGTTCAATTGCTGCTTGGGTAATGTTCTTTTATGTAGTTTAGGGTTATTTTTCTTCTTTTGGTTTCATTCTGAGTGTTCTTTTTCTCAATACCAGGAATGTTTTCTATCATCTCAGGCAGTTGCTGCTGTCTCCAAGCTGGGAACTTGTGTGCATTGTAAATGGGTTTGACTGTTGATATGTTAAGTATAGGATCTGCCCTAATCTTTCGTTTTGCAGTTTCCACAAAGTTGCTACGCTTCAGTCTTCCCTTTCCAAAACCATTAAACCTGTTATATATAGGGTGGTCTGTAAATCTTCTAAATTTTTCTGCTTGTTGCTGGGCTCTGCTATCTCTTCTATCCTGCATTGGTTGTAAACAAGTGATCTTTTCTAGTTCATTAATAGGCGTTGTCTTCAGGCTTCCAGTTATGATTCGCATTCCTTGATTTTGGACTCTACTTATTTTGTTAAAGTTTGACTTAACTGCTGTTGCCCAAGCTGCAATGCCATATTCCAGTACTGGCCTCACCCGTCCAGTATATAACATCTTGAGAACTTTCTCATCTGCTCCCCACGTTGTACCAGCAAGCTTTTTCATGATTGCCATTCTTTGCCTTGCTCTTGTTTGATTTTTCTCAACCTATGTCTTCCATGTCAGGCGACGATCAAAGGTGACTCCTAGATAGTTTGGATTTTCTTCATGGCACAATATTTTTCCATTCAATACCAGCTTAGGTTGCTGAGTTTTATTTGAGAGGGAGAACACTGTGCATGTTGTTTTCTCCTCACTTATCTTCACTAGCCATGATTTTGACCAGTCCTCTAGCGCTAATAAGGCTTGCTGTATTCTGCTGTTAGCTGTACTAATATATTCTTCAGATGTCCGTATGGCTAGGTTATCTGCAAAGGAGTATGTGTGTACTCTGGCTGGAAAATTGTCCATGATGTCATTTATATATGCTAGGAATAATGTTGGTGAAAGAACTCCTCCTTTGGGGACGCCTTGCTCCAACAGCATCATTTTGCTGGTTTGTCTTTGTACTTTTGTCCTGGCAGCTGTTCTCAAGGTAGTGGCTGATCCATTTGTACATTTGTACAACATGCATTTTTTGCAGTTTTACTTTCAGTCCTTCCTTCCATACTTTATCAAATGCTTTTTCCAAATCTATCCAGACCGCTTGTGTGTGTTTTTTCTCTTGGAAGGCATCCTCTATTTCCTGAGCTAAATAGGTTATTAGATCTTCAGTGGATCTGTACTTTTTGAATCCTAATTGGTGTGGTGTTAAGAGTTGGTTTTCTTCCAGATGCCATGTTAGCCTGCCATTGATAATGCGTTCCATTAATTTTCCTACACAGCTAAGTAGACTGATAGGTCAATAGCCATTTGGTTCTTCCAGGTCTTTTCCTTTCTTTGGGACTGGTATTAGTATAGGTTCCTTCCATGCCTGTGGGACTATTCCTCTCTTCCAGTTGTAATTTAGGACTGCTAGTAGTTTCTTTTTTGCCTTAGTGCCTAGTCCTATTAGCATTTCATTTGTGATTCCATCCTTTCCTGGTGATTTCTTCTTTTTTAGGGTATTCATTGCCTGTTCCATTTCTTCCATTGTTAGATTTGCCATCACATATTCTGCTGCTGTCTCTGTATTACTATGATGTATTATCTGTTTATCTTTGATTGCTTTCTTCTGTTCGATTGCAATATCAATGTGGTTTGCACTGGCATAGTGTTCCATTAGTGCATTTGCAGCCTTTTTCCCTGTAAGCAAGGCATTTCCTTGTTTAATTGTTATTTGTTTGTTTCTAGGTCCTTCATTGTTCATGGCTTTCACTAGTTTCCATAGTTTGTTTCCATTCCTGTCAAAGTTCAGTTTTCTGTTTTTTCCCTCCAACAATCTCTTGTTGTTTGATTTACTATTCTTTTATATTTTGCTGAGATGGCTTTGAGAGAGAAGTTCGCTTCAGTTGTTTGTTCTCTCTCTGCTGTCTTCCTTGCATCTTCAACTTTGTCTTCCAAAATTTGTAGTTCTTCAGTCCAGTATGGTTTGTAATTTTTCCTTGCTCCCTTTGGAATAGACTCAGTGGCCGCCTGTATTATTGCTCTGGTTAGACTTTCCACCATTTGCTTCGTGTTGCCATATCGTGTATTTATGTTTTCACAATATTTGTCTGTTAGTATGGCAAATCTGTCCCAATCTGCTTGTTTGAAATTCCAGCGAGGCAAAGGCTTTTGCTCCTGTGGAACATACTCCATATTCATTACAAGCTTGATTGGCCTGTGGTCACTACCTGCTAATCGGTCTGTGGTCACTACCTGCTAATTGGTCAAGCACATGGCGATCAATTTTGTGGAGGATGTCTCCTGTGCAGAAAGCTAAGTCTGGAGTAGAAGTGGTAAACATCTTCTGGAGTAGAAGCTCAGTGTATCATCCGCTTTGTTGAGTAGATGGGGATTTGAGTCTATTTCCCAGTCCTCCACTTCCTCTCCTCTTTTGTCAGTATCTGGGTATCCCCATCTTTCTGAACGGCTATTAAAGTCTCCAACAATAATAGTTTGTGTCAGTTATTTTCATGTTTGAGAGTGTAAGGTCCTTATCTGCTGGGCTATACAGATTGTAAATTCTTATTTTCACGTCCTTTATCATTATATCAACACCTATAATTTCCGTTTGGTTGTCAGAGATCACAGATACTTCGCTGCAAGGTATTGTATTTCATGTAAGTATTAGAACTCCTCCTTTGCGTCCTTCGCGGTCGAAACGAGTGGCCTGACACCCTCTGACTGAGAATTTGCGATTGGCGTTGAGGTGTGTCTATTGAATACATGCCACATCTATTCTATTTTTATGAAGACGGTTTGTTAGGGAGACTTTCTTGTTATAAACTCCTTTGGCATTCCACTGTAGTATGTTGAGTGTCCGGGGTGTTTGGTCAATAGCTCTTAACCTACTCCTCTGTGCCTTGACTCCACAGCACAGGGGAAGGTGACCACCAGTAGTCATGGGTGGACCCCCTCGAGGCAGGGGGTCCGGCACTATCACTGCCTGATGGGACTTCACGGGATTAGCACCATAACGATTAATTTTCATCTGTGGCATCATGAATAGATTAAGTTATGTTGCACTGCTTTGTCAAGCCTGTGGCTCAGTACATCCGATTTTGACAAGCATTTTTCGGGGTGCTTTCCCTAGCCTTTGACTGTCCCCAGTCTACCTACAAGGCAGCAGGTTTGTGTCTCTTCGTCTGGTTCCTCTCCCTTGACCTGTCCAACATAGGTGACCCTACCAGTATCTGTGCTACCGTCGGCATAGCTCTTGGGGTCATTGGAACACGCAAGGTGGACACACAGCAGAGGGGAGCAGGAAACTAGCGCCTAGAGAACTGAAAAAGTTCAGTTGTGTAAAGTTCTGCAGTACAAAGATGTGTGTCAGCCGGACATGACTGATACAGGCCTTGCTATTGCACCTTGAAAGCAAGTCGCTGCTGATCGTGTTGCATGGAGGGCAAAGATCAGAAATGGTATAAAGATAAGAAAATGATTGCATATAGGTCACATACCAAGCATGTGAGGTGTCTCAGATGGTGTGTGATTATGGAAATGACCATGTGCCCACATGCATCCAATGTGGACGAACATTTACAGCATGAATTGGTCTAATTAGTCACATCTGCTACCGCCATGGGGTTGTAGTTATTATACCTTTTTTTAAGCACAATGTGAAAAACTATCATCTGTCAAGACAGCAAGGTGCTAATAGTAAAGTAATTATTTTTAAATCATGAAAATTTGCATGTTTGTCAACAGCTGAACAGATCATGGGGGGAGAAATACAAAGAATGGATGGAGCAGACAGAAGCCAAGATTGCTGATCTTCAAAGAACAAACGATCTTTTGTAAGTTGAACAGGTTTTGAAATACCACACTATACCAGATAGATACATTAAGATTTATGATGAAAAATCAATATGAGAGAAAGAGAGAAAAAAAAGAGAAGGAGAAAAAGAGGGAAAGAACAAACTAATGAACAAACTTTATTTTCAAATGGTTAAGAATTGGGCACACAGGCATGTCTAGCTTTCTGCCCTCGTTATCTCTCTGCTGCCATACATTCTTTAATTCACACATCATTTATGAGGCTAATCTTTGATAACAACAGGAGAATGAATGAACGAACAAACAACCTTTATTTTTAAGGGGTTAAGAATTGGGAAAGTGGGAGGGATAGGGGGAGGGAGGGACTGACAAGGAAAAAGAAATCTTTAGAGAGAGGGGAAAAGACCTGGAAATAATATTAAAATAGGTGTTATTATGATATATATACCAGAAATGGAGATGCCATTTTCATATTTATCTGCGTTGTTGTTCACAAGGTCAAAATAAACCAAAGTAGGAAGAGACAGGGGCAGCTGTATTGTGAGCCAGAACGTATAGGTGTCACATGCTATGAAAAAAAACATACACACATTAAAATATTTGCACACTTGCATGCAAGCATCCACAGATGAATGTAAGCACGCAAACACACAATCACAATTGATAACTAGACAGAAAAATTGATGATTAGAAAGAAAACTGACAGCTAGATTGCAGAAAAATTGACAGATTGACAACAGAAAATTAAAAGCTGCAGGAAGAATAGAGTTCAAACCTTCATCGCCAAATATAGGCAGTGCTTTGCTGAGGGAACCAGTGTACTTCCACACAGGCACTGTGATATTTTTGTGTGCGCACACATACACACTCACAAACATGAAAACACAACCACACACTACCAGTGTTTGGTTGTCAAACCTGGAACTTTACCAACAAAGGTATGTGTGACATCGCTCTACCAGTAGGCCACCTTGACTGTCAGAAAACTGAACCATGTTTCAATGCAAAGAACTGACACATGGACAACTCTGTGGTGGAGTGGCATCACCCCCAGCCTACCAGTGTCCATGAGCTGGGTGCTGTAGCCACATCCCCATACGTTGTCATTCTGACATGTGTGTGACTTGTATATATGTGTGACTGTATATGTGTATTTGTTTTTGTTGTGTGTATATTGTTGTGTCTATGTATGTGTTTTGTTGTGTGTTTGCATATCTTGTTTTGTGTGTGTTCATGTGTGTATGCATTTCTCGTTTTTCTTTGTGTGTGTGTTTTGTTTTGTGTATGCATATTTTATTTTGTATCTTTGTGTGTTTCATTGTGTGTGCGTGCATATCTTATTTTATTTCTCTATATGACACAAAGGGACAGACAGACATAGAGAGAGAGAGAAAGAGAGGGCGAGAGAGAGAGAGAGAGAGGGGGGGGGGGTGATGTGAGAGAGAGGAGAGAAGCAAGAGATAGGAGAGAAATAAGAGAGAAATAGAGAGAAAACTTCATCCGTGCTATAACATATTACACTGTGTGTATTTGTCCCCTCTAAAGGCGCACATATCTGAAGAATCATCGCCCAAATGGACCAGACACAACTGGACAGGACCCACGTTGTGACAACTTCTAGTTCACCAGTGCTCACACCTTGTGGATATATTTGTGTAATACAAGCTGGCAAGTTGGTCTATGTGGGAACTGTACGGGTGAAGGCTCCTGGGCTTAATATGCATGATCCCAAGTATGGCTGAAGTAGGCTAACATCAAAATTATTACTATTACAGTTACTATTACAATCACTGTTATAATTACTATTACAATCACTATTACAATCACTTGTACAGTTACTATTACAGGCACTATTACAATCACTTTTACAGTTACTATTACAATCACTATTAAATAGGGGAAATAAATCACTCTCATTGACTGCCAAAATTAGAGTATTGAAATGTTACATACAGAACCTGAGCTGCTGCTGTATGTTATATACATAACCTGAGCTGCTGCTGTATGTTATATACATAACCTGAGGTGCCGCTGTATGTTATATACATAACCTGAGCTGCTGCTGTATGTTATATACATAACCTGAGCTGCTGCTGTATGTTATATACATAACCTGAGGTGCCGCTGTATGTTATATACATAACCTGAGCTGCTGCTGTATGTTATATACATAACCTGAGCTGCTGCTGTATGTTATATACATAACCTGAGCTGCTGCTGTATGTTATATACATAACCTGAGGTGCCGCTGTATGTTATATACATAACCTGCGCTGCTGCTGTGTTATATACATAACCTGAGGTGCCGCTGTATGTTATATACATAATCTGAGGTGCCGCTGTATGTTATATACATAACCTGCGCTGCTGCTGTATGTTATATACATAATCTGAGGTGCCGCTGTATGTTATATACATAACCTGCGCTGCTGCTGTATGTTATATACAGAACCTGTGCTGCTGCTGTATGTTATATACATAACCTGAGGTGCCGCTGTATGTTATATACATAACCTGAGGTGCCGCTGTATGTTATATACATAACCTGAGGTGCCGCTGTATGTTATATACATAACCTGAGGTGCCGCTGTATGTTATATACATAACCTGAGGTGCTGCTGTATGTTATATACAGAACCTGCGCTGCTGCTGTATGTTATATACAGAACCTGTGCTGCTGCTGTATGTTATATACATAACCTGAGGTGCCGCTGTATGTTATATACATAACCTGAGGTGCCGCTGTATGTTATATACATAACCTGAGCTGCTGCTGTATGTTATATACATAACCTGAGCTGCTGCTGTATGTTATATACATAACCTGAGGTGCTGCTGTATGTTATATACATAACCTGAGCTGCTGCTGTATGTTATATACAGAACCTGAGGTGCTGCTGTATGTTATATACATAACCTGAGGTGCTGCTGTATGTTATATACATAACCTGAGGTGCCGCTGTATGTTATATACATAACCTGTGCTGCTGTATGTTATATACAGAACCTGAGGTGCTGCTGTATGTTATATACAGAACCTGAGGTGCTGCTGTATGTTATATACAGAACCTGTGCTGCTGTATGTTATATACATAACCTGAGGTGCCGCTGTATGTTATATACAGAACCTGCGCTGCTGCTGTATGTTATATACATAACCTGAGCTGCTGCTGTATGTTATATACAGAACCTGAGGTGCCGCTGTATGTTATATACATAACCTGAGGTGCCGCTGTATGTTATATACATAACCTGAGGTGCCGCTGTATGTTATATACATAACCTGAGCTGCTGCTGTATGTTATATACATAACCTGAGGTGCCGCTGTATGTTATATACAGAACCTGAGCTGCTGTATGTTATATACAGAACCTGTGCTGCTGCTGTATGTTATATACAGAACCTGTGCTGCTGTATGTTATATACATAACCTGTGCTGCTGCTGTATGTTATATACAGAACCTGTGCTGCTGTATGTTATATACATAACCTGAGCTGCTGTATGTTATATACAGAACCTGTGCTGCTGTATGTTATATACATAACCTGAGGTGCCGCTGTATGTTATATACAGAACCTGAGCTGCTGTATGTTATATACAGAACCTGTGCTGCTGCTGTATGTTATATACAGAACCTGCGCTGCTGCTGTATGTTATATACAGAACCTGTGCTGCTGCTGTATATTATATACATAACCTGAGGTGCCGCTGTATGTTATATACATAACCTGAGGTGCCGCTGTATGTTATATACATAACCTGAGGTGCCGCTGTATGTTATATACAGAACCTGCGCTGCTGCTGTATGTTATATACAGAACCTGTGCTGCTGCTGTATGTTATATACAGAACCTGAGGTGCCGCTGTATGTTATATACAGAACCTGTGCTGCTGTATGTTATATACAGAACCTGCGCTGCTGCTGTATGTTATATACAGAACCTGTGCTGCTGCTGTATGTTATATACATAACCTGTGCTGCTGCTGTATGTTATATACAGAACCTGTGCTGCTGCTGTATGTTATATACAGAACCTGTGCTGCTGCTGTATGTTATATACAGAACCTGTGCTGCTGCTGTATGTTATATACATAACCTGAGGTGCTGCTGTATGTTATATACATAACCTGTGCTGCTGCTGTATGTTATATACAGAACTTGTGCTGCTGCTGTATGTTATATACAGAACCTGAGCTGCTGCTGTATGTTATATACAGAACCTGTGCTGCTGCTGTATGTTAAATACAGAACCTGAGCTGCTGTATGTTATATACAGAACCTGTGCTGCTGCTGTATGTTATATACAGAACCTGTGCTGCTGTACGACAACAGATCATGGAATGTGAACAAACAAATTAGCAAGAGTTTGAAGGTAGGAGAGATGTGGTTTCAGAGATGTGGTTTCAGAGATGTGGTTTCAGAGATGTGGTTTCAGAGATGAATATTGCAAATGACTTGAACTATCAAAATAACTAACAATTGCCCGAAAGAGACTAATGAACTAGAACATTATATACAACTAAAAGAAAGAGACAAACATCTTTCTTTGGTCATGTGACAAGAAGAAAGGCATTGGAGAACATCATGACTGGAAATATTGATGGCAGAAGGCACAGGGGAAGACAGAGAAATGGTACGTGACGGACTTGGATGGTGACATGGAGGAAGATAGAACAGATTCAGAACATCAAGAAGAAAGATCTGTGCAGATATTTGAACACCTACGCCAATTGACATGGCACATGATGCTGATTATTTTCTTCGTTCGCTCACTTTGGACTCAGTCATAGTCCATACACGTCCTACTACTTCTAGTGCACTGGACTGATGTTTGCGTGTGGATTAGCTTTCCCTGTTACCAGTATCCCTCACCATCAGGTGAACCCACTCCAACTTCTGAGGTACTTGTAATTTAAGTCCCCAAGTCAAGGACGAGAAGTCAACATTTTAGCCCAACTGACTGATGTAAGGTTGAACCTGCTACCTCAGCATCAGCACACCGGAAGTTTAAGAGCAAGTACTCTTATCCATTTGGCCGTGCTGATCTCTGCATGATGCTGATGGTGGAACAGAAATATATGAATGGATTTGTGTACGTGTGTATTACATGTTCTAGGCAGCATACAGATGCTCATGCCAGGTTTCACTTTAGTTACGTGCTAGAAGAGCTTTGAGTTAAAAGCACAGATTACATTTCATGACCCAGCTTCTTCATTTGCTTTTCAAGTTTCTGCCAAATTTTTTAACTAACAAGAGACAGCGGTAATGTTAGCAAAGTTAACAGTGAACTGTGTTAATGTCATGGCACATGGGCTCATCACCTGTCAAGTGAGGGAAAGTTTGACCACCCATTCTTTTGGGTGTTTAGACCTACAAGATGTGACAGTGCTGTCGCATCACAGATCCCTGGCAGGAAAATGATGATTAGATTTTAAAAAATTGACAGCTAGATGGCAGAAAATTTGATAACTAGACAGGAAAATTGACAGATGGCAGAGAAATTTATAACTTGACAGGAAAATTGACAACTAGACGGCAGAGAAATTGATTACTTGACAGGAAAATTGACAGCTAGATGGCAGAGAAATTGATAACTTGACAAGAACAGTGACAGCTAGATGGCAGAGAAATTGATAACTAGACAGGAACATTGACAGCTATGGCAGAGAAATTGATAACTAGACAGGAACATTTACAGCTAGACGGCAGAGAAATTGACAGACTGACAGCAGAAAATTGAAAGCTGCAGGAAGAACATATTTCAAATCTATCATCATCAAATGTGTGCAGTGCTTAGCTGAGGGAACCAGTGTACTTTCACACAGGCTCTATTTTGTTTTAACAAGTGACATGACATTACAGTTTCAACCAAACATTTCAGCCAAATTTCAACAAGAGACAAGACACCAGTCAGTCATAAAGTTTGCAAACCAACTTTTAATGAACATTTTTGGGTCAGAATAATTTAGGTAAAATATATGCACACAAACACATGACTTCTCATATTTTGAACTCATATACTGTTTTTATCATTCAGTCATTCATCTCACATTCTTCGCTCTGTACAAAATGGCACAATGAAAAACCAATCACATCTCTTCAATCTATTGGCTGATTGTGAAGACCAATCATAACAATCTATGGGTAGATGATCACTAACAATCTTTTGCTTATTATCTTAACAATAGCCTTAACCTATTGGCTGATCCATTTGACCAATCAACAATCTACTAGTCAATTCTCTTGATGATTGGCTAATGGTACAAACAAATACAACATTTTTTCATCTTCTATCTAAAAGAAGGGGTGAAGCCACCAGGCCAGGCCCGAGTAATAAACTGAGCATTGCTTAAGTTAATTGTCTGGGGCCCATTGGGTGCCATCACGGTGACAGACTGGGTGGGGCTTAAGGGCTGAGGAGGCTGGGTTAAGACTGTGGCCACACCTCCTGTTTGTGCTGTGAATGAATGCAGGGCTTGGTTTAATTGACTGATATCAATTGTGGTTGGCTGAAGTACCTGCAAAAAAAATTGTATAAATCCTGAGATATGATTGGCTACATAAATGAATGAAAATAAGTAAAATGTACACACAGAGGTACAAATGACTAAATATATTTGTAGAAATTCAGAAAATATTTTATTATTTATTTGAAATTATTTGCTAATAAATCAATGGAAATCAACAGAAATGTGTATCATTCAGTTTGTGTAGATTCCAAGATTGTGAACATCAACACAGGGTACTCAAAAGATTCACATGTGAACATCATCACATGGTATTGAAGAGATTTACATGTGAATGTCAACACTGAGTACTCAAGAGATTCACATGTGAACATCAACACATGGTATTCAAGAGATTCACATGTGAATGTCAACGCAGGGTTCTCAAGAGATTTTCATGTGAATGTCAACACATGGTATTCAAGAGATGGGAGAAGTGGTCAAGCCATCTTCCTCGCGCTCTGGAGGTTGTGGGTTCGATTCCAGGCTAAGTTTTTCGGTACACAGATGCATTTTTCTCATGATTCCTGGGGGTCATCGCTGGGGCTACAGAGTCCATGCTTTGTGCGATGCTTTCGGCAGGCCGCCCTACGGAAAGACGCCAAGCTATATGGGATAAAACCAGCGCAATGAAGTCAATCCTCTCGACTTTTAAGACATTTTTAACTCAAGAGAATTACACAGGGTAATCAAGAGATTTACATATGAATGTCTACACAGGGTAATCAAGAGATTTACATGTGAATGTCAACACAGGGTAATCAAGATATTTACATGTGAATATCAACACATGGTAATCAAGAGATTTACATATGAATGTCAACACGGGTAATCAAGAGATTTACATGTGAATGTCAACACAGGGTAATCAAGATATTTACATGTGAATGTCAACACAGGGTAATCAAGAGATTTACATGTGAATGTCAACACAGGGTAATCAAGATATTTACATGTGAATGTCAACACAGGGTAATCAAGATATTTACATGTGAATGTCAACACAGGGTAATCAAGAGATTTACATGTGAATGTCAACACAGGGTAATCAAGATATTTACATGTGAATGTCAACACAGGGTAATCAAGATATTTACATGTGAATGTCAACACAGGGTAATCAAGATATTTACATGTGAATGTCAACACAGTGTAATCAAGAGATTTACATATGAATGTCAATACAGTGTAATCAAGAGATTTACATATGAATGTCAATACAGTGTAATCAAGAGATTTACATATGAATGTCAACACAGTGTAATCAAGAGATTTACATATGAACACAGGAGACTCCATAGATGTTTTCCCTCCGCACGCTTTGACCTCAAGCATAGTCCATACATGTGCTGCTGCTTCTAGTGCACTGGAATGATTTGTGCGTGTGGATTAGCTTTCCCTAATACCAGTGTCCCTCACCATCAGATGAACCCACTCTGACTTCTGAGGTAATGTAATTTATGTCCCCAAGTCAAGGACAAGAAGTCAAAATTTTAGTTCAACAGACCGGTGTAGGTGTTAACCCGCTACCTCAGCATCAGCACACCGGATGTTTAAAAGCGAGTGCTTGTATATATTTGGCCATGCAGACCTCCAACTCCAGAGATTCACATGTGAACATCAACACAGAATCTACAGAGATTCACATGTGAACATCAACACAGCATCTACAAAGATTCACATGTAAACATCAAGACAGCATCTACAAATACTCACATGTGAACATCAACACAGCATCTACACATGTGAACATCAACACAGCATCTACAGAGATTCACATGCAAACATCAACACAGCATCTACAGAGATTCACATGTGAACATCAAGACAGCATCTACAGAGATTCACATGTGAACATCAAGACAGCATCTACAGAGATTCACATGTGAACATCAAGACAGCATCTACAGAGATTCACATGTGAACATCAACACAGCTTCTACAGATATTCACATGTGAACATCAACACAGCTTCTACAGAGATTCACATGTGAACATCAAGACAGTGGAATCCAGAGTTACAACTCAAGTCCTCTAGGGACCTCCAACCAGCCATCAGACTCCATAGCCACCCACTTCTAACCATCTGAAGCACAGAATAAGTGTCAGATACAGCAACTACCCAGGGTACTGGAGACTGCTACAACTACTACAGCCCTAACACTCCACAGGGAATGAGAAAGAACATGATCAATGACGATGACACTGGACAGATAGCCTCACCATGGTGGGGGCTCCTCCCTGAGTCAAGCGGGGGCTGATGGTGAACTCGCTTGGGTAACTGTGCAGCTCACTCATGGCCTGGGTCAGCAAGTCGGTGCTGGGCAGTGAGTCTGCGTTGGTGACCACTGCTATTGGCATGGCTTCATACCTTTCTGTGCCGTCTGTATGTGATAGAGACAAATAACAGGATGTGGTTTCAATCATTACCTTAACTTAATCAGTATATCATCATTACCTTACTTGAAATCATTGTGTACAAAAACAGCAGTGATTTATATAGAAAACAGTAATGAAGCATTACCTGTAACAGTAATTTATATAGAAAACAGTAATGAAGCATTACCTGTAACAGTAATTTATACAGAAAATAGTAATGAAGCTTTACCTGTGACAGTAATTAATATAGAAAACAATAATGAAGCTATACGTGTGACAGTAATTTATATAGAAAACAGTAATGAAGCTATATATGGGACTTCTGGTCCCCAACTTGGCGATAGGCATTTGAACCGTTAAGCATCTGGAGTGTTTATGTTTCTGGCTATGGTTTGCAGTCGCATTTTCCTCATGTTGGACTGGTAGTGCATGGTTCCGTCGCCCTGCTACTGAGTTGAGTACGTGGCGCGACAGTGTGAGCTGTGAATTTCATTTGGAATGTTTTTACATCTGTTCACAGTTGTTGTAGCGTGAACTGCATGTTTGGAATGATGGCGGTTGGCCTGTCGCTTGGAATTGACTGGATTGCCTTTTCGGTTCATGAGTGCATTTTTCTCAGAGACTCCTGGGTGTCGTTGCTGGAGCTAAGGTGTTCGTGCTTTGTGCAATGCTTTCAGTGGGCCACCCTGCAGACAGGGACCGAACCGAATGGGATAAATCCCGGGGCAATGAAGTTGATCCTCTCAACTTTTTATGCAGTAATGTGTGGCTGCTGGTTTTCTAGTGACTGCCGCTTCCATCGACGATGAACTGTATTTTCCATGGAGGACTTTTGTGTTAGCATTCTGACGGCAACATTATGCACAGTGTATCTGTGCGGGCTGTTGGCTTGTCGAGACTCCTGTCTATTCCACTTTTCACATGGGGCAGTGAGGAGCATTTCGTGTGATATTTACTGGCACAGGAAGGGAGCATAATAGGGACAACCCGTTGGTTGTGGTTAGCTAACTAACTAATGAAGCTATACCTGTGACAGTAATTTATACAGAAAACAGCAATGAAGCCATACCTGTGACAGTAATTTATATAGAAAACAGTAATGAAGCCATACCTGTGACATTAATTTATACAGAAAACAGTAATTAAGCCATACCTGTGACAGTAATTTATACATAAAACAGTAATTAAGCCATACATGTGACAGTAATTTATACATAAAACAGTAATTAAGCCATACCTGTGACAGTAATTTATACAGAAAACAGTAATTAAGCCATACCTGTGACAATAATTTATATATAAAACAGTAACAAAGTCATACCTGTGGCAGTAATTTATACAGAAAATAGTAATGAAGCTGTACCTGTGACAGTAATGAGGAAATCCTGCTGCTGAAGGTGCTGTCGCTTGACCCTGCGTCTCTCGTGAGCCGGTTCAACAAGTTTGGAGTGACTCTTCCTTTGGTGCTTTGTGAGTTCAGGAACAACAAGAACAAGCTTATCAATGAGAAGCACACAAAGTCAACATTTCTGTTATTAAACCCTATTCCCTGCCCTGGGGTTTAGAGGGGCTGGCGAGTCATGGTCAGAGTTTATATTGACCAAGTCCTCTCTCCACTTTCAGGCAGGGAATTCTGGGCAGACACAAGCCTTGTTAACAAAAGGAGGAGCGACCAGGGTATCTATTTTGATGGAGATGGTCAAGGACTTAAATGTTGTGGGAGTCTCCGTGGTGAAGTGGTCAAGCTGTCTACTCACGCTCCGAAGGTTGTGGGTTCAATTCGTCTTTGGTTCATGAGTGCATTTTTCCCGGAGGCTCCTGGGGGTCATCGCTGAAGCTACAGAGTTTGTGTTTTGTACGACACATTCAGCAGGCTGCCCTGCGGAAAGAGACCAAGCCATATGGGATAAAACCCGGTGTAACGTGCGTGGGTCTAGGCATAACGGGGATGATTGTCCTACTTAAGAATGTGAGATTTACAACAAAGGGTCATAGATGTTAAGAGGAGATTAGAGCAGATGTGAGGTCAGAGAAGTTGATTAAGGAAACTCCGAAACAGGTGGGCCGGAACCAAAAGGAGGATATATCACATAGATGTCAGTCCAAGTCACGTATGCAGAGAATAAACGTGATAGCTCAGTAATGTTAGATTGTTAGAACACGTATGGGGTTAAGAGGGAATCACTAATGAGATGCGAATATGTGACAGGAAACCCAGAAACAAAGAAGAATTCTTAATGTAATTTTCATGGGGAATGATAAGTGGGATCAGGGGGTTAAATGGTGTTCTTGGGAGGTCTTGGAAAATAGTGAATAAGAAGACAGACTGGAAAAATGAGGGGTAGTTGAGTTGCAGCAGAGTTAGGAACAACTTCGCCGGACGGATGTTTAGACAATCGAGTCTTGGACTAAGTGTAGAGAAGTAGCCCGGGAGTGGATTTTCGGAGTGGTTCTAGTCGGCTGTTGGAGAACCGGGCGTAACTGTCTATGTGCACTAGGTGAATGAGGCCTAGAGAAGGCAATGTTATAGAGAAAGTGTCAAGGTGCTGGGAGAGACAGAGATAGAAGTAGAAGAGACAGAGATAGAAGTAGGATAGACATAGATACAAGCAGGACAAGGACAGGGGAAAGTAAAGGACAAAGACAGGACATAATAGGGACTCTATACAAGAGCATACATAAAGAAAGACAGTAGAAGGAGATAGTACTCCAAACCAGTGTTAGGACCAGACCTAGACAGGACACGCATGTGTCATAGCTAGGACATAACTAGGATGTAACGGGATTCACTCCCGTAATAGGACAGAGTACCGTAAGCACGGGGATTACCCGTAAACAGACTGAACTCTAGTATAGCTGTAGGCTACGAGGCCTGGACAACTGGACGATGGGGCAAGTGTGCCAGCACGCCGCACAACTAACAGCACGAGAAAAGGGGACAAGAAACTGGTCTGAACATGTGAATTGAGTCAGGCGGAGACTGACAGTCGGTGTGACAGGACATCTGTGTTTTCCCTTGCGGCGTATAGTTTAGAGAGAGGGCATAGTTACACTTAATCAATGATAATAGATTGCAATTGAGTAATGAATGTTAACTGTGTATGCTCAGAGAGCGAGCTTTGTAAAATATAATTAAACATGAATTTTGATAGTCCATTTACCCAACGATGTGTTTGTAGTTACGAGGGGTGAATGAAGGGTCCGCATGATTGTATGAAATCAGGTTGTTGACAGAAAGTAATTCCTAACAATGATGGATTATGTATACTAAACTTCCTGGGAAAATGTTCTGTATGTCACTGTGTTCATCTATGATTAAACGAATCTGTGTGCGCAACATCAATTTTCTCCAGTGACTCATAGCTGTTGATTAGAGTAATGATCTGTGTTGTTATACTTGGGGCTGATCCATACTGAACTCCTCAGTGATATCTGCAAATTATCGGGACCTTAGACAACGGCCAATCTCATCATGTTGCAGGTGATTGTGACACCCGGGCAATTAAGTTGATCCTCTCAACTTTTAAGATGACTTTAAGACATTATGAAATTGCATACGAGTCACAGTAATTCTGGTGATGCTAGTGAACAGTTAGCACTCATATCTTGCATACACTACTTGGAGAGCTCAGAGACATGCTGGTGGACAATCAGCAACCACATCTTGCATACACCACTTGGTGAGCTCAGGGACATGCTGGTGGACAATCAGCATCCACGTCTTGCATACACCACTTGGTGAGCTCAGGGACATGCTGGTAGACAATCAGTACCCACATCTTGCAATACACCACTTGGTGAGCTCAGGGACATGCTGGTGGACAATCAGCATCCACGTCTTGCATACACCACTTGGTGAGCTCAGGGACATGCTAGTAGACAATCAGCATCCACGTCTTGCATACACCACTTGGTGAGCTCAGGGACATGCTGGTGGACAATCAGCATCCACATCTTGCATACACCACTTGGTGAGCTCAGGGACATGCTGGTAGACAATCAGCATCCACGTCTTGCATACACCACTTGGTGAGCTCAGGGACATGCTGGTAGACAATCAGCATCCACGTCTTGCATACACCACTTGGTGAGCTCAGGGACATGCTGGTGGACAATCAGCATCCACGTCTTGCATACACCACTTGGTGAGCTCAGGGACATGGTGGACAATCAGCATCCACGTCTTGCATACACCACTTGGTGAGCTCAGGGACATGGTGGACAATCAGCATCCACATCTTGCATACACCACTTGGTGAGCTCAGGGACATGCTGGTAGACAATCAGCATCCACATCTTGCATACACCACTTGGTGAGCTCAGGGACATGGTGGACAATCAGCATCCACGTCTTGCATACACCACTTGGTGAGCTCAGGGACATGCTGGTGGACAATCAGCATCCACGTCTTGCATACACCACTTGGTGAGCTCAGGGACATGGTGGACAATCAGCATCCACATCTTGCATACACCACTTGGTGAGCTCAGGGACATGGTGGACAATCAGCATCCACATCTTGCATACACCACTTGGTGAGCTCAGGGACATGCTGGTGGACAATCAGCATCCACGTCTTGCATACACCACTTGGTGAGCTCAGGGACATGGTGGACAATCAGCATCCACATCTTGCATACACCACTTGGTGAGCTCAGGGACATGCTGGTAGACAATCAGCATCCACGTCTTGCATACACCACTTGGTGAGCTCAGGGACATGCTGGTGGACAATCAGCATCCACATCTTGCATACACCACTTGGTGAGCTCAGGGACATGCTGGTAGACAATCAGCATCCACGTCTTGCATACACCACTTGGTGAGCTCAGGGACATGCTGGTAGACAATCAGCATCCACGTCTTGCATACACCACTTGGTGAGCTCAGGGACATGCTGGTGGACAATCAGCATCCACGTCTTGCATACACCACTTGGTGAGCTCAGGGACATGGTGGACAATCAGCATCCACATCTTGCATACACCACTTGGAGAGCTCAGGGACATGGTAGACAATCAGCATCCACGTCTTGCATACACCACTTGGTGAGCTCAGGGACATGGTGGACAATCAGCATCCACATCTTGCATACACCACTTGGTGAGCTCAGGGACATGGTGGACAATCAGCATCCACATCTTGCATACACCACTTGGTGAGCTCAGGGACATGGTGGTGGACAATCAGCATCCACGTCTTGCATACACCACTTGGTGAGCTCATGGACATGCTGGTAGACAATCAGCATCCACATCTTGCATACACCACTTGGTGAGCTCAGGGACATGGTGGACAATCAGCATCCACATCTTGCATACACCACTTGGTGAGCTCAGGGACATGGTGGACAATCAGCATCCACATCTTGCATACACCACTTGGTGAGCTCAGGGACATGGTGGTAGACAATCAGCATACACGTCTTGCATACACCACTTGGTGAGCTCAGGGACATGGTGGACAATCAGCATCCACATCTTGCATACACCACTTGGTGAGCTCAGGGACATGGTGGACAACCAGCATCCACATCTTGCATACACCACTTGGTGAGCTCCGGGACATGGTGGTGGACAATCAGCATCCACGTCTTGCATACACCACTTGGTGAGCTCAGGGACATGCTGGTGGACAATCAGCATCCACGTCTTGCATACACCACTTGGTGAGCTCAGGGACATGGTGGACAATCAGCATCCACATCTTGCATACACCACTTGGTGAGCTCAGGGACATGCTGGTGGACAATCAGCATCCATGTCTTGCATACACCACTTGGTGAGCTCAGGGACATGCTGGTGGACAATCAGCATCCACGTCTTGCATACACCACTTGGTGAGCTCAGGGACATGCTGGTAGACAATCAGCATCCACATCTTGCATACACCACTTGGTGAGCTCAGGGACATGGTGGACAATCAGCATCCACATCTTGCATACACCACTTGGTGAGCTCATGGACATGCTGGTAGACAATCAGCATCCACATCTTGCATACACCACTTGGTGAGCTCAGGGACATGGTGGACAATCAGCATCCACATCTTGCATACACCACTTGGTGAGCTCAGGGACATGCTGGTAGACAATCAGCATCCACGTCTTGCATACACCACTTGGTGAGCTCAGGGACATGGTGGACAATCAGCATCCACATCTTGCATACACCACTTGGTGAGCTCAGGGACATGCTGGTAGACAATCAGCATCCACGTCTTGCATACACCACTTGGTGAGCTCAGGGACATGCTGGTAGACAATCAGCATCCACATCTTGCATACACCACTTGGTGAGCTCAGGGACATGGTGGACAATCAGCATCCACATCTTGCATACACCACTTGGTGAGCTCAGGGACATGGTGGACAATCAGCATCCACATCTTGCATACACCACTTGGTGAGCTCAGGGACATGGTGGTAGACAATCAGCATCCACATCTTGCATACACCACTTGGTGAGCTCAGGGACATGGTGGTGGACAATCAGCATCCACGTCTTGCATACACCACTTGGTGAGCTCAGGGACATGGTAGACAATCAGCATCCACATCTTGCATACACCACTTGGTGAGCTCAGGGACATGGTGGACAATCAGCATCCACATCTTGCATACACCACTTGGTGAGCTCAGGGACATGCTGGTAGACAATCAGCATCCACATCTTGCATACACCACTTGGTGAGCTCAGGGACATGGTGGACAATCAGCATCCACATCTTGCATACACCACTTGGTGAGCTCAGGGACATGGTGGACAATCAGCATCCACATCTTGCATACACCACTTGGTGAGCTCAGGGACATGGTGGTAGACAATCAGCATCCACATCTTGCATACACCACTTGGTGAGCTCAGGGACATGCTGGTAGACAATCAGCATCCACATCTTGCATACACCACTTGGTGAGCTCAGGGACATGGTGGACAATCAGCATCCACATCTTGCATACACCACTTGGTGAGCTCAGGGACATGGTGGACAATCAGCATCCACATCTTGCATACACCACTTGGTGAGCTCAGGGACATGGTGGTAGACAATCAGCATCCACATCTTGCATACACCACTTGGTGAGCTCAGGGACATGGTGGTGGACAATCAGCATCCACGTCTTGCATACACCACTTGGTGAGCTCAGGGACATGGTAGACAATCAGCATCCACATCTTGCATACACCACTTGGTGAGCTCAGGGACATGGTGGACAATCAGCATCCACATCTTGCATACACCACTTGGTGAGCTCAGGGACATGCTGGTAGACAATCAGCATCCACATCTTGCATACACCACTTGGTGAGCTCAGGGACATGGTGGACAATCAGCATCCACGTCTTGCATACACCACTTGGTGAGCTCAGGGACATGCTGGTGGACAATCAGCATCCACGTCTTGCATACACCACTTGGTGAGCTCAGGGACATGCTGGTAGACAATCAGCATCCACATCTTGCATACACCACTTGGTGAGCTCAGGGACATGGTGGTAGACAATCAGCATCCACGTCTTGCATACACCACTTGGTGAGCTCAGGGACATGCTGGTGGACAATCAGCATCCACGTCTTGCATACACCACTTGGTGAGCTCAGGGACATGGTGGTAGACAATCAGCATCCACATCTTGCATACACCACTTGGTGAGCTCAGGGACATGGTGGACAATCAGCATCCACATCTTGCATACACCACTTGGTGAGCTCAGGGACATGGTGGACAATCAGCATCCACATCTTGCATACACCACTTGGTGAGCTCAGGGACATGGTGGACAATCAGCATCCACATCTTGCATACACCACTTGGTGAGCTCAGGGACATGGTGGACAATCAGCATCCACGTCTTGCAAACACCACTTGGAGAGCTCTGGGACATGCTGGTGGTAAGTCCACATCCATATTTTGCATACACCACTTGGCTATTCCCCGGTTCATGAACTCTTACAAGGGTAAACAACTCTATTCAACAAGGTTCAATAACATCATTGTCAAAGACTCAGTTACATGGAATGAAGACCACCCTGAATGAGTGGTCTACCTCAAGTAGATTAGAGGTAACCCAGTGCCCCTATATGAGGGCAGGGTAGGTGTAAGGAATAAATAAGAAGGGGAACTATTAAATAGTTCTCTCATGGGACACGGAGGTGTCAACCAGAGAGTAAGCACTCTGGTCACGGCATAATCACGCCAACGTGATAGACACGGAGAACTTAACTGAAACTCAAGAGAGGCCACTACTCTAGCGTGCTGGATGAGGCCGCACGCAAAAGCCGTAGTGCGCCCCAAGTCCTTCCGCGTACTGTGTAAACAGCACGCGGAGAATAGTCAGACGGGACACAGACTTCGTAGTGAACGCATCGCTTAGCGTCGATGCTTATTTCGTTAGCCAAGTAGATAGATTAGCAATAGGGTTAGGAAACGACTAGTGATAGGCAATTCTGTGCATTTATTCGTGTGTGATTTGTTAGCGACTGTTTGTTGTACATTGATGTGATGCAAAGAGCCAGTGGCAATAAAATGTGTAATCAATTCCTCTCGTACGACTAACAAGTCTTTTTGTGTGGTGCGAGAGAAGTTATCCCAGAATGCCTGTGACAGCGGTTGCTGACAATCATCATCATGTGCTGTGCCAGTAAGCGTGGGTGGTCATGTTTCACCATCTCATACAATCACCAGAGTCAGCTCTGTGTTCTTGCCTCGACCATGCCATGTGGTCAAGCCATCCAGATATTTACTTCTCTGACTTCCCTTTGATCTTGTCCTCTCAATCTTGCCATTTGTCACAATGTTCTTCAATTTATTTCTTCTCCTAATGTGTCCATATAATTACGACTGTCTGTGTCTAATTTCTCCAATCAGTTTACAGTTTTTATTTGCTTCTTGTAGGACTTACTCATTGGTTTTTCTGTCTGTCCGTAGTATTCTTTACATGTTCCTTAGAAACCACATTTCCACAGCCATTAGATGATTTTCAGCTTGTCTGCTCATTGTTCATACTTCACATCCATACATTCCAGCAGGTAGCACTGCAACACCCTTTTTCTCTCTGCAATATTAGAGTCCACACACCATCCTATAGCTCACACACCATCTCACAACCCAAACAACATCACACATCTCATAATCCACACATGAAACAACCCACACAACATGGCATAACTCCACACATTTTACACCTCACAGCTAATTTAACATCTCACAGCCCATACATCTTTTTTTTTTTCTTTGGTGCTCGCTCGCTTTGAACTCAAGCGTAGACCATACACATTATTTGTAGTAGTGATGGCCACACTGCTATATGCTTGTGAAACCTGGACTGTTTATCAGCGATACGCTAGGAAATTAAACCACTTCCACACAGTCTGCCTTAGGAAGCTACTGAAGATTTAATGGCAAGACAAGATCCCAGACACTGAAGTCCTAGAATGAGCGTCTATGCCCAGTATCCACACTCAACTAATGAAGAATCAGATTCGCTGGGCTGGTCACTTAACTCGCATGCCAGATCACAGGCTCCCTAAACAAATCTTTTACGGCGAGTTACGTTGTGGTAAACGCTCCCAAGGTGGCCAGAGGAAACGCTTAAAAGACACTGAAAATCTCACTGAATGCTTTTGGAATTCATCATGACACCTGGGAGACTGCAGCCAGAGACAGAAATTCGTGGCGTGCATCATTGCGCAAGGGTGCAGTCATATGTGAGGCAACCAGGGCTGCAAGAGCTGTGAAGAAAAGGCAGGACAGAAAAACCACTGCAGGAAATCCTCGTCCAGAAACGTCAAGCATTCTTTGTCCACATTGTCAAAGAACATTTCGAGCCAAAATAGGCCTTATCAGCCATCTTAGAACTCACGGCTCCATACATTCAACCCCACTGGATGAAATGAATGGTCATCATCATTCTTGATGGACAAACAACAGTAGTGATGGACTAAATTTTGCGTGTGGGTTAGCTTATCCTCACCATCAGGCGAACCCACTCCGACTTCAGAGGTACTTGTAATTTATGTCCCCAAATCAAGGACAACAGGTCAACATTTTAGTCCAGATGTCCGGTGTAGGGGTTGAACCGCTAACCTCGGCATCAGCACACCAGATGTTTAAGAACACGCGTTGTTATCCATTCGGCCATGCGGACCTGCATACACCCACACAACATCTCATAACTCCACACATTTCACACACAGAACATCTCACAGCCAATTTAACATCTGACAGCCCACACAATATCTTACAGCCTACTCAACATCTCACACATTTTATAACATATACATCTCACAGCCCATATAATATATTACAGCTCACACATTTCCCAACACACACTTCACAGCCCACATATCTAATGGCCCTACCCAACACCCATGCCTGCACATCACACAACCTACATACAAATATGTGCACGGCCTCACATCTCACACATGTCCTCACCTGCAAGAGTTTGGCCTTGCTGGCGTACTGCTTGTGACAAAACTTGCAGCCGTGGGGCATCGTGGTGATGCTGCTGACCGTGTGGGAGTACGAGTTTGGCGGGAAACCCACCGAGCCGTCTGGCGATAAGATCTTCTTGCGAGATGATGGAGGTACCTGGCAGCCTGGGTGGTTTTTGGTGATATGGGCTTTACGTTTGGAGGACGATTTATAGATCTGTAAATATAAGAGATGTGGGCTTTACATTTGGATGACGATTTATAGATCTGTAGATATAGGAGATGTGGGTTTTATGTTTGGAGGACGATTTATAGATTTGTAGATATAAGATATCTGAGTAGAGATAAACTAAATAGATTTCTCCTTCTTCTTCCGAGAGGAGAGCATCGCTCCTAGTTATGCATCTCAGAGGTCAGTGTGTCCGACTTCAGCATGCATTTGTTTCAGATTGCTTCCTCTAAACAGATTCCACCCAAGGTCACTGACTCAGATAAGATATGGGCAAAGTTAAACCAAAATATATAATATAAGATCTGTAGAAAAAGTTAAACTAAAATATATAATGTAAGACCTGTAAATAAAGATAAACTGAAATATATAATATAAGACCTGTAGATAAAGTTAAACTGAAATACATGAGACATGTGGGTAAATTAAACCAAAATGTATAATATAAGAGATGCAGGTAAAGTTCAACCAAAATATGTGAGATGTGAGTAAATATAAACCAAACCAGATAAAGAAATGTGGGTAAAGTTAAATAAACTATGGGTACCTTAATTTAACATAATTTTTTTTTAAACAATTTCATTGTACCATCAACATGGAGTGAACTACGATGTACATCTGACCAGGTATTTCTGTCTCCTATGAATATTAAGGCCACAGATGACAAAGGCAAGCTGACACATTAAAACCTCTCTCTCTCTCTCTCTCTCTCTCTCTCTCTCTCTCTCTCTCTCTCTCTCTCTCTCTCTCTCTCTCTCTCTCTCTCTCTCTCTCTCTCTCTCTCTCTCTCTCATCTGCATGTGTGTGCAAAAAGAGTTAGTGAGAAAGTATATAAATGAATGAGTGAATCAGTGATAGAATGAATAAATGAATGAGAGAGTGAATGAATGAATGAGTTGAGAGTGAGTAAATGAATGAATGTCAAAGTGTGGAAAAGGACATAATAGGACAAGAGACAGAAGTAGGGTAAGGACAGAGACAGGATGTAGATAAGGACCTTTACAAGGGAATAGATAGAGAGAGACAGTACAAGAAGGTATAACTTAGAACAGGTATAGGACAGGACTTAGGCGAGGACACGGACGTGTCATATCTAGGACACAGCAGGGACCAACCCCGAGGATAGGACAGGGGACATTAGTTCACGGGAGAACTCCCGTAAACAGACTGAACAGTAGTACAACCCCAGGTTAGCGAGTACTGGACGACTGGACTACGTGACAGGTGACACAGAACGTAGTTCTGCTGACCGCACGGGACTGTAGGGCGATCAAGTCAGCGAGCCGTGAAAACTTGGGAGAGACGGGACTCGACAGTCAGCCAGACAGGACTTGTGTGATCTTCCTAGCCATTGTGTAGTTTATGCGGATGCATGTTAGAAATAGCGAGAGTGAAAGACTGTATTGGTTTATGTGTGGGTTTTGAGAGGCGAGCAGTGTATAAGTGAATAGGCCATTACCGCCTGATTGTATATGTATGAGTGGATTCGCCTGTAATAAACGTAGAACGATTGCCATCCATACAACTGTTTTCTGTGAGGTATGGATGAAGTAGCCAGCGTGCCTGTGTATAATCTAGGTTGCTGACAATGAGTGAAAGAGTCAATAATTGTATGAGTGAGAGAGTGAATAAATGAATGAATGAATGAAAGAATGAATGAATGAATTAATGAATTAATTAATTAATACATGAATGAATGAGAGTGAATGAGCGAGTTATAGAGTAAGTGAATTAATGAGTGAGAGAGAATATGAATAATTGAGAGAGTGAATGTATGACAGAGTGAAACAATGAATGGATAAATGAGGGGGGAAAAAAAGAGAGAGAGAGAGAGAGAGAGAGAGGAGGGGGGAGGGAGGGAGGGAGGGAGGGAGAGAGAGAGAGAGAGAGAGAGAGAGAGAGAGAGAGAGAGAGAGAGAGAGAGAGAGAGAGAGAGAATGAATGAATGAACGAACAAACTTTATTTTCAAAGTGCCACAAATTGGGCACGCAAGCCCGTCTTACATTCAGCCCTTCCATCCACTCATGTTTCATACATCAGTTATCTATTGTGCATATTACATTCACATAGGAAACAAACATTGTCAAATGAAAGTTGTGAGCATAAACACTGCATATTATCATGTTATGAGACAGGCAGGCAGGCAGGCAGACACATACACACACATATGCATAAACACATACATACATACCTGCATACATGCTTATATAAAAAGTCGCTTAAAAGTCGACAGGGTCGACTTCATTGCACCGGGTTTTATCCCATATGGCTCGGTCTCTTTCCGCAACACGGAAAGCGTCGCACAAAGCACGAACTCCGTAGCTTTTAGCGACGACCCACAGGAGTCTCCGAAACATTTAACTCATAAACTGAAGGGTGCGGCCCAGAATTGAACCCACAACCTTCGGAGCACGAGTCAAACGGCTTGACCACTTCGCTACAGAGACTCCCACATGCTTATATCATTTACACAAACTCTCAGTTTTGCACCCACTCAGTAACACACAAATACACACTTCCTCTCATACACATATACTCACTCACAATCACAAACTCATGAACAAAATTTTACTTATACATAAATACATTCTCTCCTCTTCCCCCCCCCCCTCTCTCTCTCTCTCTCTCTCTCTCTCTCTCTCTCTCTCTCTCTCTCTATATATATATATATATATATATATATATATATATATATATATATATATATATATATATATATATATAAAAGCCATCATATTAGCCCCATTGAACAAATCACCAGGATAAGATGAATTACCAAATGAACTAATTAAAGCAGCAAGTAGGAACAGCATGGCTATATAGACTATTCAACCACGTTTGGGTGGAACAACAGACACCACGAGACTGGAGAAACTCCATAATTATCCCAGTTTGGAAAAACAAAGGCAGCAAAAGAGACTGCACACAATACAGAGGCATTTCACTGTTGAGTCATACTGGGATAATATTTTGCAAAATTCTTGAGAAAAGATTACGAACTGCTTTAGAACCCCATCTAAGCGAAACACAACTTGGATTTAGGAAAAACAAAGGATGCACAGATGCCATAGGAATAGCATGTTGTGTGACATATATACGTTCAAATCTGTCTCCCCTCCCCACCCATACACGCATGCATGCGCGCACACACGCACACACATATTCTATGAAACAAGAACATTATATACAACAATAATAATTTTTAGTCATGTGATGAGAAGAGAGGCATTGGGGAACATCATGACGACTGGAAAGATTGAGGGGAAGAGAGGCAGACCAAGAGAAATGATGCTGGGTGGATTGAGATGGTGGCATGAAGGGATATCATCGGCAGAGTTGATTCAGAACACCAAAGACCGAGATCTGTGGAGAGCCATGAAAGCCTACGCCTGCTGGCATGGCACTTGATGAGGATGAGACGAACAAGAAGAAAGAGGATGAGAAGAAATTGAATTTGACTGATGGATGATGGGAGAGACAGAAAACATGACAGCAGAAGGGGTGAAAGGAAAGAAGAGATATAAATATGGGTGAAAGGAGAGTAAGTAAATAAAGTACAGGCCTAAGGTCAACAAGGCATATGGTGCTCCAGCCATGTTTGTATAGACCAAACAACGTTCAGTGGCTGATGTGGTTTGTATCAGGCAGGTTATCTTTACTACCCAAGGCACTTCCAGGTGCCCATATTAGGCTGAGTCAACCTGGGGATCCAGGTCCATGGTAAATATTTGACACCGCCCTGGTGTGGATGGAACCCAACATCACCGGTACGGCAGGCAAAGATGATGACAGACAAGAAGTGATATGACTGCCAGAAACAAGTGAATGAAATTGAGCTACGTGACTCCAGGGAAGGTTAACCCAGTCAACAAATGCCTGAAGAAGTTGGATGTGTCGACTGAAACACGCAAATATTGCAACTCTGCTGTAAACAGGCACAATGCAATTACTTCCAAAACAAGCATTCCAGATGAAGAAGGAGGAGAAGACGATGAAGAAGAAGAACCACATGACTATAAATGACACTGACCTTGTTGCAATACTGACAGTAAAAATCCTTCTGTGTTTTCAGGATGGGCAGATTCAGTTCTGGTACCTGTTCTGGTTTAATTTCTGGATGCCGCTTGGCCAGGTGGTTGACCAGCATGCCGCGACGCTTAAAGCCCAACAGGCAATTGTGACACTTGTAGATGAACCGATGGTACTCTGAAGGCATCACCTGGACAACAAAAATGAACAGATTTATGTTAATGCTTTCTATTCCAGGCTGCTGACTCTCAACAACAAAATATAAATGTCTGCAACTACAGCACTTGAAATAATAATAGCTGTCTGTGACAGAAGAGGTTCTAGTAACAACTGTCTGGGACACAACTGAGTTCATGTTACAACTGCTAGAACAGTGTTATCCTGCTGCTGCTACTATTACTACTAATATATGACTGCTGCTGTTATTACTATACTACTACTGCTGCCACTCCTTTACTATTACTGCTGCTGCTGCTACTACTACACTTTTACTACTACTACTACTACTACTACTACTATTACTACTACTACCACCACCACCACCACTACTACTACAAAATTGTCACTGTCAACTTATGACAATATAGTTCCAGACAAGGCATATACATGAGCATCTCATTATCTCCAATGTCAGGGACATGACATTTGCAAAAGGAGAAAACAGTAGGAATAATAATAATACTAGGACAAAAAGGACAATAAAATAAGACAACAACAATAATACCAGAACAATGAGGACAATAATAAAATAAGACAACAATAATATAAAAAACCAAGAACAATGAAGACAATAGCAAAGAGGAGTAATCAGACATTAAGGAAGGTGTTTGCGCAGGTTTCTCTCCCTTACCTTGGGTGTGAACTTGCCCACGTGCTTGAAGCTGCTCTGCTGTTGTCTGGCCGACAGCTGCTGCTCCATCCTCTCCTTGGAGTGCATCCTCTTCATGTGCTCCTTGAGCTTGTCCTTGCGTTTGAACTGCCGGCCACACGTCTCACACATGAACTCCTTGTGGTTGGTGTGTCGCAGCATGTGTAGGCGGAGTTTGTCCATCCTCGGGAATGGCTGGGGAAGGACACACATTTACACAATTGAAAGCAGCACACATAGAATGTTCTGAACAGATATAGAGTACTTGGTGACAGCTGGCAAGATTGAGGGGGAAAGATCCTAAGGTAGACAGAGAAGTGGTTACCTGGATGGCTTAGCCATGTAACATGGTCGAGACAAGAACACACAATTGATCCACGACTCTGGTGATCGTGTGAGATTGCGAAACATGACTGTTTTATCTGCATGACGCATGATGATGAGATCAAAGGACATACTCAACATCATCATGGGCCATTGCCAGGTCTCCTACCTCACGCACTTTCATGTCCCTCCGACTAAAATGTCACATCAACCCACTCAATGACTGTTCTTACTTGAACCCTTTCTGTCCCACCCAAATGTCACATCAACGACTCAATGACTGTTCTTACTTTAACCTTTGCTGTCTCACCCAAATGTCACATCAACCCACTCAATGACTGTTCTTACTTTAACCCTTTCTGTCCCACCCAAATGTCACATCAACAAATCAATGACTGTTCTTACTTTAACCCTTTCTGTCCCACCCAAATGTCACATAAATGACTCAATGAATGTTCTTACTTTAACCCTTTCTGTCCCACCCAAATGTCACATCAACCCACTCAATGACTGTTCTTACTTTAACCCTTTCTTTCCCACCCAAATATCGCATCAACCCACTCAATGACTGTTCTTACTTTAACCCTTTCTGTCCCACCCAAATATCGCATCAACCCACTCAATGACTGTTCTTACTTTAACCCTTTCTGTCCCACCCAAATGTCACCGTCACATCAACCCACTTAATGACTGTTCTTTCTTTAACCCTTTCTGTCCCACCCAAATGTCACATCAACCCACACAATGACTGTTCTAACTTTAATCCTTTCTGTCCCACCCAAATGTCACATGAATTCAATGACTGTTCCTACTTTAACCCTTTCTTTCCCACCCAAATGTCACATCAACCCACTCAATGACTGTTCTTACTTTAACCCTTTCTGTCCCACCCAAATGTCACATCAACCCACTCAATGACTGTTCTTACTTTAACCCTTTCTGTCCCACCCAAATGTCACATGAATTCAATGACTGTTCTTACTTTAACCCTTTCTGTCCCACCCAAATGACACATCAACCCACACAATGACTGTTCTAACTTTAATCCTTTCTGTCCCACCCTAATGTCACATCAACCTCTCAATGACTGTTCTAACTTTAACCTATTCTGTCCCATGTACTATGGACCACCATGTCCCAGTTATTTATATAACACTTAAAGTCCAACCTTCCTTATGGTGGGGTGGGGTGGGGGGAGAGGGGTGTTTGATATTTACAAGTACCCATATCCAGATGCCAGAGTTTGTGAGGAAACTTACAAAATTGTTAATTTTCTTTTATCCACTTGTTTTTTCTCTGTTTTTGCAATCCAATTATAACCAGTACAACACTATTACCAGCAGTTGCATTAGCGAACTTTCACAGCGAACTGCCTGATAATGTCACGAGCAGGTCTGTTGCTAGGACTCATCACTTGCGAAAGTGAGAGACATAGACTGCCCAGCTATTCCTGCCTACATCCGGCCCTACATAATGTGATGATGCTGTCACATCACAGAAAACGGCGTCGGGACACAGGTGTACCAATTGCAGCAACATGCCCGTGGCACTGGCCATCACACAATGGCTAGAATGCCTGCCTGCCTGGTTGTCTTGGGTTCCAATCTCCATCAAGACAGGTATTTTGTTTAAACTTACCTGGGCTTCCAGGTGGGTACAGCCTAATATGCATACCAGAATATATTGTGGGATGTGGAGGCAATCAGTGCCTTACTAACCCAGGTGGGTACAGCCTAATATGCGTACCAGAATATATTGTGGGAAGTGGAGGCAACAGTGCGGTACTAACCCAGATGGGTACAGCCTAATATGCGTACCAGAATATATTGTGGGAAGTGGAGGCAACAGTGCGGTACTAACCCAGGTGGGTACAGCCTAATATGCGTACCAGAATATATTGTGGGAAGTGGAGGCAACCAGTGTGGCACTAACCCAGATGGGTACAGCCTAATATGCGTACCAGAATATATTGTGGGATGTGGAGGCAACCAGTGCTGCACTAACCCAGGTGGGTACAGCCTAATATGCGTACCAGAATATATTGTGGGATGTGGAGGCAACCAGTGCTGTACTAACCGCAGCCTTCCAATGTCAAATATGGCATTCGCACAATACACCCAATAGGCCTCATGGCATTTAAAAAAGGTCCTTAAATTAAAAAAAAACAACAATAATATGACATCAGGGTTGATATTTTTTTCTCAGCTGTGTGGTAGAAGAGGATCAAGTGGCATATCTACTATCTCTCTCTCTCTCTCTCTCTCTGTGGGTGTGTGTGTGTGCGTGCAAACGTATGCTTGTGTGTGCCAAATACACTAGACCAGAAGGTCTTGTCTGGGTATGTGTGTGTTTGGGTATGTGTGTGTGAATGGGTATGTGTGTGTATGGGTACGTGTGTGTATGGGTACGTGTGTGTATGGGTACGTGCATGTGTGTGTATGTATTTTTGATACATATACAGAATCAAAGTCTCATTTTGTATTTTCCTTTACATCCAAAAGCAGGAACGAAGGAAAAGGAAGGAGAAGAAAGGAAAGAAGGCAGGCAGGAAGGAAGGAAGGGAAATGAGAGGATCAGCTGACCAACCTTGCCACATTCTGGACAGTGGAACTCCCGGTCCGAGTGAAAGGTTTTAACGTGCTTCTTGAGGCCGCTGAAGTCCTCGAAGGACTTGCTGCAGCTGGTGCAGGGGAAGTGGCCCAGCTCGTCCATGTGCTTGACTGAATGCTCCTTCAGGTGAGCCACCATGTCAAAGTCCTGGCCACACACCGGGCAGTCGTAGTATTTCCTGTCACTGTGGGTCTTCATGTGGCAGGCCATGGCCGAGTTGTTCATAACCCGCTTCAGACAGATGGGACACTGAAATCGGCAAATTGACACACTTTTTTTTCAACATCAATCAGGCACGTGATGCAACTTATTCAGTAATTTGTTTAATGTACCGTGTTTCTCCGAAAATAAGACTGGGTCTTATATTAATTTTAGCTTAAAAATACACTTGGGCTAATTTTTGGGGGATGTCTTATATTATTTTTTTTTCAGATGCAAAAATCTACATTTATTCATGTACAAAATTCTGCATTTATTCAAATGCAGCCATGTCATCTTATTCTGAAACAACGTCATAACTCTCCAAATCCCGACTCCAACTGGCCATTCGGAAAAAAGTCTCTCATTCTAGCTGACGATCTTAACTAGGGCTTATTTTAGGGGTAGGTCTTATTTTCGGGGAAACACAGTAGTTGTATTGTGTTCTTGTAAAGCCGTGGGCAACTTAGCAAAGTTGATAGCAAACTAAGGTAATAATGCCAAGAGCATGGTCAGGTGAGGGTCTCATTACTTGCAAAAGTGAAGGAAAGATTGGCCGTCTGCTTCTTCTTTTGTTCGCTTGAAATGTGTCGATGTCTGCAATGTTATCTCTTGTATAAACATCTTTGTCTTTTTTAATTCACTCAGTGGACCATAGAGTTTATCTTCCATGTTATGTCTCCAGGACAGAAGGTTTGCCTAGATATGATGTATTTTGGGCAGTCTTGGCGTATGTGCTCTGCTGTCTGCGATGTCAATCCACATGTGCACACGGCTGATTCACCAATCTTGAATTTTGTATACATGCAGTTGTGTAATCTGTTGTGTCCTGTTCTGAGGCGCAGAATAATGACTTTTTTGGGTCTTCCATATAGTGGTAATCGTCTTGAGTTGGCGTTGGTGGCTTTCTGATTTGATTAGATTATTCTATTTTATTTTCTGGATTGGCCAGCTATTCCTCGGTGTTTTCAGCTATATAAAGTGTGATGGTGCTATAATATCACAGGCCCTGGCAGGAAACTGCCTCAGGAAAAGTTATTTATTGATTATTTTCTAGAAAGCTGACAAACTCCACATTCTGTTTTTGGTGATTATAATCAAAGACATGAGTTTAGCTTGGCTGAGAGGCGTGACATGCTCCTGCTTAAATGTTCTGTGCATTGATGGTGGGATAAAGGGTTTATTCCACATACCAGTCAGTTGAATTTCAAAGTGGACTTCTCATTTAGACATTCAGAAAGCCATAGCAAACTACTGAACGTAACATTCCATAGAAAATAAACTTAAGAGTTGATGGCATCAGTCTGCAAAGGCCATGCATCACAGACATGGGTATCAGCTGACTGACAGTAACATCACAGACATGGGTATCAGCTGACTGACAGTAACATCACAGACATGGGTATCAGCTGACTGACAGTAACATCACAGACAAGGGTGTCAGCTGACTGACAGTAGCATCACAGACAAGGGTTTCAGCTGACTGACAGTAACATCATAGACATGGGTATCAGCTGACTGACAGTAACATCACAGGCATGGGTATCAGCTGACTGACAGTAACATCACAGACAAGGATATCAGCTGACTGACAGTAACATCATAGACATGGGTATCGGCTGACTGACAGTAACATCATAGACATGGGTATCAGCTGACTGACAGTAACATCACAGACAAGGGTATCAGCTGACTGACAGTAACATCACAGACAAGGGTATCAGCTGACTGTCAGTAACATCACAGACAAGGGTATCAGCTGACTGACAGTAACATCATAGACATGGGTATCAGCTGACTGACAGTAACATCACAGACAAGGGTATCAGCTGACTGACAGTAACATCACAGCGGGCCGAACCGTTCAAGAATCCAGTGGTGCCCACTCCATGACCACGAGCAGCATGACGATGGAGGTGATGGCAGTTACACAGGCTTTCATATGGCTGGAATCACAGCATTATACCAACGTGTGTGTACTAAGTGATTCAATGAGCATGATTCAGAAGGTCGAAGCTGGATCTGTACGTAGACAGTGGACTGAGTCGCTGCGGAAGTCTGTTGTCCGCAAAGTCACCTTCATCTTCGTCCCGGGACATGCGGGAGTCGAGGGAAATGAACGAGCTGATAAATTAGCTGGCTCTGCACCCCCTGTAGATGGCCAGCCCATGGATCGTGCCGATGTTATTAACGCCCTTAAAGATATGGCGAGAACAGAGGATTTTGACGCCAGTGATTCCACATCGCTTTCCAGGATGAAAGACCTGGGAGTAAGAATCGGCACAGCCAGACGCGAGAGGTACATCGGGAAAACAAAGCGCCTCGTCAACCAACACAGAACTGGCACTATTAGCCACCGGACGCTGATGCATATGCTGGGGGGAGGATCTGAGCACCTATGGACATGTCCGGAGTGCAACGAAGATACCCCAACTGATAACTAACTATAACTAACTAACTAACATCACAGACAAGGGTATCAGCTGACTGACAGTAACATCATAGACAAGGGTATCAGCTGACTGACAGTAACATCACAGACAAGGGTATCAGCTGACTGACAGTAACATCATAGACATGGTTATCAGCTGACTGACAAATGTGAGTTTTTTGTAACATCACTCAGACTTCCGCTGCCACATCTATCAGATAGTAACATCAATCAGGTTGACAGAAACATCATTCTGACTGACAGTAACAACCGTCGGATTGGAACATGTAGAGTTTTTGTAACATTAATCAGATTGGCATTAACATCAGATTGACAGTAACATCCAATCAGACAATTACAACAGTAAAAGTGACAACAACAACAAAACAACACCTTGAACAGCACCATTAGTAACAACACAACTAACACCAATAACAGCACCAGAACCCTGCTGCCGCTACAACTACCAGCAAGAAGAAACAAACCCAAACCACTGACCTCTAAAGGCTTGTTGGCATCATCCCCATGAACCATCTGGTGCTTCAGCAGCTTCTCCTCAGAGACGAAAGACTTGGTGCACTTGCTGCAGAAATAGGACTTCTCCTTCTTTGGCAGCTGCAGAGGCACATTCAAGTATACACAAGTGTTAGCAGCAGTGGTATGGTAGGTAGTGTGCTAGCTATACAACCATGTAGCCCAGACTTCAATCTGCAGAAGTGGCATGGTAGGCAGTGTGCTAGCTATACAACCATGTAGCCCAGACTTCAATATGCAGCAGTGGCATGGTAGGTAGTGTGCTAGCTATACAACCATTTAGCCAGACTTCAATCTGCAGAAGTGGCAGGACAGGAGTATCTTTAACAACCACGGTGGATATGGGATTGACCTACTCTCATAACATGGGACTGACCTACTCTCATAACATGGGACTGACCTACTCTCATAACATGGGACTGACCTACTCTCATAACATGGGACTGACCTATTCTAATAATATGGGACTGACCTTCTCTCATAACATGGGATTGACCTACTCTCATAACATGGGACGACCTACTCTCATAACATGGGACTGACCTATTCTAATAATATGGGACTGGCCTACTCTCATAATATGGGTACCACAGATTTCCCTGAGAAAGCAACTGGTCACCTCACCTCATTATGACCAGATCCAGCATGCATAAAGACCCCTTTTCTTCTTCTGCTCTTTCTTTCCCATTGGTGAATAGACCCTCAACCGACTGACTCCAAGCCATCCTGTCTTCTGCCATCCCCTGCTGATCTGTCAATGTCCTCTCCCTGTTATTCAACCCTACCTCTAATTCATTTCTCATTGTTTTCATATTTCCCTCTAATGTTGAATGAAATAATGTATGAGAGGAAAGAGAGAAGATGGGCAACATGTTAGATGGGCCTATGTGCCCAATTCTTAACCCTTAGAAAATAAAGTTTGTTTGTTCGTTCATTCCTTTGCCCTGTGGGTTCCAGACAAAGATCTTTTCAGTTATACAATTCTCAGGTTGTCTCAATGTGTGTCCTACCCAGCGCCAGCGTCCTTTCTTCAACTATAGGTTCACTGATATTTGTTTAGTTCTCTCCATGAACTTCACGTTGGTGGTTCTATTAGACCATTATAGCCCTCCTGTTCTCACAGGCACCACTTAATAAATGTTTGAGGTTTCTTTGTAATTGTTGTGGGTGCTCTCCATTGATTTGATTCGTACAGTAGCACCGGTTTACCATTAACGCTATATTTTCTAAGTCTCCACAAGGCAGTAGGTCTCTTCAAGTCAGTAGGTCTCCTCAAGTCAGTAGGTCTCCTCAAGTTAGCAGGTCTTCACAAGACAGTAGGTCTCAAGTCAGTAGGTCTCCACAAGTCAGTAGGTCTCAAGTCAGTAGGTCTCCACAAGACAGTAGGTCTCCACAAGTCAGTAGGTCTCAAATCAGTAGGTCTCCACAAGTCAGTAGGTCTCAAGTCAGTAGGTCTCAATGAGACAAAAGGTCTCCACAATTCAGGAGGTCTCCTCAAGTCAGTAGGTCTCAATGAGACAAAAGGTCTCCACAATTCAGCAGGTCTCCATAAGGCATTAGGTCTCAAGAGACATCAGATAGCAGATTTCAAACCACTAGAAACAGCAGTAGCAATAAATGATACACATGAGACTACATGGCATTGAGTAGGGACAGCTAGGATTACATGGCAATGAGTAGGGGCAGCTAAGATTACATGGCAATGTGTAGGGACAGCTAGGATTACATAGCAATGTGTAGGGACAGCTAGGATTACATGGCAATGTGTAGGGACAGCTAGGATTACATGGCAATGGGTAGGGACAGCTAGGATTACATGGCAATGAGTAGGGACTGCTTGTATTACATGGCAATGAGTAGGGACAGCTAGGATTACATGGCAATGAGTAGGGGCAGCTAAGATTACATGGCAATGTGTAGGGACAGCTAGGATTACATGGCAATGGGTAGGGACAGCTAGTATTACATGGCAATGAGTAGGGACAGCTAGGATTACATGGCAATGTGTAGGGACAGCTAGGATTACATGGTAATGAGTAGAGACAGCTAGGATTACATGGCAATGTGTAGGGACAGCTAAGATTACATGGCAATGAGTAGGGACAGCTAGTATTACATGGCAATGAGTAGGGACAGCTAGGATTACATGGTAATGAGTAGGGACAGCTAGGATTACATGGCAATGTGTAGGGACAGCTAAGATTACATGGCAATGAGTAGGGACAGCTAGGATTACATGGCAATGTGTAGGGACAGCTAGGATTACATGACAATGGGTAGGGACAGCTAGTATTACATGGCAATGAGTAGGGACAGCTAGGATTACATGGTAATGAGTAGGGACAGCTAGGATTACATGGCAATGTGTAGGGACAGCTAGGATTACATGGTAATGAGTAAGTGGGACATAGTGGCACAAATTGGATCTGAGTGACTGAAAGTGGGACAGCGTAGCACAAAGTGGTTCTGGGTGTCATAAAAGTGGGAGTGGGTAGTAGTGGATCCTGGTGACTATAAATGGAATTAGTATAAATAAAAGGGACTTAGTAAGATCAAAGTAGTACAATGTGGTACAAACTGGGATTATGTTGAACACAGTGGGACAACATGAATTTACATAAGACCAACTAAAGCAAAGTGGGACAAAGCAAAACTAAGTGGGACAAAGTGACAGTGACCAAATCAAAGTAAAATGTGAGAGCAAGTGGGACCAAGGAACAGTTAGTGGAACTAGGTTGGGGAACATTAGAATAAAGTGAGACTGAGTGGGAATTTTAGAGTAAAGTTGAGCTAAGAACCAACATCACTGCACACAAGACATTCCCATGCGCGCTCCATCCTCTCGTTCAACTACCAGCAAAGAGTCATACTACTAATCGTTCCCACCACTATCTGATTGAAAGTTCTCCTGGTCTTCCCTCTCAGTTTTGAGATTATTCCAGAACCCCTGCCGAGACCCCACAATATCATTCTTTCCACACACGGGTTCTCATTCTGTTTCCCACCTTCTCCACCTGGTCCCAAAGGTGCTTAACCACCTCTCCCTTGTCCTGTAGTGATCTACCACCAAGAGGTGCATTCCCTGCCAGCCTATCAGCCTATTTATTCCTCCCGCACTCCCGCATGGCCAGGGAAAAAATTCATACAATTCTCATAAACTGTGACATCTGAAGAGAGGTGAGACATTCTACACGAAACATTCCTTTCTCCACCTTACTAAGCATACTCCTTCTGTGTACATACATAAACTATGACAAAACAAACTGTGTGCACATACATAAACTATGATCAAACAGACTGTGTCCATACATAAACTAGGACTAAACAGACTGTGTGCATACATAAACTACGACTAAACACTGTGTGTACATACATAAACTATGACTAAACAGACTGTGTGTACATACATAAACTATGACTAAACAGACTAGGTGTAAATACATAAACTATGACTAAACAGACTGTGTGCACATACATAAACTATGACTAAACAGACTGTGTGTACATACATAAACTATAACTAAACAAATTGTGTGTATATACATAAACCACGACTAAACAGACTGTGTACATACATAAACTATGACTAAACAAACTGTACATACATAAACTATGACTAAACAAACTGTGTTTACATACATAAACTATGACTAAACAAACTGTGTGTACATACATAAACTATGACTAAACAAACTGTGTACATACATAGACTATGACTAAACAAACTGTGTGTACATACATAAACTATGACTAAACAAACTGTGTGTACATACATAAACTATGACTAAACAGACTGTGTGTACATACTTAAACTATGACCAACCAAACTGTGTGTACATACATAAACTATGACTAAACCGACTGTGTGTACATACTTAAACTATGACTAAACAAACTGTGTGTACATACATAAACTACGACTAAACAGACTGTGTACATACATAAACTATGACTAAACAAACTGTGTGTACATACATAAACTATGACTAAACCGACTGTGTGTACATACATAAACTATGACTAAACAAACTGTGTGTACATACATAAACTATGACTAAACAAACTGTGTGTACATACATAAACTATGACTAAACAAACTGTGTGTACATACATAAACTATGACTTAACAGACTGTGTATACATACTTAAACTATGACCAACCAAACTGTGTGTACATACATAAACTATGACTAAACCGACTGTGTGTACATACTTAAACTATGACTAAACAAACTGTGTGTACATACATAAACTATGACTAAACCGACTGTGTGTACATACTTAAACTATGACTAAACAAACTGTGTGTACATACATAAACTATGACTAAACAGACTGTGTACGTACATAAACTATGACTAAACAAACTGTGTGTACATACATAAACTATGACTAAACAGACTGTGTGTACATACATAAACTATGACTAAACAAACTGTGTGTACATACATAAACTATGACTAAACAGACTGTGTGTACATACATAACCGGTCTCCAGCTTGTGGCCGTGTGTTGCCACGTGCTCCATGAGGTTGCGCTGGTCGTTGAAGATTACCCCGCACTTGGGGCAGGCCACCATGGGGGTGCTGAGACTAATGATCCCTGCCAGGTTGGGGTCACTGACATCACCCTCACTCCCAACAGACAGGCTCACTCCTGACTGCACAATCTGAGGAGATTTGTTTGTGATAGAGGAGACAATTAAAACAGCCAGATGCTTGCAACATATTGTCTTAAAGTATTCATGTACAGTTGTATTTTGGTGTGAAAGAATAAATGCAATTTAAATGCTTCTTTAGTTGGTAGTTTGGTTTTGGTTGGAAGTAGGTTTTTGATGAGTAGGTGTTATTTGGCTTTTAGTTTGGTGGGTGAGTGGTTTGCTGTTTGGTGGGTAGTTGTTTGGTGGGTGTGTGGGTTTGTTGTTGGTGAGTATGTGGGTCATCCTAGGGAGACACTAGTCTGTGAGACATCCTGGGCAGACACTAGTCTGTAGGACATCCTGGGCAGACACTAGTCTGTGGGACATCCTGGGCAGTCATTAGTCTGTGGGACATCCTGGGCAGACACTAATCTGTGGGACATCCTGGGCAGACACTAGTTTGTGGGACATCCTGGGCAGACACTAGTCTGTGGGACATCCTAGGCAGACACTAGTCTGTGGGACATCCTGGGCAGTCATTAGTCTGTGGGATATCCTGGGCAGACACTAGTCTGTGGGACATCCTGGGCAGACTCTAGTCTGTGGGACATCCTGGGCAGTCAATAGTCTGTGGGATATCCTGGGCAGACACAGGTCTGTGGTACATCCTGGGCAGTCACTAATATGTGGGTCATCCTGGGCAGTTACTAATCTGTGGGTCATCCTGGGCAGTCACTAATCTGTGGGTCATCCTGGGCAGTCACTAATCTGTGGGTCATACTGGGCAGTCACTAATCTGTGGGTCATCCTGGGCAGTCACTAAGCTGTGGGACATCCTGGGCAGTCACTAATCTGTGGGTCATCCTGGGCAGTCACTAATCTGTGGGTCATCCTGGGCAGTCACTAATCTGTGGGTCATCCTGGGCAGTCACTAATCTGTGGGTCATCCTGGGCAGTCACTAATCTGTGGGACATCCTGGGCAGTCACTAATCTGTGGGTCATCCTGGGCAGTCACTAATCTGTGGGTCATCCTGGGCAGTCACTAATCTGTGGGTCATCCTGGGCAGTCACTAATCTGTGGGTCATCCTGGGCAGTCACTAATCTGTGGGTCATCCTGGGCAGACACTAGTTTGGCTAACAAAGAGAGGAGAGACCATCATCTTTGCTGTGATGAAGCCTGCAGACAACTCAAACATTGTAAGCTATCAAACTGCAATCTAGTTGCGGCAACTCCCCACAATGCTGGTAGACAAGCAGCACCCAAGCCATGAACTCACCACCCAGATGCATGCTGGACATGAGCATGTTGCTTGCATGCCAGGATGGTACTAAAGGTCATAGCCAGTCCCTAGCAAGTGAGCAATGGGTTTTGAAGACAACAACAAAGTAAATTCGGTTAATATTGAGATATGTAAATACTAACCTCTCCATTCTGATCCCCGGCCAGCTTCTTGATCTCATCCATGCCCAGGTCTTCAGCGGCGTGAGTCAATGTGTGCAGATTGAGCAGAGAGGAGTTGTCAAAGGTCAGGCCGCAGTGGGTGCACATCCAGGTGTTGCCTCCGGACACCCGTCCTTGCTTCTTGTACATGCTCTTCATGCTTTGCAGCACTTTCTCTGAGCACTGTCTTTTCTTGTACTTCTTTAGTGTCCTGTGTTCATCACACAATCACACATCAATATCTACATCCTGCGTTTATCACACATCAATATCTACAGTGTCCTGTGTTCATCACACAATCACATATCAATATCTACATCCTTGTTTATCACACATCAATATCCAGTGTCATGTGTTCATCACACATCAACATCTACGTCCTGTGTTCATCACACATCAATATCTACATCCTACGTTTATCACACATCAATATCTACAGTGTCCTGTGTTCATCACACAATCACATATCAATATCTACATCCTGCGTTTATCACACATCAATATCTACAGTGTCCTGTGTTCATCACACAATCACATATCAATATCTACATCCTGCGTTTATCACACATCAATATCTACAGTGTCCTGTGTTCATCACACAATCACATATCAATATCTACATCCTGTGTTTATCATACATCAGTATCCACAGTGTCCTGTGTTCATCACACAACAATATCTACAGTGTTCTGTGTTCATCACATAATCACACATCGATATCTACATCCTTGTTTATCACACATCAATATCCAGTGTCATGTGTTCATCACACAACAATATCAACAGTGTTCTGTGTTCATCACACAATCACAGATCAATATCTACATCCTGTGTTTATCATACATCAATATCTACATTCTGTGTTCTTTAAACATCAATATCTACATTCTGTGTTCATCATACATCAATATTTACATTCTGTGTTCATCACATATCATTATCTACAGTGTCTTGTGTTCATCACACATCAATATCTACATCCTGTGTTCATCACACACCAATCTCTACATTCTGTGTTCTTTACAAATAATACTATGTGTGTTTATTTATGTAATTGTCTTAGTGGCCTCAACGGTTCTCCCTATTGATTTCTTGTGTTTACGTGTACAGCATTAGAACTGACCAATCATTTCTCTTCTTTAAATGTTTTTTCATATATACTCGACAACAGCATTACGGTCCGATGTGTTTGTGTTTTTCTTATTTGACCTATGCTGGTTTAATATAAATTATGAGACCTATGGTGCTATCTAAATGGTTTGATACGAATTCTGTCCGTATTCCATAGTTGTTAGGTTCATGTGTATGACAGACATGACCAATAAAGACACTTTTTTTGGAGTGACTAGTTGGTCGTGCGTCGAAGTACACTTGTTCCTGCAGCGAGGCACGTCATCATTTGGAGGTGACAGGTTCGATCCCGGTCGGTAACTATAGCTTTCAAATTTTATGTTGTCTAGTGCGTCTTCTAGCCTCTATTTCCTTCTTCCCTTTCTGTGAGCGCCAAATAATATTATATGTGTTTATTTATGTAATTGTCTTAGTGCCTCAATGGTTCTCCCCATTGACATTCTGTGTTATCACACATCAATATCTACAGCGTCCTGTATTTATCTCACAATCGCACATTAAAATCTATAGTGTTCTGTAATTATCACATATCAGTATGTAGTGTCCTGTAGTTATCACACTTCAATACTTAGTGTCCTGTAGTTATCACACATCAATATCTGCAATGTTCTGTAGTTATCGCATATCAATATATACAGTCTTCTGTAGTTATCACACAATCACAAAATAGAACAATCAATGCAGGAAGATGGAAGACTGGATGCAGATCCATCCCACACAGACCATTCAATGGAGGAAGATGGAAGATTGGACACAAGTCCATCCCACACAGAACAGCCAATCAGTTGCACAAAGTGTGACCTACTTGCTGATGTAGATGCTTGTCGACTTTTTCTTCCACTGGTAGTTGCCCAGGTCGATGCTTGTCTGTGGACACATTCAAACACTGGAATCATTGACAGCAAGTTTGTTATAACTCATTATTCATTTAAAATGTGCAACTACAAGAGAGGTGGCTGGATACTTTGAGAAATGGGCAGAATGGCTTGTGGATGGGCAGACAAGACATGAATCCTGCAGACAGACGGTAAACAGATCAGCTGACCAGACATGCATAAACATGGGTGGATAGATAGCAAACATGAATGCAGGCAGACAAGTCCACCGATGCAAGAGAGATAATCAGACAGACAGACAGACAGACAGACAGACAGACAGACAGACAGACAGACAGACAGACAGACAGACAGACAGACAGACAGACAGACAGACAGACAGACAGACAGACAGACAGACAGACAGACAGACAGACAGACAGACAGACAGACAGACAGACAGACATGCTAAAAGATGAAAAGACAATCAGACAGCAGATAGATATGCAGGCAGGCACACAGACAAACATGTAGACAAACATATATGTTAACAGATGCTATATACAAACAAGAGCATTACATTTTCACAAGAGAAAATTACCACATGCAGAAAGCATAGTTTATGGTGACAGGAGGGACCATCTCATAGTTTATTGTAAAAGGAGGAGTAAATATCATAGTTATTGTGATTGGAGGGGCGATCTCATAGTTTATGGTGAAAGGAGGGACAATCTCATAGTTTATGGTGAAAGGGGGGACAATCTAATAGTCTATGGTGAAAGGAGGGACAATCTCATAGTTTATGGTGAAAGGGGGGACAATCTAATAGTCTATGGTGAAAGGAGGGACAATCTCATAGTTTATGGTGAAAGGGGGGACAATCTAATAGTCTATGGTGAAAGGAGTGACAATCTCATAGTTTATGGTGAAAGGAGGGACAATCTCATAGTTTATGGTGAAAGGAGGGACAATCTCATAGTGTATTGTGAAAGAAGGGGTAATCTTATAATTTACAGTGAAAGGAGGGGTAATATTATAGTTTATAGTGAAAGGAGGGACCATCTCATAGTTAATGCTGAAAAAAGAGGCCAACCAATAGCTAATGATGAAAGGAGAGGCCATCTTATAAGTAATGCTGACAGGAGGGGCCATCTCATAGCTATAAGTAAATATTCCTACAATCACTTACATTCCTTTTTTTCCCCTGTGTTAACTGTCCCCGGAGGAAAGTTCCTTTCTGCTTGTCAACTTTCCTTCCTGCCTCTTCAACGGTGAAATCGGCATCATCATCACCTTCATCATCCATGTCCCTTATATCCTCATTATCGTGTGAGATCAGATGCTGCTGGAGTGCCGCCGAAGATCGAAACTTGCGGCTGCATTCGAAGCAACCAAACTTGGAATCTTCTTCATCCAAAGCTGAGTGCGTGGAGGCGTGACCATCACAACATGGGAGAAGGAAAAACAATGCAAATATACAACTACAGCATATAATTTCTTAGCAAGCGTTCAGTAAAAACAAATATAGCCTTGATGCAAATGCTACAATCATCATCAAATATAGCCTCGATGCAACTGCTGCATTCATCAACAAATATAGCCTCGATGCAACTGCTGCATTCATCAACAAATATAGCCTTAATGCAAACGCTATTATCATCACCAAATAGCAAATTCTTCACAGATTACTGCCCCCATAACAGCCTGCTGGAAATTCCCCATCTTTCACCAGCTCCCACCTTCCACCACCTCTCATCTTTCCCCACACCCCATCTTTCTCCAGACCATATCTTTCCCCAGACCCCCATCCTTCACCAGCTATCATATTTCACCAGACCCCATCTATCCCCAGACCCCATCTTTCATCAACTCCCATCTTTCCCCAAGCCTTATCTTTCCCTGGACCATATCTTTCCCCAGACCCCCATCTTTCCCCAAACTACATCTTTCACCACCTCCCATCTTTCCCCAAACCTCATCTTTCATCAAACCCCATCTTTCTCCAGACCATATCTTTCCCCAGACCCCCATCCTTCACCGGACCCCATCTATCCCCAGACCCCATATTTCACCAGACCCCCATATTTCCCCAAACCCCATCTTTCACCAAACCCCATCTTTCCCCAGACCCCATATTTCACCAGACCCCCATATTTCCCCAAACCCCATCTTTCACCAAACCCCATCTTTCCCCGGACCATATCTTTCACCAGCTCCTCTGCCTCAAGCATGTTTCTGCCTAGGGTGTCTTGAATGTCCTGTATCACATTCGAGCTGGCCAACCAAACCCTGCCCCTCCACCCAGAAACCAAGCCTTCCAATGTTGTTCTGTCTAAGCCAGTCAGACATTACAATGTTGTTCTTTCTTAGCCAGTCAGACATTACAATGTTGTTCTTTCTAAGCCAGTCAGACATTACAATGTTGTTCTTTCTAAGCCAGTCAGACATTACAATGTTGTTTTTTCTAAGCCAGTCAGACATTACAATGTTGTTCTTTCTAAGCCAGTCAGACATTACAATGTTGTTCTTTCTAAGCCAGTCAGACATTACAATGTTGTTCTTTCTAAGCCAGTCAGACATTACAATGTTGCTCTTTCTAAGCCAGTCAGACATTACAATGTTGCTCTTTCTAAGCCAGTCAGACATTACAATGTTGTTCTTTCTAAGCCAGTCAGACATTACAATGTTGTTCTTTCTAAGCCAGTCAGACATTACAATGTTGCTCTTTCTAAGCCAGTCAGACATTACAATGGGCAAACTATTTCAGTTTCCCAGACGGATGCTATTTATGAGCCAGTTGTTTTCATGCTGACACAGCCAGAATGTTTCAACACTCAGTGCGGTAAACACCTCCTAGTGGGCACCATCGGATGTTAAAACAACGTCATAATGATTTTAAATCGTGTCTGAGGACATTCTTCAAATATTTCAATAAAATATCAGCAGAAATTGTGAAATTTACAAACTGATCAGATAAAAAACTGACCTTGTAAATCTTCTTCTGTCATTCTGAGAGTCTTTAAACCGAGCCTGTCTGCGTAATGTGCTGCATACCACACCTGTGTAAAGGTAAATACCATAGGAGACAGGTTGTAGATAGTCAAATATACCACACACACGACAGGTTGTAGATAGTCAAATATACCACACACGACAGGTTGTAGATAGTCAAATATACCACACACGACAGGTTGTAGATAGTCAAATATACCACACTTGTGTACAGGTAAATGCCATAGGGGACAGGTTGTAGATAGTCAAATATACCACACTTGTGTACAGGTAAATGCCATAGGGGACAGGTTGTAGATAGTAAAATATACCACACTTGTGTACAGGTAAATGCCATAGGGGACAGGTTGTAGATAGTAAAATATACCACACTTGTGTACAGGTAAATGCCATAGGGGACAGGTTGTAGATAGTAAAATATACCACACTTGTGTACAGGTAAATGCCATAGGGGACAGGTTGTAGATAGTAAAATATACCACACTTGTGTACAGGTAAATGCCATAGGGGACAGGTTGCAGATATTTATGACAGGTTGTAGATAGTAACATATACCACACACGACAGGTTGTAGTCAAATATATCAAAAATGACAGGTTGTAGTCAAATATATCACACATGACAGGTTGTAGATAGTAACATATACCACACACGACAGGTTGTAGATAGTCAAATACACCACACTTGTGTACAGGTAAATGCCATAGGGGACAGGTTGTAGATATTCATGACAGGTTATAGATAGTAACATATACCACACACGACAGGTTGTAGTCAAATATATCACACACGACAGGTTGTAGTCAAATATATCACACATGACAGGTTGTAGATAGTGAAATATACCACACATGACAGGCTGTAGATAGTCAAATATACCACACATGACAGGTTGTAGCAAGTCAAATATACCACACATGACAGGTTGTAGATAGTCAAATATACCACACTTGACAGGTTGTAGATAATAAAATATACCACACATGACAGGTTGTAGATAGTGAAATATACCACACATGACAGGTTGTAGATAGTGAAATATACCACACATGACAGGTTGTAGATAGTCAAATATACCACACTTGTGTACAGGTAAATGCCATAGGAGACAGGTTGCAGATATTCATGACAGGCTGTAGATAGTAACATATACCACACACGACAGGTTGTAGTCAAATATATCACACACGACAGGTTGTAGTCAAATATATCACACACGACAGGTTGTAGTCAAATATATCACACATGACAGGTTGTAGATAGTGAAATATACCACACATGACAGGCTGTAGATAGTCAAATATACCACACATGACAGGTTGTAGCAAGTCAAATATACCACACATGACAGGTTGTAGATAGTCAAATATACCACACTTGACAGGTTGTAGATAATAAAATATACCACACATGACAGGTTGTAGATAGTGAAATATACCACACATGACAGGTTGTAGATAGTGAAATATACCACACATGACAGGTTGTAGATAGTCAAATATACCACACTTGTGTACAGGTAAATGCCATAGGAGACAGGTTGCAGATATTCATGACAGGCTGTAGATAGTAACATATACCACACACGACAGGTTGTAGTCAAATATATCACACACGACAGGTTGTAGTCAAATATACCACACACGACAGGTTGTAGTCAAATATATCACACATGACAGGTTGTAGATAGTGAAATATACCACACATGACAGGCTGTAGATAGTCAAATATACCACACATGACAGGTTGTAGCAAGTCAAATATACCACACATGACAGGTTGTAGATAGTCAAATATACCACACTTGACAGGTTGTAGATAATCAAATATACCACACATGACAGGTTGTAGATAGTGAAATATACCACACATGACAGGTTGTAGATAGTGAAATATACCACACATGACAGGTTGTAGATAGTCAAATATACCACACATGACAGGTTGTAGATAATCAAATATACCACACATGACAGGTTGTAGATAATCAAATATACCACACATGACAGGCTGTAGATAATCAAATATACCACACATGACAGGTTGTAGATAATCAAATATACCACACATGACAGGTTGTAGATAATCAAATATACCACACATGACAGGTTGTAGATAGTGAAATATACCCCACATGACAGGTTGTAGATAGTGAAATATACCACACATGACAGGTTGTAGATAGTGAAATATACCACACATGACAGGTTGTAGATAGTCAAATATACCACACTTGACAGGTTGTAGATAATCAAATATACCACACATGACAGGTTGTAGATAGTGAAATATACCACACATGACAGGTTGTAGATAGTCAAATATACCACACATGACAGGTTGTAGCAAGTCAAATATACCACACATGACAGGTTGTAGATAGTCAAATATACCACACTTGACAGGTTGTAGATAATCAAATATACCACACATGACAGGTTGTAGATAGTAAAATATACCACACATGACATGTTGTAGCAAGTCAAATATACCACACATGACAGGTTGTAGATAGTCAAATATACCACACTTGACAGGTTGTAGATAGTCAAATATACCACACATGACAGGTTGTAGATAGTAAAATATACCACACATGACAGGTTGTAGAAAGTAAAAAATACCACACATGACAGGTAGACATGACAGTAGATAGTTAAATATGACACATATTCACTCATCTGATATATGGATACTCATGAGTGTGGTTTGAGATGAATGTTGTGAATACCTTGAGTAACTAACAATGATTGTCTGAAAGAGGCTAATGAAACCAGAACATTATATACAACAATAAAAAATAGACAAACAGCTTTCTTTGGTCATGTGATAAGAGGAGAGGTGTTGGAGAACATTGTAACAATTGGAAAGATCAATGGAAGGAGATTCAAAGGTAGACCAAGAGAAATGATGCTGGATGGATTGAGACGGTGATATGGAGGAATACCATCAGCAGAGTTGATACAGAACACCAAGGACTGAGATCTGTGGAGAGACATGAAAGCCTAACCAGCAGGCAGGGCATGTGATGATCATTCACTCATCCATCCATCCACCCAACCCTTACACAAACATACTCACCCACACATCTACCCACCCATAACCCACTCACACAAACATTCACCTCCACCCACATTTAAAGAGACTAAATATGAGAGAGAGAGAGAGAGAGAGAGAGAGAGAGAGAGAGAGAGAGAGAGAGAGAGAGAGAGAGAGAGAGAGAGAGAGAGAGAGAGAGAGGTTGTGTTATGGGAGAGAGGGAGTGTATGAGAGAGAAGGAGAAGAGGCCCACAGTGGGGGAAACTCCAAGCAACACACCCTAAAACAACCCCTGACCTTTAACTCCTGCTTGCTCTCAATCAGCCGGGTCACACTGAAGTAGATGTCCTCCTTGTACTGGAAGGCTACCAGGTTTTGTTCGGCGAACGTCTTGGCGGGCCGCACAAACATCATCCAGTTGCACCTGTTCTCATCCTGGGTTTCAAAATACTTCACACCCCCGTCCGACTGCTCCAACTGCAATCAGTGCAAGACACAGACAGTATCTGGCATGGGAACTGGTGATTACACAGACAGCACAACGTCATTTGTTTAACCCCACAAGTCACTGCCCAATTATTCTGCGAGGTGAGAATTCAAGGTCAGTTGCCCTTAAAGATGCCACACAGCAAGAAGATCAAGTTTTTTCTTTATTTTAACTCCCAAAAAAAGAGCTTGTATCTCGTGGGAGGCTTTGATCCATATCCCCTATATATAAGAGGTCAGTATCTTGTGGGGGGCTTTCTTCTTTTTGTGCGTTCGTCAAGAATGTTGATTTAGATGTAATTGCATTGTGTCTGTTCACAGCAGAGCTACAATATTTGCACCTTTTGGTCGACACATCCAACTTCTTCAGGTATCTGTTGGCCAGGTTACCTTCCTGGGGTGGAGGAGCTTTGATTCAGATCCCCCATATGTGAGAGGTCAGTACCTTGACCATTCCAACTTCCAATCCCTAGACGGAAACATTAGTACCTTATCTGTATCAACTACCCAATCTTCAGGTCTAGAACATTAGTACCCTACCTGACCCAACAACCCACTCTCTAGATCTAGAACATTAGTACCCTACCTGTCCCAACAACCCACTCTCCAGGTCTAGAACATTAGTACCCTACCTTTTCCAAAAACCCACTCTCCAGGTATAAGACATTAGTACCCTACCTGTCCCAACAACCCACTCTCCAGGTCTAGAACATTAGTGCCCAACCTGTCCCAACAACCCACTCTCTAGATTGAAACATTAGTACCCTACCTGTCCCAACAAGTGAGTGAGGGAGAGAGAGTGAGGGAGAGAGAGTGTGTGTGTGTAAGAAAAAAGAGAGAGAGAATATAATTGCATCACTATTTTTTAGGTTACACAATATATATGTACAAATTTTCTCAATTTTTTACAAATTTAGTGAGAATGCTCACGTCAATCGTCAGTGTATGTGTGTGTAAAGTGTGGGAGTTTGTTCATACTAGTTTCAGTGATTATGTGAGGCATCATGTAAGTATCTAGATGTGAGGATGTGTGTGTGTGTATGTGGGGGATGTGTGTGGGGGGATGTATGTGTGGAGGGGTTGTAAGTAGGGGATATGTGTGTGTGTGTGTGGGTGAGGGATGTGTGTACAGGTGGGGGATCTTTGGATGGATGGGTGGAATTGTGTGGGTGTTGGTGGGTGGGGGTTGTGTTGGTGGGGAATGTGTATGTGGGTGGGTGGGTGGGTGGGTGGGTGAGGGATGTGTGGATGAATGGGTGTGTGGCAGTGGGGGTTGTGTGTGGGTTGAGGGATAGGTGTGGGGATGTGTGTGTGGGTGGGGGAGTGTTGGTGGGTGGGGAGATGTGACAAGAGAGTTAGTGTGTGTGAAAGAAACAAATAAAGAAAGAGAGAGAGAGTTGAGCGCATGTATGTCACATGACGTGCTGTTCCAGGTTTTTTCTTATACTCATCATTTATATTATCAATTTTACTGCCACTTGATTTTCTAACATGTACTGACAAAAATTTGTGCACTGCTTATTTCATCATGTTTATGTCAATTTTAGGAATCAACTTATTAAATCGCATCACTATTTTTTACGTTACACAATGTATGTGCATAATTTGTTCTCCATTTTTTACATTTTTGTGAGAATGCTCACGATAATCATCAGTGTATGTGTGTGTAAAGTGTGGGAGTTCATTCTCATTAGCTTTAGTGATTATGTGAGGCATCATGTATGTGTCTAGATGTGAGGATTGTGTTTGGGTTAGGGGATGTGTTTGTGGGTAGGGGTATGTGTGTGGGGTATGTGTGTGGGGGATGTGTGTGTGTGGGTTGTGAGATGTGTGTGGATGGGAGATTTGTGTGTTGGAGGAATGTGTGTGTGGATGAAGAATGTGTCTGGGTGGGGATGTGTGAGGGTCAGTGGGGGATGTGTGTGTGAGTGGGTGGGTGTTGTGTGGATGTGTGGGTGGGGGTAAGTGAATGTGTGTCTGGGGATGTGTGTAGGGGGTGTGGGGATGTGTGTATGGGTTGGGGGATGGGTGTGGCTGATGTGTACATGGATGGGGGAGGTGTGTGTGAGTGGGAGATGCGTGTGTGGGTTGGGGTGTGTGTGTGTGAGAATTTCTGGATGGGGAGTGTATGTGAGGATTGTGGGGGTGTGTGTGGGTGGGAGATGTGTGTGTGTGTGTGTGTGTGTGTGGGAGATGTATGTGTGTGGGTGGGAGAATGTGTGGGAGTATGAGATAAGTGTGTGTGAGTGGTGGATGTGTGGAATGTGTGTGTGCAGGGATGTGTGTGTGTGGGTGGTGGATGTGTGGAATGTGTGTGCAGGGATATGTGTGTGTGGGTGGGGAGATGAGTGGGTGGGTGGGGAGGTGTGTGTGAGTGGACAGATGAGTGTATGGTTGGGGCGTGTCTGGGTGGGTGAGGGATGTGTGTTTGAGATGGTGTGTTTGTGTGGGTGTTGGTGGGTAGTGGTATGTGTGGGTGTTGGCAGGTGGGGGATGTGTGGGTGTTGGCAGGTGGGGGATGTGTGTGTGGGTGGGTGGGTTGGGGAATGTGTAAAGGGTGTTGGGGATGTGTGTGTGGGTGGGGGATGTGTGGGTATGGGTGGGTCTGTGTGGGTATAGGTGCATGATGTGGGTGTGGGAGGGGGGATGTGTCACATAACATGATAATATGCATTGTTTATGCTTACAGCATTCATTTGACAATGGTTTTTTTCCCATGTGAATGTACCATGCACTGTTGATGAACGAACGATGAGTGATTGGAAGGGCTGAGAGACTAGCCTACGTGCCCAATTTGTAATCCTTTTGAAATAAAGTTCAATTCTATACAATTCAACAACCCACTCTCTAGGTCTAGAATATTTGTACCCTACCTGTCCCAACAACCCACTCTCTAAATTGAAACACTAGTACCCTACCTGTCCCAACAACCCACTCTCCAGGTCTAGAACATTTATACCCTCCTTGTCCCAATAACCCATTCTCTAGATCTAGAACATTAGGACCCTACCTGTCCCAACAACCCACTCTCTAAGTCTAGAACATTAGTACCCTACCTGTCCCAACAACCCACTCTCCAGGTCTAGAACATTTATACCCTACTTTTCCCAACAACCCACTCTCCAGATTGAAACATTTGTACCCTACATGTTCCAACAACCCACTCTCTAGATCTAGAACATTAGTACTCTACCTGTCCCAACAACCCACTCTCTAAGTCTAGAACATTAGTACCCTACCTGTCCCAACAACCCACTCTCCAGGTCTAGAACATTTATAATCTACTTTTCCCAACAACCCACTCTCCAGATTGAAATGTTTGTACCCTACATGTCCCAACAACCCACTCTCCAGATCTAGAACATTAGTACTCTACCTGTCCCAACAACCCATTCTCCAGGTCTAGAACATTAGTACCCTATCTGTCTCAACAACCCACTCTCCAGGTCTAGAACATTTGTACCCTACCTGTACTAACAACCCACTCTCTAGATTGAAAAAATAGTACCCTCCCTATCCCAACAACCCACTCTCTAGATTGAAACAGTACCCTACCTGTCCCAAAAACCCACTCTCTAGATCTAGAACATGTGTACCCTACCTGTCCCAACAACCCACTCTCTAGATCTAGAACATATGTACCCTACCTGTCCCAACAACCCACTCTCTAGATCTAGAACATGTGTACCCTACCTGTCCCAACAACCCACTCTCTAGATCTAGAACATATGTACCCTACCTGTCCCAACAACCCACTCTCTAGATCTAGAACATGTGCACCCTACCTGTTCCAACAACCCACTCTCTAGATCTAGAACATGTGTACCCTACCTGTCCCAACAACCCACTCTCTAGATCTAGAACATGTGCACCCTACCTGTCCCAACAACCCACTCTCTAGATCTAGAACATGTGCACCCTACCTGTCCCAACAACCCACTCTCTAGATCTAGAACATGTGCACCCTACCTGTCCCAAAAACCCACTCTCTAGATCTAGAACATGTGCACCCTACCTGTCCCAACAACCCACTCTCTAGATCTAGAACATGTGCACCCTACCTGTCCCAACAACCCACTCTCTAGATCTAGAACATATGTACCCTACCTGTCCCAACAACCCACTCTCTAGATCTAGAACATGTGTACCCTACCTGTCCCAACAACCCACTCTCTAGATCTAGAACATGTGTACCCTACCTGCCCCAACAACCCACTCTCCAGGTCTAGAACATGTGCACCCTACCTGTTCCAACAACCCACTCTCTAGATCTAGAACATGTGCACCCTACCTGTCCCAACAACCCACTCTCTAGATCTAGAACATATGTACCCTACCTGTCCCAACAACCCACTCTCTAGATCTAGAACATGTGTACCCTACCTGTCCCAACAACCCAGTCTCTAGATCTAGAACAAGTGTACCCTACCTGTCCCAACAACCCACTCTCCAGATCTAGAACATATGTACCCTACCTGTCCCAACAACCCACTCTCTAGATCTAGAACATGTGTACCCTACCTGTCCCAACAACCCAGTCTCTAGATCTAGAACATATGTACCCTACCTGTCCCAACAACCCACTCTCTAGATCTAGAACATGTGTACCCTACCTGTCCCAACAACCCACTCTCCAGGTCTAGAACATGTGCACCCTACCTGTTCCAACAACCCACTCTCTAGATCTAGAACATGTGCACCCTACCTGTTCCAACAACCCACTCTCTAGATCTAGAACATGTGCACCCTACCTGTCCCAACAACCCACTCTCTAGATCTAGAACATGTGCACCCTACCTGTCCCAACAACCCACTCTCTAGATCTAGAACATGTGCACCCTACCTGTCCCAACAACCCACTCTCTAGATCTAGAACATGTGCACCCTACCTGTCCCAACAACCCACTCTCTAGATCTAGAACATGTGCACCCTACCTGTCCCAACAACCCACTCTCTAGATCTAGAACATGTGCACCCTACCTGTCCCAACAACCCACTCTCTAGATCTAGAACATGTGCACCCTACCTGTCCCAACAACCCACTCTCTAGATCTAGAACATGTGCACCCTACCTGTCCCAACAACCCACTCTCTAGATCTAGAACATGTGCACCCTACCTGTCCCAACAACCCACTCTCTAGATCTAGAACATATGTACCCTACCTGTCCCAACAACCCACTCTCTAGATCTAGAACATGTGTACCCTACCTGTCCCAACAACCCACTCTCTAGATCTAGAACATATGTACCCTACCTGTCCCAACAACCCACTCTCTAGATCTAGAACATGTGCACCCTACCTGTCCCAACAACCCACTCTCTAGATCTAGAACATGTGTACCCTACCTGTCCCAACAACCCACTCTCCAGGTCTAGAACATTTGTACCCTATCTGTCCCAACTACCCACTCTCCAGGTCTATGAATTAATCACAAAAACACGTGAAGTAGAGTGTGAGCTTTACTAAAACACGATTACAAGAAACAAATTGGATGTTGTGGCCAAAGCCTTCGTCAGCACAGAACAAACAAACACAAAACTACATGAAACACACTACATGAGAATATTAAGGGTACTTCTCTGAATCTGTAACCTAGCTTGGAGTGACTGATAGACTGACACGCCTTCGACGACCATCAGTGGATTGAATTAACTTTACTCTCCAGGTCTAGAACATTTGTACCCTACCTGTCCCAACAACCCACTCTCCAGGTCTAGAACATTAGTACCCTACATGGAGGTCAACTAGGGTGAAGGGATAAGAGCGGTCACCCTCAAACATCTGGTGTGCTGATGATGAGGTAGCAGGTTCAACCCCATTACCAGTCAGCTGGACTAAAATTGTGACTTCTCTTTTTACTTGGGGATGTAAATTACAAGTACCTTAGAACTTGAAGTGGGTTTGCCTGATGGCGAGGGACACTGGTAATAGGGAAAGTTAATCCACACGCAATAATCAGTCTAGTGCACATTCCAGTAGTGGCAAGTAGTAGCACATGTATGGCCTACGCTTGAGTTCAAATAGAGCGAACATATAAAGGGGCGTTCATTTGAAATCCCTTCGTGCCACACCGCGCGTAATTGCGTACGTTGAACATGATCATGTCATAGTCATGTGATAAGTACTGACTAATGAATAAAAGAGCACGTGCTTACCGTCCCATGATGCATAGGTTCTGTTTCTGACCATTGAGAAAATGGCCGGATTGATCCAAAATCCGTCCAAAGAAGCTCAAAGTGCGGTGCTTCAGTTTCTTTCATTTGAAGGATGTCGACCAGTGGACATTCATCGAAGAATGCAAGCAGCGTACGGTAACAAATGTGTGTTGAAGACAACAATGACAGACGGCATGAATGTTTCAGAAAGGACGTCAGTTCATGACAAATCTATGGCCGGGTCAAGTGCATATTGTTGCAACAGAAAAAACCATTGCCAAATGGGTTTTTTTTGTGCTTGTTCACTTTGAACTCAAGTATAGTCTATACACACTATTTATAGTAATGATGGACTGAATTTTGAATGGGCTGTGTTTTGAAAGCGGTATGCAGGGTTACGAACTGTGACTGTAACCCTTTCGCCACTGACTTTTGAATTCAAATCAACACATGATTTTTTTTTTAAATGAACACAGCCTAATGTAATACATATAACTTCCAAGAGACAAACAAACAGCAGCAGGTACTATCAGCTGTGTATCTGCTATCATATTTGCCCTAGAGATGTTGAAAAAACTGGCATAAACCAGGCTGTAAGACTGACCATTAGTGGGAAGAACTTCCGTGTCACACTGTCCAGGGAATCAACTAACTCTCCAACAAACGGACCAAATTGGGTAAACTTTGGTATTTGTCGTTTGGCTTGCACACCCACATCTGTTGATGAAATGCAAACAATATATTGCCAATGTTTTGAGTAATACAGCAATGATGGAGGATAAATAACATCACCAGTTCTGCAGAAATGAAGCGTACAGTGAGTCTAGGCATGTAGGCAATATCTGACTGTGCTCATTCCATTGTCAGTGCAGTGTGCACAAATATTGCTGAATCGTTAATAATAACAGCAAGAACAGCAGCAGCAGCAACAAGAATAACAACAGCAAGAACAGGACCACTAGCAGCAAAAACATTAGCAGCAAGAACACAGCAACAGCAAGAACAACAGTAGGAACTACAGCAACAAGAACAACAGCAACAGCAAGAACAACAGCAACAGCAAAAACCACAACAGCAAGAACAACAGTAGGAACTACAGCAACAAGAACAACAGCAACAGCAAGAACAACAGCAACAGCAAGAACAACAACAACAACCACAGCAAGAACAACAACCACGGCATGAACAACAACAACAGGAAGAACAACAACAGCAATAAGAACAGCAGCAGCAAGAAAGACAAAAGATACAAAAGCCACAACAGCTAGAACAAGAGCAGCAAGAACAACAAGAGCAGCAAGGACAACACCAGCAGCAGCAAGAACAACAGCAAGAAGAACATAAAGGAACAAACAAACACCATAACAGAAATAACAATAACAGCAAGAACAACAGCAGCAGCAAGATCAGCAAGAACAACAACAGCAGCAATAACAACAATAACAGTTACAACAACAACAGAAGCAGCTGCAATAACAACAGCAACAAGAACAACAACAGCAAGAACAATAATAGCAACAATAACAGCAGTTACAGCAAAAACAACAAAGACAAGAAGACAAGAACAGCAGCAACAACAATAGAATGGAAACTGTGTGACACTGACTTGAGTCCCCAGGCTGAAGATGATCCTCTGGTATTCTGAATATCTGGATCTGGCAAGGGGCACTGGCCCAGGCCCGCGACATGACCATCTTGTCTGTGACTGCTGTCAGTTTGTGAGTGGGACAACATGGGTCATAGGCCTGCATACAGTCCTCACACCCTGCGTGGGGGGAAGTTTGATTAATATAAGTTAAACAATGTGTGTGTGTGTGCACGTGCGTGCATGCATGCGGGCGTGCGTGTGTGTGTGCGTATGTGTGTGTCTCCAGGAGTATGTGAGTTCCAACATGTGGGTGTGAGAGCGGTTGTTAGAATGTGTTATGTGTGAGAATGTGTGGGTGCCTATGTGTATGTGAGAGAATGTATGTGTGTCCATGTGTATGTGAGAGAATGTATGTGTGTCCATGTGTATGTGAGAGAATGTGTGAGTGTCCATGTGTATGTGAGAGAATGTATGTGTGTCCATGTGTATGTGAGAGAATGTATGTGTGTCCATGTGTATGTGAGAGAATGTGTGAGTGTCCATGTGTATGTGAGAGAATGTATGTGTGTCCATGTGTATGTGAGAGAATGTATGTGTGTCCATGTGTATGTGAGAGAATGTGTGAGTGTCCATGTGTATGTGAGAGAATGTATGTGTGTCCATGTGTATGTGAGAGAATGTGTGAGTGTCCATGTGTATGTGAGAGAATGTATGTGTGTCCATGTATATGTGAGAGAATGTATGTGTGTCCATGTGTATGTGAGAGAATGTGTGAGTGTCCATGTGTATGTGAGAATGTATGTGTGTCCATGTGTATGTGAGAGAATGTGTGAGTGTCCATGTGTATGTGAGAGAATGTGTGAGTGTCCATGTGTATGTGAGAGAATGTGTGGGTGCCTATGTCTATGTGAGAGAATGTGTGGGTGTCCATGTGTATGTGAGAGAATGTGTGGGTGTCCATGTGTATGTGAGAGAATGTGTGAGTGTCCATGTGTATGTGAGAGAATGTGTGAGTGTCCAAGTATATGTGAGAGAATGTGTGAGTGTCCATGTGTATGTGAGAGAATGTGTGGGTGTCCATGTGTATGTGAGAGAATGTGTGGGTGCCCATGTCTATGTGAGAGAATGTGTGTCTGTCCATGTCTATGTGAGAGAATGTGTGTGTGTCCATGTGTATGTGAGAGAATGTGTGGGTGCCCATGTGTATGTGAGAATGTGTGGGTGCCCATGTGTATGTGAGAATGTGTCGGTGCCCATGTGTATGTGAGAGAATGTGTGGGTGTCCATGTGTATGTGAGAATGTGTGAGTGTCCATGTGTATGTGAGAGAATGTGTGAGTGTCCATGTGTATGTGAGAGAATGTGTGGGTGTCCATGTGTAAGTGAGAGAATGTGTGGGTGCCCATGTGTATGTGAGAGAATGTGTGGGTGTCCATGTGTATGTGAGAGAATGTGTGGGTACCCATGTGTATGTGAGAATGTGTGGGTGTCCATGTGTATGTGAGAATGTGTGAGTGTCCATGTGTATGTGAGAGAATGTGTGAGTGTCCATGTGTATGTGAGAGAATGTGTGGGTGTCCATGTGTGTGAGAGAATGTGTGTGTGTCCATGTGTATGTGAGAGAATGTGTGGGTGTCCATGTGTATGTGAGAGAATGTATGTGTGTCCATGTGTATGTGAGAGAATGTGTGGGTGTCCATGTGTATGTGAGAGAATGTGTGGGTGCCCATGTGTATGTGAGAGAATGTGTGGGTGCCAATGTCTATGTGAGAGAATGTGTGTGTTTCCATGTGTATGTGAGAGAATGTGTGGGTGTCCATGTGTATGTGAGAGAATGTGTGGGTGCCCATGTGTATGTGAGAGAATGTGTGGGTGCCCATGTGTATGTGAGAGAATGTGTGGGTGCCCATGTGTATGTGAGAGAATGTGTGGGTGCCAATGTCTATGTGAGAGAATGTGCGTGTGTCCATGTGTATGTAAGAGAATGTGTGTGTGTCCATGTGTATGTGAGAGAATGTGTGGGTGCCCATGTCTATGTGAGAGAATGTGTGGGTGCCCATGTCTATGTGAGAGAATGTATGTGTGTCCATGTCTATGTGAGAGGATGTGTGGGTGCCCATGTCTATGTGAGAGAATGTATGTGTGTCCATGTCTATGTGAGAGAATGTATGTGTGTCCATGCCTATGTGAGAGAATGTATGTGTGTCCATGTCTATGTGAGAGAATGTATGTGTGTCCATGTGTATGTGAGAGAATGTGTGAGTGTCCATGTGTATGTGAGAGAATGTATGTGTCGATGTGTATGTGAGAGAATGTGTGAGTGTCCATGTCTATGTGAGAGAATGTATGTGTCGATGTGTATGTGAGAGAATGTGTGAGTGTCCATGTCTATGTGAGAGAATGTATGTGTCGATGTGTATGTGAGAGAATGTGTGAGTGTCCATGTCTATGTGAGAGAATGTATGTGTCGATGTGTATGTGAGAGAATGTATGTGTGTCCATGTCTATGTGAGAGAATGTATGTGTGTCCATGTGTATGTGAGAGAATGTATGTGTGCCCATGTGTATGTGAGAGAATGTATGTGTGCCCATGTGTATGTGAGAGAATGTATGTGTGTCCATGTGTATGTGAGAGAATGTGTGGGTGCCCATGTCTATGTGAGAGAATCTGTGGGTGCCCATATCTATATGAGAGAATGTATGTGTGTTCATGTCTATGTGAGAGAATGTGTGGGTGCCCATGTCTATGTGAGAGAATGTATGTGTGTCCATGTCTATGTGAGAGAATGTGTGAGTGTCCATGTGTATGTGAGAGAATGTGTGTGTCCATGTGTATGTGAGAGAATGTGTGGGTGCCCATGTGTATGTGAGAGAATGTATGTGTGTCCATGTGTATGTGAGAGAATGTGTGGGTGTCCATGTGTGTGAGAGAATGTGTGTGTGTCCATGTGTATGTGAGAGAATGTATGTGTGTCCATGTGTATGTGAGAGAATGTATGGGTGTCCATGTGTACGTGAGAATGTTTGTGTGTCCATGTGTATGTGAGAGAATGTGTGGGTGCCCATGTGTATGTGAGAGAATGTATGTGTGTCCATGTGTATGTGAGAATGTGTGGGTGTGAGAGAATGTGAGTGCTAACATGTGGGTGTGAGAGAATGTGAGTGCTAACATGAGGTGTGAGAGTGGGTGTTAGAATGTGTTAGGTGAGAGAACTGGATGGGTATGATTGTGTGCCTATACGACAGTGAAAGCAAAGGAGAATGTGTAAGTAGTGTAAAAGGATGTGAGTATGTGTTTATATTTATACATTGCAATTCTAAGAGAGAGAGAAAAAGATAGGGAGAGATGGAGGAAGGCAGAGAGATGGAGGAGGAAGACAGAGAGATGGAGGAGGAAGGCAGAGAGCAGAGGGAGGCAGGGAGACATAGGAGAGGAAGAAAATTAGATTCTGAGAGGGGCGGGGGTAAGGAGAAATGTAAATAAGTGGGGAGAGAGGATGGGGGAAGGAGAGGGAGAAAGAGAGGGCATGACAGATAGAGAATGGCCAAGAGTGAGAGGGTGGGGGGGGGACAGAGTGTGAGAGAGGGAGTGGGAAGGAGAGGGTGAGAGTGAGACAGAAGAGAGTGACAGAGAGAGAGAAAGAAAGAGAGAGAGAGACTATAAGGGCAAAACAGAAAAAGATAGAATGAAATTTCCAGATAACTTACACAGAGTATCTACAGATAACACACACAGCATATCTACAGATAACTAACATGACACACCAACAGATAACTCACAAAGCACACCCACAAATAACTCACACAGCACATCTACAGATAACTCACATGTCACGCCCACAGATAACTCACATGTCACGCCCACAGATAACACACACAGAACATCTATTGATAACTCACATGTCACGCCCACAGATAACACACACAGCACATCTATTGATAACTCACACAGCACACCCACAGATAACTCACACAGCACATCTACAGATAACTCACACAGCACACCCAAAGATAACTCACACAGCACATCTAAATAACTAACACAGCACACCCACAGATAACTCACACAGCACATCTACAGATAACACACACAGCACATCTACAGATAACTAACACAGCGCACCCACAGATAACTCACACAACACACCCATAGATAACTGACACAACACATAACACACAGCACATCTACAGATACTAATACGATACACCCACAAACACTCACACAACAGGTCAGGACTATAGTGATGTGTCTGGTAGTCTCTCTTTCTCTGGCTGGCCCTTGGTCCTAGCTCTACCAGCTGAAGTCTGCGACTTTTCCGCAGGACCTAGGACATGCAGACACACAAAAAAACAGTATGTCACAGAAGTCACGTCATTTTGAAACTTCCTACTCCATGCATACACTTGCTGGACTGACAGGCACGCATCAACACACTGGACGTTTATTCGCTGATGAATTTCTATAGGTTTCACCCCCTTCACTGATCCAAAAATAGATAACAGAATGCTGCTCCTTTTTGTTGCATGTCAAAAATGGGGCAGCTATCTTTAAACTGTCCTTATGCCGTCACCGTGTTCATCTGCACCATGATGTCACATGCTCAACACTCTTGGCATCCTTAATAACAATATTGACAAATTACAAGACAAGGCAATTGTAATTTCTGTCACACTTTAAAGGTCTTGATTTGAAGCCCACAATAGCTAACTAACTAGCCAACTAACTAGCCAACCAACCAACCAACCAACCAACCAACCAACCAACCAACCAACTAACTAAAATTATGGAGAAACTAACCTTGTTCATCGTCATTCCTGTTGTGGCCAGAGATGCATTCTTGTTCATCGTCATTCCTGCAGTGGCCAGGGATGCATTCTTGCTCGACTGGTTGAGCCTCAGGTTGTGGAGGCCACTAGGACCTGGCACAGACTCTACGGACAAACAATCATGACATGGTTCAGTGCTACGACTGTCAGGTTTTGTACAGGCTGCTGGCCAATATAGCTTTTGTGATGAGATGACTGCTTCTACACCTTCATAAAAATGAGGACTTTGGGTATGTTGAATCATGGTATGACATGAGGTGATCAGTATCATGGTATAAAGTGTGCGGATCAGGACCTTCATCAGGGATTTTCCTGCCCAAACTCACAGCACACTCAGAAATTTTTCAAAAATAATTTGTGCGCTCGATCACTTTAAACTCAAGCAAAGTTCAAATACACTACTTCTAGTAGTGCTGGACTGAATTTTGCATGTGGATTAGCTTTCCCTATTAACAGTAATACTCGTATTCAGGCGAACCCAGTCCGACTTCAGAGGTATTTGTAATTTATATTCCCAAGTCAAGGACGATAGGTCAACATTTTAGTCCAGCTGTCCGGTGTAGGGGTTAAACCCCTTACCTCGGCATTAGCACATCGGATGTTTAAGAACGTGTGTTCTTATCCATTCGGCCATGCTGACCTACGGGAATTAATTTTGACGACTTAGTGTGTTGAAGAGAGGCTATTTCTAGGTCAACAACCAGCAACTGTAGATGCAAGTCTACTCTCAGTCACGTGAGTTATTTCAAGACTAACTTACCAAGCACTTCCAATCCCCAACATGGAGGATAGGCATTTAAATGGTTAAGGCCTCTGGTGTGTTTATGCTTGTGGCTAATGTTTGCATTTTCCTCATGTTGGACTGGGAGTGTATGGTTCCGTCACCCTGCTACTGAGTTAAGTGCGTGGCGAGACTCTGTGAGCTGCGAATTTCATGTGAAATGCTTTTACATCTGTTTGCGGTTGTTCGTAGCGTGAACTGCATAATCGGAATAATGGTGGCCGGCTTTGTCACAAAACTGACTGGTTTTCCTTATGCAGCAATGTGTGGCTGCTGGTTTTCTAGTGACTGCCACTTCCATCGACGATGAACTGTATTTTTCGTGGAGGACTTTTGTGTTCGCATTCAGGCAGCAGCATAATGCATAGTGTACCTGTGCAGGCTGTTGGTATGTCAAGTCTCCTGTCTGTTCCTCTTTTCACATGAGGCAGTGAGGAGCATTTTGTGTGATATTCACTGGCACAGGAACGGAGCATAATGGGGATGACCTGTTGCTGTGAAGTTGGAACCGCGACTAATGACTATAACTTTCGAAGCATATCTCCAAACTGTAAAACATTCATTCAGTTTTTCTCTTCTACCCTGTGATGCAAAAGTATCCAACACTGTATATTTCAGTCTGTCCTCTTCTACCTTAGGGTACAGGAGTATGGAGCAATCTTGTTTAGAATTTCCTCTTCTATCCTGGGGTGTAGTTACCACACAGTTTTGCTTAGTCTTTCCTCTTCTACTCTAGGGTGTAGCGTGATCACAGTCTTGTTTAGTCTTTCCTCTTCTACTCTAGGGTGTAGCGTGACCACAGTCTTGTTTAGTCTTTCCTCTTCTACTCTAGGGTGTAGCGTGACCACACAGTCTTGTTTAGTCTTTCCTCTTCTACTCTAGGGTGTAGAGTGACCACACAGTCTTGTTTAGTCTTTCCGCTTCTACTCTAGGGTGTAGAGTGACCACACAGTCTTGTTTAGTCTTTCCTCTTCTACTCTAGGGTGTAGAGTGACCACACAGTCTTGTTTAGTCTTTCCTCTTCTACCCTTGAGTAATGTGTTACCTCAGTCTGCTGTGGGAGTGTTTGTGGCTCGGAGGACATGCAGTTGAACCTCCATGGAGTTGGAGATATTTTGTAAATAAACTGACCCCGACTCCCAGCTCAACCCAGTATAAAATAGTTGCCAGGAAATGCCTGGGGAAATCCAGCGTGACACGACCCATCACCCACCGGAGCGTGACACGATCCATCACCCACCGGAGTGTGACATGACCCATCACCCACCGGAGCGTGACACGACCCATCACCCACCGGATGGTGACACCACCCATCACCCACCGGATGGTGACACCACCCATCACCCACCGGAGCGTGACACGACCCATCACCCACCGGAGCGTGACACCACCCATCACCCACCGGAGCGTGACACCACCCATCACCCACCGGAGCGTGACACCACCCATCACCCACCGGATGGTGACACCACCCATCACCCACCGGATGGTGACACCACCCATCACCCACCGGAGCGTGACACGACCCATCACCCACCGAGCGTGACACCACCCATCACCCACCGGAGTGTGACACCACCCATCACCCACCGGAGCGTGACACCACCCATCACCCACCGGAGCGTGACACCACCCATCACCCACCGGATGGTGACACCACCCATCACCCACCGGGTGTTAACGGGTCTACACAACTATGGGTTTAGCACCGTATGCCTGATACAACCCAAGGCCTGGAAACAGATCTTTGAACTTTTGTTTACTTGACCAGTCTTGTTTAGTCTTTCAGATCATGTGAATTGTGAAGATCTTTCCCATCATGTGAATTGTAAAGGTCTTACCCATCATGTGAATTGTAAAGGTATTTCCCATCATGTGAATTGTGAAGGTCTTTGCCATCATGTGAATTGTGAAGGTCTTTCTTATCATATGAATTGTGAAGGTCTTTCTCATCATGTGAATTGTAAAGGTCTTTCATATCATGTGAATTGTAAAGGTCTTTCACATACTCTGACCATATATTTAAAGTCTTATCCTTGGCTATTATGATTCTGTCTTCTTTGATTTTGGGGCAACCTGTTGATGTAGGTGTTCTTTTGTGAGTGATCTCATTTGTTCTCTTGTACATTTGTTTGCTATGTTGGGTGTCATGTTGTCTTTCAGTTTCCCTGCAATTCTTCGTGCTTCTTTTACCTCTCTGAATAATTTTCAAAATGATTTCTCTGAATTTCTTCATATTATATTTTCATGGTTAATTTATTGTGTCTCTTTGTCCTTTTGTGTTAAGATGTCTTCAGTCATACCTTTCCAATGACTTATCATCTTCAATCTTAGAATAGTTGTTTCTCCAACCTGCCTGACTGAGTTCTTAGGTATTTTCCATTGCTCACTGATATCTCAAAATAGAATATCAAGATCAAACATTGCATTAAGTCTGTTCCTTGTTTCTATGTTGAGTTTTTCTTTTATCTCTTTCTAATACCTCAGTGCACACAGATCTAATTTAATGTTTCTTGGTTTGCATTTGACCTTCTTTTTTCTCATTTCCCGAAGCAGAAAGCCATAATAGGTCTATGATGAGATAGGGACATCACATTCTGTAGGTCTGAATGCACGGAGAAAATGGTGGCTGGTCTTGTCCTCTGTTGGTTGACGATGAACATAGTCACAGAACCCTCGTCCGACCATGCTTATGGCATTATCAGCCGAACTCCCTATCATTTACACTGACATTCCCACTGCCTGCATGTATCTTGCACATAACTAATCTACGAGAGGCCTTCAAATTAACATCTTAAATGTGTTTTTATTTTTTGAGGTGAATATATTCTGAAAAAGTAAATAACAAATGTTATCATTTTTCGATGTAGTCACCACTGCGTTCAATGCAATTCTTTTAGCACCGATAAAGTGCTTGAATTCCTGTAGAAAAAAATTCTCTTGGCCGCATATGTAACCACTCATGCACCACCTGCCTTAATCTTCATACGACCAAAAGGTGTTGAAACTTCCTACTTCACTCCTACACTTGCTGGAGTGACATGCATGCGCACCATACTGGACCTTCATTCGCCAATGAATTTCTATAGATTTCATACCTTCACTAATTTTTAAAAATGGATAACAGAACGCTGCTCCTCTTTGGTGCATTGTCAAAAGTGGGGCAGCCATCTTTAAACTGTCCTTTGTCATCACCATGTTCATCTGCACCATGATGTCAAGTGCTTAACACTCTTGACACCCTCAAAAACAATGTTGGCAGGTTACAAGACAAAGGCATGGTTATTGTAATTTATATCACACTTTTAAGATTTTCATTTGAAGCCCCCTCATATGATCACTGTAGCAGTCTGTATTTGGTACAGTTTTTGCAACTTTCAAGTTATTTTGAAATCGTCTGTTGATGAGGATGTAGTCAATCTGGTTTCTGATCTTCTTCTTCTTCATCCAAAATTTTTGTTTTGGACTAATTGTGTTGTGCCTGTTTACAGCAGAGCTGTGATATTTCCGCCTTTCACTGACACATCTGATTCTTCCAGTATTTGTTGACCAAGTTAACATCCTGTGGTGTTTCAGATTTTATTGTAAGGACTCTTCCATACCAACAATCTTCTTGGATGTTATTGATGCCAGGTGTTTCAACAATCATTTATTGCTGTTTTGCTCAATCTAAAAGTCTGCATTCGCTTTCATTAGTTAGTTGCAATTCCTTTACTTGATGTAGCAGTCAACCCCAGCATTGTTTGGCTGTTTGTGATTCCTGGGCAAGTTTACATCCAGTAGTTTGCCACTACTTTCTGAATGACCGCACCCATATCATTTCATTAAAGAAAACCCAATGCAAGATGGTCTGCTGCCAAATTGCTTGCAGCTGTGTTTTGAATGCAGTATGCAGGATTACGAACTGCACCTGTAACCCCTTCTCTGCAGAGCCAGCTCTTTCTTTACACTCCCCTAATCCATTACTACCGACAGTGCAATCATCTTGTTGGTTTCCACTTTTAGCCTTATTGTATTCCACCATATCTATTCCTGACTCTGTGCTTCTTGTCTGGTCTTTCTGACCCCGGACCACCAAGATACCAACTGTTCAGTAAATCACTGAACACAGCCTAAAGTTGTACTTGTGTGGTCTCTCCGATCCCTGGACCACCAAGATACCAACTGTTCAGTAAATCACTGAACACAGCCTAAAGTTGTACTTGTGTGGTCTCTCTGACCCCTGGACCACCAAGATACCATCTGTTCAGTAAATCACTGAACACAGCCTAAAGTTGTACTTATGTGGTCTCTCTTACCCCTGGACCACCAAGATACCAACTGTTCGTTAAATCACTGAACGCAGCCCAAAGTTATACTTGTGTGGTCTCTCTGACCCCTATACCACCAAGATACCAACTGTTCAGTAAATCACTGAACACAGCCTAAAGTTGTACTTGTGTGGTCTCCCTGACCTCTGGACCACCATGATACCAACTGTTCAGTAAATCACTGAACACAGCCTAAAGTTGTACTTGTGTGGTCTCTCTGATCCCTGGACCACAAAGATACCAACTGTTCAGTAAATCACTGAACACAGCCTAAAGTTGTACTTGTGTGGTCTCTCCGATCCCTGGACCACCAAGATACCAACTGTTCAGTAAATCACTGAACACAGCCTAAAGTTGTACTTGTGTGGTCTCTCCGATCCCTGGACCACCAAGATAACATCTGTTCAGTAAATCACTGAACACAGCCTAAAGTTGTACTTGTGTGGTCTCTCTGACCCCTGGACCACCAAGATACCAAGTGTTCAGTAAATCACTGAACACAGCCTAAAGTTGTACTTGTGTGGTCTCTCCGACCCCTATACCACCAAGATACCAACTGTTCAGTAAATCACTGAACACAGCCTAAAGTTGTACTTGTGTGGTCTCCCTGACCTCTGGACCACCATGATACCAACTGTTCAGTAAATCACTGAACACAGCCTAAAGTTGTACTTGTGTGGTCTCTCTTACCCCTGGACCACCAAGATACCAACTGTTCAGTAAATCACTGAACGCAGCCCAAAGTTATACTTGTGTGGTCTCCCTGACCTCTGAACCACCATGATACCAACTGTTCAGTAAATCACTGAACGCAGCCCAAAGTTATACTTGTGAAGCTGAGGAGAAACGGCTGACAAAACATATGCCTTGATTCAAACTCACCTCCCATGTCAATTGTAGTATTCCGTATGGCCGAGTTGATAGTCTGACCACTAGACACGGCCGCACTCTGGCAGTTCACCATCTCCCTCGTCTCCATGGCAACAGGGTGAAGTGTGGTCAGGTCACTGCTGTCCAGGGTGGAGTCCATGATGACCTCACCAGAGGTGACGACCCCTGACCCTTGCATTGTGGAGTGGAGGGACGTGGAGTGGAGAGACTGATCATCGTCAATGTTGTTGGAGGTGTCCATATATGTCGGGCTTCCTGCAATCATCAGATGACAAAGTACACAGCAGTATGTGTCTGTGTGTGTTTATGTGTATGTATTGGGGCATCTATAAATGTATGTATATGTATGTGTCTGTGGTAATGAAGCTGAGTGTGTGTCTGCATTTATGTATTTGTGTTTATGAATATGTGCACATCTGTATGTCTATGTTGGTGTGTCTGTATATGTAAGTGTATGCATCTGTGTTTAAATATGTGTTTATGAAATGAGGCTACAATTATGTATCAATATGAATACAGCCTAGAATTTCTATATTGTTAACTTGTAGTAGGAAGATATTAGCACAAGAAATTATGCATTTTGTTAATGAACTATGGACAGATAACATAAAAAAGTATGTTATGTTAATGTACAGTGGGCAGATAAACATAAGTATACATTATGTTAATGTACAGTGGACATATAACATAAGAAAGTATACATTATGCTAATGTAAAGTGGACAGTAACATAAGAAATAATATGTTATGTTAATGTACAGTGGACATATAACATAAGAAAGTATATGTTTTGTTAATGTACAGTGGACAGATAACATAAAGTATACATTATATTAATGTACAGTAGACAGATAACATAAGAAAGTATATGTTTTGTTAATGTACAGTGGACAGATAACATAAGAAAGTATATGTTTTGTTAATGTACAGTAGACAGATAACATAAGAAAGTATCCATCCATCCATCATCCATCATGTGCCATGCCGGTAAGCGTGGGCGGTCATGTTCTGCCATCTCACCCGATCACCAGAGTCGTGGATCAGCTCCGTGTTTCTGTCTCGACTATGCCACAAGGCCAAGCCATCCAGGTACTTGCTTCTAGGTCTTCCCCTTGGTCTGTTCCCCTCGATCTTACCAGTTGTCACCAAATTCTCCAATCCATTTCTTCTCATAACATGTCCAAAAAATTTTGACTGTCTACGTCTAATTTCTCTAATCAATTTACGATCTTCATTTGTTTCTTGTAGGACTTGTTCATTGGTTTTTCTGTCTGTCCATGGTATTCTTTGCATTTTCCTCAGAAACCACATCTCTACAGCCATCAGCTGTATATGTTATGTTAATGTACAGTGGACAGATACAACCAGAAATAATACATTCAGCCAATGAGCTGGCCAGTAGAAAGGCATGACTATCCATGGCATGTCACCTGATGATGATGAATATCTGTCTGTCTGTATATACCTGGACATGTGTGTCTCCATGTGTGTATGTGACTGTCTCTGTGTCAGTGTGTGTGTTTGTGCGTCTGTGAATATGTGTGTGAGTGGATAGAATGCTACCACTGGCTGGAGTACAGAGCATTCAGTCTAAATCTTGTGCAATGTCCACAGAAGGTTATGCTATGGAAACATCAAGAAAACTACAACAATAAATTGTGTGAGTGCTTACGATGTTGGTGATACTCAATGTCCTCCTGGGTTGTGTCGCACTCAGCCACTTCTTCTAGGTCTTGTTTCTGATGAGAAAACAAGTCAATGAGAACCTTGTGCATACAGGAGAAATTCTAGCAGATTATGACACATTGCTTGATTCACTGGCAACACAGTTAGTTAGTTAGTTGGGGTTCTAACTTCACGGCAAAGGGTCGCCCCATTATGCTCCATCCCTGTGTCAGTGAAGATCACACAAAATGATCCTGATTGCCCCATGTGAAAAGTGGGACAGACAGGAGTCTTGACAAACCAACAGCCCGCACATGTATACTGAGCATAATGCCGCTGCCAGAAGGCCAACACAAAAGTCCACCATGATACATATAGTTCATCGTCGATGCAAGCAGCAGTCACCAGGAAATTGGCAGTCACAAGAAAACCAGCAGCCACACATAACTGCATAAGGCAACCCAGTTAGTTCAGCAATCCGCCGGCCGCCATTTTTTCTGAACATGAGTTCACACTACAAACAACCACGGACAGATGTAAAAGCACTCCACACAAAATGCACAGCTCACAGTGTCGCTCCATGCACTCAACTCAGTAGCAAAGCAACACAGTATTATCATCAACACAAATGTGAAAGATATTTCAAAAGACTGTTAGGTTCCAAATTGCTGTTATATAGCCATGGATGCAGAGTTGGGGTGAGCACCCAACCTTGCAAAATACTCCATGGCTTTACATTCACCACCTCTGGCAGGAAAAGTCCAACTCCTGCCCTTCATGTGGCAGGACTGTTTTACCTAACAGGAGATGGGGCGGCGGCGAGTCTACTGGCAGCAAACATCCTAATCTATGCCTTCACCTGGTGGAACTGTTTTACGTAACAGGAGATGGGGCGGCGGCGAGTCTCTGGCAGCAAACATCCTAATCTATGCCTTCACCTGGTGGAACTGTTTTACGTAACAGGAGAAGGGGCAGTGGCGGCGAGTCTCTGGCACCGTAAATAAACCAGACTGCTCTAGACGTGTATGTACATACATACATACATACATGTGCAGACACGTGTGTACATACATACATATCTAAACTCCAGTAAGACCACACCTACTCCAAGAAAGGAAAGGTGCCGAAGAAAGAGGCAACCAGCCAGGAGGTGGACCTCAGAAATCAGGATGCCACACATCACGCCATGGGATATGTCAATTACTGCAGCCAATGAAAGAAAAAGAAAAATGAAAAGGCTTGTATCGGGACAAAGTTCTGCTGCACAAAAAATGGATGATCTGGCAATATGAATTAATAAATGTTGGTTGCATCTGGAATAAACTTCTGTCCACATCACCAGGTCATAACACAATGAATATGCATGTGTTAAAAGTGTTGCAGATCCTTTACAGTATGTTGCAGTCAAAAGCAGCAATCTTTACTGTTGTGATCTCTTGGCATGTTTACGTTCAGTAGTTTGCCAATACTTTTTGAACGAACGGCACCCATACCATTTCGTAAAAACCCAACGCAATGCGGTCTGCTGCTAAATCACACACAGCTGTTTTTCGAACGCGGGTATGCGGGATGATAAACTGCATCTGTACTGTAACCACTTTGCCATGGAGCCAACATGTGTAGATCTCCAATTATCACCAACCTAATCAATGGATCTCAGCACCTCCAACAATCATCAACTCAATCTATGAAAACCTGACCACTGCTAAAGATAGTACTGGGCTGTCAAAAGAGACAAATCTTCAACACTGGCAGAGCAACAAGAGTTCCCCTTCCTTACCCTAACCAAAAAGGCGGGCCTACCTCAATTTTCGGCATCACCATGAAATCATGGCTGGACGAAGTGGACTGGCCCAGTGAACCCACACCTGAACCCCCGACTCTCTCACGGATGTTCAACATGGCTGCCATGGTGGATGTGCTGACTTCTGCTGCATTACTACTTCCTGAGGTGAAGGTCGATGGCATAGCACTGAGCTGCACTACAGTGTAGGAGTGACTGGGCTGGGAAGACTGAGACAGACATAATGAAACAGATGGGTTGTCATTCCTCAAACAAAGATCAGTTTGCTGGTTAACAGAATAACAAGTTATCAACTTAGCTCAGCAATATCCATCATGTTCATCTACTGTTTCATTGTCCTTCTTTCTCTGTGTACACCGCCAGGTGTCAATTTGAATATATTGACAGAAAGCAGTCGTCAACTTGAGGTTGTTGACATCTTCATAAAAACTGTCCTCAAATGGAACGGACGTAGGCCAAAACAATTTTCCCTGTTCTGTATATGGATACTTCTGCGACAAAAGTTAAGCCGTATTTTATTAACTCCACAGCTATATTCATCATATCTCCTATCTTCAGCTTGCTGAAGCAGTGGTATCTCAGTCTGTTATGTCCTTTTATGTCTAAAGATTGTTACTTGTTCACTTATGTGAAGTTGGTCAGGTGCATCATCTGTCTGGTGGCCTGCGTGCCCTCATTCCCACTTGGTTCTAAAGCTGCTTCTGATCAATCTCTTGGCCTCATCATAGGTTATGTCTATATTAGGTTGAAGTAGTTTTCCACCTTTCCTTGCTGATTTTTCGGCCTCTTCATTTTGTATGGTTGAGACAAGAACACTGAGCTGATCCATGAATCTGGTGATCGAGTGAGATGGCAAAACATGACCACCCATGCTTACAGGCTTTGCACATGATGATGATGATGATCAACGTGCACCCTGGTAATGATTTGGAAAAGGGGAGAAAAAAGTAACAATAATAATTTGTTTAATGATAATACGCAGAATATGATTAGAATAATGATTATAGATTATATAATAATGACTGTTTTGAATCATGGCTATAATGATCATTCTTGGGAGCAAGGCAATGATTGAGATCATGATAATAATCATAAAAACAGCAGTAATGACAAAACAATTAGTTTAAGTACGCTCTTTACCAGTGGTAGAAGTGAAGAACTTTCCGCTGCTTCAGAAGTTTCCAGACTGAGCGTGGACTGGCTAACGGTGCAATCCGATGGCGACATCACCCGCTGGACCGTCAGCAGCCGATGTTCAGAGTCGTACACCAACTGATAGCCCTGCCAAAACAACCCAAGGAAATCATTCAGTGCTTTGATATTTCTTTGATGCCATAAAATATGCCAAATTTCAACTGTTTTGCAATCTTCTATATCATAACAGGTGCCAAATTGCAACTGTTTTACAATTTTCGATATCATAACATGTGGCAAATTTCAACTGTTTTACAATCTTTGATATCATTAAATGTGCCAACTATCAACTGTTTTACATTCTTTGAGAAAACTATCATGAAATGTGCCATTCAGAGTGTCTGATAGATGATCTCCCTTGCTTATCATATCTGCCATGTCCCATTTTGCTCCCTTTTGACACCACTTCCTGACAAAACAGAAGCAGCGCTTTTTCTGTACATAGACAGTGGACTGAATCACTGTGGAGAGTCACCTTTACCTTCATTCCGGGACATGCAGGAGTTGAGGGAAATGAAAGAGCTGATAAACTTGCTGGCTCTGCATCCCCTGCAGATGGCCAGCCCTTGGAACGTGCCGATGTCATTAATGCTCTTAGAGAGAAATGGAGAACAAAGGACTTTGATGCCAGTGAATCCACATTGCTGTCTATAATGAGTGACTCTGGAGTAAGAACTGGCCAGACATGACAGGCACATCGGCAGAATGAGGAGCCTCATCAAGCAACACAGAACTGGCACTATTAGCTGCCGGATACTGATGCATGTGTTGGAGGGGGAGGATCTGAACACCTATGGACTTGTCCAGAATGCAAGGTTGATACCCCAATAGATAACAGAGGGGATATGGTGTGGGCAACGAAATTACTGTTTGTTGCATGGTGACACATCTCTGAATGAATCTTCACAATAACAGTTGTTAGAGTGGGAAATCAAGTAAATAACTGTTGTAAACAACAAAGATAAGGGCAGGTTCAACATCAAGTTACCCAGCATGCAACAGCAACAATCAACACCCACACCCTTTGACTTCTACTGGGAGAAACTAAACACGTATGAACTTGTCCGCAGTGCAGTCATGGTGATTCTTCATCATAAATCATACACCACTACCTGGCATGTCTCACCTGCGGCAAGGTGCTGCTGTCTGCTGCCGGAGCGGCAATCAACTGAGCTGCTGCGTTGACCGCTGCCTGGTTGTCCACGGCCATCTGCTGCATGTTTGAGTAGGAGGGTGTAGCTTCACTGTTGTCCTCCATGTCCTGGTAGTCATGTCCTGTGGGCTCCTGCTCAAAAGTGGAATGTGCTGGGACCTGATAGGACCTGTTACTCTGTGTCTGCATCTGTATCACACCTGAAGTTAACGAGCAAGTTAACATATACATACATACATACATACATACATATGCATATACACACATAACAGTAAGTAAAGATAGTTAACATGTACAAAACAGTAAGTAAAGATAGTTAACGACTTCACATTACCTTCACACTTGCCTTCAAAACCTTTCACTTTAGCCTAATAAGCTGTTGTCTCAATCTCCGTTAAATGGCCTGACGAGGATGTTTTTTGTTTTGTGTTCTTATTCAACATTCCATTGTCACATTCAACATCAGCCTGGTGTTTTATTATAGCTTCATTTGCCACAGATATTATACATGGTCTGTTGTGGGAAGATTGTCACATGTTGACATTTCAGCCAGGCAGCAGTGCGTATGTCCTATTGTTTATAATTTCCAACTGTCCGGTGACTTGTACCATATCCAACGTACAGCATGGGGTCCTCCTACTTTCTGCTGCAGAAGAAATTACTGTCATGTTACATAAAAACTATCCTCTCATCATGAAGGTGACAGCAGTGCAGTCATGGCATTTTAAAGATGTAATACCATGGCATGTAAATGACAGCAGTGCTGTCATGATGTCTTCTTCTTCTTCTTCTTCTCCTCCTTCGTTAATCAGGAGTCTTTTTTCGGATGTGATTGTGCTGTGCCTGTTTACAGAGGAACTGTGATACTGCACCTTTAGGCCGACACATAAGACTTCAGCAGGCGTTTGTTGACTGGGTTAACCTTCCCGGGATCATGTCTGATAATTGTCATCTTATGTCACAGAGGTGGCAGCAGTGCAGTCATGACATTTGAAATCTGTACCACCATGTCATGTAAGTAACAGCAGTGCTGTCATGATGTCTGAAAATTGTCTTTTCCCGCCACAGAGGTGACAGTATTGCAGTCATCATGTTCTAAAATTGTCCTCTCATAAGATGGAAGTGACAGCAGAGCTGTAGGACATAAAGAGACAGTAGTGCTGTCATTGTGTTCTAAAACTAGCCTTCCATCAGGGAAGTGACAGAAGTGACTTCTTATCTGAAAATTGTCCTTTCATCATGGAGATGACATTGATGCTGTCATATTACCTGAAAATTCTCTTATGTTTTACTGTCCCCTCGTGTCATCTGAACTTAAAAATTGTCCTATTATCTTATGGGGGTGACAGCAGTGTCATAACTGTGAAAACTGTCCTCTATGCCATCTTACCATAAACTGTCGTCTTGTGTCATCTTACTTGAACATTGTCCTCTTACATAATAGGGGTGACAGCAATACCATCATCTTACCTGAAAACTGGCCTCTCATGTCGTGGAAGTGGCGGCCATCCATCTGGCCCTGCTGTAGCCCCTGCAACGATGCCCTGTCTTGGGAATCTGAGGTACTTGCCAGCGACATGGATCCCTGACCCCCTTGCATAGCCAGTGCCTCCTGGCCTCCCAAGCTGACAGCAGCTGGAAGGAATCCACTCTGGTCAGGCTGGACCCACATCTGCTGCTGCTGCTGCTGGGACCCCAGGCTTACTGATACTCCAGAGCTGCTGATAAAACATGGGTACAGATACTTATTTCACATATACTATTCTGATAAAACATGGGTACAGATACTTATTTCACATATACTATTCTGATAAAACATGGGTACAGATACTTATTTCACATATACTATTCTGATAAAACATGGGTACAGATACTTATTTCACATATACTAAGTCATAGGTCTGCAGAGTGAAGTTATAAGTTCTTTTCCTCTTTACACGTTTTAACCCAGCTCGCTAATTTTTAACAAATAACATCAACTATGAAAACTAAACCCTATGGTGATTTGGTTATCCGGATACCACATCAAAACTGTCTTATTCAGACATTCCATTGAGCTCAATCTTATTCAGAGACATTCCATTGAACTCAATCTTATTCTCAAACATTCCACTGAACTCAATCTTATTCACAGACATTCCATTGAACTCAATCTTATTCACAGACATTCCATTGAACTTAATCTTATTCACAGACATTCCATTGAACTCAATCTTATTCTCAAACATTCCACTGAACTCAATCTTATTCACAGACATTCCACTGAACTCAATCTTATTCACAAACACGCCATTGAATTCAATCTTACAGACATTCCACTGAATTCTTCTTCTTCTTCTCTTCTTCTTCTTCTTCTGCGTTCATCCAGAGAGTTTTTTCGGACATGACTGAATTATGCCTGTTTACAGCAGAGCTGCGTTCTTGCGCTGTTAGGCTAACACATCCGACGTCTGCGGGCATTTTTTGACCGGGTTAACCTTCCCGGCTCCCACTGAACTCAATCTTACAGACATTCCATTGAACTAAATCTTACAGGCATTTAATTGAATTCAATCTAACTCACGGACATTCCACTGAACTCAATCTTACTCACATACATTCCATTGAACTCAATCTTACAGACTTTCCACTGAACTCAATCTTACAGACATTCCATTGAACTTAATCTTACAGAAATTCCATTGAACTCAATCTTACAGGCATTCCACTGAACTCAATCTTACAGACATTCCATTGAACTCAATCTTACAGGCATTCCATTGAACTCAATATTACAGACATTCCATTGAACTCAATATTACAGACATTCCACTGAACTCAGTCTTACAGACATTCCATTGAACTCAATATTACAGACATTCCACTGAACTCAATCTTACAGACATTCCACTGAACTCAATATTACAGACATTCCACTGAACTCAGTCTTACAGACATTCCATTGAACTCAATCTTACAGGCATTCCATTGAACTCAATATTACAGACATTCCATTGACTTCAATCTTACAGACATTCCACTGAACTCAATCTTACAGATATTCCATTGAAATTCAATCTTACTCACAGACATTCCATTGGGGTGGGGTATGCACAAAAAGTGACTAGACAGATATGGTGGCTGGACATAGAAATGATCACTAAGGTACACAATTAGGCAAATAAGAGTGATACTGACAGCAGCAGGATATTGTAAAACACAACTGAGACAAAAAAGTTGTGTTTTCTCCACATCTTAATGTAATTATTTTCTCTTCATTTTGTATTGCAAAATTAGGGCATCTTGGTATCTCAATGATTTGACAAGAAGAGCCAAAAATCCTTCCCTTGTGAAGAATCAGCGCATGGCTTCCTGTGTTGAGTTGAACCGACATCACAGCTGTCAGGACATTCCCATACGTGCTCCGTCCTCATCCACAACAGCCAATGAAGAGTCCAAATACTAATGTCAGATGCCATCTGGACTTTCCTTGGAGTTTTGAGTGTGGGCCAGATCCTCTGGTCACCCCCTGCAGCACCATTCTCTCCAAGCCGTGATGATCTACCAGTTCTTCTGTACTATACACACAATTCTAAACAGCCACAACCACGTCTGCCTTATCATGCACCAATACTCCACCAAGAGGTGCAAACCCAGCCAATCTGTCCATCTGCTCGTTTCCCACTACCACACCAGCATGTCCTGAGTAAAAAATATCCAACAGATGCTCTCTATTTTTTAATTGTTGAATAAAGCCTGCCACTCTGTCTGAAGCATACCTGTCTTCACCTTTCCCATCATAATTTGTTAGTCTTACAATTATGACATGTGTGTGCTGTCTTCCAGCCAGCTTCATGTGTGACATGCACAAACACTGATCTCCCAAGGAAACAATGAGTTTATTGTGAGAAAATTACATTCTAAGAAAGAGTGAAAAGTAACCATATGCATACCTGCTTCCCTGGACAGACGAGGATGTTATAACACTACCTCCATCAACTCTGTTCCCCAGACAACCTCCTCCACCACCAGCACCACCAAGAGAAGGATGATGCAGTCCAACAGCTGAGGCAACACTCATGATGCTGCCGGCATCCACCAAGTTGGATGCCTGATTGAGAACATGCTGCTGATGATGATGCAGATGCCGATTATGCTGCTGATGCTGGCTGACTAGAAGCTGCCCATTGGCTCCGCTGATGATGCTCGTTGGAACAGCATTTAAGGTCATGATCTCACCTCCACTGATGATGCCTCCTTGATTAACTGACATTGGCAAATTCAGTGAAGAGGGAAGAAGGCCCTGGAAATTTCCGGAAGCCACAGCTCGACTAACTGCAGCTCCAAGTGCCTGGATGAGTCCTGATGCTGATGAGTTGATCCCGTTGTTATCGTTATTATTGAAGTTTATAATACCGCCACTGCTACCAAGACTTTGCGTGTCGATAATTCCGTTGGAACTGATCTCATTTGAATGCAGCACAGCCCTGCCATGTGACCTGACAACATTCTGGAAGTTCAGCTGCTGACGCTGTGAATGAAGTTGTTGCTGCTGCTGGTGTTCTGCTAGGCTGACTGCCTCCATGATAACTGGATGAGAGGCACCATGAAGTCCCTGTCCGCTACCACAATCTGCCGCACTGCTGATTATAACATTGCCATTAGACAGTGCCAGATTTAAATTGCCATCACTTGTGGTGGTGATGTTGCTGGAAATGCTGTTCAATGTTGTGCCGGAACTAAAATGAATGCCACTCATCCTCAGCGCGTCAAGGTCAGCTGTACTCAGTGGTATCAGGATGGCATTCTCTGCCTGGCCGACAGAATGCAGGTGGTTACTAGAATTTGCTGATGATGAGGAGGATGATGGCAATGCTCCAACACTGATATTATTATTATTATTAGTGTTACCCTGTAACATATTCTGATGGCGTCGACCCTCCGCCATTCTCTCAAACTTGTTTCAAATCAATTCCTTTTATGAAAAGAACTCACAAAAGAAGCAACTGTCTCTTCCTTCATTTTGTGACATCTGAAAAAAAAAAAAAATTTACAATATTTTGAATATCAATCATGCTCTATAACAGAGTTGGGAAATATACGGCCTGAGGAGGGAATAAGGCCCGCAAAATCATTTGGTTGCGGCCCTGCCAAGGCAACCGCAGACAAAACTTGAAATTCAATCAATCTTCTATAAACGTTAAATAAGCAATGATGAATTTCCCAGTCTGAGGAGACATGCATTGAAATATGCATCTGTGTTCAGAACAGCTGTGAGCAGTTCTTTTCAAAACTTACCATCGCAAAGAGTTAACTGTGCTCCAGACTGACAGACACAAACCTGATCTCCAGACTGACCAATACAAACCTGATCTCCAGACTGACCAATACAAACCTGATCTCCAGACTGACCAATATAAAACTGATCTCCAGACTGACCAACACAAACCTGATCTCTAGACTGACCAATACAAACCTGATCTCCAGACTGACAGACACAAACCTGATCTCCAGACTGACCAATACAAACCTGATCTCCAGACTGACCAATACAAACCTGATCTCCAGACTGACAGACACAAACCTGATCTCTAGACTGACCAATACAAACCTGATCTCCAGACTGACCAATACAAACCTGATCTCCAGACTGACCGACACAAACCTGATCTCCAGACTGACCGACACAAACCTGATCTCCAGACTGACAGACACAAACCTGATCTCTAGACTGACAGACACAAACCTGATCTCTAGACTGACCAATACAAACCTGATCTCCAGACTGACCAATACAAACCTGATCTCCAGACTGACAGACACAAACCTGATCTCCAGACTGACCGACACAAACCTGATCTCCACACTGACAGACACAAACCTGATCTCCAGACTGACCAATACAAACCTGATCTCCAGACTGACAGATACAAACCTGATCTCTAGACTGACCGACACAAACCTGATCTCCAGACTGACAGACACAAACCTGATCTCTAGACTGACCGACACAAACCTGATCTCCAGACTGACCGACACAAACTTGATCTCCAGACTGACCAATATAAAACTGATCTCCAGACTGACAGACAAAAACCTGATCTCTAGACTGACCGACACAAACCTGATCTCCAGACTGACAGACACAAACCTGATCTCCAGACTGACCGACACAAACCTGATCTCCAGACTGACCAACACAAACTTGATCTCCAGACTGACCAAAAAAAACCTGATCTCCAGACTGACCAATATAAAACTGATCTCCAGACTGACAGACACAAACCTGATCTCCAGACTGACCGACACAAACCTGATCTCCAGACTGACAGACACAAACTTGATCTCCAGACTGACAGACACAAACCTGATCTCCAGACTGACCGACACAAACTTGATCTCCAGACTGACCAAAAAAAACCTGATCTCCAGACTGACCAATATAAAACTGATCTCCAGACTGACAGACACAAACCTGATCTCCAGACTGACCAATATAAAACTGATCTCCAGACTGACCGACACAAACTTGATCTCCAGACTGACCAAAAAAAACCTGATCTCCAGACTGACCAATATAAAACTGATCTCCAGACTGACAGACACAATCCTGATCTCCAGACTGACCAATACAAACCTGATCTCCAGACTGACTGACACAAACCTGATCTCCAGACTGACTGACACAAACCTGATCTCCAGACTGACTGACACAAACCTGATCTCCAGACTGACAGACACAAACTTGATCTCCAGACTGACCAATACAAACCTGATCTCCAGACTGACCAATACAAACCTGATCTGCAGACTGACCGACACAAACTTGATCTCCAGACTGACCAAAAAAAACCTGATCTCCAGACTGACCAAAAAAAACCTGATCTCCAGACTGACCAATATAAAACTGATCTCCAGACTGACAGACACAAACCTGATCTCCAGACTGACAGACACAAACTTGAACTCCAGACTGACAGACACAAACCTGATCTCCAGACTGACCGACACAAACTTGATCTCCAGACTGACCAAAAAAAACCTGATCTCCAGACTGACCAATATAAAACTGATCTCCAGACTGACCGACACAAACTTGATCTCCAGACTGACCAAAAACAACCTGATCTCCAGACTGACCAATATAAAACTGATCTCCAGACTGACAGACACAAACTTGATCTCCAGACTGACCAATACAAACCTGATCTCCAGACTGACTGACACAAACCTGATCTCCAGACTGACTGACACAAACCTGATCTCCAGACTGACTGACACAAACCTGATCTCCAGACTGACAGACACAAACCTGATCTCCAGACTGACCAATACAAACCTGATCTCCAGACTGACCAATACAAACCTGATCTCCAGACTGACCAATACAAACCTGATCTCCAGACTGACAGACACAAACCTGATCTCCAGACTGAGACACAAACCTGATCTCCAGACTGACCAATATAAAACTGATCTCCAGACTGACCAATATAAAACTGATCTCCAGACTGACCAATATAAAACTGATCTCCAGACTGACCAATATAAAACTGATCTCCAGACTGACCAATATAAAACTGATCTCCAGACTGACCAATATAAAACTGATCTCCAGACTGACAGACACAAACCTGATCTCCAGACTGACAGACACAAACCTGATCTCCAGACTGACCAACACAAACCTGATCTCCAGACTGACCAATATAAAACTGATCTCCAGACTGACCGACACAAACCTTATCTCCAGACTGACCAATACAAACCTGATCTCCAGACTTACCAACACAAACCGGATGTCCAGACTGACCGACACAATCCTGATCTCCAGACTGACCAACACAAACCTGATCTCCAGACTGAGACACAAACCTGATCTCCAGACTGACCAACATAATCCTGATCTCCAGACTGACCGACACAAACCTGATCTCCAGACTGACCAACACAAACCTGATCTCCAGACTGACCAACACAATCCTGATCTCCAGACTGACCAACACAAACCTGATCTCCAGACTGACCAATATAAAACTGATCTCCAGACTGACCAACACAAACCTGATCTCCAGACTGAGACACAAACCTGATCTCCAGACTGACCAACATAATCCTGATCTCCAGACTGACCGACACAAACCTGATCTCCAGACTGACCAACACAAACCTGATCTCCAGACTGACCGACACAAACCTGATTTCCAGGCTGACCGACACAAACCTGATCTCCAGACTAACCGACACAACCTGATCTCCAGACTGACCAACACAGACTTGATCTCCAGACTGACAGACACAATCCTGATCTCCAGACTGACCAACACAAACCTGATCACCAGACTGACTGACACAATCCTGATCACCAGAATGACCGAAACAAACCTGGAAGAGCAGTTGCTAGTAGCAACATCACCAACACTAGCTCACTTCCCACTTCTTACCAAAGAGAATCAGTTCCGGCCAGTACAGCACAGGTGAGTTAAGTAAATATTTCACTAATACAGCTGTCTAACTTTTACATTGATGTTTTTTTTTAAGCTGCATATCCCTTATAGGACCTGCAATCAACACCAGCACTTTTCAGCTGCTTTTGATTTTCTTGGCAAGATTACACTCAGTAGCTTGCCATTGCTTTCCTAGTGACCGGCTCACATACCCTGAAAGTAACCAACGCTACACGATCCGCTGCCGAATCTCGCACAGCTGTGTTCCTAGCGTGAATATAAAGGATTACGGAGAAAGTCGTTATCTCCTTCACCAGGGAGACCGGCTGGTAATGTTGTATAGCCCATAAATAATGTTAGAAATATCCAAATGGTCCTTCACGGAAAAAAGATCCCCTCCCCCTCCCTGGGTTCTATAAAATAACCTGAACGGAAATAAAAAATGTCAGTTATATTTGGTAGATATGGAGGGATCTGTAGAAGGTGGCAACAGATAGAACGGCTTGGTCTGGGTTGGTTGAGGATCTATGCACCAATGGGGGATCCAGTGCAGGAGATGGCAACAGATAGAATGGCCTTGGTTGAGGATCTATGTACCAATGGGGATCCAGTGCAGGAGATGGCAACAGATAGAATGGCCTGGTCTGGGTTGGTTGAAGATCTATGTACCAATGGGGGATCCAGTGCAGGAGATGGCAACAGATAGAATGGCATGGTCTGGGTTGGTTGAAGATCTATGTACCAATGGGGGATCCAGTGCAGGAGATGGCAACAGATAGAATGGCCTGGTCTGGGTTGGTTGAAGATCTATGTACCAATGGGGGATCCAGTGCAGGAGATGGCAACAGATAGAACGGCCTGGTCTGGGTTGGTTGAAGATCTATGTACCAATGGGGGATCCAGTGCAGGAGATGGCAACAGATAGAACGGCCTGGTCTGGGTTGGTTGAAGATCTATGTACCAATGGGGGATCCAGTGCAGGAGATGGCAACAGATAGAACGGCCTGGTTTGGGTTGGTTGAGGATCTATGTACCAATGGGGGATCCAGTGCAGGAGATAGCAACAGATAGAACGGCCTGGTCTGGGTTGGTTGAAGATCTATGTACCAATGGGGGATCCAGTGCAGGAGATGGCAACAGATAGAACGGCCTGGTCTGGGTTGGTTGAGGATCTATGCACCAATGGGGGATCCAGTGCAGGAGATGGCAACAGACAGAATGGCCTGGTCTGGGTTGGTTGAGGATCTATGTACCAATGGGGGATCCAGTGCAGGAGATGGCAACAGATAAACCGGCCTGGTCTGGGTTGGTTGAAGATCTATGTACCAATGGGGGATCCAGTGCAGGAGATGGCAACAGATAGAACGGCCTGGTCTGGGTTGGTTGAAGATCTATGTACCAATGGGGGATCCAGTGCAGGAGATGGCAACAGATAGAACGGCCTGGTCTGAGTTGGTTGAAGATCTATGTACCAATGGGGGATCCAGTGCAGAAGATGGCAACAGATAGAACGGCCTGGTCTGAGTTGGTTGAAGATCTATGTACCAATGGGGGATCCAGTGCAGGAGATGGCAACAGATAGAACGGCCTGGTTTGGGTTGGTTGAAGATCTATGTACCAATGGGGGATCCAGTGCAGGAGATGGCAACAGATAGAACGGCCTGGTCTGGGTTGGTTGAAGATCTATGTACCAATGGGGGATCCAGTGCAGGAGATGGCAACAGATAGAACGGCCTGGTCTGGGTTGGTTGAGGATCTATGCACCAATGGGGGATCCAGTGCAGGAGATGGCAACAGATAGAACGGCCTGGTCTGGGTTGGTTGAAGATCTATGTACCAATGGGGGATCCAGTGCAGAAGATGGCAACAGATAGAATGGCCTTGGTTGAGGATCTATGTACCAATGGAGGATCCAGTGCAGAAGAAGCCAATTCTTGATTATAACTGTGATGTGTAGTGTGTGCTGTTCATTCAGATAATGGTTGTCAATGTATGTTTTGACTTTTCATAATGCTTGATTTTTAAATTGTCTTTCATAACACTGAGATATTCTTAAATTGTGCTATGCATGTTTATTTTTATGAGCATATTTCCAGCCTTTAACTAATTACCTTTAGTAATTATTTGCTTCCAAAAATAGACACCCAATGTAGGATTTTTGCTCTCATGTTATATTGCTGAAATGATTCAGTGTTGAAGGATGATTTGCCTACAAACCCTGTGATTCTCTGACCATCCCTTGCTGGTGCATTCTCTCTAGACCATGATAGTCTATCTGTTCTTCTGCATTATTCACATGCTCCCAGAAGGCCTTCAGCACATCTGCCTTATCATGCATCAAATCACCCCTTAATGATGCGGCACTAGCCAATCTGTCCACTTGTTCATTTCCAACCACACTAGTGTGTCCTGGAGAAAAGGTCCAGCGAACGTCCACAATCTGCGACCTCTGAATCGATGCATGCCATTCTGCATGAAACATGCCAGTCTTCACCTTTAACAGCATGCTTTGTGAATCAGTTACAATCACAAAATGCATATACAGTTTGTTCTCCAACCAGTGCAAAGCTGCAGTAACCGCCTCCACCTCCATTCTCAGACTTGAGGTTGTGGATCATATGCCAAGCTCTCCTTTACTAAACATTGGCCATTTGCTTTTTCTATGTGAATGATTCTGATAGTACATGCAGTAGTATAGTGATTCAGCAGGTGATGATGCGGGGATAGAAAGCTCACAGTGAAAGTTCGTCATCACATGATGATACAGATCAAGGTATGTTTGTACTAATGGAACACACTTGTGTCCCTAAGTTTGCTTGGCAGCCTATCACAAACAGTATTGTCATCATCATCATGTGCCATGTCGATAAGCATCGGCAGTCATGTTTCGCCATTTCACCAGAATGGTGGATGAGCTCAGTGTTCTTGTCTCGACCATGCCATGTGGCCAAGCCATCCAGGTATTTATTTCTCTGCCTTCCCCTTGTTCACTTCCCCACGATCTTGCCAGTTGTCACCAAGTTCTCCAATTTATTTCTTCTCACAACATGACCAAAAAATGTTGACTGTCTACGTCTAATTTCTCTAATCAGTTTACGATTTTCATTTGTTTCTTGTAGGACTTGGTCGTTGGTTTTTCTGTCTGTCCTTGGTATTCTTTGCATTTTCCTCAGAAACCACATTTCCACAGCCATCAGATGTTTTTCAGCCTGTTTTCTCATTGTCTGCACTTCACATCCATACAAAAGCACAGGTTCTGTGTTAGTACCTCAACACTCATTTTCTCATTGCAAATGACATCTGTTTACTGGTCAGTATTTTTTCCACCTTGCAATGATGATTCATGTTCTAATCTCTTCAAGGCATCTCCTGTCTGATGTTATGACTGTTCCAAGATAAGTGTACCGATTCACTTGTTTAAGAATATTCCCATTTACTCATATATTACATTGTTGTATTTCCTTCTTCCTAGTGATGACGACAATCTGTGTAGTATTGTAAATAATCTTAAATAAATCATAAATAGTGTATACATTGGTTCTCAAGCTATTGTGTATAAATCTGCCAAGTTTTTTCCTTAATTTTTGTTTTGTCCATTCTGTGAGAAAATGAAATACTTCAAAATATGATGCCACAATTATATTCAGGTGGTATTAAGGAGGTTCATGTGGTAATGTGAAGAAAAGTGGTGTGTTTATCATTATCTGCTGAATTTAACTGTATTATAATTGCAGATGAGGGAATCATGCCTTAGTAAGTGAACAGTTTGAATAATTTTCTCCTTTTTCTCAACGTCTTTGATAATTTAACATTATTTGAATGATATGGTTAAATATCAACACAGCGGTATTCCCCTGTAATGTGATATAACTATAATGATATATAATACATGTCTGCTACCATATTATTATTAACAACTTGTTAAGTCAATACTGACAATAATGTGGCACACCCATATACCCCTACTTTCAATTTTCTGCCATCCATTTTTGTTATTTCCAAACCAACGTTTTTGTTTAGCACAGAATCGGTTAATTTTTCCCTGCATCTATCTACAGCTTATCTTTAATACATGCATTCCTGGTTCCACTATCAATCTATCATAGGCAGGTTGATGGGGGGTATATTCAAAACCATGTAAATATGTGATAATTAATATAGTAATATTATTAGTATTTTAGTACTTGTAGCTAGTTCATATTTCTTGCACTCCATAATTTATTGTTGTGTTCTATAATTACGCTTCTGGCATACATCACAACAGTCTTCTTGTATGTATCTTGAACATATTTTGAGTGCTTGTTTAACTATGAATGTATTGCCAACAAGTAAAGTTTGGCGTGTATGTCTGTATATGATATGAATGACCACACAAGCCCTGCCCACCCTTCACATTCCACAGGCCAGCCCGACACAAAATGTAACCCCCCTAAAAACTGACATCACCAGGTCCAAGTCTCAACAGGAGTCAAGGGGGAGGTACGCAATGGGCATCGTCTCATGGGGAGGGGAAGGACCAGCTGCTGGATCATCTTTCAAGAGTCAGGGGGTTACAGGTGTCGCACATACCCTGCCGTTGTACACACAATCTTGCTGAGTGTAAGACCTGGACTATCCAGGTCGCTGTACGGCTAAACTATAATATGATGGCGTTGATAATCATTACAATGGCGATAAAATGTCTGTTTAAGTGTGACACGTAGGGAAAACATGGAGAGTTGTGGACGCCGAGGCGACCCCTAAAGGACGACAATGAGGGTAGCCAAGTCGCCGAACCGGACGGACCCACTTTGTGGAGGCCTGGTTGTCCCGGGGAGCAACCATCTTGGCAGTTTTGTGCTCCGGGGGAGAAAAGCTTGGCGCCCTACCACACAACCACCATATAAGAACTTACCTCAGGCCGTCCCGGCCGCGCAGTTCACGTCCATCTTGTCTGGTTTAAGGTAAAGCCAACCAGAGAAATGTAAGAACCAAACATGGCCGAATCGGGCAAAACAACGGAAAGCAAACACTATTTGACCCCGCTCATTTGTATATTTTCCAAACGTGACCTTTGTTTGTTTGTGCCAGTTAGGATTTCCGTTTTTCAGGATCATTTATTAACTCTTGTAAAAATCACAACAGAAATGAGATTCCTGAGAAGAATACTCAATGTATCAAGAAGAGATAATATCAGAACTGAAGAAATCAGGACTAAAGTGGGGGTTATAGCTGCGCCAGATTTTATTAGAAGACAGCAAGTCAAATGGTTTGGTCTTGCAAGTAGGTTACTAACTAACAGTATACCACAGTGTTTCCCACCTTTTTTGTGCTATGCCCCACCTAAGCCTTTCTCAAATTTTTATGCCCCCCCCCCCCCAACATAGGCTATACCACAACAAGCAATGGTGTACAGATGAGATGGAAGCAGAGACCATGTAAACGATAAACGAGGGGAATCACAGAGTCCATGGGAATATATATACATGAAGCCCATAACTCATATTAACCATATAACGCAAAGAAGATATTAACCATATTATTATTAACTCTTGATAAACAGAATCACCAGTATTGTATGGCGCTCAAAGAGGTGGAAAGAAGTATAAGAAGACATACTAGACAACTTACGCATTAAAATATATAGTTATCATGTCGGGATTCGAACATGTCAACTCTACATACAACAACTCGCTGCAGGAACAAGTGTACTTCGATGCATGACCGAAATCAAATAGACTCATCTAAAAAGGTGTCTTCTGTTTCAACGCAGAAGCCACAAACAATATGTTGCACGATTTATTGCCGGGCATATGTCACTACATCTCGTCAGGTGCATACTGCAGAATTATAAGGAGCGAAAAGATTAATCATATTTTGGCTGAAATATACAGCACACATTGTCAGTACTACTGTTCTAAAATGTAACATTTATTATCCCCACGGTAATCGTAGACTTACTATGAAGTCGTTCTGTCTTAATGACACAGGTTTTTGATGCCTAATGGTAGAGGCTAAGAGATAATTGAGCATTCGTTTATACCACGAATACAGTACCCAAAACACATTTTCTTTGTTGACAGATTATGTGCCAAACAAAAAGTAGATTTTTGACCAAACATAAAAGGATGTCGGAAAATGGGAAGTAGGGATGTGTCACAATTATGACTTTAAAATTGTTAATATGCTAGCAGACATGTTGTATTACAACGCAATGACAATATTTCGGCGATAAATAAGTCTATGGCAGATACGGGAAGTAGCTTAAGACGATTAATGATCCCATTGCACTTATTCAATTAACTTTATGGCCGCAATTTAGCAGTTATTGAAACATGTCGCAATTGTGTGGCCACGTTATGAGAAAAAATAAAATGGAGAACTTGGTGACAACTACCAAGATCGAGGGAAAGAGAACTAGGGGAATGCAGAGAAGTAAATACATGGACCACGTGGCATGGTCAAGACAAGAACACTGAGCTGACCCACAACTCTGGTTATCGCGTGGGATATCGAAACAAGACCGCCCACGCTTATCGGCATGACACATTGTGATGATGATTAAAGATGGCCGAGGCTGGAAATTGTACACGGATTCCCGAAGACTGATTAACTCTCTTTTCCACCCGCACAAATATGTTCGGTTACTCCATTTGCTAATTGTCGTTCTGTCCTACTATTGGCTAGTTAGACTTGTGTGTTTTGCAACATGTTCAGAGAAAATACTCCTGTTTGAAAATTGTTCTGATAAATTGCTCTTTGTAGAAGGATGTTCCAATGAACTGCTCCTTGTGTTGAAAGTTGTTCCGATGAAGTGTTCCTTATTTAGAGATGTTCTGATATACTGATATTTGTAAAGAGATGTTCTGATAGGCTGCTAATTGTTGAGGGATGTTCTGATAAGTTATTCCTTGTTGAGAGACGTTACTATGAACTGCTCATTGTTTATATATGTGCTGATAAATTGCTCCTTGTTGATAGATGTGCTGATAAACTGCTCCTTGTTGAGAGATGTGCTGATAAATTGTTACTTGTTGAGAGATATTCCGACAAACTGTTTATTGTTGAGATATATGCTGATAAATTGCTCATTGTTGAGAAATGCTCTGATAAATTGCTCCTTGTTGAGAGATGTTCTGATAAATTGCTCTTTGTTGAGAGATGCTCTGATAAATTGCTCCTTGTTGAGAGATGTTCTCATAGGCTGGAATATCAATTATTTCTCTCACACCGCTTCACGGCAAAAGTGGAAGATAATAATAGTGAGAAAAACAATCCAAACAAAGAATATTTATAGCCTGTGTGATTCTGGTATACAACATTTGGATGTTACCTGGTGCAGCGAAATGCATGCATTGTTCTTAGATTCTCCTAGTGTGATTGTGGAAGGAGATTTCTCCTTCTGTCCCCTTAAAGGGTGATGGGTCACACCTAGCTATGTTCCTCAAAGATTGGCGTGTCCAACTTCAGCAAGCATTTGTTTCAGGTTTGCTAACTCTAGACAGATTCCATCCAAGGTAACAGGCTCTATCTACCCGTGGGTAGGTTTTCTTGCCTAACAATTTCGCTAGTCAGCGGTTTTACGGCCTACTCTGCGATTTCCAACTCCCGTGGCATTTATAACCTTCCATCTTTCGTCCTTATCCGATAAGGCTCAATATCAGATCGGCCTGCCCAAGAGATCACGGGGGCGTAGGATATTATTAGATGCCAAAGGGTCTTGACAAAACACTCAGCCCTTTGGTGAGTTTGAACCCGGTACATTCAGAGATTGAGGCCGACACGGTAATCACTCAGCAGGGGTTCCCTCACGGAGGCAGGCTGGAGCTCTATTGGAAATATCATTGTGCTAAGAAAGCTTTGATTGCAGTCTTGATGTCTTGCAGTCTTGAAGAAAGTCTTGATTGCAGACAATGAACAGGACCTGCAAAATTTAGTAGATGCGATTGTTACACACAGTGAACAACTAGGGTTAGAATTAAATTGTAAAAAGACACAGATTATGGTCGTCACTAGGAAGGACGAAATACCACAATGTAATATACAAGTAAATGGGAATATTCTTCAACAAGTGAGCAGGTACAATTATCTCGGAACAGTAATAACATCTGATGGGAGATGCCTTGAAGAGATTAGAACAAGAATCGCCATGGCAAAAGTAGCCTTTAGCAAGATGAAAAACATATTGACCAATAAAAAGATGTCAATTGAAACGAGAAAAAGAGTGTTGAGATGCTACATTGAACCTGTACTTTTGTATGGATGTGAAGCGTGGACAATGAGCAGTCAGGCTGAAAAACATCTGATGGCTGTAGAGATGTGGTTTCTGAGGAAAATGCAAAGAATACCATGGACAGCCAGAAAGACCAATGAACAAGTCCTTCAAGAAACAAATGAAGATCGTAAATTGATTAGAGAAATTAGACGTAGACAGTCAAAATTTTTTGGGCATGTTATGAGAAGAAATGGATTGGAGTATTTGGTGACAACTGGTAAGATCGAGGGGAACAGACCAAGGGGAAGACCTAGAAGCAAGTACCTGGATGGCTTGGCCTTGTGGCATGGTCGAGACAGAAACGCGGAGCTGATCCACGACTCTGGTGATCGGGTGAGATGGCAGAACATGACCGGCCACGCTTACCGGCATGGCACATGATGGATGGAAGAAAGCTTTCCTTGGCCAAAACAACATCTGGACACATCACACGGGGAACCATTTGAGCCACTAAGACAGTGATCCGGGGTTTGTTTCCGGGTCCGGTCAAGGATATGCACTACTGACGAGCTCAAACGAGAGCGAAACTCGAGTCTAGTGCTTCCACATTGACGTGAATAGGCCTTAGGTTCATACCAGAATACGATCAGCGTTTCCAGTAGTGGGTTGTGCTCAATATTTAAGCCACTAAGACAGTTCATAGACAAATTCTCAAGCAATATGTGGCGCTTATTGAAGTAGAAGAAGGAGAGACTAGAGGACACACTAAACAATATACTACTGTCGCTCGCTTTGAACTCAAGCATAGCCTATACACATGCTAATCGAACGAACGAACGAATGAACGAACAAAAGAACCTTATTTTCAAAAGGGTCACAAATTTTGCACGCAAGCCAATCTTACAGTCGGCCCTTCCAATCACCCATCTTTCGTTCATCAATTATATATTGTGCATGTCACATTCACATAGGAGAAAAACAGACTGTCAAAGGAAAGTTGTGAACATAAACAATGCATATTACTATATTATGAAACAGGCAGGCAGGCAGACACGTACACACGCACATGCATAAACACATACATACATACTTTCATACATACTTACATCATTTACCCAAACTCTCCCAGTTATGCATCCATTCAATAACATACAAATACACACTCCATTGAAAACACACATATACTCACTCACAACCACAAACTAACAAAAGTTTATTTATACATACATACTCTCTCTCTCTCTCTCTCTCTCTCTCTCTCTCTCTCTCTCTCTCTCTCTCTCTCTCTCTCTCTCTTATGCCCATAAATCCTCATTCATACATCATACTCTCTCTCTCTCTCTCTCTCTCTCTCTCTCTCTCTCTCTCTCTCTCTCTCTCTTATGCCCATAAATCCTCATTCATACATACAGCAAGGCACACAGATACACTTCTTCCCATACACATATAATGGACACATACGCATTTTCACACACGTAAATACAAATAAACAAATACTAACACAGTCGTACACTCATTTCCTTACATACACACCCATACAGAGATTAAGACCAGAATAGGGCAAGAAAAAGCTGCATTTCATTAACTGAAGAGTATCATAAGTCACTATCATTGAATGTAAGAAAGAGAGTGCTCAAGTGTTATATAGAACCTGCTTTGCTGTATGGATATGAATCTTGGAATGTAAATGAACACATTTTGAAGAGATTGGAAGCGATAGAAATGTGGTTCCTGAGACGAATGTTGCGGATTCCTTGGACTGCCAAAGTAACTAATAACGACTGCCTGAAAGAGGCTAATGAGACTAGAACATCATATACAACAGTAAGACAGAGGTAAGGTGTTTTGTGGTCATGTGATGAGAAGTGAGGCATTGGAGAACATCGTGACAACTGGAAAGATCGAGGGGAAGAGAGGCAGAGGCCACTGTCTCAGTTCTCAGTCCTTCCAGCATCATTTCTCTTGGTCTATCTCTTTTCCCATTGATCTTTCCAGTTGCCATGCTGTTTTACAATGCTCTTCTCATCACATGACCAAAGAAAGCAGTTTGACTCTTCTTCTTCTTCTTCTTCTTCTTCTTCTTCTTCTTCTTCTTCTTCTTCTTCTTCTTCTTCTTCTTCTTCTTCTTCTTCTTCTTCTTCTTCTTCTTCTTCTGCGTTCGTCCGGAACATACGTTCTCTACAATTCAGTCCGGACTTTATGCTATTTAGAGGTATAACATTCGTTACCGCATGTGTTGTAATTATTATGCCCTGTTAGAAGCACAAGAAACAAACTACCGCCTCTCAAGACGGCCAGGTGCCAGTGAGTGTGTCCTCTAATCTCCCCTCCTTCTATTTCTATGAGCGCCAAACAATACGCCATCATAATGTGCCACGCCAATAAGCATGGGCGGTCATGTTTCGCCATCTCACACGATCACCAGAGTCGTGGATCAGCTCAGTCAGTGTTCTTATGTCCATCACGCTACATGGCCAAGCCATTCAGGTATTTACTTCTCTGCCTTCCTCTTGTTCTTTTCCCCTTCAATCTTGCCAGTTGTCACCATGTTCTCGAACTTATTTCTTCTCATAACGTGTCCAAAAATGTTGACTGTCTACCTCAAATTTCTCTAATCGTTGACGATTTTCATTGTTTTTTGTTGTTGCAGGATTTGCTCATTGACATTGGTTTTTCTGTATGTTCGTGGTATTCTTTACATTTTCCTCAGAAACCACATTTCCACTACTATTAAATGTTTTCAGCTGGTCTGCTCATTGCCCACGTTTCACATCCATACAAAAGTATAGGTTCTATGTAGCAATTTAACACCCTTTTTCTCGTTGTAATTGACATATTTGTTTTTTATTTATTAGTATGTTTATTGTTTTCCATCTTTCAAAAGACTGCCTTCGTCATGGCGATTCTTATTCTAATTTCTTCAAGATCTGGGGATCACATTTGACAGGAGCCTATCCTTCAAGGACCATGTGGAGACGGTCGTGACAAGATCTCAAAAGGGACTCAATGCACTTAAAACTATGGCTGCAATGGACATAGAGCAGAGAATGCTCTTCACACTATACCAGCACTTGATCCTCTCAGTAATTGATTATGGATTAGGTCTGCTCACTGTCTCAGACAGTCAGCTGGTGAAGTTAGAGTGCATACAGAATGAAGCTATGCGGGTCATTCTGGGATGCACCAGAGACACTCCAGTAGTGTGTATGCGTTACATCCTTGGTCTGTCGACTGTTGCTGGTAGACTCAAGGTGATACAGGCGAAGGCATACCTCAGAGTAGCTCCAAACACAGACCACCCACTGCATGAGGCGCTGGACGCAGTTAAGGGTCAGCGACTGATAAGAGGGAAATCATGGATGGCTCAGGCAGAGGATACGATCAGACAGGTGTGCATCTTGGAGAACATTAGGCGTGGAGAGGAGTGGGTCAGAGTGCCAGCGGAGCAGTCAGACTTGTGCAGAGTTATAATCACATTAAGCCGGGAGTGCAGGGAGTGGCCAGCAGGGGCCACGGAAGTGGAAATCCAGCAACTAATTCAGGACAATGCTCACTCGAGTGATGTGATTATCTACACAGATGGGTCGGTGTCGAGAGATGAGAGAAGTGGCTGGGGGTTCATAGCCAAAGCTAATGGTCGACGTTTGGTGCAGGAGAGCCTGGCATAGGACACCACAACATCCAGCTTAAGAATGGAAGTGGAGGCAGTCACTGCGGCTCTCCGCTGGATGGAGAATACGACACACACACACATCGTGATTGTAACTGACTCAGAAAGCATGCTGACGAGGGTGAGGACGGGCAGACTTCGTGCGGAGCGGCTTGCTTCGCTTCGGAGGTCACGGGTGACAAGCATCGCCTAGATCTTTTTTCCGGGGCATGCCGGTGGGCTGGGAAATGGACAGATTGGCTGGATCTGCAGAACTTGGTGGAGTATTGATACATGACAAGGCAGACGTGGTTGCGGTCTTGTGGGAGCACGTGCACACCTCGGAGGAGCAAATGGATTACCATGGTCTGGCAAGAATGAGACAACGAGGAGTGACGAAGGGATCTGGCCGACGCTCAACGCTCAGAGGAAAGGCGAGGCGGACTTATAATCAGATTGCTACTGGTACTATTAGTGTTGGAACTCTTCGCTGGCTGCTGAGGATGGGGACGGAGCACTTATGGGAATGCCCCGAATGCTGTGATGTCTATTCCTAAATCAATCAATCAATCAATCTCTTCAAGGCATCCCCCATCACATGTTATGACTGTTCCGAGACAGTTGTACCGATTCACTTGTTTAAGAATATCCCCACGTGCCTGTATTGTACATCGTGGTATTTATGTCTTCATATTAAAGAAAACCATTAAATTATTTATGGACAAAACAAAAGCCAGCATGGCCAAGAGATGCGAACCACTTCCGGTGTACACAAAACGCGCAGACCAGACAGTTGATGGCGGGCGGTGCTATAAAACCGTTGTTGTTGTTGTTGTTGTGAGATTATCCATAGTTCCACAGATTCATACTGTTCGGTAAGTGTGTGTGTGTTGCTTACATGGAATCACCGCAGTAAGTTGTAGATGGTATGTGAGTCCCAATAAAGATATACAATATTACTAGGAAGTTAATGTAAGGGAAAATCATCCTTAAAATGTAGGCGAAGAAGAAGTATTCAACCCAACGAACGAACAAGAACAAACAACAACAAAACAGACGAACACTTAAAATCAAGATATGAAAAGTTATATTTTATTATTAGCTTCCTAGACGTATTTTGTGTTATTATTGAGACTCCAGGACAAGCTCAAAAGCAGCGAACCCCCTTTTCTTCGATACCATAGATTAGAAGGTGTAAATATGGACGTAACTTTAGATTTTAGAGTACACGAGTACACGTGGATGAAGGGTCTTTGATCTCTATGTGGACACACGCGTGAACTTTGTAACAACTTATCTGTATTATATATTATATAGCATTATAGGTGAAAGGGACTAGGATTTATTGATTTCTCCAGATCCGTTAAAAGTTGCTTGCGTATCATTTACAATACTTCGCAGCCAACCCCAGTGTTTTTTGGCTGTTTGTGATTTCTTGGCAAGTTTACTTACATTCAGTAGCCACGGACTGTACTGACACTGTGCTTATTAAACTTATTTGATCAAATTGAGTTAGTTGAGTGAAGAACTGAATCCGGACATTCTCATACGTGCTTTGGATATTCTCATATGTGCTTTGGACATTCTCATCTCATACGTGCTTCGTCCTTTGTCTTCAACAAACATCTGAGTCCCAACAAACAGTCAACACTAATTTGTATCAGTTGCAGTCTGATTGTGTCCGTCTGGCCTTTCATAGAGTTGATTAAATTATGATTGGTTCCTGCCACTGAGTCCAGGCATTGTTATTGTATCAGTGTATGACAGAGCTGGACATAACAAGGTAGTCTGCCTGGTAGGACAGATTTCATTCTCCTGGATTAGTCTCACTGGCAATCCATTTGTGTTGTTCGTTTTTAAATATATTTTCAATTTTGAATAGTTTTGTTCTCATTGTTCTGTTGATAAAGACTGGTTGGAATGTTCACCTTCACATGTGTGTGTTTTTAAAGTTTTTTTCCACCCCTCAAGCTTCTGAGTCATACATTTTGTTTTGTCTCCTGTATGAGCTCGGCAGCAACAAACCCACTTTGTAGATAAGAACTGAAATGATTGTTTACAATTTACTTACATAAAGGGAAGTCAGCGTGGCCGAATGGATATGAATACCCGTTCTTAAACATCCGTTGTGCTGATGCTGAGGTAGCAGGTTCAACTCCTATACTGGTCAGTTGGACTAAAATGTTTACTTCTCATCCTTGACTTGGGGACATAAATTACAAGCACCTCTGAAGTTGGTGGGGGACACTGGTAATAGGGAAAGCTAATTCACACTCAAAAATCAGTCCGGTGCACTAGAAGTAATAGCATGTGTATGGACTATATTTGAGCTCTAATATAAAGATCAAAGCGAGCAAAAATTAAAAAAAGTAATTATTAATAGACAGGTGTCAGACCATCGGTAGCTCAGCTTAATAGGGGTGCATGGGTCTCCTCAGAATGCTGACATAGAATTGAGAATTGTTAATAAGGAAGTCAGTAGTTAGTGCATTTGGCCGCTAGCTAGGACCACAAGCAGCACTAATGACATTGGAAGTGTTGGCAACAACAATGGAAACTACAACCAAGCTTGTAACATAAAATCTGATTCGTGGAGCATCGTCCGGAAGGCTGGGGCAGTATTTTGTATGCAGGTATTGGATTGAATCACTGCAGATGTCCACAGTTCATAGAGTTGGTAGTTATGTGCAAGTTACATTTGGATACTTGATAATGGTGTACACTGACTGATAAAATACTGCCTGACATTCTGAGCACTAACTGTTTAAGTACTGACTGACAGTCTGACTGACAAACAAACTTATGAAATACTGACTGACATTCTGTAAACAAACTAGTGAAGTACTGACTGACATTCTGTAAACAAACTGATGAAATACTGACTGACATTCTGTAAACAAACTACATAAATAAACACACTTAGTATTGTTTGGCGCTCACGGGAGAGGAAGGATGTAGAGATTAGAGGACACACTAGACAACATAAAATTTGAAAGCTATAGTTACCGACCGGGATTTGAACCTGTCACCTCCAAATTACGACAGCACCTCGCTACAGGAACAAGTTTACTTCAACGCATTACCAACTAGACACTAAAAAAAGTGTCTTCATTAGTCATGTCTATCATACACATGAACCTGCAACTATGGAAAACGGACAGAATTTGTATCAAACCATTGAGATAGCACCATAGGTCTCATAATTTATGTTAAACCAGCATAGGTAAAATAACAAGCAGACAAACACAACCGACCATAACGCGGTGTCGAGTATATTAACAAAAATTTAAAGAAGAGAAATGATTGGTTGGTTCTAATGCTGTACACGTATTACACAGAAAATCAGTTAGGGAACCCGTTCAGTTCCTTCCTCTCCTTTTATGAGCACCAAACAATACTAGGTGTGTTTATTTATGTAACTGTCTCGGTGGCCTCAACTGATGAAATACTGACTTTTGACATTCTGTAAACAAACTGATGAAATAATGGCTGATGTTCTGAGTACCAGCTGACATACTGACTAATATACTGAGACTGTTTGGCATTAGTATGTTTGTTTGTGCTGTTGTCACATTGACTATGTTACCCAAATAAAATAGATAATGAAGTGTCTAACATTGATTGATGTATGGCAATTCTACTGTCTGATGGGGAATTGCACGTTGATCACTAGTTGTCTTGTTGACAGTGAATTTCGTAGACAATGAATTTAACAAGTTGTGAAGCTTCTTGATTCCTAAAGCTCAACCGTATTGAGTTGTCGACAGCCTCCTTTCACATGCATTGCCAAAAAATGTCCCATACAGGTCTCTCTATGCCACGATTCAAACGATTTAGAATCTTCTTTGTCTTTTTACCCCATTCAGCTGTATTATCTCTACAATTTTCAGTTGACCCCTTCTAGAGACTAGTTCTCTTCATGAATTGGATTTAGTTTTTTAAATCTTAATGATCATTGTCATCAATTCAAGGTGCTGTCAGCATTCTTCTAGGGAACCTCATCTCTGATTCACTTCCACACATTAAGAATTGACATTATATAACTCCTCAACACTAGCAATCATTAACAAAGATGTGTCATTAAGCTTTGTTTCATACAAATGTATCAATGTTGTTTCTCTACTCCATCAGGCCAGTCTAGTGAAGAGAAAGCCCAGTTACCCCAGGCCATGGCATCATTTACAGAAATGTTCTTGGAAGACCTGACGAGTATGGATGTTATCAGGAAAGTGTTGCTGGTATGCACATGACTCATTTACTTACTTGTAAATTAAGTGAACTGCAAGTTTCCTCCGATATGTTTTTCCCTGGTTAATTTATAATTTGATGTGTTTGTTTGTACAGGATCACAATCATTGCCCATAGATATCTTAACATTGACTAGACGAGTGGTCATAGGCTGTACCATGTAGAGATTTTTCTATGCACTCTCACGCTTTAAACTCAAGCGTAGTCCATACACACTACCTATTGCATTTGCTGGATTGAATTTTGCATGTAGATTAGCTTTCCCTATTAACAGTGTCCCTCGCCATCAGGTGAACCCACTCTGACTTCTGACGTACTTGTAATTTACGTCCCCAAGTCAATGATGAGAGGTCAACAGTTTAGTCCAACTGTCTGGTGTAGGGGTTGAACCCCATACCTCGGCATCAGCACACCGGATCTTTAAAAACACACGTTCTTATCCATTCGGCCATGCTGACCTACACCATGTAGAGATGCTCCAAGATGGCTCTCTATAGATGTCTATAGTGAGTTGCATGATCAGAAAGTAAAGGGTATATTTTTTATGACTGCAGTGTTTGAAAATATTGCCAGTTCAAGTTTTGTATTCGCCTTCTGTAAAGTTCATGCAACATAAAATAGATGTCTGTAGTGAGCTGTATGATCAGAAAGTATAAACTTCAGGTCCATCCATCTTCCTTCCTCACGTGTCTGTCTTCAATTGTTTGATCTTAAATTGTTTCATTGGAAAAGTTCATCTATACACCACCCAGACTTAGCGTGCTCATTATTACAGGTATTCACTGAATGTTTTCAGGTTCAACTTCAAGAGATAGACGCGCTGAAGGGGCAGGTGGAATATTTGACATCTGACAGGCAGTTCTGTGTCAGATCCAACAAGGTATGTATCCATGAGTTCAACATTCCCACCACTAGTTTCACCCACCGGGAAGGTTAACCCGGTCAACAAATGCCCGCAGAAGTCGGATGTGTCGGCCTAATGGCGCAAAAACGCAGCTCTGCTGTAAACAGGCACAATGCAATCACGTCCGAAAAAAAAACTCCGGATGAACGCAGAAGAAGAAGAAGTTTCACCCACACATCCTCTCACAATTCTGTGACAGATCCAACAAGATATGTATTCCTGAGTTCATCATACCACCATTAGTTTAACCCTCACAGTTCTGTGACAGATCCAACAAGGGTATCCCAGAACTCAACATACACACCACTAGTTTCACTCACACATTCTCTCACAGTTCTGTGACAGATCCAACAAGGGTATCCCAGAATTCAACATACCCACCACTAGTTTCACCCGGACATTCGATCACAGTTCTGCTTCATGCCGTTGAATGAATCACCAAATAACAGGAAGTAGACGGTAAACTTTACTAGAACACGATCACAGGTAACAAAATGGACGTCATTTCAAGCCAAGAAATCTGGCCCACACCACAAATGTTTCCAAAACTTCACAAGCTCTCCATTAATACCCTTTCCACTTATTCACCAAAAATTTCCCACCCCACGTGTAACAATCTAGAGATTTCACCACCCATCTCCCACGCATAACATTAGAGACCTCCATCACACCCGCACGTAATGTACTTAGAGAATATACTGTCCTCTCCACACTTAATTTCCGAAACACTGCTTATAACCTTTCCACACACGTCTCTGCGAAGACTTCTGTACAACTCATCTTACTACCAACTTCTGCATCAAGTACCCGGCCTAAAACAGATGCTGGCAGTTCCTGCCATCCTCCTTCCTACACTGGCAACTGCCACAAAGTGAGTTTCTGAAATGTCTCGCTATATTTTATTTTGTATCCTTGCCATTATATTGTGAAAGTGTAGCTTGGTAGTTGACTCATTGAACTTCTTTTTCTTTGTTCATCTAGATGTTTGATTTGTGCCTGTTTACAGCAGAGCTGTGATAATTGTGTTGCTGGTATTTTGGGTTATTGTGATGAAAACTGACCCGCACCTGTTTGAGCAGATCTCTTGTGTGTCACATATCTTTTACCAGATTTTTATTTTCCCAATGCCAAGTTCTTCAAGTACATTATATAAATATCTATTTATCTCTGTGGCGAAGGGATTACGGACGCAACACAGTTGCAGGTGATTTGGCAACAGACCATATTGTATTGCTTTTCATTAAATGGTATGAGTGCCAGCTGTTCAGAAAGCAGTGGCAAACTACTGAGCGTAAACTTGCCAAGAAATCACAAACAGCCAAAAAGGCTGGGATTGACTGCGGCATCCTGTAAAGGATGTGCAACTAACTAACAGAAATATTATTTGGCCCTGGAGATTTGCCACTTTTCATATGCTTGATATAATTTTTTTCTTATTTCCATGAGATCTAAAGTATTTGATCCATTATCTGTGTTCCTTTTGTTTGCTTGTTTGGGTATGATCATCATGATCAAGTACCCTGCAGATGGCGTAGGCGTTCATGCCTCCCACATATCTCTTGGTCTTTGGTGTTCTGGATCAACTCTGCTGATGATATTCCTCCATCAGTCCATGTTTTGGTTTTGCCATCTGTAGCTGGATGACAGTCTGGTGTCACCTGTGGCTCATGACTGTTCCTACTGGACTAGGATGTCCAAGACAGCCAACAATGTTGTTGACTGATTCTGATATGTGGAAACTCTTTAATTCTTGGGTCGATAATGTGGTGTTTTCCCTTACCTTCCACACCCACATGGAAGTCTTGTACCTCTGCCATTTCCAACTGTCAGGACAAGTTTTTTTTTCTGTGTTCATTTGCCTTGAACTCAAGCATGGTCCATACACATGCTATTATGTCTAGTACACTGGACTGATTTTTGCGTGTGGATTAGCTCTCCCTATTACCAGTGTCCCGCAAACTCAAATACCAGAATTCAACATCTTAGTCCAATTGACAGGTTTAGGGGTTGAACCCACTACTTTGGCATCAGCATACAAGAAGTTTGAGAGCAAGTGCTCTATCCCTTCAACCATTCTGACCCCATCAGGACAAGTGAGTGCCCTGCTCTACTGCAGAGTTGTCCAATGATCCCGGTCATATATATGTTTTGTTGTATTTCTTACTCATTATGTTTATTGAATTATTGCCAACTCTCTTCTGTTACAATGGGGCATTCAAGAGTTTCAGATCTGTTTTCTACAGATCCAGTGAACCTTTCTCTAATGTTCTCACCAGTTGTCAGTATATTTATATGTAACCTGGATGTTATCTTATATTTCTGGAAGGTGTCAGTTTCATTTTATTTCCCACAAACAAACAGAAGCTGGAGACCGTGAAGGAGAATGACGAGGTCAGCATTCTGAAAGATGAGGTCAAGGTTCTGAAAGATGAGGTCAAGAAAATGTGCATGAGAGTTGCCAGTTTGGAAAAGACTTGTGCAGATCAGAAGGTTTGATACATTTTTTTTATTTGTGCGCTCACTTTGAGCTCAAGTGTATTCCGCACACACGCTACTACTTGTAGTACACTGGAGTGATTTTACGTGTGGATTAACTTACCCTATTACCAGTGTCCTTTGATATCAGACAATCCCACTCCGACTAATGAGGTACTTGTAATTTATGTCCCCAAGTGAAGGACGAGAAGTCAACATTTTAGTCCAACTGACGGGTGTAGGGGTTGAACCCGCTACCTTGGCATCAGCACACCGGAAGTTTAAGAACAAGTGAGGAACACTAGTTATGGGGAGAGCTAATTCACACACACAAATATCAGTCCAGCGCACTAGAAATAATAGCACATGTATTCAAAGCGGACGAATGCAGACACACACCTGTGCTCGCGCTTGTGTGTGTGTGTGTGTATGCATTCACCCGATTTGAACTCAAGCTTAGTCCAAACATGTGCTATTATTTCTAGTTACATAAAATACACACACATAGTATTGTTTCGCGCTCACAGAAGGAGAAGAAGGAAGTAGAGACTAGAGGATGCATTAGACAACATAAAATTTTAATGCTATATTTACCGACCAGGATTCGAACCTGTCACCTCCAACTTGTTCCTGCAGCGAGGCGCTGCCGTCATTTGGAGGTGACAGGTTCGAATCCCGGTCAGTAACTATAGCTTTCAAATTTTATGTTGCCTAGTGCTTCCTCTAGTCTCTACTTCCTTCTTCTCACTTCTGTGAACGCCAAACAATACTATGCGTGTTTATTTTATGTAATTGTCTCAGTGGCCTCAACGGGTTCCCCAATTGATTTTCCGATTTCCTGTATTATTTCTAGTGCACTGAATATATATATATATATAAAACTTCTTTCATCTTTCTTTTATATTTTCTCTCTCCCTCTTTCTCTGTAATGCATATCTTTTATATTGTTGCTGTTCTCTGTTAGCCTTGAATAATGTATGAAAGAGAGTGATAAAAGGGCAGAATGTTAGACGGGCCTGCATGCCCAATTCTTAACCCTTTGAAAATAAAGTTTGTTCATTTGTTCTCTCTCACTCTGTCTCTCTCTGTCTCTGTCTCTGTCTGTCTCTGTCTGTCTCTCTCTCTCTCTCTCTCTCTCTCTCTCTCTCTCTCTCTCTCTCTCTCTCTCTCTCTCTCTCTCTCTCTCTCTCTCTCTCTCTCTCTCTCTCTCTCATTGCTATTATTCTCTCTCCTGTTTTAAACAATTTGATCAGAAAGTATAACCACCTTCCACCCAGGCAAGGATTGCCTCGTTCATTACCACAGGTATTCACTGAATGTTTTCAGGTTCAACTTCAAGAGATAGATGCACTGAAGGGGCAGGTGGAATATTTGACATCTGACGGGCATTTCTGTGACAGATCCAACAAGGTATGTATCCTTGAGTTCAGCATACCTATCACTAGTTTCACCCACATATTCTCTCACAATTCTGGGACAGATTCAACAAGGTATGTATCCCTGAATTCAGCATACCCCCTTCCCCCCCCCCCCCCCCCCCCCACTAGTTTTACTCTCACATTCTTTCACTCCAACAAGGTATGTATCCCTGAATTCAACATACCTATCACTAGTTTCACCCACACATTATCTCACTCCAACAACAAGGTATGTATCCCTGAGTTCAACATGCCTGCCACTAGTTTCACCCACACATTCTCTCACAGTTCTGCCTCACACCACAAATATCTCCAGAACTTCACACACCTCAGACTATTACATATACTCCACCCCACACGTATAATGACTGTATACGTCATATCTCACATTCCCACACATAATAAATAACCCTACAGTTTTTCAATTTCATTCTATTTCACAGAAACAGAAGGCTAAGGCTGTGAAAGAGGCAGGCGAGGAGGTCAAGGTTCTGAAAGATCTCAAGAAAATGTTTATTAAAGTTGCCAGTTTGGAAAAAAATTGTGCAGATCAAAAGGTATATTTATTTTTGTTATTTTCAATTTATTTGTGCTGCCTGTTGGGCCATTTCTCTGTAGCTTCATACATTTCTTTCTCTCTTCATCTCTCTATTTCTCCCTCTCTCATCTACTCATCTTAACTCTCTTTGTCATCTGAATGATTTAGTGTTTTTATGAGTTGGTTCAAAAAAAGAAATGTAACATTATTGCAGTTTCAATTGCAAACTTGTACCAACATTTTAATGACATTGCTGATTCGCCCACTGCAGTCGGTTCTGGCGATGCCGGTCCATAAAAACAGGACCTCTGTAGGGTCTTCTAATCCAAAGACCTGCGTCGTGCAGTCGGTTCTTGACCGTTTGATCTTAAATTCGACGAGCTCCTGGCATTGACTGGACTGTGGAGGATGCAGATGCAAATCGATTTCTAAGGTGACGCAGCCGTATGAAGCGGTCAGTTTCTTGAAATCGCCTCCAAAGGCGACTAATGGTGCTTCTAACCACATTAAATTCTCTGGCTACTACACTTTGTAACTGTCCAGCTTGTAAACATCCAATGATGATGAGTCGTTGTTCTGTAGTGAGGTGAGCCATACTTACACATTGAATTTTCAACTGAATTTATTCGAGGAGTGTCAATCTTTCATAGGCATTTAATAATATGGTCAGAGAGTTTTGTATTCAGTAAGTTTCACTGGGTTATCATGAACCTGTCTTGAGTTATTGTCAAAAATGTTTTGACCCTGACCTCTTTCATGACCTCACAAATCATGAGATGAGTACAATTCAGGTATCCATGAGAAGTTAATGACCAGATGGACACAGTCGATAGGTTGACTGATGTCCAATCAGCTAATATCTTTTATAAAAGTAACACAAAAAATGTGTTTCTTTTTTTTTTAAACAGTATTATTTGTGTGTGATTGTGTGGATATATGACTGAGTATTTGTATATTTGCATGTGTGAAAGTGTAGGTGTCGAGTATGTGTGTATAGGAAGGAGTGTATGTTTGTGCTTTGCTTTATGTATGGTTGAGGATATATGGGTGTGAGAGAGATGGAGAAAGAGAGAGTATGTATGTATAAGTAAAGGAATGGGAATGAGTATATGTGTATGCAAGGGTGTATGTATTTGTGTTACTGAGTGGGTGCATAACTGAAAGTTTGAAGTAAAGTATGTATGTCTGTGGTTATGCATGTGTGTGTGTATCTGCATGTCTCATAACATTCATATGGCAATGTTGTTTTCTATGTGAATGTAACATGTAGCCTTTTTAATTTAAAACTGCTTGTTGATAATGTGTTGTACTATTGATCACATTAATCACATCTCAATGGGGCACTGATGTATGACTGGAAATTAACACGGCTAGCAATCTACTAATCTCTCATTATGACTCACAACATACAGCATTTAGAGTCTGTTCCCAAGTAATACAAATACATGCACTTACTGGGGGTCATAGCAGCATGGGAAAAACAGGAAAACTCAGAAACATCATCTTAGAATTTCATGGCTGGGGACAAAAACCTTTATGGTAAAGCAGGTAGGAGTGATAGGTGCTCAACTGTTATACTTAGACTGATAGTAGACTTGGGTAAACACATTGTTTGGTTTTAGTGAAAATAGAATGTCGTTTGTGTGTCTATAATAACAAAGACACACACATATGAGTATGTGCATGACAGGTTGGTACCAAAAGGTTGGTAAATTTGGCTGTGACCCTGTTGTATATGAAACTAATGAACATGATTTTATTTTGTCAGAAATCACACGTCAAACAGGAGTTTATGAAGAGACAACAAGGTGCCACACAAACTGTTGGAGAAAAATCCCGGAATGACGACCTGACGCTGTCGAAGAATTATCTGGCAGGTAATTCTCATACTGGGCACTCGACGATAAAGTACTGGCTGACACAGTGGGCACAGAAGTGCTGACCAACATTCTAGACACTCATTGTAGCAGGACAGGGTTGGGATCTTCATCACCTGCTATTTCTGGGTTCTGGTGTAGTGTAAATCCATCCCACTTTGGTGGCTTTCGTCACTCTCCCTGAAAAAGACTGCAGACTGTTAAGATACTGTCGTCAATCTCTGTGGCGAAGTGGTCAAGCCGTTTGACTCGTGCTCCGAAGGTTGTGGGTTCGATTTTGGGCTGCACCCTTCGGTTTACGAGTTAAATGTTTTGGAGACTCCTGTGGGTCGTCGCTAAAAGCTACGGAGTTCGTGCTTTGTGTGACGCTTTCGGCGCTGTGGAAAGAGACCGAGCCATATGAGATCAAACCCGGTGCAATGAAGTCGACTTTTAAGCGACTTTTTGAAGGAAAACAAAATTTTAATTATATTTTTTTTCCCAAGTCAATCTGGACAATTGGCTGTGAAGTTTAGGAATGTTAGATACATCTCCTTTACAGGACGTGGCAGTCAATGCTGGAATTATTTTGGCTGCTTGTGATTTCCTGGGCAAGATTTGTTTATGTTCAGGAGTTTGCCATTGCTTTCTGAATGACCAGCACTCATACCATTGTAGAGAAACCAACGCAAGGAGGTCTGCTTCCAAATCGCTCGCAGCTGTATGCTTCGGTATGCTGGATTACGAATTGCATTCGTCCATATAATTTCTGTACAGTCAGGATGTTTGGATATGCTTATGTCTCATTTTGTGTAGGAAGTCAGCTGATTGATGTAGAACTCCCTTAGATACTTGACCATAATCACTAGGGTTGAGTACACTCACTTGTACATGTTTCGAGTAGCTGTGAGTGGTTCCTTTCATCTTGGTGGAGGCTTCTTACATTTCCTGATGTCTTCACTTCCGAACCCACACCCTTTCCTTTAGGACAACTTCTGAGATTCTGGACACCTGACTCATTTTGGAGAGACCTCTGATCTGGACTGGAGTTCTGAAGAACTCGATGTAGTCTTCACTTTACTCGCCTTGAGGAAGCTGATGTTGATAATTCTCACAAACAAGGTGGAATCCTATTATAAATATTATGAACGCCCACTAGGTTCTGTTGCAGTTTATCGTCAGTTTTCAGAGACAGAGCATTGAATACAACTTCCCATTCTGGGCTCTGATGTCACGTCCAAATAAAATTATGAATTCAGATCAGAGTCCCGAGAAAGAAAAGACTGACATGAAGATTATTCACACTTCACAAATTTTATTCAAAATCCAGATTTTGTGTAAGTTCTAGTGGAATGAGAGCCCCTTGAAAAGAAAGTATGGCTTAAGTGCCACTCAGTGTACTCAACTTGGATGTAGAGGAATTAAATAGAGAAGACGAACTTGGTGTGATCCCTGGCGTGGAGCTATTAGAAGTGGCCGTGAAGCATGAAATAGAGTTAACCCATCTGAAGATAGCTCTCATTTGGTGACACTCATGATAAAGTACTGACTGACAGTCTGTACACTTGTCTTAGTTTTTATGATATTATTTTCATCCATTTTCCCTTTCTATCTGTTTACCTGGACTGAGACCGGTTGTTTTTAATGTTTCGCCACAGGATATAAAAATACCTCTTTGTTTCATGGTACATCATTCTGTAAAATCCCACTTCTGCAACCTCTAAATAGATCTCACTGAGCAGTTGACTGTCCATGATTGACTTCCACACATTAGAATTGACATTATGTAGCTCTTAATATAAGTGCTGACGTTCAGTGACAGCGATATGTTGCTGTAAACATTGTATCACATAAAGTACAGGCATCTATGAATATTGTTTATCAGCCACGTCAGGACCCTCTCATGACGTCCAATTGCCCCTGGCCATGACATCATATGCAGACTTGTCATCGAAAGAAGTGGAAAAGATGGATGCTTATAGGAATACATTGCCGGTATGTATGTTTATTGTTTTGTTTGTTTTACGATCAATGTTTCTGTGCGTGGTGCATAGCATTCATTGTAGGGTGTAGATGTCTGCTTTCTAGTCCCATGCCTCTTGGGCCAGCATCTTCCGACTTAATGGTTTAGGTTTCTTTTCTCGATTCCTCATCCCATAGGCAGATTTCCTTCCTGGGCTCTGCCTGTCCACATTTTGTGTCAGGCTTTGTTGCCCTAGCCTTTGTTTTTACAAGAACTTCCATCAGGCACTGGAGGTTTGGCATTTGATAAGCCTCATAAAAATGTGTTAGAAAAGTTAAAAGCTAGTTGCATGTCTTTTACAGGACGATGCAATCAACACCAGCATGTTGTGACTGTAATTAACTTGGCCAGTTTACGTTCAGTAGGTTGCCATTGCTCTCTGAACAACCGACGCTCTTAACATTGTTAAAAATCAACACAAGGCTGTTTGCTTCAAATTGCCTGCAACTGATTCTGAGTGTAGTATGTGGGATTGCAAAATTACGTTCATTACCCCTTGGCTGCAGACGCTGGCTAAAAATGGGCACTTAACCATTGTCTAGGAAAGATCAGGTGGCCACAATGGGAACTGGGCACCCTGCTTTAGCACAGTGTGGTGTAACTTGTATAACATGCTATCATTTGTATAGTACTGAATAGATGATATTTGTGCTTCCAGGATTTCTCCAGTGATTATGACAATGAATTTGAATGGAAGATATCGCTGGCATCTGACAACGATAGAGCAGTGCACACTGCTACGAAGATAATCAACCAATTTCACGTGGATGCCGGTTCGGATCTGAATTACCTCCGTTCCACACCTTTGTCATTTGATTGTGCAGATGATGTTGATAAAATGTTGCCTTTTTGAAGTGAGCTGTGTCTTTCATTTCATCCATCTTTCTAGTCATCTGTCTGTCCAACTCTCTTCAGTTGACTTAGCTGGCATAGGCTTTGTCAATTGTTATGACGTGAGTAATGTTCTGTCTTTCAATTCATTTGTTTTTCTAATGATCTCTCTAGTTGCATTGTTGCACTCTCGTTTGTAAAGAATGGCTTCTACTACACAGTTAACCTCTGTGGGTGCCCCCATTTCTCTAATTTGTGTATGTGGGGTTACATTTTTTGTATCAGCAAGATGCTCATTTTATGCAATTGTTTTCTATCAACATTGATGTAAAGGTTATTTATTTATGTGACCAGTGTAGTGAATCAACTGATAATTTACAGTGTTCGTTGCAAACATGTACAGTACATTTCAAGTATTCATTTCAAACATGTACAGTACTTTTACAGTATTCATTGAAAACATGTCCAGGATAATGATATACATACACAAATATATGCGTGACAGGAGAGAAAGATGCACAAACAGAGAGAGAAGTGTTTGTGTGAGAGAGGTATAATTAAAGAGAAGGAGAGATAGTGAAGTCGTCAGTGCATGCAAGCTATTTTGGTGTAATTATTTCTATATTAATGTAAAATGACATTCATACTTTTATAAAATGTATCTTTTGAAGACAAATAAAGACATTTTGTTTTGTAAATCTTAAAATCGTTATAAATATAGATAGATTGGATGTTTGGAAGACTGAACTCTGTTGAGACTGGAGGGCTAATGTTCGACTCACCTGAGCCCTGACAAGGGCTTGTATGTGTCTGAGTGAGGTTGGTCAGGGGCTTGTGTTGCTGAGTTTGTCTTCTAATACCTGGTGCGGCAATGAGCTGGGTATGCAAGACTGCTACTGGAGCTTTGCATGGGTGGAGAGGCATGACAATCTTTGGGACGGTCGCCTGGCTGGGACATGGAGTGTTGGTCTGGCTGGGTCATGGAATGTTGGTCTGGCTGGGATATGGAATGTTGGTCTGGTTGGGACATGGAATGTTGGTCTGGTTGAGACATGGTACATTCACTTGGCTGGGACATGGAACATTAGTCTGGTTGAGACATGGAATGTTGGTCTGGTTGAGACATGGTACATTCACTTGGCTGGGACATGGAACATTAGTCTGGTTGAGACATAGAATGTTGGTCTGGCTGGGACATGGAACGTTGGCCTGGCTGGGACATGGAACGTTGGCCTGGCTGGGACATGGAACGTTGGCCTGGCTGGGACATGGAACGTTGGCCTGGCTGGGACATGGAACGTTGGCCTGGCTGGGATATGGAACGTTGGCCTGGCTGGGACATGGAATGTTGGTCTGGCTGGTACATGGAACGTTGGTCTGGCTGGGACATGGAACGTTGGCCTGGCTGGGACGTGGAATGTTGGTCTGGCTGGGACATGGAATGTTGGTCTGGCTGTTACATGGAACCTTGGTCTGGCTGTTACATGGAACCTTGGTCTGGCTGGGACATGGAACATTGGTCTGGCTGGGACATGGTACTTTCACCTGGCTGGGACATGGAACATTGGTCTGGCTGGAACATGGTACTTTCACCTGGCTGGGACATGGAACTTTCACCTGGCTGGGACATGGAACATTGGTCTGGCTGGGACATGGTACTTTCACCTGGCTGGGACATGGAACTTTCACCTGGCTGGGACATGGAACATTGGTCTGGCTGGGACATGGAACGTTGGTCTGGCTGGGACATGGTACTTTCACCTGGCTGGGACATGGAACATTGGTCTGGCTGGGACATGGTACTTTCACCTGGCTGGGACATGGAACATTGGTCTGGCTGGGACATGGAACATTGGTCTGGCTGGGACATGGTACTTTCACCTGGCTGGGACATGGAACATTGGTCTGGCTGGGACATGGAACATTGATCTGGCTGGGACATGGAACATTGATCTGGCTGGGACATGGAACATTGGTCTGGCTGGGACATGGAACATTGGTCTGGCTGGGACATGGAACGTAGTCTAATTGAGACATGGAACATATGTGAAATGTCAGCCTAGTCTACGGGCAAGTTGTGCTGTAAACAGGTGCTCTAAGGCCTTGGTTAGTGTAGGTTCTGGACATATCTTGAATTACTTCATACCTTTGTAGGTACTTGTGAAAATCACCAGGCAATCATAAATCAATAGTTTCAACAACAAAAAAGACCATAGGTGAGATAACATCTTGACAGACACTTGTGAAAATTATCTGCCGATCTTATTAAGACATCAGCACTGAGTGTGGAGGATACTCTGTACCAGTTGGGAATTTAATCCCACCATGTGGGGTGATTTTTGCATCACAGGCATGGTGGATAGTTAAGTCTTGTTTTGTTGCATATGAAGGGGTACCCAGTACCTCACCTTAGGAACACAGTAGTGTATTTCCCGTCCTCTACCGCAGAGGAGAATCTGCGTTCGTGGCCGGACATCACGTTCAAAATAAATTGCAGGTAATTTGGAAACCGCATTGTGTTGACTTTTAACAATGGTATGGGTGTCGGTCATTCAGGAAACAATGGCAAACTACTGAACGAAAACTGACACAGTAAATCTAAAAAAATGCTGGGATTGATTGCCACTAACTTTTACTGTGAGGAGCATTTGAGATGTTTCCTTCATTGAGTGTCTGGGGTGATGGGGAATTTCTCAAACTCTCCAGCACTTTTAGAGGACACTGAAAATCTCATCATCATGTGCCATGTTGATAAGCCTAGCGGTCATGTTTCACCATCTCACATGATCACCAGCCATGGATCCAGTCATGTTTCACCATCTCACATGATCACCATTCATGGATCTGGTCATGTTTCACCATCTCACACGATCACCATTCGTGGATCCGGTCATGTTTCACCATCTCACACAATCACCAGTCATGTTTCACCATCTTACATGATCACCATTTGTGGATCCGGTCATGTTTCACCATCTCACACGATCACCATTCGTGGATCTGGTCATGTTTCACCATCTCACACAATCACCAGTCATGTTTCACCATCTCACATGATCACCAGTCATGTTTCACCATCTCACATGATCACCAGTCATGTTTCACCATCTCACATGATCACCATTCGTGGATCCGGTCATGTTTCACCATCTCACATGATCACCAGTCATGGATCCGGTCATGTTTCACCATCTCACACAATCACCAGTCATGTTTCACCATCTCACACAATCACCAGTCATGTTTCACCATCTCACATGATCACCAGTCATGTTTCACCATCTCACACAATCACCAGTCATGTTTCACCATCTCACATGATCACCAGTCATGTTTCACCATCTCACATGATCACCAGTTGTGGATCCGGTCATGTTTCACCATCTCACACAATCACCAGTCATGTTTCACCATCTCACATGATCATCAGTCATGTTTCACCATCTCACATGATCACCAGTCGTGGATCCGGTCATGTTTCACCATCTCACATGATCACCAGTCATGTTTCACCATCTCACACGATCACAATTTGTGGATCCGGTCATGTTTCACCATCTCACATGATCACCAGTCATGGATCCGGTCATGTTTCACCATCTCACACAATCACCAGTCATGTTTCACCATCTCACATGATCACCAGTCGTGGATCCGGTCATGTTTAACCATCTCACACAATCACCAGTCATGTTTCACCATCTCACACAATCACCAGTCATGTTTCACCATCTCACATGATCACCAGTCGTGGATCCGGTCATGTTTCACCATCTCACACAATCACCAGTCATGTTTCACCATCTCACACAATCACCAGTCATGTTTCACCATCTCACACAATCACCAGTCATGTTTCACCATCTCACACAATCACCAGTCATGTTTCACCATCTCACACAATCACCAGTCATGTTTCACCATCTCACACAATCACAGTCATGTTTCACCATCTCACACAATCACCAGTCATGTTTCACCATCTCACACAATCACCAGTCATGTTTCACCATCTCACATGATCACCAGTCATGTTTCACCATCTCACACAATCACCAGTCATGTTTCACTATCTCACACAATCACCAGTCATGTTTCACTATCTCACACAATCACCAGTCATTTTCACCATCTCACACAATCACCAGTCATGTTTCACCATCTCACACAATCACCAGTCATGTTTCACCATCTCGCATGATCTCCAGTCATGTTTCACCATCTCACATGATCACCATTCGTGGATCCGGTCATGTTTCACCATCTCACATGATCACCAGTCATGTTTCACCATCTCATACAATCACCATTTGTGGATCCGGTCATGTTTCACCATCTCACACAATCACCAGTCATGTTTCACCATCTCACACGATCACCTGTCGTGGATCCGGTCATGTTTCACCATCTCACAGATCACCAGTCGTGGATCAAGTCTGTGTTCTTGTCTTGGTTATGCCATATGACCACAAATCATTCTGCCTCATTAACTTCTTATAGTTCATGTCATATGGAGGTTGTTGATCATGTCTGTCCACAGCCTTCAGTCTTGTGTACTGCCAGTCTTCTTAAAGTCCATGCATGCCATGTGGCGTTAGTAATCATGTCTGTCCACAGCCTTCCTACTCGTGTGCTGTCAATCATTTCTGAAACTGAGATTCCTTCATGTCATGATGTCAGACTGCCAAGCATCTTCTCTCTCGTTCTCCCTACAGATTTTCCATTTTCACAACACGCTTCTGCTTTCCCAGGCTCACAAGAATGTGGACTTTCTACTGATGCGAGTCAACCATTCTTTTTGTTAGCTAACTTATTTCACAATATCTTCATTACTCTTTCTGTCTGTCCACTATATTCTCATCATTATTCTATTAAACCAGCTTCCACATAATTCCTCCCTTGTATGCTAATTGTCCATGATTTGCTTACGTACATCAGGACTGGCTCAATATAGCTCTTAAGAGGACTTTTATTAGAGTCTCCGTGACGAAGTGGTTCAGCTGTCTGACTCGGGCTTCGAAAGTTGTGAGTTCGATTCCAGGCCGCGTCCTTTGGTTCATGAGTGCATTTTTTCAGAGGCTCCTGAGGGTTGTCGCGGGAACTACGGAGTTTGTGCTTTGTGTGACACTTCCCGCACTGTGGAGAGAGACTGAGCTATACGGGATAACAACCCAGTGCAATGACGTCGACCCTGTCGACTTTTAAGCGACTTTTTAGGGGGCTAAGTGGTCTTGAGGTATGGTATCTGACTCGAGTGCTGGAGGTCCCGGGTTAAGCCCCGGTAAGGGCTGGAGTTTTTTCACGTGGACTTTTAGTAACAAAATTTCCCCTGGTCTCTGGGTAGTGAGATCGGACACCCGTGTGTATTGTTGCGCATGTAAAAAATCTCTTGGCAATTGGAAATCAGAAAAGAGTAGCCTAATAGCGCTGCCCGGGCGAAATTTCGAGTTAAAAATCAACCCAAAGTATTTCAGGACCCTCGCCGGTGCTACAGAATTCGTGCACTGAGCTGAGATTCTCCAGACTCGGGCTTGAGTTAGGAGTAGAACAGAGCACTTATGGGTTACACCCGTGTGCCGTGATGTTGATCCGTTGACTAAATTAAAACTAAAACTAGCTCTTAAGAGCCCTTATCCTCTCCTCAGCTGACACAGATCAATTGCAGAGAACATTCTTCATCTTGTGAAATGTTACTTTTCTTGGGCTATTCTATATTTTACGTCTTTAATACATTTTCTTGCGAGGAAGTTAGGGGGACAATTCACAATACCACGTTCTGCAGGTGATTTGGTTGTAGATCGCCTTGCGCTTTTTTCAACACAATGGTGAGAGTGTCGGTAGCTTAGAAAGCAGTGTCATACTACTGAACATAACCTTGTCTAGTAAGTCACCAAAAGCCAATAAACGCTGGGGTCGACTACAACGTCCTGTAAGTTCTTTATACAACAAACTAACTGTAATATACCTTCCATCTGATGTTATTAAAGTACCCAACTATGTACTTTTGTATGGATGTGAAATATGAACAATGAGCAGTATAGCCGAAAAACATCTAATGGCAGTGGAAATGTGGTTTCTGTAGAAAATGCAAAGAATGCCATGAACAGACAGAAAAACCAATGAGCAGATCCTAAAAGAAACAAATGAAAACCATAAACTGATTCGAGAAATTAGACATAGACTGTCAAAGAGTTTTGGGCACGTTATGAGAAAAAATAAACTAGAGAACTTGGTGACAACTGGCAAGGTTGATGAGAACAGAACAAGAGGAAGGCAGAGAAGTAAATATATAGATGGCTTTACCACATGGCATGGTCGAGGCAAGAACACAGAACTGGCCCACAACTCTAGTGATCGTGTGAGATGGCGAAACAAGATCGCCCACGCTTACCGAATGACACATAATGATGATGAACAATGCGTATGAAAAACGCGAGAGCATTGCTTGTTTGGCTTGTCTGGCTGGGAATATTTGGCTTGACATCTGAAGCGTCATCTGGCCACCCTGGACGTGAATATCGGCCATTTTGATTGTCTTTGTGATCGAGGTTTGTTCCTAGACTGTTTTCATTTGCCTTCTTCTTGTATGTCACTGTACTTTCTTCTCTTGTACGCAACAATCGTTGTCAACATGCGCCCAGTGTTTGTGTAGTTTTCAGCTGTAAGATTTTGTAGTATTACTTTACTTGGGGACCAGGTCTGGTGGTTGCTTCTGTTTCTTCAGACTTGACTACAGACAGTGGAGTGTGCAATAAATAACAAACATTTTATACTCAGAAAGTAGTTGTTGTATTTGATATTTAATTTTTTTCTGCACATGTTCTATGAGTGGACATCAACAATCAACATCTTTTGCTGTATTATCTTGGTGTTTTACTTGTAACGTTTTCTTGTCTACGACGACACCTTGACTTTCACTTTCGTTTTTTAGCAGATAATTCACTTTTCATTTTCACGCAGTTTTAAATGAATGTTTTCGCTAACTTTAGCTTATACTTATAGTATCCGTAAAGGATGTTTCAGTAAGTAGTAAGTAAAAAGCTCAACTATCAGAAAGATCGTGACTGCAGCTGGATATAATTATATAATGGATATGACAGTCAGTATAAAATGAAACAAACAGTTATGACACCCCAGAAGAAGAAATTAGAAAACACCTTTCAAAGACCCAGACCCCGTGAACAGAAAATGAAATAAGAGTGGGAACATGAATAAATAATAATAATAGATACAGAAGCACACTATCCCCACCCCAGCGGAATAAGAAACTGTTGTACGCCAAATTCAATTGCATTTAATTTATCAATTTACATGCAGGTTTCAGTCTACCTGCATCGGTAGAATAGAGAGGCACTTGCATAACTGATACTCATAGTGATAAAAGACTATAATAAATCGTGCAACCTATTGTTTGTCTTCTTTATTGAAATAAAAATGTATAAGAATGACTGAGAAAAGTAGCAATAAATACTTCAAAGAATGCCATACATGTCTGACATTTTAATTATAACAGCCTTTCTCAAGAACAACAGAAAGATGACTTCCTTTATTGAGGGTGGTAGTCATTATGGCTGAATGGATAAAAATGCCCGTTCTTAAACATCTGGTGTGCTGATGCCGAGGTAAGGGGTTCAACCCCTACACCAGACAGTTGAACTCAAATGTTGACTTCTCGTCCTTGACTAGGGGATGCAAATTACAAGTACCTGTGAGGTTGGAGTGGGCTTGCCTGATGGCGAGAGATATTGATAATAGGGAGAGCTCATCCACACGCAAAATTCAGTTCAATGCTACTAGAAGTAGTGTGTATGGACTGCTTGAGTTCAAAGCGAGAGTGAAACAAAATGATAAAATTGTTATAAGTAGCACACAATATATGATAAATAAAACATAACCATCATCATCAAGTGCCCTGCTAGCTGGCATAGCCGTTCATGACTCCACAGATCTCGGTCTTTGAGTTTTTGGATCAACTCTGCTGATATTCCTCTATGCCAGTGTTTCAATCCATCCAGCATCATTTCTCTTGGTCGGCCTTCTGCCTCTCTTCCCTTTGATCTTTCCAGTCATCACAATGTTCTCCAATGCCTCTCTTCTCATCACATGACCAAAGAAAGCTGTTTGTCTCTTCTTATTGTTGTATATAATGTTCTAGTTTCGTTAGCCTCTTTCAGGCAATCATTGTTAGTTACTTAGGCGGTCCAAGAAATTCACAACAGTCATCTCAGGAACCACATCTTTGTTGCTTTCAAGTTCTTCCTAATTTGTTCAATTACATTCCAAGATTCACTGCCATACAGCAAAGCAGGTTCTATATAGCACTTCAGCACTTTCCTTCTTACAGTCAATGATAGTAACTTATTGCATAAGATACTTTTCATTTTCTGAAATGCAGCTTTTGCTTGCCCTATTCTGTTCTTGTCCTATCTCTGTTGTGCACCTTCCATCTGTTATAAATGCCCCTAGGTATTTAAAACTATCCACTTGGTTAAGAATTTCCCTATTAATGTCATCAAAGATCTAATCAAAGTCCACAAATCCAATATAAAGTGGTGAATTTATTTCAATGCATTGCTCTATTGTTACACATAACGTGGTCATTTATTCGCTTCCTTGTTTTATGTCCAACTAGGGTAAATCATCAGGTTAGCTCAAGTCACTGGCCCAGTGCACTAGATTTTAGCAGCTGTTTCAGGTTTACTTGCTGCATGCTAGAAGAGACATACATTTTTCTCATTTTTGTTTGTTTGTCCGAAAGTTATTTTTGACATAATAGCTATTTACAGAACAGCTGTGATATTTGTGACTTTCAACCAACATATCCAACTTCTTCAGGCATGTGTTAACTTTGCTGAGTGTTGTGTAGGAGGTTCAACTGTCTGGAACTTGTGATGTCATCTACAGGTGACATCCCCCAGTTGCAATTCTCTCTCTCTCTCTCTCTCTCTCTCTCTCTCTCTCTCTCTCTCTCTCTCTCTCTCTCTCTCTCTCTCTCTCTGAGAACGTCACATATCCCCTCTCCCCTCTGAGAACATCATATATATGCTGGTCAGCCCTGCCCTCAGGGGAAAGCAGGGGCAGACCATGGGCATTCCCTGCCTTCAAAAGAGGCTTCCATAAGCGCAGAAAGGACACTCTGATACTGGATTTACACAAGGAATCATTACATCCTGCCTTTTTTTTTTCTTATTTTGAATATAGCCACGTCTCCACCTTTAGACCTCCATGGCCAAACCATGAACTATCATGAATGTTGGTTGATCGAATAGAATCACTTTTTCCTCCATCTGTGTTATCCATACATGTACATCTTGCCAATCATTACTGATAATATGCTAGTTTTTCTCATCTCATAATGACATTTGAAGAAACATTTGCTGAGTTAATTTGTGAGAATCATATCCAGGCACAGCAGTGCTGTCCAGTCAATGAAACATTCATTGTGAGTGAGTACTGAAATGCTCACTAGGTGTGGGTTGCGTCTGAAACCATTATTTTGTTACTTGAGATTATCATCAGTATATGTATTTTCTTTCTTTCTCTTCAGATTACTGACATTGTGGGTGGCTGTCTGCAGCAAGACTTAGCTGGATATTGCAACCTGGCATCGACATTCTATTTCGTGGATAAAACACATCCAGACCACTACAGACATCACCACGTACTGCTCATGACAGTTGTTTTTTGTGATTATTAGTGATATCTTTGTGAACGTGTGCAGTGCTTTATCGCCGACAACACGTGACAACAAATTCAATTTCTCAAGTTTATGGAAATTGTATACAATTTATATCATTGTAACGAACAATTCATGGCTTCTGAAGGTTTTGGAGATTGTATATGACTTTATATTCTCCGGTGGACTCATTTGACTTCAACTGATACATCTTGTTTCGAGAGCCTTATATTTAGTGGCTATTACCACTTTGTGATTCATTTATCAGTTTTCGTGAAACATGGCAGCCACTACGGAAGATATCCGACAGAATGATACAAAGTAAGGATTGTCTTTGTCATTATCTATTTTATCTTCTGTTAATTAAAACTCTGCTGTCACTTTCTCCTTGTTTGTTAAAACTCAGAACTCATTCTGTCTTCTGTTTGTTAAAACTCAGAAGTGACTGTCATATATTTGTTCAAACTCTGAAGTCACTCTGTCTTCATTTGTTAAAACTCAATTGTCACTTTCTCCTTTTTGTTAAACCTCAGATATCACTTACTGTCTTCATTTGTTAAAACTCAATTGTCACTTTCTCCTTTTTGTTAAAACTCAGACGCACTTTTTTGTTTGTTAAAACTCATTGTGAAAGATGTATTTGTATGTGATTGGATGTAACCATGATTCTTGTACCATGCTGTGTGTTAGCTGTTCTCTGTTGTCTAAATGGGTGACTTTTGAGTTAATTCACCTCTCGTTATACCCGTCCTACAGTGGTATAGTGGCTAGTGCTTTTGCTGACCAAGACTGTCATCTGGGTTAGGTTCTCAGCAGTAACAGGATTATTTCCCCTCACCAGTACAGCTGGGGTCATACAGAGGATACCTGATAATTTTCAACATTTTTGGACAAATATCTGGACAGGAAAGGTACCACAGAAGGGGACTGGCCTCCCACTTCTTTACAATGGAACCTGGCTTGTGGTAAGGCCTCCCACTTTACAATGAGACCTGGCTTGTGGTAAGGCCTCCCACTTTACAATGGAACCTGGCTTGTGGTAAGGCCTCCCACTTTACAATGAGACCTGGCTTGTGGTAAGGCCTCCCACTTTACAATGAGACCTGGCTTGTGGTAAGGCCTCCCACTTTACAATGAGACCTGGCTTGTGGTAAGGCCTCCCACTTCTTTACAATGGAACCTGGCTTGTGGTAAGGCCTCCCACTTTACAATGAGACCTGGCTTGTGGTAAGGCCTCCCACTTTACAATGAGACCTGGCTTGTGGTAAGGCCTCCCACTTTACAATGAGACCTGGCTTGTGGTAAGGCCTCCCACTTCTTTACAATGGAACCTGGCTTGTGGTAAGGCCTCCCACTTTACAATGAGACCTGGCTTGTGGTAAGGCCTCCCACTTTACAATGAGACCTGGCTTGTGGTAAGGCCTCCCACTTTACAATGAGACCTGGCTTGTGGTAAGGCCTCCCACTTTACAATGAGACCTGGCTTGTGGTAAGGCCTCCCACTTTACAATGAGACCTGGCATGTGGTAAGGCCTCCCACTTTACAATGAGACCTGGCTTGTGGTAAGGCCTCCCACTTCTTTACAATGGAACCTGGCTTGTGGTAAGGCCTCCCACTTCTTTACAATGGAACCTGGCTTGTGGTAAGGCCTCCCACTACTTTACAATGGAACCTGGCTTGTGGTAAGGTCTCCCACTTTACAATGAGACCTGGCTTGTGGTAAGGCCTCCCACTTTACAATGAGACCTGGCTTGTGGTAAGGTCTCCCACTTTACAATGAGACCTGGCTTGTGGTAAGGCCTCCCACTTTACAATGGAACTTGGCTTGTGGTAAGGCCTCCCACTTTACAATGGAACTTGGCTTGTGGTAAGGCCTCCCACTTTACAATGGAACCTGGCTTGTGGTAAGGCCTCCCACTTTACAATGGAACCTGGCTTGTGGTAAGGCCTCCCACTTTACAATGGAACCTGGCTTGTGGTAAGGCCTCCCACTTCTTTACAATGGAACCTGGCTTGTGGTAAGGCCTCCCACTTCTTTACAATGGAACCTGGCTTGTGGTAAGGCCTCCCACTTTACAATGAGACCTGGCTTGTGGTAAGGCCTCCCACTTTACAATGAGACCTGGCTTGTGGTAAGGCCTCCCACTTTACAATGAGACCTGGCGTGTGGTAAGGCCTCCCACTTTACAATGAGACCTGGCTTGTGGTAAGGCCTCCCACTTCTTTACAATGGAACCTGGCTTGTGGTAAGGCCTCCCACTTCTTTACAATGGAACCTGGCTTGTGGTAAGGCCTCCCACTACTTTACAATGGAACCTGGCTTGTGGTAAGGTCTCCCACTTTACAATGAGACCTGGCTTGTGGTAAGGCCTCCCACTTTACAATGAGACCTGGCTTGTGGTAAGGTCTCCCACTTTACAATGAGACCTGGCTTGTGGTAAGGCCTCCCACTTTACAATGGAACTTGGCTTGTGGTAAGGCCTCCCACTTTACAATGGAACCTGGCTTGTGGTAAGGCCTCCCACTTTACAATGGAACCTGGCTTGTGGTAAGGCCTCCCACTTCTTTACAATGGAACCTGGCTTGTGGTAAGGCCTCCCACTTCTTTACAATGGAACCTGGCTTGTGGTAAGGCCTCCCACTTTACAATGAGACCTGGCTTGTGGTAAGGCCTCCCACTTTACAATGAGACCTGGCTTGTGGTAAGGCCTCCCACTTTACAATGGAACTTGGCTTGTGGTAAGGCCTCCCACTTTACAATGGAACTTGGCTTGTGGTAAGGCCTCCCACTTTACAATGGAACCTGGCTTGTGGTAAGGCCTCCCACTTTACAATGGAACCTGGCTTGTGGTAAGGCCTCCCACTTTACAATGGAACCTGGCTTGTGGTAAGGCCTCCCACTTTACAATGGAACCTGGCTTGTGGTAAGGCCTCCCACTTTACAATGGAACCTGGCTTGTGGTAAGGCCTCCCACTTTACAATGAGACCTGGCTTGTGGTAAGGCCTCCCACTTTACAATGAGACCTAGCTTGTGGTAAGGCCTCCTACTTTACAATGGAACCTGGCTTGTGGTAAGGCCTCCCACTTTACAATGGAACCTGGCTTGTGGTAAGGCCTCCCACTTTACAATGAGACCTGGCTTGTGGTAAGGCCTCCCACTTTACAATGGAACCTGGCTTGTGGTAAGACCTCCCACTTTACAATGAGACCTGGCTTGTGGTAAGGCCTCCCACTTTACAATGAGACCTGGCTTGTGGTAAGACCTCCCACTTCTTTACAATGGAACTTGGCTTGTGGTAAGGCCTCCCACTTTACAATGAGACCTGGCTTGTGGTAAGGCCTCCCACTTTACAATGGAACCTGGCTTGTGGTAAGGCCTCCCACTTTACAATGGAACCTGGCTTGTGGTAAGGCCTCCCACTTTACGATGAGACCTGGCTTGTGGTAAGGCCTCCCACTTCTTTACAATGGAACTTGGCTTGTGGTAAGGCCTCCCACTTTACAATGAGACCTGGCTTGTGGTAAGGCCTCCCACTTTACAATGGAACCTGGCTTGTGGTAAGGCCTCCCACTTTACAATGGAACCTGGCTTGTGGTAAGGCCTCCCACTTTACAATGAGACCTGGCTTGTGGTAAGGCCTCCCACTTTACAATGGAACCTGGCTTGTGGTAAGGCCTCCCACTTTACAATGAGACCTGGCTTGTGGTAAGGCCTCCCACTTTACAATGAGACCTGGCTTGTGGTAAGGCCTCCCACTTTACAATGAGACCTGGCTTGTGGTAAGGCCTCCCACTTTACAATGAGACCTGGCTTGTGGTAAGGCCTCCCACTTTACAATGAGACCTGGCTTGTGGTAAGGCCTCCCACTTCTTTACAATGGAACCTGGCTTGTGGTAAGGCCTCCCACTTTACAATGAGACCTGGCTTGTGGTAAGGCCTCCCACTTTACAATGAGACCTGGCTTGTGGTAAGGCCTCCCACTTTACAATGAGACCTGGCTTGTGGTAAGGCCTCCCACTTCTTTACAATGGAACCTGGCTTGTGGTAAGGCCTCCCACTTTACAATGAGACCTGGCTTGTGGTAAGGCCTCCCACTTTACAATGAGACCTGGCTTGTGGTAAGGCCTCCCACTTTACAATGAGACCTGGCTTGTGGTAAGGCCTCCCACTTTACAATGAGACCTGGCTTGTGGTAAGGCCTCCCACTTTACAATGAGACCTGGCTTGTGGTAAGGCCTCCCACTTTACAATGAGACCTGGCTTGTGGTAAGGCCTCCCACTTCTTTACAATGGAACCTGGCTTGTGGTAAGGCCTCCCACTTCTTTACAATGGAACCTGGCTTGTGGTAAGGCCTCCCACTACTTTACAATGGAACCTGGCTTGTGGTAAGGTCTCCCACTTTACAATGAGACCTGGCTTGTGGTAAGGCCTCCCACTTTACAATGAGACCTGGCTTGTGGTAAGGTCTCCCACTTTACAATGAGACCTGGCTTGTGGTAAGGCCTCCCACTTTACAATGGAACTTGGCTTGTGGTAAGGCCTCCCACTTTACAATGGAACTTGGCTTGTGGTAAGGCCTCCCACTTTACAATGGAACCTGGCTTGTGGTAAGGCCTCCCACTTTACAATGGAACCTGGCTTGTGGTAAGGCCTCCCACTTTACAATGGAACCTGGCTTGTAGTAAGGCCTCCCACTTCTTTACAATGGAACCTGGCTTGTGGTAAGGCCTCCCACTTCTTTACAATGGAACCTGGCTTGTGGTAAGGCCTCCCACTTTACAATGAGACCTGGCTTGTGGTAAGGCCTCCCACTTTACAATGAGACCTGGCTTGTGGTAAGGCCTCCCACTTTACAATGGAACTTGGCTTGTGGTAAGGCCTCCCACTTTACAATGGAACTTGGCTTGTGGTAAGGCCTCCCACTTAACAATGGAACCTGGCTTGTGGTAAGGCCTCCCACTTTACAATGGAACCTGGCTTGTGGTAAGGCCTCCCACTTTACAATGGAACCTGGCTTGTGGTAAGGCCTCCCACTTTACAATGAGACCTGGCTTGTGGTAAGGCCTCCCACTTTACAATGAGACCTAGCTTGTGGTAAGGCCTCCTACTTTACAATGGAACCTGGCTTGTGGTAAGGCCTCCCACTTTACAATGGAACCTGGCTTGTGGTAAGGCCTCCCACTTTACAATGAGACCTGGCTTGTGGTAAGGCCTCCCACTTTACAATGGAACCTGGCTTGTGGTAAGGCCTCCCACTTTACAATGGAACCTGGCTTGTGGTAAGGCCTCCCACTTTACGATGAGACCTGGCTTGTGGTAAGGCCTCCCACTTCTTTACAATGGAACTTGGCTTGTGGTAAGGCCTCCCACTTTACAATGAGACCTGGCTTGTGGTAAGACCTCCCACTTCTTTACAATGGAACTTGGCTTGTGGTAAGGCCTCCCACTTTACAATGAGACCTGGCTTGTGGTAAGGCCTCCCACTTTACAATGAGACCTGGCTTGTGGTAAGGCCTCCCACTTTACAATGGAACTTGGCTTGTGGTAAGGCCTCCCACTTTACAATGGAACTTGGCTTGTGGTAAGGCCTCCCACTTTACAATGGAACCCGGCTTGTGGTAAGGCCTCCCACTTTACAATGGAACCCGGCTTGTGGTAAGGCCTCCCACTTTACAATGGAACCTGGCTTGTGGTAAGGCCTCCCACTTTACAATGGAACCTGGCTTGTGGTAAGGCCTCCCACTTCTTTACAATGGAACCTGGCTTGTGGTAAGGCCTCCCACTGTTCAATGAGACCTGGCTTGTGGTAAGGCCTCCCACTTTACAATGGAACCTGGCTTATGGTAAGGCCTCCCACTTTACAATGGAACCTGGCTTGTGGTAAGGCCTCCCACTTTACAATGGAACCTGGCTTGTGGTAAGGCCTCCCACTTTACAATGAGACCTGGCTTGTGGTAAGGCCTCCCACTTTACAATGGAACCTGGCTTGTGGTAAGGCCTCCCACTTTACAATGAGACCTGGCTTGTGGTAAGGCCTCCCACTTTACAATGAGACCTGGCTTGTGGTAAGGCCTCCCACTTTACAATGAGACCTGGCTTGTGGTAAGGCCTCCCACTTTACAATGGAACCTGGCTTGTGGTAAGGCCTCCCACTTCTTTACAATGGAACCTGGCTTGTGGTAAGGCCTCCCACTTTACAATGAGACCTGGCTTGTGGTAAGGTCTCCCACTTTACAATGAGACCTGGCTTGTGGTAAGGCCTCCCACTTTACAATGGAACCTGGCTTGTGGTAAGGCCTCCCACTTTACAATGGAACCTGGCTTGTGGTAAGGCCTCCCACTTCTTTACAATGGAACCTGGCTTGTGGTAAGGCCTCCCACTTTACAATGAGACTTGGCTTGTGGTAAGGCCTCCCACTTTACAATGAGACTTGGCTTGTGGTAAGGCCTCCCACTTTACAATGAGACCTGGCTTGTGGTAAGGCCTCCCACTTTACAATGGAACTTGGCTTGTGGTAAGGCCTCCCACTTTACAATGGAACTTGGCTTGTGGTAAGGCCTCCCACTTTACAATGGAACCTGGCTTGTGGTAAGGCCTCCCACTTTACAATGGAACCTGGCTTGTGGTAAGGCCTCCCACTTTACAATGAGACCTGGCTTGTGGTAAGGCCTCCCACTTTACAATGGAACCTGGCTTGTGGTAAGGCCTCCCACTTTACAATGGAACCTGGCTTGTGGTAAGGCCTCCCACTTTACAATGAGACCTGGCTTGTGGTAAGGACTCCCACTTTACAATGGAACCTGGCTTGTGGTAAGGCCTCCCACTTTACAATGAGACCTGGCTTGTGGTAAGGCCTCCCACTTTACAATGAGACCTGGCTTGTGGTAAGGCCTCCCACTTTACAATGGAACCTGGCTTGTGGTAAGGCCTCCCACTTTACAATGGAACCTGGCTTGTGGTAAGGCCTCCCACTTTACAATGAGACCTGGCTTGTGGTAAGGTCTCCCACTTTACAATGGAACCTGGCTTGTGGTAAGGCCTCCCACTTTACAATGAGACCTGGCTTGTGGTAAGGTCTCCCCCTTTACAATGAGACCTGGCTTGTGGTAAGGCCTCCCACTTTACAATGGAACCTGGCTTGTGGTAAGGCCTCCCACTTTACAATGAGACCTGGCTTGTGGTAAGGCCTCCCACTTTACAATGAGACCTGGCTTGTGGTAAGGCCTCCCACTTTACAATGAGACCTGGCTTGTGGTAAGGCCTCCCACTTTACAATGGAACCTGGTTTGTGGTAAGGCCTCCCACTTTACAATGAGACCTGGCTTGTGGTAAGGTCTCCCACTTTACAATGAGACCTGGCTTGTGGTAAGGCCTCCCACTTTACAATGAGACCTGGCTTGTGGTAAGGCCTCCCACTTTACAATGGAACCTGGCTTGTGGTAAGGCCTCCCACTTTACAATGGAACCTGGCTTGTGGTAAGGCCTCCCACTTCTTTACAATGGAACCTGGCTTGTGGTAAGGCCTCCCACTTTACAATGAGACCTGGCTTGTGGTAAGGCCTCCCAATTTACAATGACACCTGGCTTGTGGTAAGGCCTCCCACTTTACAATGGAACCTGGCTTGTGGTAAGGCACTTTAGAATGGAACCTGGTTTGTGGTAAAGCCTCCCACTTCTTTACAATGGAACCTGGCTTATGGTAAGGCTTCCCACTTTACAATGGAACCTAGCTTGTGGTAAGGCCTCCCACTTCTTTACAATGGAACCTTGCTTGTGGTAAGGCCTCCCACTTCATACTTCAGTGACAGTATCTGCCATAGGACTGTGTTTACATGAGGAGAATTGAGAATGTAACTGTTACAGCAAATCATACCAGCACCATACAACTGTTCCTGAGATCTTCAAACTATGGAACATGGAACCAGCCAAATGGCTAAAACAGTGGCTAATACTTCTAGCACCTGGCCGTTTCAACAGACGATAGTTTGTTACATGGTGCTTCATAAATGTCATAATAACTACAACCCGTGGTGGGCACCAGGGATGGATTTAATCTCTCCTTAGCACAAGGAGTCTCTGTGGCGAAGTGGTCAAGCCGTTTGACTCGTGCTCCGAAGGTTGTGGGTTCGATTCCGGGCCGCACCCTTCGGTTTACGAGTTAAATGTTTCTGAGACTCCTGTGGGTCGTCGCTAAAAGCTACGGAGTTCGTGCTTTGTGCGACGCTTTCCGCGCTGCGGAAAGGGACTGAACCATATGGGATAAAACCCGGTGCGATGAAGTCGACCCTGTCGACTTTTAAGCGACTTTTTAAAGTCTCCTTAGCACAAAACCAGGGTTGAGTTGTAGAGGCCGTGTGTTGCAGAACAATGGCTGCTGAATTAGAAATGTTCATTGTCGCCTGCATGGAATAGGACTGAATGGTATGGTAGAATCATCATTAGGGAGCGCAGGGAGAGGACTCAAGATTCCAACAAAACTAGAGCTGAGGCCAGGATGATTGATACCCTTCTGGAACATTGAAGTTGAGCAGAGGGGATACACCATACTGAGGCGTTAAATGTCCCACAACCACGCCAAAAAGGCTAACCCAGTCATTGAATACCTGGAGGAATTTGGATGCATTGGCCAAAAGGCATAATTATCACAGCTTTGCTGTACACAAAACAATATATTCTGACAGCACACAACAGAAGAAGTGAACATTCATACACTGACTCCTGGGAGGCTGACATGGCACACAACAGAAGAAGTGAACATTCACACACTGATTCCTGGGAGGCTGACATGACACACAACAGAAGAAGTGAACATTCACACACTGATTCCTGGGAGGCTGACATGACACACAACAGAAGTGAACATTCACACACTGATTCCTGGGAGGCTGACATGACACACAATAGAAGTGAACATTCACACACTGATTCCTGGGAGGCTGACATGGCACACAACAGAAGAAGTGAACATTCATACACTGATTTCTGGGAGGCTGACATGGCACACAACAGAAGTGAACATTCACCCACTGATTCCTGGGAGGCTAGTATTGCACACAACAGAAGTGAACATTCAAAACACTGACTCCTGGGAGGCTGACATGGCACACAACAGAAGTGAACATTCAAAACACTGATTCCTGGGAGGCTGACATGGCACACAACAGAAGTGAACATTCAAAACACTGATTCCTGGGAGGCTGACATGGCACACAGCAGAAGTGAACATTCACACACTGACTCCTGGGAGGCTGACATGGCACACAGCAGAAGTGAACATTCACACACTGACTCCTGGCAGGCTGGTATTGCACACAACAGAAACACTCACATACTTTACTCATGAGAGGCTAAACCAACACAACAGAAACAGTGAACTTCATATACTTGATTCGTGCGAGGCTGACCCAACACACAACAAAAACAGTGAACATTTTGCACTTGACTTGTGCGAGGCTGACACAAGACTTAACAAAAACAGTGAACATTCACACTTAACTCGTGCAAGGCTGAACCAACACAACAGAAACAGCAAAAATTCGCTCTTGACTCATGCGAGGCTGACCCAATTCACAACAGAATCAGTGAACATACACACATTCATACACATGACTCGTGCGAGGCTGACCCAACACACAACAGAATCAGTGAACATTCACACACTTGACTTATGCGAGGCTGACCCTACACAACAGAATCAGTGAACATTTTGCACTTGACTCGTGCGAGGCTGACACAAGACTTAACAAAAACAGTGAACATTCACACTTAACTCGTGCAAGGCTGAACCAACACAACAGAAACAGCAAAAATTCGCTCTTGACTCATGCGAGGCTGACCCAATTCACAACAGAATCAGTGAACATACACACATTCATACACATGACTCGTGCGAGGCTGACCCAACACACAACAGAATCAGTGAACATTCACACACTTGACTTATGCGAGGCTGACCCTACACAACAGAATCAGTGAACATTTACACAATGGACTCATTTTGAGGCTGACCCAACACACAATATAAACTGAACATTCACACACTTGACTCATGGAAGGCTGACCCAACATACAACAGAAACGGTGAACATTCACACACTTGTCTCGTGCGAGGCTGACCCTACACACAACATCACAATCAGATATTGTTGGGACGTGTGATGTCTGACGTGTCTATAAGTTTACACCCACATAGACCAGTTGTATGCCTGTGTACAATGATCTCAATGATGTCTTTGCAGCGAGCTTGGGTGGAAGGCAAAACTACGACTGCCACCTCCAGATAACAGGGTCAGAACATCAGTAAGTCACATCCTGAATACTGAGTTGTGTGTCCTTGTGATGATTGCTAGATTGTGGCAGCATTAGCTTGTGCGGTTGTGAGTTCTTAAGTCTTGTGTGGTTGTGAGTTCTTGAGTCTTGTGAGGTCTCGAGTCTTGTGTGGTTGTAAGGTCTCGAGTCTTGTGTGGTTGTGAGGTCTCAAGTCTTGTGTGGTTGTGAGGTCTCGAGTCTTGTGTGGTTGTGAGTTCTTGTCTTGTGTGATTGTGAGTTTTTGAGTTTTGTGTGGTTGTGAGTTCTTGAGTCTTGTGTGATTGTGAGTTCTTGAGTTTTGTGTGGTTGTGAGTTATTAAGTCTTGTGTGGTTGTGTTCTTGAGTTTTGTGTGGTTGTGAGTGCTTGAGTCTTGTGTGGTTGTGAGTTATTAAGTCTTGTGTGGTTGTGAGTGCTTGAGTCTTGTGTGGTTGTGTTCTTGAGTCTTGTGTGGTTGTGAGTTATTAAGTCTTGTGTGGTTGTGTTCTTGAGTTTTGTGTGGTTGTGAGTGCTTGAGTCTTGTGTGGTTGTGTTCTTGAGTCTTGTGTGGTTGTGAGTGCTTGAGTCTTGTGTGGTTGTGAGTGCTTGAGCCATGTGTGGTTGTGAGTGCTTGAGCCTTGTGTTATTGTGAGTTCTTGAGTCTTGTGTGGTTGTGAGTTATTAAGTCTTGTGTGGTTGTGAGTGCTTGAGTCTTGTGTGGTTGTGAGTGCTTGAGTCTTGTGTGGTTGTGAGGTCTTGAGTCTTGTGTTGTTATGAGGTCTTGAGTCTTGTGTTGTTATGAGGTCTTGAGTCTTGTGTTGTTATGAGGTCTTGAGTCTTGTGTTGTTATGAGTTCTTGAGTCTTGTGTGGTTATGAGTTCTTGAGTCTTGTGTGGTTGTGAGTTATTAAGTCTTGTGTGGTTGAGGTCTTGTGTGGTTGTGAGTTCTTGAGTCTTGTGTGGTTGTGAATTATTGAGTCATGTGTAGCTGTGAGTATAAACGACTGTTAGTTGAAGCCACAATGGCAGATGAAATAACCTATTTTTAGGATACTAGACTTAGAATTGTCATGTCCCCGGGAAGGTTAACCCGGTCAACAAATGCCCGCAGAAGTCGGATGTGTCGGCCTAACGGCGCAAGAACGCAGCTCTGCTGTAAACAATCACAACGCAGTCACATCCGAAAAAATTACTCCGGACGAACGAAGAAGAAGAAGAAGAAGAATTGTCATGTAGAACTGGCAAGGTATAGATGTCAGCATGGCCGCAGGCCTTAATGTGCCTGTGCTGATGGCAGGGTAGTGGGTCTGTTCTCTACACAGTCTATTGGACTTGTTGACAAAGCAATGGCAAACTGCTGAACGTAAACTTACCTAGTAAATCAGTGTGCGGTTAAAGTTGATTGTGTGTCCTGAAAAGAACATGCAGCATTGGTAAAGAGGGAGGAAAACGGGATGAATTTAGTTTTTACAACCAATCTGTTACTGAGCAGTATCTGCAACTAGTAACATTTGCTCAAGGAGATGAAGTATGCAAGGGTTTGTATGAAATGCAATGATACTGATTCTTAATACACCAATATTGGAACGTGGCCATCTGGGCAGACCACAGTTTGTGGCATTGTGCTTCAGACAAGGCGTAATAGCCACAACCCGTGGCGGGGACCTGGGATGAAGCTATACCTCTCTACAGCACAGTCTGGTCTGAATTGTAGAGACCATGTGTTGCCCATGCAGCATGATCAATGTCTAGTTTACTCCAGAGGAAAGGTAACACCAATACATCTGGAACAAGACAAGCTACAGAAACTGCTGGATCAGCAAAGCAATGCTCTGTCTACCTGTCTGTCAGAGCTTCCATCCTAGATCAGTTACCGACTAAGGCTTAAGACCTGATCTGCCCTACCGTGACATTTAGTCTTTATGTTACATTTCCTTGCACTAGAATAACGCTATGCCCTCCTCCGCCTGATTGTGCTCCTCCGCCTGAAGCCGTTGGCACAATGTTGGGTGTCGGGTTGGCTAGCACAGCCCAACATTCGGCGCTAACAGAAAGCTGGTAGTACCGTCAACTGTTATACAGTAGCTCAGTCATATTTGACCAAGACCTGACATTTAATTAACCAATAATGTTTGTATGAACTGTTTCCCTGATCTGTGTAACACAATTGCTGATTTCAACTTCAGGATGTGACCAACACCAAAGGCAACGAGTTTGAGGACTTCTGTTTGAAGCGAGACCTGTTGATGGGCATATTTGAGAAGGGTTGGGAGAAGCCGTCACCGATACAAGAAGCCAGCATTCCTATTGCCCTGACAGGACGTGACATTCTTGCCCGGGCTAAAAATGGAACAGGGAAGACGGGTGCCTATGCGATTCCCTGCCTTGAGAAAATAGATCCGTCGAGGGATTGTGTTCAAGGTATGTCTGCGTTTTGGTGTGGGTTTGTGTTCAGGGAATGTTCTCGTTCAAAATGTATGTGGTAATGTGTGTCCATGTTTAATGTGCATCCGTGTACATGTTGTTTTCTTTTGGTTATGTGCTAGTCCAAGGTGTAATCTTGTAGAACATGTGTCCGTATATTGCTTGTGTCCTTTATGTCTATGTTTCAGATACATCCACATGCTAGTTATGTCTTTGATCTAGGTGAGTTTCAAGTCTGATGCCTTGCCGTTCAGCTTGTCTGAGCCTTGCGGTGGGCTTGCATATACCGGGGTAAGGTTGATGTGGATTCTCTACTCCTGGTCCAGTACCACAGTGGCAATCAGTATATCACAGTGGCTAGCATGCTTGCCAGCTAGCCCGGTGGTCATGAGTTCAAATCTTTGGCATTCTACAAGATCTGAACTTTGAATAATCAAGACTGGCTTACACACAGCATCATGTCTCAGACACTGACATACTGAGGCCACATTCAACATCACAATGGAGAGAACAGTCTAGGCAGGCATGTTCCTGGATGAGGGTGCGGGATATTCAGCACAAAAATGGTCATTGGACATTCTGACACATGCGGCATGGAACATGAGACAAGATAATCTGTCATGGACCAGGAATTCTTTTTGCGAACATAGCAATGGAAGCTATGTTCTGCAAAGGGTCTGCTTCTCAATGAAGAGCATAAAGGACTTTTGATTTTTCGTAATGGTGATTTGCATCCTTGGCCGTTGGTGTGTAACCTTCTGGGACCACCAGAGTGAAGAGTATCGGGTATAGATGTACAAGTTAGGGTGATCAGTGTTGAATGTGTCTCTGTGTGCTTTGTTCCTGCAGCCATGATCATCGTGCCCACAAGAGAACTTGCACTACAGACCAGTCAGATCTGCATTGAGCTGAGCAAACACATCGGCTGCCGTTGTATGGTCACCACAGGAGGCACCAACCTCAAAGATGACATCATGAGGCTCACTGAACCAGGTGAGTTGTGCTGCTCTTGAGTCCTTCTGTCCTCTCTCTAGGGGAGTGTCATGTACCTCTTAATTCAGAGGGAACTGGGTGGCATAGTGATTCTTTTTTTAGTCCATGCCGTGGCGTTGGTGATCATGTCTGTTCACAACATCCTGTCTTGTGTAGTGCTAGTCATTGTTGATACTGATGTTCCTCCATGCCATGGCGTTGGTGATCATGTCTGTTCACAACATCCTGTCTTGTGTAGTGCTAGTCATTGTTGATACTGATGTTCCTCCATGCCATGGCGTTGGTGATCATGTCTGTTCACAACATCCTGTCTTGTGTAGTGCTAGTCATTGTTGATACTGATGTTCCTCCATGCCATGGCGTTGGTGATCATGTCTGTTCACAACATCCTGTCTTGTGTAGTGCTAGTCATTGTTGATACTGATGTTCCTCCATGCCATGGCGTTGGTGATCATGTCTGTTCACAACATCCTGTCTCGTGTAGTGCTAGTCATTGTTGATACTGATGTTCCTCCATGCCATGGCGTTGGTGATCATGTCTGTTCACAACATCCTGTCTCGTGTAGTGCTAGTCATTGTTGATACTGATGTTCCTCCATGCCATGGCGTTGGTGATCATGTCTGTTCACAACATCCTGTCTTGTGTAGTGCTAGTCATTGTTGATACTGATGTTCCTCCATGCCATGGCGTTGGTGATCATGTCTGTTCACAACATCCTGTCTCGTGTAGTGCTAGTCATTGTTGATACTGATGTTCCTCCATGCCATGGCGTTGGTGATCATGTCTGTTCACAACATCCTGTCTCGTGTAGTGCTAGTCATTGTTGATACTGATGTTCCTCCATGCCATGGCGTTGGTGATCATGTCTGTTCACAACATCCTGTCTCGTGTAGTGCTAGTCATTGTTGATACTGATGTTCCTCCATGCCATGGCGTTGGTGATCATGTCTGTTCACAACATCCTGTCTCGTGTAGTGCTAGTCATTGTTGATACTGATGTTCCTCCATGCCATGGCGTTGGTGATCATGTCTGTTCACAACATCCTGTCTCGTGTAGTGCTAGTCATTGTTGATACTGATGTTCCTCCATGCCATGGCGTTGGTGATCATGTCTGTTCACAACATCCTGTCTCGTGTAGTGCTAGTCATTGTTGATACTGATGTTCCTCCATGCCATGGCGTTGGTGATCATGTCTGTTCACAACATCCTGTCTCGTGTAGTGCTAGTCATTGTTGATACTGATGTTCCTCCATGCCATGGCGTTGGTGATCATGTCTGTTCACAACATCCTGTCTCGTGTAGTGCTAGTCATTGTTGATACTGATGTTCCTCCATGCCATGGCGTTGGTGATCATGTCTGTTCACAACATCCTGTCTTGTGTAGTGCTAGTCATTGTTGATACTGATGTTCCTCCATGCCATGGCGTTGGTGATCATGTCTGTTCACAACATCCTGTCTCGTGTAGTGCTAGTCATTGTTGATACTGATGTTCCTCCATGCCATGGCGTTGGTGATCATGTCTGTTCACAACATCCTGTCTTGTGTAGTGCTAGTCATTGTTGATACTGATGTTCCTCCATGCCATGGCGTTGGTGATCATGTCTGTTCACAACATCCTGTCTTGTGTAGTGCTAGTCATTGTTGATACTGATGTTCCTCCATGCCATGATATCAAACTGTCCAGCAGCTTCTCTCTTTCTAAGCATACTTTGTGGTTGAATTATAATTAATTTACTAAATGTACTATTATGATGTACTATGTAATTATAAATGATTTAATAAACATGTATAGTTTACCTGTATCACTCAATTTGGACTACCTGTCTAGAAGCTGTTACATACTATTTGTGTCCAGCTCTACACTGTTGTTTTCATTGAAACATTTTGCTAGTATTATTGGCACCTTTCCGTCTTGACAGACGATAGTTTGGTACATTGTGCTTCAAAAAGGCTTAATAACTACAACCCGTGGCGAATGTGGCTGATAAGGCCAATTCATACTGTAAATGTTCATCCACAGTGTATGCATGTGAAAACATGGTAATTTCCACCATCATGCACCATCTTATGTCTCTCAAGCTCTGTGTGTGTTTTGTCTGCAATAATTTTTTCCTTTGTCTTTATTCCATTTCTATTAGTTGCCCTCCATGCAACACATTCAGCAGTGACTTGCTCCCAATGTGCATTATCAATGCCTGTATCATTCATGTCCCGCTTACACACATCTTTGTATCGCTTAGTAGAGGCCGACCCTGAGATCTCCTACCCATCTGTAATTCACCAAAAATGTCCTTTGGTATTCTACCATCATCCATCATCCTAACGTGTCCTGTCCATCTAAGTCTACGAAGACTGAGCATGGAACACACCATAACAAAACAACCTGATCTTTCCAATACTTCAGTATTTGTGATTTTGTCTTGCCACTTAATACCAAGAATTCTTCGCAGACACCGCATATGAAAGCTGTTTAAACGTTTTTCTTGGCGTGAGTAATTTGTCCAGGTTTCACTGCCATAAAGAAGAGTACTAAGGACACATGCTTGATAGACACAGACTTTTTTTTTGGCAGTAAGCTTCCTGTTCTCCCAGACTCTTTTTCTTAACCTGTTCATTGTTGTTGCTGCCTTACCAATCCAGATGTTGATTTCCTGATCTAGGGATAATTTGCTATTTACCACTGATCCTAGATATGTAAAATGGTCTACCATCTCTAGTTCAGCGTCATCAATAAAGATTGATGGTACCCCATGTACACCTTGTGACATAATCTCTGTCTTCTTTTTGCTAATTGTTGAACCAAATTCAGAACAAGCATTGGAGAATGCAGATAGTAGACATTGTAATTCTTCCTCAGAGTGGGTCGTAACTGCAGCATTTGCAAAAATCAACTCTCTGACCAGTACCCTCCTAATTTTGGTCTATGCCTTCAATCTCTGAGCATTGTAGAGGCCGCCATCTGAGCGTGAGTGAATGTATATACCGTCATCCTGATCACGAAAGGCATATTTCAGTAGAAGTGGAAAGTATATTCCAAAGAGGGTGGGGGTTAGTACACAACCTTGCTTAATTCCAATCTTGATTTCAAACTCTTCTAAAGTTGCACCATCAAACTTGATTACACCCTTCATGCCTGTGTCGAACGATTCCACAATGGACAGAAGAGTTGGTGGACAGCCAATCTTCTTTAGTGCCTTGAGCAGACCCTCACGACTGACCAAATCAAATGCCTTTGTGAGGTCGATGAAGGCAGTAAACAGTGGCTGATTCTGTTCACAACATTTTTCTTGCATTTGTTGCAATGAGAATATCATATCAATGGTAGACCGGTTCTGCCTGAAGCCGCACTGTGATTCGGGGTAGCCTTGAGCTCCTAGGACAGTGGTTCTCAACCGGTGGGAAATTCCCCCCCCCCCCTTGGAATTTTAGGGTTTCCATGGGGGGGGGGGGGGGGGGGGTGAAGACCATTTCAAGATCGCGTTAATACAAGAACCGATTACTTGATATTGTTTTTCCCTTCATACTTTACAGTTATGTACGTCTCGTCCTTCTAAAATTCATTTTATAAAGTAAGTAGACTCACAAATCATGTTTAATGTGGATGTCTAGACTTGTTTTAGTTTATGCTATTAAATTTACCTTCCATTTTTACGTATACTGTGTAGGGGTGGGGGATTTTTAGATAGGAAATATAAAAGGGGGGAGGGGAATGACGTTCTGAAAATACGGTGAAGGGGGGCACGGGCCAAATTTTTGATAGGAAGGGGGAGGAATGACGTTCTGAAAATATGGTGAAGGGGGACACGGGCCAAAAAAGGTTCAGAACCACTGTCCTAGGACTTTAAGTCTGCGCAGAATAATTCTAGCAAATACACTTTCCCAACAGTACACAGAAGTGAAATACCCCTATAGTTGTAACAGTCACTTTGATCGCCCTTGTTCTTGTACAGCATTGTTATGCTTGAATCTTTGAAATCCTGTGGGACTTGTCCTTCACGCCAGCATAGCTCTATTAGCTGGTGGATCTGTAGAGTGAGTGTGTCTTGCCCACTCCTGATAACCTCTATTGGAATCCCATCCTTACCTGGAACCTTGCCAGATGCATGTTCATTTATAGCACACTTAACTTCTGTTATGGTGGGAAGTGTGTCCAGGTGGTCAAGAGTTTGGCTGGGCCTCTATGGCGATGATATGAGCATTCACTAGTTTGGTCTCACTTGAGTAAAGCTCCAAATAGTGTTCTATCCATCTGCTGTTGTCAGTGATAATTTCTCCGGTCAAGGTTTTCGGTGGTGCACTTCTTTTGATCATTGGACCACAGGCTTTCTTTATTCCTTCATACATGCTTCTTATGTTTCCCTTATCACTTGTGATTTGCGTTGGTCTTTTCTTGTTTCTTAAGAGAGCTATCTTCTTATCAATCAAGGGCTGCAGTGTCTGGCTGTTTGTTGCAAACCAGTCCTGCTTCTTATCCACAGTGCCGTTAACCCCTACCGGTGTCTTATAGTTTCCTTAAGTTTACCCCACTTTTCACTTGCTGTACAATTTTCAGATGTATCATTGAAAGTGTCTTCAAGTTGCTGTTGGAACTCAAAGCACTATCAGGATCGTTACTGTTAGTAATATTAATCCTGGGGTTAGATTTGTGTTTAGCTGTGTAGATTCTCTTTGGTCTCAGTCTAACCCCTCTGGCGCCCCATGTCTATGCCATTTGACAAGGACTTATAACACATCACTATAAACAATTCACTGTCAACACATCACTTTAAACAATTCACTGTTAACACATCACTATAAACAATCCACTGTCAACACATCACTATAAACAATCCACTGTCAACACATCACTATATATATATATATATATATATTTTTCGTGGAGGACTTTTGTGTTGGCATTCTGGCGGTGGATTTATGCACAGTGTATCTTTGCGGCCGGCTCCGTGGCTAAAGGCTTGCGAACGCAGTTTGTGAGCCGGGTACCAGGCGTTGAAGCTCAGCTGCGGCCGAATTGTGCAGCAGACCGTGTTGTGTTATAACGTGCTGGTATGAGAGCCAGTCGTTCAGAAAGCAATGGCAAACTACTGAACGTAACACTTGCCTACATCAACAGTAGCTGAAAAATGCTGGTGTTGACTGCAGCGTACCGTAAGGGATACGCAACGATAGAATCTGTGCGGGCTGTTGGATTTCTGGGACTCCTTCTGTCTGTTCCACTTTTCACATTGGGCAGTGAGGAACATTTTGTGTGATATTCACTGGCACAGGAACAGAGCATAATGGGGACGACCCGTTGCCGTGAAGTTGGAACCGTGACTAACCAACCAACAAACAAACATCACTGTAAACAATTCACTGTTGTCATCACATCACTGTAAACAATTCACTGTTGTCATCACATCACTGTAAACAATTCACTGTTGTCATCACATCACTGTAAACAATTCACTGTTGTCATCACATCACTGTAAACAATTCACTGTCAACACATCACTATAAACAATTCACTATCAACACATCACTGTAAACAGTTGAGTATTGTCAACACACATCAGGTTTTGTGTATGACCTGTGCTGACTGGTGTCTTCTGTGCTTGTCTCCAGTCCACGCAATGATTGCCACCCCTGGCCGTATCCTGGACTTAATGAACAAGAACCTGGTGAAGATACAGAATTGCCAGATACTCGTCTTGGATGAGGTAACAGTTGTCTCAGTGTTTATACATTGTCATCATTGCTAGCTGGCCTTGTCTTCTAATATTGTCTTTGAGACTCCTAGTGGAGTATTTGCACACAACCATGCATTTTAAGCCAAGGCAGTTCAGGGTTGGCTGCCCCCCCCCCCCCCTTTCCCACACACCACCACCACATGCCCCTCTTCTCTTCTCTTCCCCCCCCCCCCCCCCCCCCAATTAAAAAAAAATCCCATCCCATCATCAGTGGATCAATCAATCAGATGCCCTTTACAATAAACAGGTGCCCTTTACAATGAAGGTTGGCTACAATGGATCTCCAACACTGTCTGTCTCATCTCCAACACTGTCTGTCTCTCGCCTTGAGTGTACATTCTGTCAGACTGCTGTTCGTCGTCCATCTCTTGATGTTAGCAGATATTACTTATTTTTAGTTGTTTTTTTTAGTCGTCGGATCAACATCACGGCACACGGTTTAACCCATAAGTGCTCCGTTTTCCTCCTAACTCAAACCTGTGTTTCGAGAAACTCAGCTCAATGCACGAACTCCGTTGCATCAGCGAGGATCCTGAAATGCTTTGGGTAGATTTTTAACTCGAAATTTTGCCCGGGCAGCGCCGTTGGGCTACTCTTTTTCGATTTCCAACTGCCACGGGATATTTTACGTGCGCAACAATACACACGGGGTCCGATCTCACTACCTAGAGACCAGGGGACATTACTGGAAGTCCAGGTGGATTTTTTAAATAAATCCTGGTCCTCACCGGGGCCTGAACCCTGGACCTCCAGCACTCGAGGCAGACACCATACCTCAAGACTACTCAGCCCCCCTTTTTTGATATTACAGCGGTGTTTAGTTCATCCGCAATGTTTCTCTATTTTATGGAGTTCTGAGGTCAACAAAGTGATACTAGATTATTGGCAATGAGGAAAAGTGCTGGTCACCCCACATCATAATGCTGAGATATTTGACGTTGTCATGGGTCAGCATTGAGGGGACATGATGCAACATCATTTCTATGAATTTCCAAGGAGATTGGGTCCTTTATATGGAATCTGATGTAACCCTGGTCTGCCACCTACCTAAAGTCCATTATTAGTGTTGACTTCTGCACTTCAGTCCCATTTGGACTGGTCTGATTGTAAATGTTGAGTCAAGAACTGACATCACAACACTCAGGACATTCCCTTACGTGCTCCGTCCTCACCTTCAACAACAGAGTCCCAGTACTAATGGTACATGCTGCAGTCTGCTTGTGTCTCCTTCTGGCCTTTCCTGGGAGTAGTGAGTCAGCCAGACCTGGAACTGCCTGCCCCACCTGTCTCTCCGCACTCAACACCCATGATGTGGAACAGCCCTGCACACATCTGCCTCATCATACAGCCAGCAACAGCCCAGCCAGCAGTGCAGACCCTTACTTGTTTCCCAACACACCAGCACGGCTGAGGGACACATCAGGAGACACAGAGTCACTTAACTCATACACTGCAACAACAGGTCAGAGTCGTGGGAACAGACTGTTTGGGCGGTAGAGACAATAGATATCGGACAGGTGTGTGGGATGGCATGGATAGATATCAGCTCACTTAAGAAGACATGGTAAAAAACACACATAGATAAAGGCAACCCACGACAGACACTTGAGTCATGTCCTTGAGAAGATTGTTTCATCTTTCCATTCTCTGTATCCCGTTCTTATGCCTGAATGTAGTCACTGTAGTGACTTTCCCATGTTTATATGTTGTGTTGTGTGTATGTATTTGTTGATGAAGGCTAGTCGCCGCAGCGTCCTGTGTTTTCCGTAATTGAGGTTCTGTCAAGCTGCCTTACTTTGTGTTATTTTATATTGTTGCCTGTGTTCAACACACTTGAGAGAGATGTCATTGAGAAATGTTTGTTTCATCTGGTACAGGCAGATAAACTGCTGTCTCAAGACTTTAAGGGCATGTTAGACAGCATCATTGCACATCTGCCACGTGACAGGCAGATCATGCTGTACTCTGCTACATTCCCTCTATCTGTGGAATCTTTTATGGTAAGTTGGTCTCTCTGCTCTCTCTCTCTCTCTCTCTCTCTCTTTCTCTCCCTCTCTTTCTCTCTCTTTCTCTCTCTCTCTCTCTCTCTCTCTCTCTCTCTCTCTCTCTCTTTCTCTCTGTCTCTTTCTCTCTGTCTCTGTCTCGCTCATCTGTCTTTCATTCTCTTTCTCTCTTCGGTCTCTTTCTTTCTCTCTCTTGGCCCCTCTTTCTCTCTGTTTCTTGCTTTCTCTCATCCATCTTTCGCTCTCTCTGTCTCTCATTTGTCATTCTTTATATCCCTCCATCCTTACCATCTCTCTTCACTTCCTTTCCCTCCTGCTTGCAGTCCTGGTCTGATTGTCTGTGTAGGTCTGTGTGTATGAGTTATGTGTGTATGTCTATATATGTGTGACGTGTGAATGTGTGTGTATATATTTCTTTTCTTGTGCTTGCTGGCTTTGAACTCAAGCGTAGTCCATACACACTACTTCTAGTAGTGCTGGACTGGATTCTGTGTGTGCATTAGCTTTCCCTATTAACGGTTACCCACTCCGACTTCAGAGATACTTGTAATTTACATCCCCAAGTCAAGGATGAGAGGTCAACATTTTAGTCCAACTGTTCGGTATAGGGGTTGGACCCCTCACCTCGGCCTCAGCACACCAGATGTTTAAGGACACATGTTCTTATCCACTTGGCTATGCTGACCTTCGTGTGTGTGTATATATGGGTGAATGCCTGCATACATGGGAAATTTGTCAATACTATTTGTATGCTTAGAATGCCTGCATACATGGGAAATTTGTCAATACTATTTGTATGCTTAGAATGCCTGCATACATGGGAAATTTTTCAATACTATTTGTATGCTTAGAATGCCTGCATACATGGGAAATTTGTCAATACTATTTGTATGCTTAGAATGCCTGCATACATGGGAAATTTGTCAATACTATTTGTATGCTTAGAATGTCTGCATACATGGCATATTTGTCAATACTATTTGTATGCTTAGAATGTACATTGTTGTTTACTGCCACATGAATTTAACATCCATATTACGCAGTATGATAGCTGTAGTTGCTAGATGCTCATCTGCTGGTCAGGAAATCATAGGTTCAAACCCGCATCCAGGTGTATTTTGAAAATGGAGCTGCACTGTCAGGTTGACCCGGTCTAAAATAGGTTCCTGGGAATGTCTGAGAGAACTAAAGGCCACCAGTGATAGAGGCCACGTCACCCACAGAGGGCAGATTGGCCTGTACAAACATGGGTCTGGCACAATATGCCCTGTGTATGTTAAGGTCTTGTTGAATACTTCATCTTGTTGAAAACTTCACATCTAATAGTGGGAATGGTGAGCAGAAGGAAGGGCTATGCGTATGTTTGTCTGTGTCTCTCCAGTGTTTAAGTGGATGCTTGTCTGGTCTCATTCATTCCCCTTCCTACTCAAATGTGATTATTAATGGTTATTTTTATGTGACAATAAGTCATTGTCCTTGAAAGTTAGAGAAAGAGTTGTGGAATGTTACATAGAACCTGTTTTAACATACGGCTGCGAATCCTGGACAATTAGTGAACAGCCGAAAAATTCCCTAGAAGCCTTGGAGATGTGGTTTTATAGAAGAATGCTGAAAAATTAATTGGACAGCTAAAATGAGCAATCAGGACTTTTTAAGGGAAGCTGAGTCACAAAGACAACTTATCACAAACATCAGAAAAAGGCAGTCATTGTTTTTTGGTGACATTATGAGAAAACAACTGGAACATGTGACAACCACAAAGATTTGCGGAAAGAGAGATAGAGGGAGACAGCATGAGAAGGTTCTAGAGTCTTGTGTCATGGCATGGAAGGGAGTCAACACACGAATTGATCCATGACGTCAGAGATCATAATTTGTGGAGAGGCATGATCGTCCATGCCAGCCGGCAAGCCACTGGATGATGATGTCACAGTATTTTTGTGTGTTTTGGGACGACTACTATTAAGTTGTTCATAAGAGAAGGTTGGAACTTCAACCTTGAAGAGGCACTTGCTGCATGTTCTAACACGTTATTTGTTGGTCTGCAGAAACGGTATTTAAAAAGCCCTTACGAAATCAATTTGATGGAGGAGCTGACATTAAAAGGTGTCACACAGTACTACGCATTTGTGCAGGAGAAGCAGAAGGTTCACTGTCTCAACACTCTCTTCTCCAAGGTATGTTCACACTGTCTTCTCCAAGGTATATTCACAATGTCTCAACACACTCTTCTCCAAGGTATGTTCACTGTCTCAACACTATGTTCACACTGAATCAACACACTCTTCTCCAAAGTATTTTCAGTCTCAACACTATGTTCACACTGTCTCAACACTCTCTTCTCCATTCTCCAAGTATGTTCAGTCTCAACACTGTCTTCTCTAAAGTATATTCACATTATCTCAACACATTTCTCTAAGGTATGTTCACTGTCTCAACACTATGTTCACACTGTCTCAGCACACTCTTCTCCAAGGTATGTTCACATTATCTCAACACATTTCTCTAATGTATGTTTACTGTCTCAACACTGTTCACACTGTCTCAACACTATGTTCACACTGTCTCAACACTATGCTCACACTGTCTCAGCACACTCTTCCCCAAGGTATGTTCACGTTGTCTCAACACTATGTTGACACTGTCTTCTCCAAGGTATGTTCACGTTGTCTCAACACTATGTTCACACTGTCTCAACACTATGTTCACACTGACTCAACATACTCTTCTCCAAGGTATGTTCACACTGTCTCAACACACTCTTCTCCAAGGTATGTTCACACTGTCTCAACACACTCTACTCCAAGGTATGTTCACTGTCTCAACACTATGTTCACACTGTCTCAACACACTCTTCTCCAAGGTATGTTCACACTGTCTCAACACACTCTACTCTAAGATATGTTCACTGTCTCAACACTATGTTTTCACAGTCTCAACACTGTTCACTCTGTCCCAACACACTCTTCTCTAAGGTATGTTCACATTGTCTCTACACACTATTCTCCAAGATATGTTCACATTATCTCAACACATTTTTCCAAGGTATGTTCACTGTCTCAACACTATGTTCATAGTCTCAACACTATGTTCACTCTGCCTAAACAGACTCTTCTCCAAGGTGTGTTCACACTGTCTCAGCACACTCTTCCCCAAGGTATGTTCACGTTGTCTCAACACTTTTCTCCAAGATATGTTCACATTATCTCAACACATGTCTCCAAGGTATGTTCACTGTCTCAACACTGTGTTCACACTGTCTCAACATACTCTTCTCCAAGGTGTGTTCACGTTGTCTCTACACACTATTCTCGGTATGTTAACACTGTCTCAACACTCTCTTCTCTAAGGTGTGTTCACGTTGTCTCAACAGATTTCTGCAGAAACATTCACACTGTCTCAACACACATTTCTCCAATGTATGTTTGCATGTTCTCCGAAGTATGTTACCATCTTTGTTGATTGATTGGCTTCAGTGATTGTTTTCATTGTACTTGAAAATATTCATTTGTGATTTAATCATCTTGCACTTAGCTGATGCCAGGAATAGCTCCGCGGCGCCAGAAACACTCACATTGTGCGTGTCCTGGAATCCACACATACTAGAAATATCACATTGTGCGTATCCTAGAATCCACACATAGTAGAAATATCACATTGTGCGTGTCCTAGAATCCACACATAATCGAAATATCACATTGTGCGGGTCCTAGAATCCACACATACTAGAAATATCACATTGTGCATGTCCTAGAATCCACACCTACTAGAAATATCACATTGTGCGTGTCCTAGAATCCACACATACTAGAAATATCACATTGTGCATGTCCTAGAATCCACACATAGTAGAAATATCACATTGTGCATGTCCTAGAATCCACACATAGTAGAAATATCACATTGTGCATGTCCTAGAATCCACACATAGTAGAAATATCACATTGTGCATGTCCTAGAATCCACACATAGTAGAAATATCACATTGTGCATGTCCTAGAATCCACACATAGTAGAAATATCACATTGTGCATGTCCTAGAATCCACACATAGTAGAAATATCACATTGTGCGTGTCCTAGAATTCACACATACTAGAAATATCACATTGTGCGGGTCCTAGAATCCACACATACTAGAAATATCACATTGTGCATGTCCTAGAATCCACATCCACACATACTAGAAATATCACATTGTGCATGTCCTATAATCAACACATACTAGAAATATCACATTGTGCGTATCCTAGAATCCACACATACTAGAAATATCACATTGTGCATGGCCTAGAATCCACACATACTAGAAATATCACATTGTGCATGTCCTAGAATCCACACATACTAGAAATATCACATTGTGCATGTCCTAGAATCCATACATACTAGAAATATCACATTGTGCATGTCCTAGAATCCATACATACTAGAAATATCACATTGTGCATGTCCTAGAATCCACACATACTAGAAATATCACATTGTGCATGTCCTATAATCCATACATACTAGAAATATCACATTGTGCGTATCCTAAAAGTTCACGCATACTAGACATATCACATTGTGCGTATCCTAGAATCTTAGAACTTCCAGAGAACTTGAAGAAGAGTCTAAAATGACATGGACACAGCTATACAAAGACGACTGAATACAAGTTGGAGAGCAGCTATTATTGCTGCATGCTTTAGAGCAGTGGTTTCCAAGCTTTTCAAGCAGAGGGCCATATCTACTATTTTCGGTAGATAAGCGGGCCACAACGTTATAAAATTATAAACGTCGTGCAATATCAATCTTACCTTTCTTAACCTTCGTCAACAAAGTTCTAAAACTTTAAAGGAAGTCAGTGACAGTACTACACTGCGGTCATTTCTTGGTTTAAAATCTAAAGTTAATTTAACAATACATTTTTAATCAGTTTCGAAAATCGCTATTAATGTAATTAATTTACAATTGTAACTGTTCTTCGTAATCAGTTACCTAAGTTAAGATGCCAATTTATCAATGTCTGGGCACAAATCTGACATGCCCAAAGTCATAAGCGCAGCAAGGTTACTGTCAGTGAGCCTGGAACGTAGCTTGTTTTTTTTTTTATAACAGCCATTGCGGAAAATGACTGCTCGCATCTGTAAGTCGAACCAAAACAAGAAATTTGTCTCTGGGCGAATGAATGCAAGTGTTCCAATTGTTCGACAGACAGTAGTCGCCAGAATGAAATCGTATGATCAGCTGAACGTTGCGAACTGAACAGGCGCATTCGATAATATCTGAACATAACCACGAGCAGAGTAAATTATCACACGCTGACGGGGCGCTCCGAGTGCATGTTTTGACATTATTAAAATATATTATTTTAAATATCGAGGCCTCGCGTGCCACTTACTAACAGCTGGTGGGTCACAAGTGGCCCGCGGGCCGTGGTTTGGGAACCCTCTGCTTTAGAGGGTGTACGGCGAAGGAGTTGCAAATACAATTCACAATCCCACGATCCACTTGCAAGCAGACCACCATGTGTTGGTTTGCACTCAATGGTATGAGTGCCTGTCGTTCAGAAACAATGGCAAACTACTGTACTTAAGCTTGCAATAGCCCACAAATTCTGGGGTTGACTGTGATGTACTGTAAAGGATATGCTGCTCACTGTTTTAGGGGGAACATAAATTTATATCTGTGTTGTTGCTGTATGACTAGATATTTCCGTGGGCTTACTTGTCCTCTGTCTTCATTGACCTGTGCAGCTGCAGATCAACCAGTCCATCATTTTCTGCAACTCGACCCAGCGGGTGGAGCTGCTGGCCAAGAAGATCACAGAGCTGGGTTACTCCTGCTACTACATCCACGCCAAGATGAACCAGCAGCACCGGAACCGCGTCTTTCATGACTTCAGACAGGGCTTGTGTAGGAACCTGGTATGCTCTGGTAGGTTGACTGATACGTTGTTGCTTTGCTTGGATTTATTTCACTTTGAATATTTACACGTGTCCGTTGTGGAAGTGGTCAACTTTTTAAAAAAGACATTATAGGTGGATAGTTGTTGTCAAATACTTTACTCACTGGATACAGAATGTAGCATTGTTGCCAGACATGATACCAGAATCTGGGTGCTTGGACAGTGTTGTGTCAGTTGACTATTGATTCAAGGGGGCTTCAAATGAAAACCTTAAATGTTTTTTGTTGTTGTGAATATATTCTGAAAAAGTAAAGAACAAATGTATAATATTTCGATGTAGTCACCGCTGCGTTCAATGAAAGTCCTCCAGCGCCGATAAAGTGCTTGGATTCCTGTAGACAAATATTCTCTTGGTCGCTAGTGTAACTTCTCTGGGGTCACTACTCAATGTGCCTGATCCTGTTGTAAAAAGTTTGTCACAGAATCCTGTTGGACTGACAAGCATGCATCGCCATACTGAACCTTCATTCAGCGATTAATTTCTATAGGTTTCACCCCTTCACTGGTAAAAAAACATAACAGAACGTTGCTTCTCTTTGATGCATGTCGAAAGTGGGACAGCCATCTTTAAACTGTCCTTATGATGTTACCATATTTGTCTGCACTGTGATGTCACATGCTTAACACTCTTGACATCCTTAACAATATTGACAGGTTACAAGACAATGGCATGGTTATTGTAATTTCTATCACACTTTTCAGGTTTTCATTTGAAGCCCCTCGTACATTCAATTTCAGAGGGCAGACTGGAACATTCAGCGGTGGGCAGCCAACCACCTTGCCTCTACGAACATCATGATGTAGAACATGGCTTCCATCCTGGAGTGTCTCCATCTGGCCAGTTCTCCAGTCTTGCCCACCCTAATGCCCAGGCTGCCTGCAATATCCTGTGTCTGTCTTGGTGTTGGTCCGCCTGTGCCTCATCTTCCAGGACATGCACCTTCCATCAACTCACATCCCCAGTCACTGTGATGTTTCATGTGGTAGTATTTCAGTTTTCCAGACCTGCCCATTTCTTCGTGGACACTTTATGATAATACAGCGTCTAGTCATGTTCCCTCAGCGGTCATGCATTAGTTCAGATACAACAACGTTATCATTTTTATTTGAGGATAGAGGAGGGGTCGATCCGAAGAGAATGGTTGCTGCCTCTGGAGCGGTCTCGGCTGGCGAAGATTAGTTTCATCTTCGTGCCAGGGCATGCGGGAGTACAAGGAAATGAGCGGGCTGACAAGCTCGCAGGTGAGGCTACTGTGGAGGGCGGACGCGCCATGGACCAGGCTGACATTCTGAATGCTCTACGAGAAGTAAGACTTTTGCGTGAACCAAGTGATGACTGAATCTACAACCATGGCCAGACTGCGAGAACAGCAAATTAAAAGAGGGGTGGCCAAACAAGAACACTATACAGGAAGCCAAAGAAGATTGATAAACCAACATAGAACTGGTTTCGTTAGCCGCTACACACTGCAGGATTTTCTGAGGAGGGGATCCGAGCACTTATGGACTGAATGGTTCGATGTGCAATGAGGATGATCTGTCGACTAACTAACTAACTAATTAATTAATTTTTATTTGAACTGTCTGTTACACATTCAAGCTTCTTTGGAAAACTGGCTCACTGGGGTAGCTTGCCTAAAGCCCATGTTTGTGTCTTGGTGTCTTCTATGGGGGTTTCATGATCCCTCGTACTTTCCTCGGCTTTTCCCGGCTTTCCCCAAAATAGCAACCTATGTCATGGTTTAAAATATAGAGGTAAATATAGATAAGAGCTTGGAGGCTGTGCGCGCCGACGTGGTTCGGCCACCTGCCTGGTACTCCTAAAGTCATGTGTTTGTTTCTGGATTCTGTTATTCGCTTCATGAGTGCAGTTTTCTCATGGAGCCCTCCAGGTTGTAGCTGGAGCTGTGGAGTTCACGCTGTGTGCAATACTTTTCGCAGGCTGCATTGCAGAAAGAGACTATTCAGGATAAAACCCAGTGCAATATCCTCATGAGTTGAAACCTTGTTAAAATTTGTATAGATCAGACTTTGACACATTTTCTATCTGATATAGAACCCGAGCATGCTGTTTGTACTGTACTATAAATATGGATTCTATATTTCAGATCTGTTCACAAGAGGGATTGACATCCAGGCCGTGAATGTGGTGATCAACTTCGACTTCCCCAAACATTCGGAGACATACCTACATAGAATCGGTAGATCCGGGAGGTACGGACACCTGGGTGTGGCCATCAATCTCATCACTTACGATGACAGGTCAGTATATTTGTGTGCTGTCACCTATCTGCCTCCTCAGTTGTTCCGCAGCAGTGAAGATTTATTTCACGGAGTTGAATTTTCTTCTAAAGTTGCTCCAAGACAAAAACTCCTTCAACAAACACATCATCAGGCTGGTAGCTGTGTATCTTGTGTTATTTCATTGTGGGGCATTGTGTATCTTGTGGTATATCTTGTGTTGTTTGATAATGAGGCATATCATTTTTGTGTATATTGTATTTGAAAGTGAGGTTTGTAATTGTTCGTATCTTGTGTTGTTTAATGGTGAGGCTTGTAACTCTTGTGCATCTTATTCTGTTTGATAGTGAGGCTTTTCTAGATATTTGATGTATTGTAATTATGTTGTATCTTGTCCGGATATTTGATGTCTTATAATTTTGTTCTATCTGGTCCAGATATTTGATGTCTTGTAATTGTGTTGTATCTTATCCAGATATTTGATGTCTTGTAATTGTGTTGTATATTATCCAGATATTTGATGTCTTGTAATTGTGTTGTATCTTGTCCAGATATTTGATGTCTTGTAATTATGTTGTATCTTGTCCAGATATTTGATGTCTTGTAATTATGTTGTATCTTGTCCAGATATTTGATGTCTTGTAATTATGTTCTACCTTGTCCAGATATTTGATGTCTTGTAATTATGTATATTGTCCAGATATTTGATGTCTTGTAATTATGTTGTATTTTATCCAGATATTTGGTGTATTGTAATTATGTTCTATCTTGTCCATATATTTGATGTCTTGTAATTATGTTCTATCTTGTTCCGATATTTGATGTCTTGTAATTATGTTGTATCTCATCCAGATATTTGATGTTTTGTAATTATGTTCTATCGTGTCCATATGTTTGATGTCTTGTAATTATGTTCTATCTTGTCCAGATGTTTGATGTCTATAATTGTGTTGTATCTTATCCAGATATTTGATGTCTTGTAATTATGTTGTTTCTTGTCCATATATTTGATGTCTTGTAATTATGTTGTATCTTATCCAGATATTTGATGTCTTGTAATTATGTTGTATCTTATCCAGATATTTGGTGTCTTGTAATTATGTTGTATCTTATCCAGATATTTGGTGTCTTGTAATTATGTTGTATCTTATCCAGATATTTGGTGTCTTGTAATTATGTTGTATCTTGTCTAGATATTTGGTGTCTTGTAATTATGTTCTATCTTGTCCATATATTTGATGTCTTGTAATTATGTTCTATTGTTTCCAGATGTTTGATGTCTTGGTATTATGTTCGATCTTGTCCAGATGTTTGATGTCTGTAATAGTGTTGTATCTTATCCAGATATTTGATGTCTTGTAATTATGTTGTATCTTATCCAGATATTTGATGTCTTGTAATTATGTTGTATCTTATCCAGATATTTAATGTCTTGTAATTATGTTGTATGTTGTCCAGATATTTGATGTCTTATAATTATGTTGTATCTTGTCCAGATATTTGTCTTGTATATGTTCTATCTTGTCCAAATGATTGATGTCTTGTAATTATGTTCTATCTTGTCTAGATATGTGATGTTTTGTAATTATGTTGTATCTTGTCCAGATGTTTGGTGTCTTGTAATTATGTTGTATCTTATCCAGATATTTAATGTCTTGTAATTATGTTGTATCTTGTCCAGATATTTGGTGTCTTGTAATTGTTCTTTCTTGTTAAGATTGAGTAATGATATCATGCTGACAGTTGAAATCTCTCCCCATCCAGGTTCTCGTTGCACAAGATTGAGCAGGAACTGGGTACAGAGATCAAACCCATACCCAAGACAATTGACCCGTCTCTGTACGTGGCCGAGGCCCAAGTGGTGGATGGTGATCAAGATGATGAGTACTACAGGCAGCAGCAGCGGCAGCAGAATCATCACTCGCAGGTGACTAGCAACCACCACCACCATCACCACCACCATCACCATGCTCCCAGGGCCCCGGCTCTGCATCAACAGCAAGTACCCAGAGCACCACCACCTCAGAACCAGCAGCAGATGATGAGAGCACCACCACCACCAATGCAACAAGTGCCCAGAGCACCTGCCCCACAACAGCCGCAGATGCCCAGGGCACCGGCTCAGCACCAACAGCAGGCAGTGGCTTAGACAACTTGTGGAACTGTGATCGGATTTAGCTTAACTGCATTGTGTTCGTAAGTGTGTTGTTGCTTTTGTGGTTGTGGGACTCATTGGATCATATGTACAGCGTATGCGTGTGTACATAGAAAATGTGTGAATGTAAACATGGTTGGCCCATATTTCATGAACCTGGTGTTTGTTGCCAAATTGGCTCTCAGGTGCCAGCTTTACCAAAATTTGTTGCCAGAAACTCAAATATAAATGGCATGACAACTTGGGATGATTAAGTCTGACAGGCATACCAGATATTAATATTGTATGGCTGACATTCCATATGTGTGACTGCTGATTGTGTAAAATCTATGTACAATTTATTTGGTTTATGTGTTGAAATGGGTCATCGGATGTCTGCTAATATTGGCTCATGTAAATGGCAACCAGTCATATTTTGAATAATGCTACATGCTGCTTTCTTAGCTCATTCTGTCCCAGGTAAGCCACTGTTCTGAACTCTTTCTGCTAAATAACGTTACTTTTATAATTATCTTGGTAAAGAGTTAAAGCAATAGCAGCCTGGGGCAGAGTGGGTTAAATTAGCAGTCTAGTACTGGAGTTAAAGTGATAACTAAAGTGATGTTCTTGGTTTCGGGGTGAGCGCTTCAGGTAGGGTAGTGGTTTAGAAGTGAAGTATAACGTTGTGGCAATTGCAAATTATTTTTCATGTGCGTTGTGTGTGAGGGGAATAACTGTGCCTTTGATCTGCGTCATTTATCTAGTAAATGATGTTGTGTAAATATAACTGGTAGGCTGGTTTACTGTCGCTCTTCTAGTAAATAATGTGTAAATATAACCGAAGGCTGGTTTGCTGTCATCCTAGTTAATGTGTAAATACATGCAGAGGCTGGTTTACTGTCGTTCAATATTAAATAATGCTGTGTTAATGTAATTAAGTCAGTCATCATCTGGTAAATGACAGTGTATGAATAAAACTGTGAGCTGGTTTGTGTCATTCATCTATTAAAAATTGGATGATAATGTAAAAACTTGGAATGTAAATGAACAAATTAAGAAGAAATTAGAAGAACAGAGATGTTGTTCCTGAGACGAATGTTTGCAAATTCCTTGGACTGCCAGAGTAACTTAACTACAACTTCCTGAAACAGGTTAATGAAACTAGAACATTATATATAACAACCAAAAGAGACGAACAGCTTTATTCGGTCATGTGTTGAGAAGAGAGACATTGGAAAACATCGTGACAACTGGAAAGATCAAGGGGAAGAGAGGCAGAGGCAGACCAAGAGAAATGATGCTGGATGGATTGAGACAGTGGCATGGAAGAATATCATCAGCAGAATTGATCCAGAACACCAAAGACCGAGATCTGTTGAGAGCCATGAACACCTACGCCAGCTGGCAGGGCACTTGATATGATGTAACATAAAAATAACTGAGAGCCAGTTTGCTGTCATTCATCTATTAAAGGTTGGATGTTACGTTAAAATAAGCCAGAGGCGGACTGCTGTCATTCATCTTTTAAACGATGCTATGTATTAAATGATACGAGAATGTAACCATGAACTAGTTTACTATCATTCACCAACAAAAGGATGATGTGTGAATATAACAGAGAAATGGCGGAGTCATTCATCAACAAAATTATGTGGGAATGTAACCGGAAAATGGTGGGGTCATTCATCAACAAAATGTGTAAATATAATCAGGAAATGACTGGATCATATATCAACAAAATGTGTGAATGTAACCCGGGAATTGGCTGGATCATACATCAACAAAATGTGTGAATGTAACCCGGGAAATGACTGGATCATACATCAGCAAAATGTATGAATGTAACCGGGAAATGACTGGATCATACATCAACAAAATGTGTGAATGTAACCGGGAAATGACTGGGTCATTCATCAACAAAATGATGATGTATGATTATAATGGGGAATTGGCTGGATCATTCATCAACAAAATTATGTGAATATAACTGGGAAATAATTGGGTCATTCATCAACAAAATGATGTGAATATAACCGGGAAATGACTGGGTCATTCATCAACAGCTGGTTTACAGTCCATCATCTACAGAGTGACGCTGTATGAATAACTGGGAGTCTGCTGAAACTAGTAACTGGTTGACTCATTCATCTAATAAAGTATGCTGTGTGGATGTAAATGAGTGTCGACTGACTGTCATTCATGTTGTGAATGAGTTGCGATGATGCAATTTGCCATTCCTCAAGACATCATTTAATGGAATAGGTATCTCAAGTTTAGGATTTGTAAAGTCATCATTCAATGGATTAGTTGACATCTCACGTTTAGGATTTCTAAAGTCATCATTCAGTGGAGTATATGACATCTCAAGTTTAGGATTTCTGAAGTCATCATGCAATGGAATAGATCAGATCTCAAGTTCAGGATTTGTAAAGTCATCATTCAATGGATTAGATGATATTTGATGACATCTCACAGCTTTGTCATTTCTGAAGTCAGATGGATTAGATGACATCTCAAATTTAGGAACAATTTATGTTGGAACAGTGATTGTTTGTGTGTGAGCAGTACAATGTTAAGTCACATCTTTGACTCTCAATCAGCCAGTCAGGTAAGATTCACGTATGCCTGTGTAAGCTGGCAGTCAGACAAGATTCGAACCATGTGTTTTGCCTGTGAGGACTTTTATATGGATGTGAAGCTTGGACAATGAGCAGTCAAGCTGAAAAACATCTGATGACTGTAGAAATGTGGTTTCTGAGGAAAATGCAAAGAATACCATGGACAGCCAGAAAGACCAATGAACAGGTCCTTCAAGAAACAAACGAAGATCGTAAACTGATTAGAGACATTGGACGCAGACAGTCAAAATTTTTTGGGCATGTTATGAGAAGAAATGGATTGGAGAACTTGGTGACAACTGGCAAGATCGAAGGGAACAGACCAAGAGGAAGACCTAGAAGCAAATACCTGGATGGCTTGGCCACATGGCATGGTCGAGACAGGAACACGGAGCTGATCCATGACTCTGGTGATCGAGTGAGATGGCAAAACATGACCGCCCACGCTTACCTGCATGGCACATGATGGATGGATGGATGGATGGAATAGATATCTCAAGTGTAGGATGTGTAAAGTCATCATTCAATGGAGTAGATGATATTTGATGACATCTCTCAGCTTTGTCATTTGTTAAGTCAGATGGAGTAGATGATATCTCACAGTTTTCCATATTCTTCATGACATTATTTAGGGAAGGTAGAGGACATGGTTGACATCTCGCAGATTTGCCATTCCGTAGATCATGTCAAATAACGTAGATGACAAGGATGACATTTCACAGCAGGAATAGTCTTCTTCAGGCATTTCCACACAAAGTTGACTTCTGTTGTCCTGCCTGGCACTAGATGGCACCTGTTGAACTGAATGTTCTCATTTGGGTGAGGGGTCCAGTGCTGTAGCCCTCTCCAAAGGACATGAGTACTGAGATTGTGAGATATCTACATGTTATTTCCATGTCAGGTTTTGTGTGTGTGCCTGAACTGACCCGCGCTGTTTGAGTAATCCCCTACAGTGGGACTTTTGTTTGAATAATACCCAACAATGGGAGCTTTTTGAGGATGTGGTTTGTTTGTTGCCAGTTTGTCCTGCTGCGGGCAGTTTGTGTGTGCCAGAGCTGCTTGTTGGGACATGAAAGGTTTATGTTATTTTGAAATGGTGAGCGTTATTTTAAACCAGTGGAGTCTCATATTGAGAGTGTGAGCGCTGTTTTAAATCCATGAGCATTATGTTTGAACAGTGATCGTTTGTGTGTGAGCAGTACAATGTTAAGTCACATCTTTGACTCTCAATCAGCCAGTCAGATAAGATTCACGTATGCCTGTGTAAGCTGGCAGTCAGACAAGATTCGAACCATGTGTTTTGCCTGTGAGGATTTGACTTAATTAAGGCAGCATTACGGCATCACTGCTGGTGGTTTTATTGTGTTGTTGTAGTTTATGTGCCTCTTGTGTTATTGTACACATTGTTCCAATTGTGGTCACGATCGGAGCCTGAACCAGGATCTGAAAGTCCCAGCAGCCACCAACAGCCAACTGGAGATTGTTCAGGATTGAATGCTTTAGTTGAGCCCATTACTATGGCGACAGTTGAACTCACTGGGGATGGTTTGGGCTTTCAGTAGAGTTAGTTGCATATCCTTTACAGGGTGTCAAATCAACCCCAGCATTTGTTGGCTGTTCGTGATTTCTTGGCAAGTGTACGTTCAGTAGTTTGCCATTGATTTCTGAACGACCGGCACTCATATTTTTGTACGTTAAACCAATACAAAGCGGCCTGCTTCCAAATCACCTGCAGTTGTGTTTTGAAAGCAGGATGTGGGATTAGGAATTGTGTTTGTAATCCCATTGTTACAGAGCCAGGAAGCCAGTACAGCACAGATTGGGTGATGCGTCAGATCAACACTTTTCACTGTTTGCTGGTAAAGCACAGATTGGGCGATGCATCAGATCAACACTTTCTCTGTTTTCTGGTAAAGCACAGATTGGGCAATGCATCAGGTGAACACTTTGACTGTTTTCTGGTAAAGCACAGATTAGGCGATGCATCAGATAAACACTTTCACTCTTTGCCTGTAAAGCACAGATTGGGCGATGCATCAGATAAACACTTTAACTGTTTGCTGGTAAAGCACAGATTGGGTGATGCATCAGATCAACACTGTCACTGTTTGCCGATAATGCACAGATTGGGCGATGCATCAGATCAACACTGTCACTGTTTGCCGATAAAGCACAGATTGGGTGATGCATCAGATCAACACTTTCACTGTTTGCTGGTAAAGCACAGATTGGGCAATGCATCGGATAAACACTTTCACTCTTTGCCTGTAAAGCACAGATTGGGCGATGCATCGGATAAACACTGCATCAGATCAACACTTTCACTGTTTGCGTGGCATGGTGACCAAGATGTCTGCCTCCTCGTGTACTGAAGATTCTGGGTTCATATATGGACTGTGTCAGTCTGGCCAGCAGTGCAGTTTGTCCAGTCTCTTGGGTGGTCAACGCTGGAGGCATGTAGTTCGTACATTGTGTGATGATGCTCTTGACAGGCAGCAAATCATCCTGTAGGGAGGCTGGCCCAGCCAGGCGGGATCAAACCTCATGCAATGAAGTGGATCATCTTTTTAATCTTTGTTTTAAAGTGCATATTGAAAATGTATATATCTACAGGCACGAAGTGTTGTCCAGAGCAGAAGACATATTATTGAATATGTATGCATCAGCAGGCACATAGTTTTGCCCAAAGCAGGCTACATGAACTGGTAGAGAAAGTTTACGGACACACATGTGCACAGTCATGTTGAGTCTCTGGAGTTGCACTGATGGTCTTCAGTACAGATGTTCTGGTGGACACTGTGATCTCTGGAGTTGCACTGATGGTCTTCAGTACAGATGTTCTGGTGGACACTGTGATCTCTGGAGTTGTACTGATGGTCTTCAGTACAGATGTTCTGGTGGACACTGATCCCTGGAGTTGCACTGATGGTCTTCAGTACAGATGTTCTGGTGGACACTGTGATCTCTGGAGTTGTACTGATGGTCTTCAGTACAGATGTTCTGGTGGACACTGATCCCTGGAGTTGCACTGATGGTCTTCAGTACAGATGTTCTGGTGGACACTGATCTCTGGAGTTGCACTGATGGTCTTCAGTACAGATGTTCTGGTGGACACTGATCCCTGGAGTTGCACTGATGGTCTTCAGTACAGATGTTCTGGTGGACACTGTGATCTCTGGAGTTGTACTGATGGTCTTCAGTACAGATGTTCTGGTGGACACTGATCCCTGGAGTTGTACTGATGGTCTTCAGTACAGATGTTCTGGTGGACACTGATCCCTGGAGTTGCACTGATGGTCTTCAGTACAGATGTTCTGGTGGACACTGTGATCTCTGGAGTTGTACTGATGGTCTTCAGTACAGATGTTCTGGTGGACACTGTGATCTCTGGAGTTGTACTGATGGTCTTCAATACAGATGTTCTGGTGGACACTGTGATCTCTGGAGTTGTACTGATGGTCTTCAGTACAGATGTTCTGGTGGACACTGTGATCTCTGGAGTTGTACTGATGGTCTTCAGTACAGATGTTCTAGTGGACACTGATCTCATTGTAGTGGGTTGGTGCCTGTCATGGTGGCCGGTTGGTTGGTGGGACAGCAGCGCTGGTTTAGGCTTTGATTGTAGGGAACCTTGATTTGTATGGCTTTTGTTGTTATGGCATTGATGTGCAGTGTGTGTGAGTGAGCGAGAGTGAAAGAATGGGTCATTGTTGGTATAGCATATAGCTGATGGCCCCGAATAGTGAGAGAAAAGTATGTGGTGGGCAAATGCTGGTAGTTGTAAGTATGTGTAGCGGGGGTGTTTTGACATGTGGCACCTTCCACTTGTGGCATATCTGATGTGTTGCTAGTGACATGTCTGATGGATGACTAGTGATAAGTGACGCAAACTTTGACATGAAAGTGTACATACTGTGGGACTGCTGTCACAGTCAGCTGGAATTGTATCTTTGTGTGGGTTGGGAGTGGGCTGGAGGATTGTGGGAAATGGGTCTGACACATCATAGTTAACAGTTACCACACTGGGGGTCAGCTGTCGGGTCGTAAGGAGGGGACACAGAGTGAAGTGTGAAGGAGAAAGAGAAATGAGCGATTTGTAGACGATATAGGACAGAGGACATGTCGTCTAGTTTCCAGGTGAAATGTGCCCACATACCTGTCAACACGACTAACTAATCTTCAGGTCCATTAGTGCCGCCATACATGACTGATTTGCCCCCTCATAGAATCAGACCAGTTGTCTTGCCTACGCAGAGCACTGTATGCAAGACATGTGTGAGCTGTCTCCAGGCCCGTGTGAAGTGTTTGTACAGCTGGCTACGTGGGCAAGCTGGCATGTATGTCTTCCGGTCCAGAGTTGCTCTCTAGGGAATGTTTGCACTCAGGGCTGTCATTGAGATTACTTCTACTCATATGTAATCTTCTTGACCATGTGTGGAACAGTCATCTGCCTGAACTGTTCTGCTACTCTCTCTCCTTCTCTCTGTGAGTGGGGGGTTTCTGTTGAAATCATTGAATGGGACAGACTGAGATGAGGTGATAACCTCATGATTGTGAGGGTCCAGTGTGATAACTCCATTAATATGAGGATCCATTGTGATAACTCCGTTAATGTGAGGATCCAGTGTGATTGTGAGGATCCCATGGATGTGAAAGTCTGATATAAGAACAACATGAATGTGTTTTTGCAGACCCTATTCATGTGGGAGTCTGAAGTGAGGACCACATGAATGTGAGGTCCCTGTCAGCGTGAACATGTGATGTGTGAGTCCATGAATGTGAGGGTGTCATGAATGTGAGGGTCTGATTTGTGGATGGCATGAATGTGAGGGTGTGATGTGTGGATGGCATGAATGTGAGGTCACTGTCAGTGTGAACATGTGATGTGTGAGTCCATGAATGTGAGGGTCTGATGTGTGGATGGCATGAATGTGAGGGTGTGATGTGAGGACCCCATGAATGTCAGCAGATTGTAAAGTCCAAACGTGATGCTAAGTGCCTGGTTTCTGTGACCAAGTGTTACACGGGGCGGGTGTTGCATGGCAGGCATTCTGTGGTGGTGATGTTAATACAGGCTTGTGACAATTGTGGGCATGTCAGCATGGAGATGTGGACTCGACTGGGGTTGTAAGGATGGCCTGGGTGTTGTCATCATGCTTGTGCATGTTGTGGAGTGACAGCTGAGAGTTTGTGAGCACTTACAGTATGACAACAGTGTTCCACGAGAGCGTGTTTGTGTGGGAGTATGGTGACCATGCTCTGTGTGTTACGTGGTTCATAAACCACGATCCTGTGTATGTTACATGGTTGTATGAACCAAGTGATGTAATGTTACAAGACTCATAAACAATGTGTAATGTTACATGGCTGATAAACCATGATCCTGTGTATGTTACATGGTTCATGAACCAAGCTATGTAATTTATACAAGGATCATAAACCATGTCGTCGTGTAATGTTACATGGTTCGTAAACCATGATCCTGTGTATGTTACATGGTTCATGAACCAAGCTATGTAATGTTACATTCATAAATGGCTCACAAACCATGCTGTTGTGTACCATTACTCAACAGCCATATCAGGGCTGTGATGATGGGGTTGTGAATGCAATTCGCAATCCTGCATACCATGTTTGAAACACAGCTGCTGGCGATTTGGAATGAGACGCTTGCGCTGGTTTTTATATGATGGTATGAGCTTCGGTCGTTCAGAAAGCAGTAGCAAACTAATGAATGTAAACCTGCTTAGTAAAACACAAACATCCAAAAAATGCTGGGTTGACTGCAAATTCTGTAAAGGACATGCAACTACTACCTTTACCATGTTGTGTAATATTACATGGTTCATAAACCATGTTGTGAAATGTTACATGGTTCATAAACCATGTTGTGAAATGTTACATGGTTCATAAACCATGTTGTGAAATGTTACATGGTTCATAAACCATGTTGTGAAATATTACATTGTTGATAAACCATGTTCTGAAATGTTTATGGTTCATAAACCATGTTGTGAAATGTTAACATGGTTCATAAACCATGTTGTATAATGTTAAGTCATTCATAAACCTTGCGTAATATTACATTGTTGATAAACCATGTTGTGAAATGTTACATGGTTTATAAACCATGTTGTGTAATGTTGCATTGTTCATAAAGAATGTTGTTGTGTAATGTTAACATGGTTCATAAACCATGTTGTATAATGTTACATGGCTCATAAACCTTGTGTAATATTACATTGTTCATCAACCATGTTCTTTATGGTACATGGTTTTTAAACCATATTGTTACGTGGTTTATAAACCTAGTTGTGTATTGTTACATGGTTTATAAACCTAGTTGTGAAATGTTACATGGTTTATAAACCTCATTGTGTGTGTTACAAGGTTTATAAACCTAGTTGTGTATGTTACATGGTTTATAAACCTCGTGTATGTTACATGGTTTATAAACCTAGTTGTGTATGTTACATGGTTTATAAACCTAGTTGTGTATGTTACAAGGTTTATAAACCTAGTTGTGTATGTTACATGGTTTATAAACCTCGTTGTGTATGTTACAAGGTTTATAAACCTAGTTGTGTATGTTACATGGTTTGTAAACCATGTTGTGTATGTTACATGAATTTTGTTTTGTATAATGTTACACGGTTATAAACCATATTGTCACATGGTTTATAAACCTTGTTGTGTAATGTTATATAGTTCATGAAATATGTGTTTGTTACATGATTTATAAGCCTAGTCGTGTGTTGTTACATGGTTCATAAACCATACTGTTGTGTAATGTTACATGGTTTATAAGCCTAGTTGTGTGTTGTTACATGGTTTACAAACCTAGTTGTGTAATGTTACATGGTTTATAAACCTAGTTGTGTAATGTTATATAGTTCATAAACATGTTGTGTATGTTACAAGGTTAACCATGTTGTTGCGTATGTTACATTGTTAATTAACTATGTTCTGTAATGTTATATAGTTCATAAACTATCTGTATTACTTTGTTTAGTAACCATGTTATTGTGTATGTTATAAAGTTCATAAACTATCTGTATATTACTTGGTTCAGTAACAATGTTATTGTGTATGTTACTTGGTTCAGTAACAATGTTATTGTGTATGTTATATAGTTCATAAACTATCTGTATGTTACTTGGTTCAGTAACAATGTTGTTGTGTATGTTACTTGGTTTAGTAACAATGTTGTTGTGTGTGTTCTATGGTTCAGTAACCATGTTGATGTGTATGTTCTATGGTTCAGTAACCATGTTGTTGTGTATATTCTATGGTTCAGTAACCATGTTATGTTCTATAGTTCAGTAACCATCTGTATGTTACTTGGTTCAGTAACCATGTTGCTGTGTATGTTCTGTGGTTCATTAACCTTGTTGTGTATGTTCTATCGTTCAGTAACCATCTGTATGTTACTTGGTTCAGTAACCATGTCGTTGTGTATGTTCTATGGTTCAGTAACCATGTTGTGTATGTTACATGGTTCAGTAACCATGTTGTTGTGTATGTTCTATGGTTCAGTAACCATGTTGTTGTGTATGTTCTATGGTTCAGTAACCATGTTGTTGTGTATGTTCTATGGTTCAGTAACCACCTGTATGTTACATGGTTCACTAACCATCTTTATGTTATGTAGCTCACTAACCATGTTGTGTATGTTCCAAGGTTATTTAATTATCTGTATGTTCCATGGTTCAGTAACCATGTTGTTGTGTATGTTCCATGGTTCATTAACCGTGTTGTGTTTGTTTTCATAAATCATGTCATGTATGTCACATGGTTCATATAGTTTGTGTCAGTATAACCTACCATATATGTTCAACAGTGGCCCTGGAGACCTACATTGGTCTGTTCAATATGGTATGTGACGTCTCATACATCAGTCCGTACAATGTGTCATGTGATATGTGACATCTCATACATTGGTCCCTACAATGTGTCATGTGGTTTGTGATGTCTCATACATTTGTCTGTACAATGTGTCATGTGGATTGTGACATCTCATACATTTATACGTACAATGTGTCATGTGGATTGTGTCGTCTCATACATTTGTCTATACAATGTGTCATGTGGATTGCGATGTCTCATACATTTGTCCGTAAAATGTGTAATGTGGCATCTCATACATATTTTTGTACAATGTGTCATGCGATATGTGATGACTCATACATTTGTCCATACAATGTGTAATGTGGTATGTGACATCTCATACATTTGTCTGTACAATGTGTCATGTAGATTGTGATGTCTCATACATTTGTCTGTACAATGTGTCCTGTGGATTGTGACATCTCATACACTTGTCCGTACAATGTGGTATGTGACATCTCATACATTTGTCTGTACAGTGTGTCATGTGGATTGTGATGTCTCATACATTTGTCTATACAATGTGTCATGTGGTATGTGATGTCTCATACATTTGTCCTTAAAATGTGTGATGTGGTATGTGATGTCTCATACATTTATTTGTCTGTACAATGTCTCATGTGGTATGTGATGTCTCATACATTTGTCCGTACAATGTGTGTCATGTGGTATGTGACATCTCATACATTGGTCCGTACAATGTGTCATATGGTATGTGATGTCTCATGCATTTGTCCGTACCATGTGGTATGTGATGTCTCATACATTGGTCTGTACAATGTGTCATGTGGTATGTGACATCTCATACATTGGTCTGTACAATGTGTCATGTGGTATGTGATGCCTCATGCATTGGTCCGTACAATGTGTCATGTGGTATGTGATGTCTTATGCATTGGCCCGTACAATGTGTCATGTGGTATGTGATGTCTCATGCATTGGTCCGTACAATGTCATGTGGTATGTGATGTCTCATGCATTGGTCCGTACAATGTCATGTGGTATGTGATGTCTCATGCATTTGTCAGTACAATGTGGTATGTGATGTCTCATGCATTTGTCTGTACAATGTATCATGTGGTATGTGATGTCTCATACATTTGTCTGTACAATGTGTCATGTGGTATGTGATGTCTCATACATTTGTATGTGGTATGTGATGTCTCATACATTTGTTTGTCATACATGTATCCATACAATGTGCTTTTTGGTATGTGTCGTCTCATGCATATGTCCGTACAATGTGTCATGTGGTATGTGTCGTCTCATACATTTGTTCGTACAATGTGTCATGTGGATTGTGACGTCTCATACATGTATCCATGCAATGTGTCATGTGGATTGTGACGTCTCATACACGTATCCGTACAATGTGTCATGTGGATTGTGTCATCTCATACATTGGTGTAGAGCCAGCCACAGGAGGCTCTTGCTTTTAAAATAAAAATATTTACAGATTCTCTCTCTCTTTCCCGCAGGCTCTGCCTAACTCTCTTTTCTCTCGCACAGCCCTCCCATCTCTCTGTCTCTCAAACAATCTTTCCCCAAATCGGTTTTGTCACAGCAACTGTTGTCCTGATGAAATGTGAAGTCAGATATTATGTTGAAATTTTATTCTGTAGAGTTTGATAGTAAATATATGAACCTGTCTTGGGGTGACCTGTTGTGCAATTTGGACCAGGAAGTGTACACACTATACTGTTGAGTGAACATTCCTGTCAGGGAACACATCATCATTGTTTTGAAGATTTCTGTAGTTTTGGTCATTGGAAACTTTAAATATGTTTGGTTTGTATTAGATAATAGGTCAAGTTTCGTCCAGGTTTGAACACTTTCCCGCTGAATCATTTTTAGTTTATTTTAGCAGTTAGATGATGTATGAAATGTTTTGTTTTGTATCCGCTAGATGATGTGAGTAATGATGTCTTGTATTGTATCTGCTAGATCAGTGGTTCTCAATCTTTTTTGGCCTATGCACCCTTTAATATGTTCAGAATATCATTCTCTCTTCCAGTTTGAGTCTGCCAATCTTTGTGCTCTTAATTTCCCCCCACCCCTATGAAAACCCTAAAATTCTCCCCCCTTCAGGGGGGAGAGTTCCCCGCCGGTTGAGAACCACTGTGTTAGATGATATGAGAACTGATGTATTGTAGCTGCTAAATGGTCTGAAGAAAGAAAATAGTGGCACATATTTTTTGATGCAGACCAAACATTCTGGCAAGAGAAGGTCCACCAGAGAGACGAATGGAGATGGATTGTATTTGCAGCAAAGAACCTCAATGGCTCGGAACGTTGAAGAAGAGAAGAGAGAGACCAAACATTCTCTGTGTGTGTGGTTACCAAACTGATGGACCTTTTAAACGACAATATGTGTATTGTTTCCAGCTGTATAATGTACGTTTGTCAGTACCTTCCATCCAAGCATAACATTGGTATTTTGGTTGATTCTCACCGTACAGAGTTTGTGTTGTACATGTGTCTGCCACACTGAGATGTGATGCAAGACCTCCGTGTCAGCGTGTCAGATGACGTATCTCATGATGTTTGCATTGTGTGTGCTCAGTGCTGACTGGGGCTGTTGTGTGGGAGATACCCAGACTCGCTTTGGGAGGGGGGATCATGTTTGTTCCCTGGACGTGTCTATGTTCAGATTGTATGTTGATGTTCCCTAGACATGTCTTATGTTCTGTCTGATGTTCTATAGGCATGTATATGTTCTGTCTGATGTTCCATAGACATGTCTCTGTTCTGTTTGGTGTTCCCTAGACATGTTTATGTTCTGTTTGATGTTCCATAGACATGTCTCTGTTCTGTTTGATGTTCCATAGGCATGTATATGTTCTGTCTGATGTTCCATAGACATGTCTATGTTCTGTTTGATGTTCCCTAGACATGTCTATGTTCTGTCTGATGTTTAATGTTCCCTATACATGTCTGTTCTGTGTTACCTAGACATATCTATATTCTATTTGGGTTTGATGTTCCTTAGACATGTCAATGTTTGTGTTTGATGTTCCCTGGATGTTGATGTCTATTTGGGTTTGATGTTGCCTGGACATGTCTATGTTATGTTTTATGTTGTCTGAACATAGAGCATGTTTGTGTTGACCAGGATGTAGTGCCTTCTGTCTCTCTGAGAGTGGCATGTGTGCAGTACTCACTTCTCACATTGTCTCATCTTGTCTAGTCTGCTAGTGTCTATGCCTGTTGTCTCATCTGTTATTGTCCCAAACTGTTGTTTGTTATTCTCCCCAACTGTCGTCTGTTATTCTCCCCAACTTGTATGTAATTTCCCCCACTGTTGTCTGTTATTGTCCCTATCTGTTTGTTGTCCCCAACTGTTGTCTGTTATTGTCTCTGCCTGTTTTATGTTATTGTCCCCAACTGTTGTCTGTTACTATCCATATGTTTGTTATTGTCCCCAGCTGTTGTATGTTATTGTTCCTACCTGTTGTCTGTTATTGTCCCTATCTGTTTGTTGTCCCCAACTGTTGTCTGTTATTGTCTCTGCCTGTTTTATGTTATTGTCCCCAACTGTTGTCTGTTACTATCCATATGTTTGTTATTGTCCCCAGCTGTTGTATGTTATTGTTCCTACCTGTTGTCTGTTATTGTCCCTGTCTGTTATTGTCCCCAACTGTTGTCTGTTAGTGTTCCCAACTGCTTGTTAATGTCCAAAACTGTTGTATGTTATTGTCCCTTACTGTCATTGTCCCCAATTGTTGCCTGTTATTGTCCCTACCTGTTGCCTGTTATTGTCAGCGACCCTGTCCTGTTGAGTCTGATGGCCAGAAGCCACTCTGCCTCTAGATGTGTGATTCAGCTTGTACCTGTGCCTTATATCTGTCTCAGCCAAGCCCACACGGTCTGATTGCTGGGCTAGTGCCCCAGGCTTCTGTTGGTGGGGACATGAAGTCTTTGGCTGAAAAGTCACACACAAGGGGGGTGGGGGATGACAGACCTCACCTGGCTGTCAGTAGAATGTGACAGTTGTCCACAGGTAACATGAAACCCACTGGCTGGCTTTTTCTCACAGAAAATGGCTAAGCCAGCAACGTTGTGGGGATTGGAACAAGCACCCAACGGGGTAAATGGGGAGATGATGAAAGTTCCACAAACAATTGATACAATATCACTTTGTTGCTGGTTTGTGCAGCCATGACATCACCTTGTGTTGGCGGCCTCTCTGACACTACCCATGGAGTGAGAGCCTGTCAGTGGGCCATGTTGTCCTGATTCTTGTAGTGACAATAAAATGCTTTCCTCAAATGTCATTAGGGCTACAGTGAATTGGTTTACATTTGTCCGGGGTCATTGGGGACATGTCACTCTATTATAAAACTATTTTGGGCAGAAAAAAGAATCACATTTTGGGTGGGGGAGGGGGGGGGGGTTGTTTTGGGGGAGAACACAAAAACAGGGTGACAGTGTTCCTGGTTTTTGTTTGAAACAATTTAGAAGCGCGTGTGACAGCATTGTGCAGTAAACTGATAGAACATTTTTGGATGTTTGGCAACTTCTTGGAAGACGATAGACAAATTAAAACAAATTGAAAGCATTTTGCATTTGTTCATTGTATTTATACGTTTGTCTGTGTGTGTTGAACTGAAGGATGTTGTGTGTATGCCTTTGATTCCAAGTTTGACACTTGCTGTGTTCTATGTACCCTCCATGTTTGACACTTGCAATGTTCTAAATACCCTCCATGTTTGACACTTGCAATGTTCTAAATACCCTCCATGTTTGACACTTGCAATGTTCTAAATACCCTCTAAGTTTGACACTTGCAATGTTCTAAATACCCTCCAAGTTTGACACTTGCTATGTTCCAAGTACTATCCAAGTTTGACACTTGCTATGTTCCAAGTACTATCCAAGTTTGACACTTGCTATGTTCCAAGTACTATCCAAGTTTTGATACTTGCAATGTTCTAAATACCCTCCAAGTTTGACACTTGCAATGTTCCAAGTACCCTCCAAGTTTGACACTTGCTATGTTCCAAGTACTATCCAAGTTTGACACTTGCTATGTTCCAAGTACTATCCAAGTTTGACACTTGCTATGTTCCAAGTACTATCCAAGTTTGACACTTGCTATGTTCCAAGTACCCTCCAAGATTGACACTTGCTATGTTCCAAGTACCATCAAAAATTGACACTTGCTATGTTCCAAGTACCCTCCAAGTTTGACACTTGCTATGTTCCAAGTACCATCCAAGTTTGACACTTGCTATGTTCCAAGTACCATCCAATTTTGACACTTGCTATGTTCCAAGTACTATCCATGTTTGACACTTGCAATGTTCTAAATATCCTCCAAGTTTGACACTTGCTATGTTCCAAGTACCCTCCAAGTTTGACACTTGCTATGTTCCAAGTACTATCCAAGTTTGACACTTGCTATGTTACAAGTACTATCCATGTTTGACACTTGCAATGTTCTAAATACCCTCCAAGTTTGACACTTGCTATGTTCCAAGTACCCTCCAAGTTTGACACTTGCTATGTTCCAAGTACCATCCATGTTTGACACTTGCCATGTTCCAAGTACCATCAAAAATTGACACTTATGTTCCAAGTACCCTCCAAGTTTGACACTTGCTATGTTCCAAGTACCATCCATGTTTGACACTTGCTATGTTCCAAGTACTATCCAAGTTTGACACTTGCTATGTTCCAAGTACTATCCAAGTTTGACACTTGCTTTGTTCCAAGTACTATCCAAGTTTGACACTTGCTATGTTCCAAGGACCATCCAAGTTTGACACTTGCTATGTTCCAAGTACCATCAAAAATTGACACTTGCTATATTCCAAGTACCATCCAATTTTGACACTTGCTATGTTCCAAGTACCATCCAATTTTGACACTTGCTATGTTCCAAGTTTGACACTTGCTATGTTCGAAGTACCATCCAATTTTGACACTTGCTATGTTCCAAGTACCATCCAATTTTGACACTTGCTATATTCCAAGTATCATCCAAGTTTTACACTTACTATGTTCTACATACCCCTCCATGTTTGACACCCTACTATGTTCTACATACTCTCCATGTTTGACACCTACTATGTTCTACATACCCCTCCATGTTTGACACCTACTATGTTCTAAGTACCATGCTCATGTACTCCCTTATGGGAGAGCCATGGCTGAAGGGCCAAAGCGTTGGCCCTAGAAGCTGTCTGATTCATGTCCCTCATGGCTGGGAGTTCCCCAAGAACCACTGGTATGTAATGTCACACACTTCCCGGACTGCTTGGGTATTGAGATAGGATAACTAGCCTTCTCAGATAAGGACAAGTTATGCACGAAAAACAAATCTCACGGCAGTTGGAAGTCTCAAACAGTAGGCCATAAGGCTCTGGCAAGTGTTAGGAATGAAAACCTACCACAGGTAGATAGTTCGTTACCTTGGATGGAATCGTCTAGATGAAGCAAACAATACACATATGCGTACCAAAGTTTGAGACATTGACCTTTGAGCTGCATGACTAGGTATGGCAAACTTTCTTCCGTGTCCATTGTGTTCTCAGCTTACTTCTCTGCCCATGATTTTCTCACGTTCTTCTTTCCACGATTTTCTCACATTTTTCTCTGTCCACGATGTTCACAGCATTCTTCTGTGTCAGGGTGTTGTAAGCATTCTTCTGTGTCCAGGATGTTCTCAATATTCTTCTCTGTCCATGGTGTTCTCAACATTCTTCTCTGTCCACAATATTCTCAGCATTCTTACCTGTCCATGATATTCTCAACATTTTTCTCTGTCCATGATACTATCAGCATTCTTCTCTGTCCATGATATTCTCAACATTCTTCTCTGTCCATAATACTATCAACATTCTTCTCTGTCCATGATACTATCAGCATTCTTCTGCAAAACCACATCTCCACTGCCTTCATTGTCTGCATCACTTCACTGCTCATTGTCCAAAATTCATATCACACAGAAGAACATGCCACACAACTTTCAGCAAGTGAAATTTTTGTACATCTCTCTCACAGATAGGGAGAGAGAGAGAGATAGTTGCATATCCTTTACAGGACATTGCAGTTAATCCCAGCCTGTTTTTTTTACTGTTTGTGATTTCTTGGCAAGCTTATTTTCAGTAGTTTGCCATTGCTTTCTGAACGACCAGCACTTATACCATTGTATGTAAACCAGCAGACGGCGGCCTGCTCCCAAATTGCCTGCAGCTGTAAAAAGACAGAAAGACAGACAGAAATAACCAAATCCCAAAAGAAGTTACAACCTATGCCATTGTTACAAATAAGGAGAACATAAAAACACAAGACTATACTGGTAAAAAATGTAACAGTTTATTTTAAATGTTGCAACATTATTTCTACTTTTCTGTACTTTCTGATCATTCAGATGTACAAGTAACATTAACCGCCCTGATGAAACATTAACCGGTTAGATATAACATTAACCATTTAGATGAAATATTAACTGTTCCATTGTAATGTTAACAAATGTGTCGTAACTTTAGAACAATAAACTATTTTAAATGTTGGAACTTATTCCTACTTTTCTGTACATATTAATCATTCATAAGTCACATTAACTGTTCATATTCTTGTAAAATTAGTCGTTAAGCTGTAACTTCAACTACTGAGATGTAAAATTAGGTGTCAAGCTGTAACATTAACTGTACAGATGTAGCATCATCTGCCGAGTTGGTTGTAACTTCAACGAATGATTAGTAACATTACTTATTAAGAAGTAATTATTTTACAAATTTATTGCTAAATCCATTGATTCTATTGTAATTCTTTAACCACTGAATCAATATCTTAACCATTCCGTATCAACCCACAAAATGTTCAGTGGCAATCTGTTACACTTTGACCGCTAGTTCCCTAATCACTGAGTGGTAACCTATTTTATTTTGACTGCTGGCTTCCAAATCACTGAGTGGTAATCTATTATATTTGTAACTACTATTTCCCTAACCGTAGAATGGTAATTTATTATATTTTGACTGCTAGTTCCCTAACAATAAGTTCAAATTTATTACACTCTGACAGCTAAGTCCTTAACTGTTGAGCAGTAATCTATTACATTCTAAATGCTAATGCCCTTACCGTTGAGTGGTAATCTATTTATTACATTTTAACTGCTAGTTCCCTAACCATTGAGTGGTAATCTATTACATTCTAATGGCTAATTCCCTAGCCTTTGAGTGGTAATCTATTACATTCTAACTGCTAATTCCCTTACCGTTGAATGGTAATCTATTACATTCTGACTGCTAATTCCCTTACCATTGAGCAGTAATCTATTACATTCTAATGGTTAATTCCCTAATCGTTGAGTGGTAATCTATTACATTCTGACTGCTAATTCTCTAACCATTGAGTGGTAATCTATTACATTCTGACTGCTAATTCCCTAACCATTGAGTGGTAATCTATTACATTCTAACTGCTAATTCCCTAACCATTGAGTGGTAATCTATTACATTCTGACTGCTAATTCCCTAACTGCTGAGTGGTAAAACACTTAAATGTAACTAACATTCACGAGTTGATTTTCCGAAGCCGACACATTCGTGGGTTGATCCCCAACTTAATCGACCTCATGGCCATTGCTCTATTAAAATGCCTCTGCTGGGTTTTGGATCCGTCGACTGAGTCCTGAATGCTGGTTTCAATTGATGTGACGACTCCAAAGAGAACTCCGACGACTAAAAACAAAATAATTAACAACGTGAGATGTGTCACTGACGGCGAGGGGCTGGAGTCGAGCTGTCGGAGGTGGGACTTGGCAGGCTGGAATCCTGGGTTCAATTCCAGGGTGTGGTGGAAATGGACGGCTGCTTCCTGGTGGTGACCGTAGGCCTTGAGTATCTCGCCCAGTGTGTAGTGCTGCAGCCATGAGTTCTGCCCAGCAGGCTGCAGCTGGAGGGAACGCTTGGCCAGGAAGATGGCATCGTCTAAATACTGATAGATGACAAGGAGATAAATACACAACTGTTTAATCAGAAATACTGACGGATGACAAGATAAATACAAAACTGTTTTAACACCTTGCTGACCAATTTCGATGCTCGACGAATTTCCGGCTATATGGCTTGGTGACCAACTACGACGGTCGACGAATTAGCGACATGCGGATTTCAAACAAAAGGCCTTACCGATAGCCACCGAATCGGGCTGTATCTAGTTGTTTCCCTTATTTCAAAATGGCTGTGCTATGCGTGATATCGATATGAGTGAGTTTCAGCGAGTTTTTTTGTAATATTTAGTTAATTTTTATCAGAATTGAAACTCCGGCATTTTCATCATGTCTGATGATGAAGAACAGGCTAGAAATATAGAGGATTATGACTCTGTCAGCAAATTTGGAGCTGAAAGTGATGTTTTCTGGCAAAGCAGAGATGCTGAAGTGAATGATAGTGTGACTGAAAACAGCGACAACGATGTAGAAGTTGGTCGTGGAGGTGATGAAGGTACTTCTGAAGAAAGAAGTAGGCTTGGCACAAGAGACCAGAATATTTCTACAGTTGAAAATTCTGTTTGGAAATTGAGAAAGGTTCTTCAAAACGAACTTATTGAGCTTGACAATCTTCCTCCATACAAAGAACAACGGGCTGTCATGTCAGACACAACTGGGTTTATGCCCATTGATTTTTTCAAGATTTTTTTCCCTGACACTGCCATAGATCTGATCATGTGTGAAGTTATCATGTATGGTGAAAATCACCTCTCTCAGTACACAGAAAAGAGAGTTAACTTTATATCTACGGTTCACTCCAATGAAGTTATGGACAAGACAGGAAAAGGGGAATTCCTGAGGACATAATAATAAACAAGCCAGTGCTTGCAGAAAAATACAACAAAAGTATGGGCAGTGTCGATCACTTCGGCCAACTGAGTGTAAGCTACCCCTTTCCACATAGATCCTATAAATGTTACCTGCCATTATATCATTGTTTAGTTGAAACTGCTCTGGTCAATGGGCATATAATCTACAACACTGCCAACTCTACAAATAAGATCACTACAAAGAGGTTTAGGCAGGATGTCAGTCTTGCTCTTATTGGATCTGCTGTTCTTTGGCGCAATGCAACACCTTCAAGACCACAAGTCACAACATCACGACTTACTGAGCGCCATTTTATTGAAAAATATGAAAAGCCAAGGTACAAACCAGACTGTAAAGTGTGTAAGGCTGCAGGTAAAAGAAGCCAGACTTGCATGTACTGCCCAGATTGCAATACACCTCTATGCCTGACACCATGTTTCAAGTTATACCACACGGTTGAGGATTATCAACATTACAGACAAAAGACTCTTGCACAGGTCTACAGCTACAACTTCAACCCCAATTAATGAAGGAGACAGCTCAGACTTCAACTAGAGGTAAGAATTTACAAATACTAATTACTAATACCACAGACACAACACACCAAACAAAAACCATAACACAGTGTAGAAATGAACAATGTTTATTTTTCACTTTTTTGGGTTACATTTCAGTGTTAACATATTTGGTTAACTGTTAGTGCTCATATTGAGCTTATTTTATTCATTGCCAACCATGTCCCTAACATTTTATAGCTTTTACTTTGAAAACATTCACTAAAAAATATGAAAAGATGATCATTTTAAAACATCTAATTTTTCTATATATAGCCATACAAATTCAAGATGGCCGCCATAATCATATGACATCATCATCAAGTGCCGTGCCGGCTGGCGTAGGCGTTCATGGCTCTCCATAGATCTCGGTCTTTGGTTTTCTGGATCAACTCTGCTGCTGATATTCCTCCATGCCACCTTCTCAATCCATCCAGCATCACTTCTCTTGGTCTACCTCTGCCTCTCTTCCCCTCGATCTTTCCAGTTGTTACGATGTTCTCCAATGCCTCTCTTCTCATCACATGACCGAGGAAAGCTGTTTGTCTCTGTCTTATTGTTGTATATAATGTTCTAATTTCGTTAGCCTGTTTCAGGCAGTCGTTGTTAGTTACTCTGGCAGTCCAAGGAATTCGCAACATTCGTCTCAGGAACCACATCTCTGTTGCTTCTAATTTCTTCTTAATTTGTTCATTTACATTCCAAGATTCACTGCCATACAGCAAAACTGGTTCTACATAGCATTTCAGCACTCTCTTTCTTACATTCAGTGATAGTGACTTATTGCATAAGATACTCTTCATTTTCTGAAATGCGGCTTTTGCCTGCCCTATTCTGCTCCTAATCTCTGTTGTACATCTTCCATCTGATGTTATAAATGCCCCTAGGTATCTAAAATTATCAACTTGGTTAAGGATTTTCCCTTCTATTTCTATGTCACATTTTGGTGTCACCATTTTCTTTGATATTACCATTGTTACTGTTTTCTTGATATTCAAGGAGAGTCCTTTCCTTGCACTCTCTGTTACTACTACGTCTAATAATTGTTGTAGGTCTGTTGAATTATCCGCCACCAATACTGTGTCATCTGCATAGCGTATATTATTTATATTATAACCTCCAACTAGTATTCCTGGCATCTCTTTGATCTCTCTCATTATTACTTCGCTATACAGGGAGAAAAGATCTGGTGACAAGACACACCCTTGTCGTACTCCTAGCTTTATCTGTTCGTAACTACCCTCTTTATTTCCCATTTTAATTGCTGCTACTTGGTTCCAGTAAATATTCTTTATTATTCTTAAATCTTTTCCATCAGTGTTGATATCTTCCAACATTTTAATCAGTTCTTCATGTTTTACTTTATCAAATGCCTTAGTATAATCTATGAAGCACAAATATATGTCTCTCTGTTTCTCTATTGACCTTTCTATTAGTGTCCGTAATGTATAAATTGCATTGTTTGTGCCCTTTCCTTCCACAAATCCATACTGTTCTTCACTAATTTCCATTTTTATTTTCTTTTTGGTTCTTCTCATTATGATTTTGAGTATAAGCTTAGTGATATGGTTTATAAGGTTAATTGTACGAAAATCTTCACAATCAATTGCTCCTGGTCTTTTTGGTATAGCTATAAATACAGATTTCAGCATATCACTGGGTAAATATCCACTGCTGTAAATATCATTCAACATTTTGGTTAATATATCTACTCCAAATTCTCCCAATACTTCTAATTCTTCTATTGTGATTTCATCTGGCCCAGCTGTTTTTCCTTTCTTCATACGTTTCATAGCGTCAGCGACTTCTTCTTTCAGAATAGGTGGACCTTCTAAGTTACTATCTTCTGTTAATTCTTCCCTTTCTCCTTCATATAATTCTCTTATATACTCATTCCACCTCTTCATTATAGCAACTTCCTCTAATATTATCTTTCCTGTTTTTGATTTCAAACACCCTGTATTTATTCTTATTTTTCTTCCTGTAAGCTCACTGATTTGTCTGTGCATATTTTTTGTACCTTTAATGGAATTTAATTCAATTTTTTTGCATTGCTCGTTTAACCAACTTTCTTTAGCCTTCCCACATTTATCTTTTATTTCTTTATTTATCTTAGCGTATTCTTGTTTGTCATTTTTACTCTGTTTTCTTTTGTCCATCAGTTTTAAGATATCTTCATTCATCCATTTTTTCTTAGCTATTTTGCCTCTCTCCGGTAATACTTCTTTGCTAGTTTGATGAATGGAGTCCCTTAACATTTCCCATTGTTCATCTATACTCTTATTTTAGTTATTGCATTGTACCTATTTTTCACAGTCACTCTGTATTGTTCTTGCATTTCTTTATCTATTTTCAGAACCTCTTTATTAAGTCTCATGTTCTTAACCATTTTTTTCCCTCTCTTTAATCTTACTTTTATATGTCCACATAGTGGTACATGATCACTATTACAGTCAGCACCAGGCATTGTCTTTACATTAATTAAAGCATTTCTAAATCTTTTATTAATTAGTATGTAGTCAATTTGGTTGCGTATTTTCTTATCAGGGCTTATCCATGTGTACAGTCGTCTTTTATGGTGTTTAAATCATGTGTTTCCAATTATCATATCATTGATATTTGCCCATTCTATTAGCTTTTCCCCTCTTTCATTTCTTGTACCTAAACCATAATTCCCCACTACATCCTCCATTTTCCCCTTTCCTACTTTTGCATTAAAATCACCAAGTATTATCTTTATTTCTTGTGATCCAATTTGAGCCATCGCCATTTCTATTTCGTCATAAAAGTGTTGTATTTCTTCATCACTACTGCTTGCTGTTGGTGCATATACTTGTATAATATTTATGTCTATTGGTTTGCCTTTGACTTTTACCATAATAACTCTATCTGAAATACACCAGTATCCATTAATTGACTTGGCTGTTTTTTCTTCTAATATTATTCCTACACCTTTTTCATGTGTATCCCCTCCAGAATAAATTATTGTGTGATTATCAGCTATAATTTTGCCCGATCCCTTCCATCTCATCTCACTAACGCCTAGTATATTCATTTTCATGCTATCCATCTCTCTTAGAACATTGGTCAACTTTCCTAGCTCATTTAATGTCCTAACATTCCATGTTCCTACTCTAAATTTATTTATTTTAGTTAAGTTTTTGCCATCAGTAGCTGGATGACGGTCTGGTGTCACCTGTGGCTCATGACTGTCCCTACCGGACGAATCATGTGACAAATTTGCATAAAACATTTTTGTATGCTTAACAACCATTCATAACAGTACTCTGAAAATTTCAACACCGTACATTCGTTTTTAAATTTTTAGTGAATTTAATTAAAAAACCAGTCATTTTTTTAAAAATCCGCAAACACCCTTGGTAATGGGAGACAGTAATGCACCGGATTGCTGGTCAGCAAAGTGTTAATCTGAAATACTGATAGACGACAAGGAGATAATAGACAACTGTTTAGTTAGAAATACTGATGGATGACAAGAAGATAAATACACAACTGATTAATCATAAATACTGATGGATGATAAGAAGATAAATACAGAACTGTTTAACACTTTGCTGACCAGCAATCCGGAGCATTATTGTCTCTCATTACCAAGGATGTTTGCGGATTTTTAACCCTTTAGTGGGCAAAGCGTCCTGGGACATTTCTACCCCAGAACGGGCAAAGCGTTCCAAACCGCCCGTAACTATCATGCATTGTAAAAACGCGATCTTGCGGCTTTCCGAGGCTTCCGACTGTCTACTTTCGGTTTCGCCAAGAGCTAGACAACGTGGCCGCCATTCGCAAGCGTGTAATTTGAATTTGAACGGATTTTTTTTATAGTTTTGGGGGTTTTTCACTTTGTATTTCAAAATGGATTTCGACGATTCTTCAAGTGGTAATGGGAATTTTGCTGGGTTCAATTTAAGTGACATTGAAGGGCACGAAGTTGACTATTAATTGGAGCTAGATATCAGTGATCAGCGTTACTTTGTGTTAGCAGTCCGAGACGGACTTTAAAGAAAGTGATTATGATTCGGAAAATGTGTTTGTAAATTGCCGTATAGATGACTGACAATCACAAACAATATGTTGTATTTTGTAAATATTTGTGTTCATGTGTGGATTAGCGGATTATTCACGTGAGTAAAATATTCTGCATGCTTTTCCCTTCCTTTTGCTGTTTATTTGACTAAAATCTGTAGACTAACAACTTCTATGTGATATTTTTACTAACGTAACCCAAAATTTTACAGCACCTAAAAATTCTTCTTGCCGTTCAGGGCTACAAAACAGACAAACGTCTGTCCGGTAAAGGGTTAAAAAAAATGACTGGTTTTTAAATTAAATTAATTAAAAATTTAAAAACGAACGTAGGGTGTTGAAATTTTCAGAGCACTATTATGAATGGTTGTTACGCATAAAAAAATATGTTTTATGCAAATTTGTAACATGATCATGGTAGCCATCTTGAATTTGTATGGCTATATATAGAAAAAATAGATGTTTTAAAACCATCATCTTTTCATATTCTTTAGTGAATGTTTTCAAAGTAAAAGCTATAAAATGTTAGGGACTTGGTTGGCAATGAATAAAATAAGCTCAATATGAGCACTAATTTAACGGTTAACTAAATATGTTACCACTGAAAGGCAACAAAAAGAGAAATTAAATAAAGTGAAAAAAAAATCCACACTGTGTTGTGGTTTTTCTTTGGTGTGTTGTTTCTGTGATATTTTAAAATTAGTATTTGTAAATTCTTACCTCTAGTTGAAGTCTGAGCTGTCTCCTTCATTAATTGGGGTTGAAGTTGTAGCTGTAGACCTGTGCAAGAGTCTTTTGTCTGTAATGTTGATAATCCTCAACCGTGTGGTATAACTTGAAACATGGTGTCAGGCATAGAGGTGTATTGCAATCTGGGCAGTACATGCAAGTCTGGCTTCTTTTACCTGCAGCCTTACACACTTTACAGTCTGGTTTGTACCTTGGCTTTTCATATTTTTCAATAAAATGGCGCTCAGTAAGTCGTGATGTTGTGACTTGTGGTCTTGAAGGTGTTGCATTGCGCCAAAGAACAGCAGATCCAATAAGAGCAAGACTGACATCCTGCCTAAACCTCTTTGTAGTGATCTTATTTGTAGAGTTGGCAGTGTTGTAGATTATATGCCCATTGACCAGAGCAGTTTCAACTAAACAATGATATAATGGCAGGTAACATTTATAGGATCTATGTGGAAAGGGGTAGCTTACACTCAGTTGGCCGAAGTGATCGACACCGCCGATACTTTTGTTGTATTTTTCTGCAAGCACTAGCTTGTTTATTATTCTGCCCTCAAGAATTCCCCTTTTCCTGACTGTCTTCTCCATAACATCATTAGAGTGAACCGTAGATATAAGGGTAACTCTCTTAGTGTCATGCCAGGTAACAGCCAACATGCAATTATCTTCTGTAACACAAAACACAGGATGATCTGCCTTTTTCAGTTTCAGTTGTTTTTTCTTCAACATATCAGGACGATTCTTTCTATTTTCACATACTGTTCCACATGCACCAATCTGCATTTCTTTCAGTTCTTGAAATAAAGCTGGGCTTGAATAAAAGCTGTCACAATAGAGAATATGTCCTTTGGAGCCATATCCATCAAGAAGATGTTTCACAACTTTGGAAGTTGTCCCAACACAACCTTCATTATTTGCCTTTCCAGTGTAAATCTCTAGTTTCAGGCAGTACTGGGTTTTGGCATCAGTAAGTACAAATAATTTGAATCCCCACTTTGTCGGCTTTGCTGGCAGGTATTGCTTGAAATATATCCTGCCTTTGAACCTCACCATGGATTCGTCTATTGATAACTCCCATCCCGGTGTGTAGTGTTTCCTGTATGTAGGCAATATGGTGTCTAGTAGGGGTCTGAGCTTGAACAAGGGGTCATACCCAGGCTGTCCTCTTTCAATTCTAACATCATTATTGTTGAAATGAAGATTTCTGTGAAGCTGTTGGTATCTGTTCTGACTCATGGCCTTTGAATATACTGTTTCATTCAGCCAAAAATTCTTAGACCAGTAGCCTGAAACTGCTGGTTTACAACACATTCCCATACCAATCTGAAGGCCTGTGAATGCAGAAATTTCAACTGCATCAGTATGATCCCAAGTAAGCATTTTGTACTTGGCATTTCCTGTGTACTAAGAGAAGTGATTTTCACCATACCTGTTGACTTCACACATGATCAGATGTATCGCAGTGTCAGGGAAAAAAATTTTGAAAAAATCAATGGGTATAAACCCAGTTGTGTCTGACGTGACACCTTGTTCTTCTTCATATTTAGGAATATTGTTGAGCTCATTCTGAAGAGCCTTTCTCCATTTCCAAACATAATTTTCAGCTGAAGAAATGTTCTGGTCTCTTGTGTCATGCCCACTTCTTTCTCCAGAAGTGGACCATTTCTTTCACTTCATCGCTTCCATCATCAACTTCAACATCGTTATCGCTACTTTCAGTCACACTGTCATTCACTTCAGCATCTCTGCTCAGCCAGGAATCATCACTTTCGGAACCAAATTCGCTGGCAGAGTCAGAATCATCTATATTTCGAGCCTGGTCTTCAGCATCAGACATGATGAAAATGCTGGAGTTTCAATTCTGACAAAAATTAACAAAATTTCACAAAAAACTCGCTGAAACTCACTCAAATCGATATCACGCATGGCACAGCCATTTTGAAATAAAGGAAACAACTGGATAAAGTCTGATTCGGTGGCTATCGGTAAGGCCGTCTATTTGAAATCCGCATGTCGCTAATTCGGTGACCGTCGAAGTTGATCACCAAGGCATATAGCCGGAAATTCGTCGATCGTCGAAGTTGGTCAGCAAAGTCTTAATCGTAAATACTGACTGATGACAAGAAGATAAACTCACAAAAGCTAATCCACACGCAAAATTCAGTCCACCACTATTATAAAAAATAGTGTGTATGGCATACATTTGAGTTCAAAGTGAGTGAGCGCAAAAAAAGATATACTGATAAAGAAACTAGAATTCATTTCATTTATTGACAGTTCCTCTTCTATGCTAGCATGTATGGACACCTTATGGTTTTTCTCAGTCTGTCTACTTCTACCCTAGGCTGTAGAGCACACAGCTATACCTGGGTTGACAAATGTGTGTAATAATTCTTCATATATACTAGGTCAAGGTATAATGTGGGGGTATAGCACATTTCATATCAACTATCACCCATACTAAAACATCCAAGCTCCCCCGATGTGTCTCCACCTTGACGTGGTGGGGGAGCTTGCTTGTCCCATAGACCCCATTTGCTTGCCGATGGGTGAAAAATTACATATCGGACAGCTTATGGGATAGGGACCAGACTAAGAGAGACACAACCTGCTGCTCTGCAGGCATAGACTGAGGATAGCAGTCAAAATTTAAATGAGGTGCACAAAGGCAGAATTTCTTGGTCCGGACAAAACTCTTAAGGCTCCCTGTCGAGGGCTGTGGCTGAACGCCTCTAAGCCACAAACCCTCGGATCTTAGAGCCAGGCTGATACCCGTCTACCGGAAAATAGAAACATGATACTGAGCAAGCTACATGCTCAGGTCTGATACATGTTCGAAGGCTCCCAGCTGGGGGATATGAGAGTTTCCCGGATGAAGGGGCCTGGCCGTTTCCCGTTCACTGCTGCACGAAGGTAAGGTGCTGAGCCGGCAGCACATGTAGCCTACCTCGTGAGCGAGTACAAAAAAGTGCCCCAGTCGAAGGGTTACGGAAACTGTCTGTATCTAACTCATAGAGAGTGTAGACAAAAGTGGAATAATGTCTCATCAACGCAAGATGGAACGCACGGCGAGCGAACCTATTGCGTGGTCTGAAGTCACAAGCAAAAGCTTACCGAGTGGATGTCACTCACAGTCTGACCGCTCCTGGCGTGTGATTGAGCGATCAGTGGCAAGTGGGATGCCCAACACATGGAAGTGAGGAACTAAAGCAGCCATGAGCAGGACGTGGAAACTCCTTGGGTGAGCCCAGTCTCAGAGCAATATGTGCCGGCTCTGCAATTATGGAAGCCTCCTTGGATAGCGAGATAATGCCCATGGTCTGCCCCTGCCTTCCCTTGAGGGCAGACCACGATATCGTTGATCGTTTTATCTTGACCAGCTGAGATGTGGGTGACATTACAACAGTCTAACGTGTCTCGAAACCAGAGGAAGGCTAACCTCACTAAAAAATGCCCGCCGGAAGTCGGAAGTGTCGTCCTACGGGTGGCAAACTAAAAATTGACACTACGCATTTACGTCCGAGTGAAATGTCTCGTCCGAATGTCTCCCGTGCTAGGAACAGCTCTGACTACCTAGTTTCCGAATGCCGCTCTTGTTCGGAACAGCTCTGACTAGGTAGTTTTCCGAATGTCCGCCGTGCCTGGAACAGCTCTGATGGGTACAGGGACAAGCACATGTCCGAAAACTCGCTTAGTGGAAACCAACCGCAGAGCTGACTGGTTTGTGCAGGAACGGCCCAGGGCGAGCGAAATGCCCAATATATTGAAGTGAGGAATTAAAACAGCCATGAGCAGGACGTGACGATTCCCTCGGTAAACCCAGCACCAGAGCGTTATGTGCCGGCTCTGCAATTATGGAAGCCACCCAGGATGGCGGAAAATGCTATGGACTGTCCATGCCTTCACTTGAGGGATGACCGTGTAGTCTTCGACTGTTCCAACTAGACCAGCTGAGATGTGGACGGTACCACAAAAGTGAGAGTCTCCCAGGATTGCTAACCTGGTCAAAAATGCACGCTAAAAGTCGGATGTGTTGGCCTGAGGGTTTCGACCCGAGGGTGCCTAACCAGACACACCGCAATCACATCTGAAAAAATCACTCCGGATGAACGCAAAGAAGAAGAAGAAAACATCCAAGTATACCTATGTCCGCAAAATGACAAATAATAAACAGCATATTCACACCAACCCTATGCTACCAATCTCAAACTTGGACAATATCAAAATCACACTTTCGCAAAATCAACACCTGTGAGATGAGATGCTTGAAAAGAGCTGCCAACTTAACAATTCAAGAACCAATAAGAAATCATGTCATCAGACAGACAGTGGGATCAACACCTTGTGCCACATTTGATGAAAGGCAGAAGATCAAATGATTCAGCCATCTTGTTAGAATGCAACACCAGCACTGGCCCTACAACAAAGAAGATCTGCTACGAGAGCAAGAGGACGTCCAAGATAAAAATGGATTGACGACACACAATCACACAGAATGATACTATCCTGTGCCACCCATCGTTTGTAGGAACGTCAACTATTCCTCCCGACTCTTATGACAAAAGTGGAAGATGATGATGATAGTAAATTACCTTCCTCACCATATTTTCTTCTCAAAAAGTGGCTGGAACATTCCAAAACATATTTAGCACCCATTTTACAAGGCTTCATGTAGACAAATTTCATACAAGAGACAACATTGCAGTTATAGACACAATTCATCCAAAAGATAACATTGCAGTTATAGACAATTTCATACAAGAGACAACATTGCAGTTATAGACTATTTCAGTTATAGACATGTGTCATACAAGAGATAACATTGCAGTTATAGACACATGTCATACAAGAGACAACATTGCAGTTATAGACATATTTCAAGTGAACGTAGTAAAACAGAACTACTCTGAAATCTCAGTTAACAAAACCAACACAAAATATATATGTTCTTCTTAAAGAAATGGACAAAAGACCTATGTTCTTAAAGAAATGGATAAAAGATGTATGTTCTTAAAGAAATGGACAAAAGATTTATGTTCTTAAAGAAATGGACAAAAGACATATGTTCTTAAAGAAATGGACAAAAGACTATTCTTAAAAAATGGACAAAAGACCTATGTTCTTAAAGAAATGGACAAACGACATATGTTCTTAAAGAAATGGACAAAAGACGCATGTTCTTAAAGAAATGGACAAAAGACATATGTCCATAAAAAATGGACAAAAGACTGTTCTTAAAGAAATGGACAAAAGACGTATGTTCTTAAAGAAATGGACAAAAGACATATGTTCTTAAAGAAATGGACAAAAGACCTATGTTCTTAAAGAAATGGACAAAAGACCTATGTTCTTAAAGAAATGGACAAAAGATTTATGTTCTTGAAGAAATGGACAAAAGACCTATGTTCCTAAAGAAATGGACAAAAGACTGTTCTTAAAGAAATGGATAAAAGATGTATGTTCTTAAAGAAATGGACAAAAGATGTATGTTCTTAAAGAAATGGACAAAAGATGTATGTTCTTAAAGAAATGGACAAAAGACGTATGTTCTTAAAGAAATGGACAAAAGATCTATGTTCTTAACCCTTTACAGGGCAAAATGTCCATTTGCGGCCGATCCCTTAAACGAGCAGATCGGCCGATCGCGCCCGATACTATTAATGCATTGTAAAAACGCGATCTCTCGGCTTTCCGACACTTCCGACGGCTACTTTCGCTTTCGCCGATAGCTTGACAACGTGGCCGCCATTTGTAAACGCTTATTATGAATTTGAACGGACTTTTACGGACTTTTTTTGATAGTTTTCGGGACTTTTATGCTTAGTTTTTCAAAATGGATTTCGGCGATTCTTCAAGTGATAGCCGAAATTTTGCTAGGTTCAATTTAAATGACATTAAAGGGCACGAAGTTGACTATTAATCGGAGCTAGATATCAGTGAAAATCGTTACTTTGCATTAGCAGTCTGAGTCGGACTTTAAAAAAAGTGATTATGATTCTGAAAATGTGTTTGTAAATTGCCGTATAGATGACGGAAAATCACAAACAACATGCTGTATTTCGTAAATATTTGTGTTCATATATGGATTATCGACAACAATCACGTGAGTAACATATTCTGCATGCTTTTCCCTTCATTGTGTTGTTTATTTAACTAAAATCGGTTGACTAACACCTTATTTGTGATGTTTTTACTAACGCAACTCGAAATTTTACCGAACCTGAAAAAATCTTGTCCATTCAGGGCTAAAAAAACGTACAAGCGTCTGCCCTGTAAAGGGTTAAAGAAATGGACAAAAGACCTATGTTCATAAAGAAATGGACAAAAGATGTATGTTCTAAAAGAAATGGACAAAAGACATATGATCTTAAAGAAATGGACAAAAGGCGTATGTTCTTAGAGAAAAGGACAAAAAGAAAAGCTGTACCTGTAAATTGAATAAAACTCTGGCAAGGTTCAGGAGGATGTCAGGGTCTTCGGGAGAGATGCTGAGTGCCTTGCGAAAACACTCAATGGAGTTCTGTGTGTTTCCTTTGATTCTCCAGAAGTTCCCAATCAGGTTGTATACTTGTGCTGATTTCTCTCGCTGAAACATTAATGTGACCCCCCTGGTTAAACCATTTAGTGTACAGGTTAAACTATATATATATATATATATATACATGTTACATGAAATGGCTGTGGCACAGTGGTTTGTGGGCTTGCTTGTGAAGATGGTGATCAATTTCTAGTGGTGGCAGTTTCATTACAGACATTATAGCAGATCGGTAAAGTTATCCCCAAACAGTCAATAACATCTGATGGGAGACGCCTTAAAGAGATTAGAACAAGAATTTCCATTGCGAAGGTAGCCTTTTGCAAGATGAAAACCATACTGACCAATAAAAAGATATTCATTGAAACAAGAAAAAGAGTGCTACACAGAAACTGTACTTTTGTATGGATGTGAAGCATGGACAATGAGCAGACAAGCTGAAAAACATCTGATGGCCGTGGCAATGTGGTTTCTGAGGAAAATGCAAAGAATACCATGGACAGACAGAAAAACCAATGAACAAGACCTTCAAGAAACAAATGAAGATCGTAAACTGATTAGAGACATTAGACATAGACAGTCAAACTTTTTTAGGCATGTTATGAGAAGAAATGGATTGGAGAACTTGGTGACAACTGGCAAGATCAAAGGGAAGAGACCAAGGAGAAGACTGAGAAGTAAATGCCTGGATGGCTTGGCCACATGGCATGGTCGAGACAGAAACACGGAGTTGATCCATGACTGGTGATTGAGTGAGATGGCAAAACATGACCGCCCACGCTTATCGGCATGGCACATGATGGATGGCAGTGTCATTATTTTCTGACAATTGTTCATGTTACAAGCTGGGTCTAATTCCTGGACCACACTGGCTGGAACTCTAACGCTGGGGCTTGGGGTAAGTGAATATTTTCCTCAATCCTTCATCATCCCGAGCTGAGGGTTTGAAACAAGCTGCGGAGGATTAGGGAGCAGACCGCAGTGTGATGCTCCAATATTATGCGGCGTCTGCCATTCAGAAAGCAATGGCAAACTTTTTTTTTGTGGTTTTGCGTATCCTTTACAGGACATTGCAGTCAACACCAGCATTTTTCAGCTGCTGTTGATGTCTTGGCAAGTTTTACGTTCAGTAGTTAATGGCAAAGTACTGAATGTAAAAACTGCTTGGTGAATCCAAACAACCAAACAATGCTGGGGTTGATTGCGATGTCCTGTATAGAACATGAGGCCACAGAAAAAGACAGGGAAAGAGAGTATGGAACTTTAACTGAGCTGAACAAAGCGTGTGAGATGTGCTTTACAAGACACACAACTAGCTTTTTAACTGGCCGGAAACAATCAAACTGCCACCAATCAGACACGATCTTCAACCCACTGTGTTAGCAAGCAAGTGCACTAACCACCCAACCCCTACAGCTCTCAATCTGCAAGCTAAAACTAGCAAACAACAAAACCAAGAGCTCTTAATCGTAATAAGACACTTAACAAAACCCACAAACCTGGCCTGCGCCCACAGGTGAAACAATGTTCAACTCACCTGGCTAGGCCCTGCTCTTTCAATGTCTCTCTTAGCTCTCCTCAGTTTGTGCTCCAGCTCGTTCATGTCAACCTCTGAGGACTTCCCGTTGCTCTGGAATACCATGGCAACATCAGGCTCAGGCACGTGAAGGAGGAGGTGTCTGTCGGATATTCCTGCAAGAAACCACGACAAACACATGAGTGCATCCCGAGATCAAGGTTTCTTTGGTTGTAGAACAAACAAACTTCTCATCACCTCATCTTGTTTCTCTTGTGTCTTGTGGTGTCAATGAAGTGAAGCATAAACAAACTTATCATCATCTCATCTTGTTTCTCTTGTGCCTTGTGGTGTCAACAAAGTGAAGCATAAACAAACTTCTCATCACCTCATCTTGCTCCTCATGGTGTCGAGGTGATGCATACACATATACCCACTCAATCACAAACTCACTAACAAAAATGTATTCATACATATATACATGCACTCTCTCTTCATCTCTCTCTATAGAGAGATGAAGTAAGGAGTAAGAAAGAAAGGGAGAGAAATCTTATTGCACATATCATTTCCATGTAAATGCCAGTCCATTTCATCAGCAGAATGGAGAGACAATCAGAAAGCAGAATAGCACAACACATACTAAATGGACAGAGAAACAAATAAAGGAAAATTCTGGCCACTTGACTGAACCAAACAACAGGCAGAGCGTACATCTTTCGTTGCAAGCCTTCTATCAGACTATAGGCATGTGACATAGAGGCTCTTTCATGACACACACACAGGCCTTCCATCTACTGTTTACTGACAGACAAATAGGCCTTCTGTCTACTGTTTACTGACAGACAAATAGGTCTTCCGTCTACTGTTTACTGACAGACAAATAGGTCTTCCATCTACTGTTTCATCACACACATAGAGACCTTCCATCTACTGTTTACTGACAGACAAATAGGCCTTCTGTCTACTGTTTACTGACAGACAAATAGGTCTTCTGTCTACTGTTTACTGACAGACAAATAGGTCTTCCGTCTACTGTTTACTGACAGACAAATAGGCCTTCTGTCTACTGTTTACTGACAGACAAATAGGTCTTCCGTCTACTGTTTACTGACAGACAAATAGGTCTTCCATCTACTGTTTCATCACACACATAGAGACCTTCCATCTACTGTTTACTGACAGACAAATAGGCCTTCCGTCTACTGTTTACTGACAGACAAATAGGCCTTCCATCTACTGTTTCATCACACACATAGAGACCTTCCGTCTACTTTTTTCATGATACACAAAGAGACCTTCCATCTACTGTTTACTGACACACGAAGAGACCTTCCGTCTGCTGTTTCATGCCAAAGAGACCTTCTGTCTACTGTTTCATGGTAGACAAACAGGCCTTATGTCTTCTGTTTAACGCATATGTTATGTTACGTCGAACAACGCCACTGCACTGTTCATTCCCACGCGTACCGCAGCCATGCGAAAGTATTTCTACGCACTGCCTTTTTCCTTGAGGAGTTGGTTATGGCATCTCCTCTCTTTCCCACGAAAGTGGCATTGATGTGCTTGACCAGGCTTTACTCCCAGTTTGTGCAGTCGGGCTAGAGTTTGTGTCTCTTCAGTATTTGCCAAACGAGTCCGTACTGCACTGATTATATCTGCCCTGTCCATGCTTCATCCAGATTGCATTGATGCATTATTTGCCAGCTGGTCTATGCGTTTGTTACTCTTTACTCCAGCATGTCTAGGGGTGTCTAATACATATAATAAAACAGTTGGTGAATTTGCAGAGGTGACTGCAATACACTTCTTAATCACAATTATACAAACAAAAGACCTGGCATCAATGAAGCAAATAATGGCGTGCTGCGTATTTCAGCTACAAGAAAGTTGCTTTAATAAATGTTGGTTGAAGTATTTCTGTAGTATGCAACCACACAGATGTTCAGTGGTCGACCTGTTAGACTGCCTGCCTCACGCTCTGAAGTTTATGGGTAGATTCCGAACTCTGTCATTTGGTTCACAAGTGCAATTTTCTCAGAGACACCCGAGAGTCGTCGCTGGAGCTACCGAATTCACGCTTTGTGTAACGCTTTCAGCAGGCCGCCCTCCTGACAGAGGCAGGGTATCGGATACAACCCAGTGCACTGAAGCCAATCTTCTCACCTTTAAATCCATTAAATAGAAAATACGTCCGGCAATAAATTGTGCAATATATTATTTGGGTCTTCATTATTCAAATTAACAACGGGAACATGTTCTGAAAATATTTAGGATTCAATTTTTCAAAACACTCACCTTTCAAATGGTCGTATTGTGTTGAATTAATTTTTTTACCACATGATAAAGGCTTCAATGTTTTGCAGTTAGGACTTTCTGTTTTTGTTTTTGCTTTGCTCATTTTGGATGACCTGGCAAAAGAGAAGCAGGTCAAAGACTCAAACAGGTATAATGAAATAAAGAGACACAATGAAATAAAGAGATACAATGAATAAAGAGGTACAATGAATTAAAGAGGTACAATGAAATAAAGAAGTACAATGAAATAAAGAGGTACAATGAAATACAGCCAGAAATAAAGAGGTACAATGAAATACAGCCAAAACAGATGGCAGTAAAATATTGGCAAACAGAATGTTTATGTTACCTGTCAGCCCAGTTGGCCCAGCTTTAAATCTCCCTGGAGACAAGATTCTTTTAATGACCATATCAGAATTTTCTGGGAGGTAAACTGGCCGGCTTGGCACTGGCCACATCAGTCCTCATGAATGGTTGGTCGAGAAAAGATGGGCCTATGATCATATCCCCATGGCATGGAAATGGGAGTCGTTTACTTACCAGAGATTGCCAGACCATATAATACTATAGACCACTTCAACTAACACAGAATCGACATCACAGCTCTCCAGATAATTCCTTAGACGATCTGTCTCCCGGAGCACATGTTCAATCATTTAAATGCCGACTGTTCCAATACCACAACACTTGAACACATGTGGAATTCACCCCTCGCATTTCCTCCTCTGGCAACACCACATTTATATCCTCTTCTGTCAATACCACACTTATATCCTCCTCTGTCAACACCATGTTTCCATCATTCCCTGTCAACACCACATTTATATCCTTGCCAGTCAACACCACATTTATATCCTTCCCTGTCAACACCACATTTATATCCTCCCCTGTCAACACATTTATATCCTCCCATGTCAATACCAAGTTTCCATCTTTCCCTGTCAACACATTTATATCTTGAGCGTTGTGGTGTTCTGTTGTGATAATTTGGTGTGTCCAGTGTGTGCCGCGTGGTTACACACCCGCTTCACATGCGTGATCCGGGACTGTTTCCGGATCCGGTCTGGGATATGCACTACTGACGAGCTCAAATGAGGGCGAAACTCGAGTATAGTGCTTCCATATTGACGTGGATAGGCCTTAGGTTCATACCGGAATGCGACCGGCGTTGCCGGTTGTGGGTTGTGCTCAATATTTACATTTATATCCTTCTGTCAACACCACAAGTATATTCTTCCCCGTGAACACCACATTTATATCCTTCCCTGTCAACACCACATTTATACCCCCCCCCCCCCCTTTGTCAACACCACATTTATACCCCCCTCCCTTCTGTCAACACCAGATTTATATCCCCCTCTGTCAACGCCATATTTATCTCCTCCTTAGTCAACACAATGTTTCCATCCTTCCCTGCCAACCACATTTATATCCTTCTCTGCCAACACATTTATATCCTTCCCCATCAACACATTTATATCTTTCAATGTCAACACATTTATATCCTCCTCTGTCAACACCACATTTATATCCTCTGTCAACACCATTTTACCATCCTTTTCTGTCAAGACCACATTTATATCCTCCTCTGTCAAGACCACATTTATATCCTCCTCTGTCAACACACTTATATCCTTCCCTGTCAACACCATATTTATATCCTCCCGTCAACACATTTATATCCTTCTATGTTAATACCATGTTTCCATCTTTCTCTGTAAACACATTTATATCCTTAGATGTCAACACCACATTTATATCCTACTCTGTGAACACCACATGTATATCCTTCCCTGTGAACACCATATTTATATCCTTCCATGTCAACACATTTATATCCCCCCTATGTCAACACCACATTTATATCCCCCCTCCCCCTGTCAACACCACATTTATATTTCCCTCTGTCAATACCACATTTATATCCCCCCTGTCAACACCACATTTATATCCTCTGTCAACACCACATTTATATCCTCCTCAGTCAACATCATGTTTCCATCCTCTCCTGTCAGCACATTTATATCCTTACATGTGAACACCACATTTATATCCTTCTATGACAACACCATATTTATATCCTTCCCTGTCAACACCACATTTATATCCTTTCCTGTCAACACATTTATATCCTTCCCTGTCAATAGCATATTGGTATCCTCCTCTGTCAACACTATGTTTCCATCATTCCCTGTCAACACCAGATTTATATCCTTCTCTGTCAACACATTTACATCCTTCCCTGTCAATACCACATTTATATCCTCTGTCAACACCATATTTATACCCTTCCCTGTCAACACCAGTTATATTCTTCTCTGTTAACACCACATTTATATCCTTCTCTGTCAACACCACATTTACATCCTTCTCTGTCAACACCACATTTATATCCTTCTCTACCAACACATTTATATCCTTCCCTGTCAACACATTTATATCCTTCTCTAACAACACATTTATATCCTTCTCTAACAACACCACATTATATCCTTCCCTGTCAACACATTTATATCCTTCCCTTCAACACCACATTTATATCCCTTTCCTGTCAACACCACATTTATATCCTTCTCTATAAATACCACATTTATATCCTTCTCTGTCAACACCACATTTATATCCAAATTCAAGCATAATTAATTAGGCTGCTTCTTTTTTGTCATATCTTGACTCAATAATCAGCCATGTGTGGTTATCAAATCCCCTCCCCTCCCCACAAATGATTCCACTTTGATGCAATCCACCAACTCCTGAGACAAAACCATATCCTTAACTCCACACACCAGTTTGACTTAAATGTTGGCTTCTCGCCCTTGACTTTGGGATGTAAATAACAAATACCTTAGAAGTCGGAGTGGGCCCACCTGATGGTGAGGGACATTGGTAATAGAGAAAGCTAATCCACACACAAAAATCAGCCCAGTGCACTAGAAGTAGTGGCACAAGTACGGACTAGGCTTGAGTTCAAAGTGAGCAATTACAAAAATCCTGAGTCATAAAGATCCCACTTCATCTATTGTGCACCATGTGATCAACTCTGATTTATTGCTCATCAAGGAACTTGTTGTTAATGTGCTATATTTCACAAACAATAAACACGTTTACATTTGCTGAAGCTGCTACAATACTCTATACAAAACCACCACTGTGTAAGCACAAAGACAAGATAGTGAATCTGCGATTGCCATGGTAACAGGTATATTGTACACTTCAGTAATATCACAATGTGTACTATGTATCTAAGCAGAGACAGGATTCATCTATTCATGTCATATCACAGTATATTCTATAGTATTCACCTGACAAGATACAATGATATATGTCTTGCAATAAATTGTGCAATGTATTCTTCTTCGTTCATCCGAAATGTTTGTTTAGGATGCAATTGCATTGAGCCAGTTTACAGAACAGCTGTGATATATGCACCTTTCAGTTGACACATCCAACTTTTTCAGGTATTTGTTGGCCGTGTAAACCTTCCCAGATGTTTTGTAGGACCCCTCCATCCTAGCTGGCTCATTTAGAACAGCTTGACAGTGCAATATGTTATCTGTGTCTTGTTTGTTAAAACTTTCAACATGAAAACACTGTTTTAAATTGGTACAAGTAAAAATACTCACTTCTGTTGAGCAGGACATCCGTTATAACTACATTTATGTGACTGATGTAATTCTGAATTCGTAGAACTGACGTTTTTATCACAAGGATTGTCTTGATTCTGATCGTCAATTTCCAAAAAATCTGAAGAATCTGAACTGGGCGAAGATACAACCCATTCGCCATCAGCCATTACAACTTTATTGGTTAAAATCTCCACAATTTTCTCCTCGAATGAACTGTCAGTGTTGATATTACTGTCCTGCTTGTTGTGCTTCACCGAGCTGTCTGTGCCGTTGTGTTTATTGCTGCTGTCGCTGGAGCCTGTCTCAGCTTTGGCTGGCTGTACCTTTCCTGTCACAAAGATCAAGAAACTGAATTCACATTTAGTTTAAACAAAATGGGTTTAAAAAGGCAAGTAAATCAACTTCATCACATTGGGTGTTATCCCATATGGCATGGGCTCTTTCAGCAAGACAGCCTGCCGAAAGTGTCACACAAAGTATGAACTCTGTAGCTCAGCAGTGACTCCCAGGAGTTTCAGAGAAAACTCGTGAACCAAACAACACAGTCCAGATTTCAACCCACAACCTTTGGAATGAGAGGCGGGCAGCGTAAACATTTGGCCGCGGAGACTCCCCCAACAGATGCGGTAAAATAATTAACTGCTCATGCTCAGTTATATTCTACAAACAAAAGAATCAAGTTAAACATACATAAAGCTTATCTAAACAGCAGGTGTGTCAGCAAAGTTGACAGCAAACTGCGCTGATATTGTCATGAACAGTCTCAGACGAGTTTGACGAAATGGGATTTTATGTTGCCCATGACGAAACGGCACTGGGAGTCAAGGTGATCTATCAGTTAGTGCACTTGCCTATAATAGTGCTAGAGGATTTGCCTATAATAGTGCTAGAGAATTTGCCTATAATAGTGCTAGAGGATTTGCCTATAATAGTGCTAGAGGATTTGATCACCAGCAGGATCCAGTTTTACGTCAGGAAGATCCGTAGTGTTGAAAACCAATGTGTCACTGGAACAGCCAACATGTTCTTTGTGCTACATTTGCTGGCAGAGGCTGGGCATCTATGGGTTGCTTATACTGCTACAAAGATCTCTCACTGAGATCACAGACAGTTATCTCAGCAAAGTGCACAAACTCCAATGAACCAGATAGGACCCCATTGTGTTCATGTGAACTGTGAAAGTATGTTCATGGAGCGCTGCTTTCCTCACATTCAACATTTTTCCATGGTGGTGGTGACATGGTCTGTATTCTTGACTTCCCAAATGCTATGCGATTTCTATGTGTATGTGTGTGTGTGTGCAATGTTTACTCAAGGATTGTTTATGTGTGTGTAATATGTACTCAGGGGTTGTGTATGTGTGTGCAATATATACTCAGGGATTGTGTATGTGTGTGCAATATATACTCACGGTTTGTATGTGTAATATGTACTCAGGGATTGTGTATGTGTGTGCAATATATACTCAGGGATTGTGTATGTGTGTGCAATATATACTCAGGGATTGTGTATGTGTGTGCAATATATACTCAGGGATTGTGTATGTGTGTGCAATATATACTCAGGTATTGTGCATGTGTGTGCAATATGTACTCAGGGATTGTGTATGTGTGTGCAATATATACTCAGGTATTGTGCATGTGTGTGCAATATGTACTCAGGGATTGTGTATGTGTGTGCAATATATACTCAGAGATTGTGTGTGTGCAATATATACTCAGGGATTGAGTATGTGTGTGCAATATATACTCAGGGATTGAGTATGTGTGTGCAATATATACTCAGGGATTGAGTATGTGTGTGCAATATATACTCAGGGATTGTGTATGTGTGTGCAATATGTACTCAGGAATTGTATGTGTGTGCAATATGTACTCAGGGACTCTGTGTGTGTATGTGCAATATATACTCAGGGATTGTGTGTGTGTGCAATATATACTCAGGGATTGTGTGTGCAATATATACTCAGGGATTGTGTGTGTGCAATATATACTCAGGGATTGTGTGTGTGCAATATATACTCATGGATTGTGTGTGTGTGCAATGTGTACTCAGGGATTGTGTATGTGTGTGCAATATATACTCAGGGATTGTATATGTGTGTGCAATATATACTCAGGGATTGTGTATGTGTGTGCAATATATACTCAGGGATTGTGTGTGTGTGTGTGTACAATATATACTCAGGGATTGTGTATGTGTGTGCAATATGTACTCAGGGATTGTGTGTGTGTGCAATATATACTCAGGGATTGTGTATGTGTATGCAATATATACTCAGGGATTGTGTGTGTGTGCAATATATACTCAGGGATTGTGTATGTGTATGCAATATATACTCAGGGATTGTGTGTGTGTACAATATATACTCAGGGATTGTGTATGTGTGTGCAATATATACTCAGGGATTGTGTGTGTGTGCAATATATACTCAGGGATTGTGTATGTGCAATATGTACTCAGGGATTGTGTATGTGTGTGCAATATATACTCAGGGATTGTGTGTGTGTGCAATATATACTCAGGGATTGTGTATGTGTATGCAATATATACTCAGGGATTGTGTATGTGTGCAATATATACTCAGGGATTGTGTGTGCAATATATACTCAGGGATTGTGTGTGTGCAATATGTACTCAGGGATTGTGTGTGTGTGTGCAATATATACTCAGGGATTGTGTGTGTGTGTGTGCAATATATACTCAGGGATTGTGTGTGTATGCAATATATACTCAGGGATTGTGTGTGCAATATATACTCAGGGATTGTGTGTGTGCAATATGTACTCAGGGATTGTGTGTGTGTGTGCAATATATACTCAGGGATTGTGTATGTGTGTGCAATATATACTCAGGGATTGTGTGTGTATGCAATATATACTCAGGGATTGTGTATGTGCAATATGTACTCAGGGATTGTGTATGTGTGTGCAATATATACTCAGGGATTGTGTGTGTGTGCAATATATACTCAGGGATTGTGTATGTGTATGCAATATATACTCAGGGATTGTGTATGTGTGCAATATATACTCAGGGATTGTGTGTGCAATATATACTCAGGGATTGTGTGTGTGCAATATATACTCAGGGATTGTGTGTGTGCAATATGTACTCAGGGATTGTGCGTGTGCAATATATACTCAGGGATTGTGTATGTGTGTGTGCAATATGTACTCAGGGATTGTGTATGTGTGTGCAATATATACTCAGGGATTGTGTATGTGTGTGCAATATATACTCAGGGATTGTGTATGTGTGTGCAATATATACTCAGGGATTGTGTATGTGTGTGCAATATATACTCAGGGATTGTGTATGTGTGTGCAATATATACTCAGGGATTGTGTATGTGTGTGTGCAATATATACTCAGGGATTGTGTATGTGTGTGCAATATATACTCAGGGATTGTGTATGTGTGTGCAATATGTACTCAGGGATTGTGTATGTGTGGGCAATATATACTCAGGGATTGTGTATGTGTGTGCAATATGTACTCAGGGATTGTGTATGTGTGTGTGCAATATATACTCAGGGATTGTGTGTGCAATATATACTCAGGGATTGTGTGGGCAATATATACTCAGGGATTGTGTATGTGTGTGTGCAATATGTACTCAGGGATTGTGTGTGTGTGTGTGTGTGTGTGTGCAATATATACTCAGGGATTGTGTGTGCAATATATACTCAGGGATTGTGTGTGCAATATATACTCAGGGATTGTGTGTGTGCAATATATACTCATGGATTGTGTGTGTGCAATATGTACTCAGGGATTGTGTGTGTGTGCAATATGTACTCAGGGATTGTGTATGTGTGTGTGCAATATGTACTCAGGGATTGTGTATGTGTGTGCAATATATACTCAGGGATTGTGTATGTGTGTGCAATATGTACTCAGGGATTGTGTATGTGTGTGCAATATATACTCAGGGATTGTGTATGTGTGTGTGCAATATATACTCAGGGATTGTGTATGTGTGTGCAATATGTACTAGGGGATTGTGTATGTGTGTGCAATATGTACTCAGGGATTGTGTATGTGTGTGCAATATATACCCAGGGATTGTGTATGTGTGAGTGCAATATGTACTTAGGGATTGTGTATGTGTGTGCAATATATACTCAGGGATTGTGTATGTAATATGTACTCAGGGATTGTGTATGTGTGTGTGCAATTTATACTCAGGGATTGTGTATGTAATATGTACTCAGGGATTGTGTATGTGTGTGCAATATATACTCAGGGATTGTGTATGTGTGTGTGCAATATATACTCAGGGATTGTGTATGTGTGTGTGCAATATATACTCAGGGATTGTGTATGTGTGTGCAATATATACTCAGGGATTGTATGTGTGTGCAATATATACTCAGGGATTGTGTGTGTGCAATATATACTCAGGGATTGTGTATGTGTGTGCAATATATGTACTCAGGAATTGTATGTGTGTGCAATATGTACTCAGGGACTCTGTGTGTGTATGTGCAATATGTACTCAGGGATTATGTGTGTGTGCAATATGTACTCAGGGATTGTGTATGTGTGTGTGCAATATGTACTCAGGGATAAATTGTGTGTGTGTGTGTGTGTGCAATATCATGAATATGTACTCAGGGATTGTGTATGTGTGTGTGTGTGTGTGCTGTGCCAGAGATGTACAAATGTCTGTGCATGAAAGAAGAGCTTATGGAAGTAACAAAGAGACAAACCAACTATTTTGGTTACATTAACATTCATTATCATTATACACGACTCACACAAAAAAACACACAGATGCTTTCACTTTCAGTTTCTCCAGCAGCTTCATGTTTTGTTTGCTTGTCGTTGTTTGATGTTTCCATAAAATATTAATTATAACACATCCTCTTGTAGCTCCTGGTTAACTTTCCAATTCCTTGTGTAAATGATAACAATAACACCCGAAAGACGTGGTAGAGAGCGAGAAGATTCAATGAAGATGGCGATGCGATATTAAATAATATTATATTGAGCAACTAGGACAGGATGGTACCACTACCTGTGGAGAGGTTGAGTTTCCAGTGATGGGACGATGACGATCCGGAGTTGCGACTGTTGCTATTGACAATATGCATGGAGATGATATAGAGCGCCATGTAGGACATACACGGCAGATCGCAGGCCATGTTCCGGGGCTGCGATAGACGGTGGCTGGGGCACAGATATCTCACAGAGACGCAATGTTTGCCTGAGTGCTTGTTGTTTCCTGTTATTGCTGCCAAGATGGCGGCTACAAGTGTTGTCATCATTGGCCAGGATCGGCTACTCTCTACACAAGTCTACGCGCGGTTATAGCCCTTGCTAGGAGGGGACTCGCCACCACAGGACATGTCAACAAACGAACGACGTTAAGAATTGGGGACGTAGACCCGTCTAACATTCTGCCTTTCTTATCTCCCTCCCTGTTATACATTATTTCATCCATGCATCACTTATGAGACTAACCGAGCATCACTTATGAGGCTAACCGAGCATCACTTATGAGGCTAACCGAGAACAACAACAATATCATTGAATTTCAATATATATATCCTTCCTTATACTTATAAAGGCACGGGAAATGTGCAAACGTCATTACTATATAGTGAGTATATGAACTATATGACTCACTGATAGTGATATTATCTATGGGAGACATTATGCACTACCAATAAGAGGCTGTTTAATTATTATTATTCTTGGGAAAGTTATTCTGTACTGAGATAGAGTTCGAATAGTTTGCGATGATATTTATAGCGTTTGGTGATGTCTTTGATTTTTGGTGCAAGATTGTTCCACAGCTGAGCTGGGGAGTACGCTAAGCTGCTTTTGTATAAACTATAAGTCTATCCTAGACTTGCATTGTATTTAAACAATGGCCTAAGGTAATTTGGGCCACTCCACGCTTATACAAACACCAGTAATATAAGATATACAGATGGTACAGTATGGTTGGTGACAGTGAACAGGATCTGCAACATTTAGTAGATGCTGTTAATGTATACAGTGAACAACTAGGATTAGAATCAATTTGTGAGAAGACAGAGATTATGGTCGTCACCAGGAAGAAAGAAATACCATAATGTAACAACCATGTAAATGGGAACATTCTTAAACAAGTTAATCGGTACAACTATCTCGGAACTGTCATAACATCTGATGGGAGATGCCTTATAGACATTAGAACAAGAAGCCTCATGGCGAAGGTAGCAGTTTGCAAGATGGAAAACATACTGACTAATTAAAACGATTTCAAATGCAATAAAAGAGTGTTGAAGTGCTACATAGAACCTATAGTTTTGTACGAATGTGAAAAGTGGAAAATGAGCAGACAAGTTGAAAATCATCTAATGACAGTGAAATGTGATTTCTGAGGAGAATGCAAAGAATACCATGGACAGACAGAAAACCCAATGACCAAGTACTACAAGAAACAAATGAAGATCGTAAACTGATTAGAGAAATTACACGCAGACAGTCAAGATTTGGTCGGCACGTTATGAGAAGCAATAAACTGAATAACTTAGTGACAATTGGCAAGATTGTGTTTGGGGGTGGGGGGGGGGGGGGAAGGGGAAGGCAGAGAAGTAAATATCTGGAATGCTTGGCCACATGACATAGTCAAGACAATAACACAGAATTGATCCACGACTCTGGTGATCATGTGAAATTGCGAAGCATGACCACCACGCTTATCGGTGTGACACATGATGATGAGTAAAGTTAATAAATAAAGGACTGAAATGCACGGATTCAGCTTCCATACAGCTATGGGAATGACTTCATGATCATGGCTGTGGAAAGGACCAAAATAAAGACACAACCCAAATATATATTCTCATGGCAAACTACCCAGTAATTATAGATTCGTGTGGGAAATCCCCAAAGACCATATCCACGTGGAAACCATCGACAGTTGCCCAGATCTCCAGCAGCTTAGTGTTCATGATAGGCATACCATCTCCACGAGTCCTTCAACAACTACATCCAGTGAAGCGACCCACGACCATGACCTTCTCGTACAGGTTTGGGTGAAAGGAAGTCGGTTCACGCCTCACAGACCACGCCTGGGGTTTGGTTGAACTCAAAACTTTCGCGCTGATGGCGTCAACACATGAAAATCAAAAGGGTAAGGTATGTGTAACTCCTGCGAAAAGTTGAGAGATCATAAACACGGCCACGTGTTTATACCTGACAACGGGCGAAAATATGGCAAACATAAATCACGGGGGGGGGGGGGGGGGGTGAGGGGGGGGGGAAAGAAAACATCAATGATGATAAGTAAAAAAAAAATATAAAGTAAGTTATACCACGATACATCAAATCGACTTTTCGATCATAATAATCTTCATCGGGAACAACACAAACAGATCTCAAGAAAAACATGAAATGATTGATTGATTGATCTAAGAACCAACATCACAGCATTGGGGGCATTCCCATAAGCGCTCCGTCCCCATCCTCAGCAGCCAGCGAAGATTTCCAACACCAATAGTACCAGTAGCAATCTGATTATATGTCCGTCTAGCCTTTCCTCTGAGCGTCGAGCGTCGGCCATATCCCCTCGTCACTCCTCGCTGCCTCATTCTTGCCAGACCATGGTGATCCATTTGCCCCTCCGAGGGTTTCAAAATGGCGACGGACGGTCGTGTTGTATTTGTGATCGTTAACATTTTCGCGTAGGAGATGGATTTATTCATCTCTTGCGTGTAGTTTGTGTGCCAGGATGTAAAACCAGGAGTTTCTACTCAAGATCTGCCGGATGCTACGGAGTTCGTGCATCGAGAGAAGCAATCCTTGAGTGAATTTTTCGCAGCTTGTGTGGTTTCTGTGGATGTTCGGGTTTTTCAACATGGCGGAACAACTGTGTGTTCTCCGAGCGGTTGGCAGTCAACCTAACAAGACGACGTGGGTGCCGGGCAGGTTGCAAGCGAGAAGGTAAGCGTGGTGGTTTAAGACGTTTTAGACTCAAGTGTGACCGTCTGGGCCTCAGAAATATCCGTATTCTGTATTGGAACTGCGCCAGCGTAAAACAACGGGGTCCTATTTTTAGAAAATCTGGTTTACAGGAATGACATTGTAGCGCTCCAGGAGACAATACTGGGTGATCAGCTACTCCGAATTACCGGCTTCAAATGTTTCTACAATAGACGACATCTGGGAATGGCGATTCTCGTTCGCGACAGCATGGTGGCGTCAGAGCTAGACACGACCAGTTGGGACAGTGACGATATACAAATACAGGCGTTGAGAGTTCAATCCACTCTACCATTCGTGCTGGTTAATGTTTATGCCCGCAACTCGAGTATGGATTCCCAGAAGTGGCAGTGCTTAAGTAACATATTGGGTCAAGAGAGAAATGTTATTTTCTGTGGTGATTTCAACGTTAAAGGCAGATCATGGAGAAACATTTCCTCCAACACACAAGGGGAGGAGCTCGAGACTGCACTTGAAACCATTGACCTGGTTTGTTGTCACGAAAAATAAACTTGATAGTTTGATCGATGAAAAAAAGAGACATTCGTCTGCACAAACAGGCAACCCTTTGATGTTGTATAGACTGAGGAACAAAATACGTCGCGAAAATTGTCTGCACACGGTCGGCATTTCTGTATGATGTGGGTTGTTCGAGAAACGTACAATGGCGCCATCCGTCTACAAGGCGGGAGTCAGCCTTTGAAGTGATAGACGGAACGTCTGGCCAGACGTCGGATGGAGTCTTGTGATGTGGAGAAGGTTCTCTAGATCACAGACAGGAGACAATTTCCCAGATGAAAGGGGACACCAGCCAGATGTTCACATTGAGTTGGGAAAAATAAAGAGAAAAAACAACTTCTCGACGCCTCTGCGTCTAGACAATTTGGTGACGTCACTCAAGCCCCGATATAAAACCAGTTGAGGTAAACAAGTTGGAGGAGTCGCAGTATTCCGAGTTGTGTTAATTGAAAGAGACTATAGTGTCAAAGTGTTGATAATGTATCGGCGGACATAGATCCAGTCTGTGATTGCATAGTCTCAATCATCAACCGGAATAGGCATATGGTATTCTATTAATCATATCTAACTTAGAGTATGATTAGGAATAGAGTACAGTACTGTGCGGTGATACAATGTATTATAGGTGCGGTGATAGAATGTTCTATAAGTGCGGTGCTAGAAAGTATTATAGGAGCGTCGGCACTAGTGTCCTATTGTATGGCTTTAAATAGCTTGTGTGATATATCATTTTACTCAGGGAGTTGAGGACAATGTAGTGGGATAATAATTAGAGAGATTGAGGAAGGTTGGGAGGGAGGAGGGGAATGTGAAAAGGTAGGATCTTCCAGTAGGGCATCTGCTGGGTTTTCTACCCGTTCCTTTATTCTTTCCTGGTGTTGCCATGTCTAAGATCAATGTGATGAGCTATTTGGCCGTATGACAGAGATCGGATCTCTGTTATAGATCTGAGTGCTGCTATTGGCCTACACTCACCTAATTACGGTCAGGATTGAGTTGCTCTCACCATGATGTTCTCTACTCAACAGGTTCCACTTGAGTGTGCGATGATTTATTACGAAGAAGCAGTTTCAAAGTTTTATACAATGATGGCTCACGGAATGAAGACAGAGGTTACTGGGAGGCTTTTACACGGGGCTCAGAACCTAGTTGGTCTGCAGAAACCTGGCTTCTGCTGAGCCGGACTTGATGAACATAAGTGTTGTGTTTACTGAGTGATAAGCTTCATCGCCGAAGATTCATAACTCATATACCAAGGGGACACACACACACACACACACACACACACACACACACACACACACACACACACACACATATATATATATATATATATATATATATATATATATATATATATATATATATATATATATATATATATACATCTACCTAGAAACATTAATGGGTTGTTTGTTAAAGAGAGGGAAAATCTTATAATCAGAGACTTGTGAACAGTAGATTTTCCCAAGTGACATTTCAGTTAATTTAAAGATTCTCTGTTCAACAAACATTATTAAACAGAGTAACTTCACCGTGTTTGTTAGAGTGAAGACCAAGATCGAACAGTGTCTAACTGATGACCAGCATCCTGTTTGTTCGAGCGTTATCGGAGAAAGTCGTCACGTGGACGGAGAAACATCTTCTGGGTGAGGTTCACTGTCCGGAATACATGGTGCTGTTGTGTGCTCAGCACAGTGATTTAACAGATCTTACTCCTGATTCACTGGTCTGATTCTACATACACATTAGAATATTCGACACACATTCTACACATTACACACACACACACCTCTCACACACATACTCTTTGATTTAATAAATTAATTGTTGTATTTATTTGTTAAAGCTAGAGTTGTTGAGTATGTTGTGTTGGGGAAGAATGAGAGGGGGCATGATCCAGGGGTGAGTGAGAGTAAGAAAGAGGTGTCTACAGACTGAGGGAGTTTTGTGGACGGATTCTGGTGGTTTCTCTAGGACAATAATATTGGGTTAAAAAAATTGTGGGTGTTGATTCCTCTCACTCCAGGGACGACACTAAAGTAATAAAGGATTACTACGACATTTGTATCAACAGTGGCTGTGTCACCGGGACAGCAAGCCGTCCAGGGGATTAAGACAGTGCTATTGATCTGGCGCTGGTTTCACACCACGGCAGCGACCACCACCCTTGCAGCATATCGGTGGAGAAAGACAGAACCAGGCAGCACACGTTAACGGTCAAGACTTTCCAGTATGACAGTACAGGGCAAGATGTGGTGAGTAAAATAAGACGTTAAAAGTGAAAAATGGGCAGAGGTGTGTCAAAGAGTAAGCACAGACAAGTCACTGAAATTGTTCTGGTGACTACATAAAAGCATGAGTGGTGTAGTCAAGAATAAGAGCATTTCTGACTTCCAAGGTGATGACCTCATCTGGCAGAGGACTGACGAGGACAAGGGCAAAGCCCTCTTTGAACGCTATCTAGAGCAGAGCAACCAGACAGACATGAGAGGCCGAAATCTTGCCAAGGAGGTCACGTCAGACAGGTGCAAGGCCCAGAACACTTCGGATGAAGACACAGTGACAGTGAAAGAAATCAAGGCTGTGCTTCGACGATCAAAAAACAGCGTTCCAGGGCCTGATGGCATAATATACAACGACATCAATAGGTGTACCGACAACGAGCTAGAGGAACTAGCAGACATGTACAACAACAGTATAGGGAGTGCTAGCATCAAGGAGGAGTGGTTACACAGCTATCTGATTCCCTTGCCGAAGCCTGGCAAAGACCACAAAAAAATTCAGGGATGTCGAGTTATAACCATGCAGAATACAATAGGCAAGCTGCTTGAGAAGTTAATTGCCAGGAAAATATCAAGCCAGCTAGAGAGGCAAGGTGTTTTCCCACCCACTCTGGGTGGGTACCGTCCAAAAAGAGAAACCTGGACCAATGCAGCAGTTTTTGCCCATGATGTCTATGAAGGTTTCCACTCAGGCATTGAAACCTTTGCTGCAGCAATTGATCTTGAGGACGCGTACAACAGAGTACCATTGGATTTTTTAATGCTTGAGCTTCTTGAACTCAAAATAAGTCAATTCCTCCTTAGTTGGACCGCTGCAGCCCTCTTCCAAAGGAAAGCAGTTTTTAGATGTGGCATTTGGGCGTCGGAACCAACAACAATATATCCTGGCCTACCACAGGGATCGCCATTATCTCCTGTACTGTTCAACACCTACACTGTGAGAATCACCAGTGAGCAGATCACTGGACCTGGTAGGACATTGTCATATGCCGACGATGTTTTAGTGTATAGTCAGGGTAAGGATAGAGATCAGGTTGCTGTGGAACTACAAACAGAACTGAGTCGCATAAGTACTTGGTGTGTTGAGGCTGGGGCAATGGTCAACCCAACAAAGGCAACAGTAACTTGGTTCTCGTTGAATAATCATATTGTCAACACTCCAACACCAACTGTAAATCTGTGTTCAGAGACGGTGGAAAGAACGCAGGCAATGAATTACCTGGGGATACGGTTTGATCGAAGCCTTGCTTATAATGAGCACATAGACCAGGTGATAACAAAGGCCAAGCGAGGGTTGGCTTCGATGCGGGTGATGGCGGCAGCAAACTGTGAGCAGCGCCATCTATATCTTTTATACGAAGGGCTGGCTGGTCATGTCTGTTCTTGAGTCTGCGATGGCAATCCTGACTCTCAGCCGTAAGCAGATAGAAAGGATGGAAAGGATACAGAATGAAGCTATGCGCATTATTCTTGGATGTACAAGAGATACAGCATACAGGGCGATGCGCTACCTTCTTGATTTTCTAACCATTGAAGACAGAATACAAGTTTGCAGAGCTCGCGCCTACCTCAGAGTTAACGCACACAACATCCACTGCATAGTGAAATTATGAAGGTGAAGGGCAGCAGGTTAAAAAGAGGACGGTCGTGGATGGGTCAAGCCGAAGACATTCTTCAACAGGTGTGTTTCACTTGAGGACTTAGAACCTGGCGAGGAGTGGGTACAAGTGCCAACATATTTCTGCACATCCTTTTCAGTTTGCATCCAACTAGACAGAAAATGCAGACAAGAAAATCCGGCTGCTGTGGAGGAGGAAGTACAAGCGTTGATTTTCGAGAATTCGCTAGACGGTGATGCTGTCATTTACACAGATGGGTCGGTCGCCCGACATGTGAGAAGCTCATGGGCCTTTACGGCTCAGGTCGGAGGGAGAATTGTGAAGGAGGACTCTGGTGCTTTTGATGAGACCACAAGTAGCCTGACTATGGAAGTCATGAGAGTAAGTAAAGCAATAACATGGCTCGAGACACAGACATTCACTAGGGCATGTTTCCTTAGCGACTCAATGAACATGCTCAAGAGGATAGAGATTTTTTTTTTTTTTTTTTTTTTTTGGGGGGGGGGGGGAATCCAAATAGAATGGTTGCTGTCTCTGGAGCTGTCTCGGCTGGAAAAGATTAGTTTCATCTTCATGCCAGGGCATGCAGGAGTACAAGGGAATGAGCGGGCTGACAAGCTCGCAGGTAACGCTACTGTGGAGGGCGGACGCGCCATGGACCAGGCTGACATTCTGAATGCTCTACGAGAAGTAAGACTTTTGCGAGAACCAAGTGATGACTGTGAATCTACAACCATGGCCAGACTGCGAGAACAGCAAATTAAAAAAGGAGTGGCCAAACAAGAACACTACGCAGGAAGCCAAAGAAGATTGATAAACCAACACAGAACTGGTGTCGTTAGCCGCTACACGCTGCGGGATTTGCTGAGGAGGGGATCCGAGCACTTATAGACTGAATGGTTCGATGTGCAATGAGGATGATCTGTTGACTAACTAACTAACTAACTAACCTCCGAGGTGTACACGTTCTTCCACATGACCGCAACCACGCCTGCCTTGTCATGTATCAACACTCCACCAAGTTTTGCAGAGCCAGCCAATCTGTTCGCCTGTTCATTCCCCAGCGCACCGTCATGCCCCGGAGAAAAGATCCAGGCGATGCTTGCCACCCGTGACCTCCGAAGCGAAGCAAGCCACTCTGCACGAAGCATGCCTGTTCTCACCTTCCTCGAAAAACATGAAATTAGACAATTTAATGAAATTAAAACACAAACGTAAAAAGTCTTGGTTTGACCCGCTGCAATGCCAGTTAAAATCCTTCGTAGCCAGGAAGGCTGCGCACAAGTTCAGTTGTCGAAGATGCCAAATAAAAAAATCTGGGGCCGGAGGTGTGCAAACTTCAACAACAGCCGTGGCTAGTTTCAGGTGCATGATGTTCCTGTACCGTGCAAGGTGGAAGGAAGTTAGGTGATGCCTGGGTGGAACTGGGATCCTGGGTCAACTAGAAACATCGCCTCACTGGGGAATCGAACACACGACCACCGGGCCGGCAAGCAGGCCTCCACCCAGCCTACAGTGGTTACCAGGACATGTCCGGGGAAATGAAGGCGGCCTGTGTAGTATTGACCACTTCACCCATCCAGTGGCTATTTTTCTATCAAATATGGTACTATCCACATATAACCAGTGCGCCTCAAGCCGCGGAGAAGCCTCTTTGACTGTGACTTGTATGGAGATAGTTTGGATCTAGGGTTAGAGGGCGGCCAGTCAGATTCGGCCCGGGGTAAAAGGGTATACCCTTGAAAGTCAATGGGCGGAGGAAATAACAGAGTCCACGAGAACCTCGATACATGAAGCCCATAGACGGGCACTCTCCCGCTGTTTATGCTTCACCCCGACACCGCAAGGTACAAGAGGAACATGATGAGATGATGGTCGGGCACTCTCCCGCTGTTTATGCTTCACCCCGACACCGCAAGGTACAAGAGGTACATGATGAGATGATGGTCGGGCACTCTCCCGCTGTTTATGCTTCATCCCGACACCGCAAGGTACAAGAGGAACATGATGAGATGATGGTCGGGCACTCTCCCGCTGTTTATGCTTCATCCCGACACCGCAAGGTACAAGAGGAACACGATGAGATGATAGGCGGGCACTCTCCCGCTTTTATGCTTCACCCCGACACCGCAAGGAACAAGAGGAACAGGATGAGATGATAAAGACCACTTGCCCAAGCATTCGCCGGGAGATTGTAGATATCAGAGCAGTCCAAGGCGATACAGTGAAATCTGGACCAGAGAGCTTGTACCTCGCTGAGAGGAAGACAGAAGAAGAGAAAAATAGGGTGAAGAATTTAAAACTGACAACAGATTAAATGAGGTCATACCATCAAGAGCTGAAATAACTTAACTTAATGACGAGAGAAAGTATTAAATTGTCTAATACGTAGTCAAGGGTACAAGTGGGAAGATAATATCAAGAGATGGACCAACAGCAGTCTGACAGAATGTACAATTAAGGCGAGTCTTAGAGATCCATTGCAGTCAACCTTCATTGTGGAGACGGCACCTGACTGAATGAGTTGGTCTCACATAAGATAAGAAAAAAAAAAGAATTAAGAGTAGGAAAACAAAGGGGATTAAATATCAAACAATGAAGGTCAAAAATGAATAAAGAAAAAGAATAAATGAAGGAAATGCAGAAAAAAGAATACATGGAAGCAAGAAAGAAAGACAGTAGAACAGAGTGATTTAAAATCAAAGACAAAAAAGAAATGAAAGAAAGAAAGACAGAAAGAAAGAAAGAAAGCACAAAGGAAACTAAAATAAAAGTAAGAATGATGAAAAGAGAACGCACGGAAGAAAGAATTAAGCAGAAAGAATGAATATTGACGTTGATTTTATTCCCTAACAGACGAACAACCCAACCACAGATGATCATAAACAAGGAAACTGTTCTGACCGAATGAAACTGAAGAATCCGACAATTAACAGTTGTGACGAGCCAGGTACTCGACACCGAGACAGGAAACCCAGAAAGATGGGACCAGAAATGATAGGCCAGAAGTTCCCAATGCATGTCAAATTATTAAGTCTGAGACGGGAACTCGCTTGTCTGATTACAGGCGACAGAAAGAAAGTGTCCTGTCTTTCCACAAACTGATGTTTTGTTTCTTGGCATGACAGACTAAGTTTCGCCTCATTGTTATGACATTTCCTGCTTTGACTGTCATTTATTAATTATCAACTGTTGGTGTGTTGTGCAATTGTTTGTAATTATTGCAGATTGTATGGTGCAGCCAAATTGATGGCTACTGCTGTTTGTCTCAGACACTCGCTGCATTCACTCATTCTTTCTTTGGTTATTTCTTTATTTCCTTCTGTGCCAGCTATCTTCTTCTTATAGTTCGTATGGCGTTGGCGATCATGTCTGTCCACAGCCTTCTGTCTCGTGTACTGCCAACCTTCTTATAGTCCATGCCGTGTGGTGTCGGTGATCATGTCTGTCCACAGCCTTCTGTCTCGTGTACTGCCAATCTTCTTATAGTCCATACCGTGTGTCGTTGGTGATCATGTCTGTCCACAACCTTCTGTCTCGTGTACTGCCAATCTTCTTATAGTCCATACCGTGTGTCGTTGGTGATCATGTCTGTCCACAGCCTTCTGTTTCGTGTACTGCCAATCTTCTTATAGTCCATGCCGTGTGTCGTTGATGATCGTGTTTGTCCACAACCTTCTGTATCTTGTGCTGTGAGTCATTTCTGATACTGATGTTCCTCCATGCCATGATGTCAAACTGTCCAGCATCTTCTCTCTTGGTCTCCCCCTGCATCTCCTCCCCTTCAACCTTCCCGTTGTAATGACATACTCCAGCTTTCCCCTTCTCATTGCATACCGCCCAAAAAATGTGGACTGTCTTCTTCTGATGTGAGTGACCAGTTCTCTTTGTGAGTTTACTTCTTTCAAGTTATCTTCATTGCTCTTCTTTTCCGTCTAGTCCTAGCCAGTCCCAGCCAGTTCCAGCCAGACGTACGTGTTGTGCTGAACCACGACCAGGTGACATCCGAATATGGCTCTCCCAGGATGGGAAGTTCCAGCACTGGCCTTGTACACCCAGCAAGTTCCTGGTCGTGGAGAGGGGCAGGTTACCTGTGCACTACCGTCTCCGCAGACATAGTACCCAATCAGGGGTAAATCATCTATACCAAACTCACTCAAAATGTAACCGAGTTTTCAATGCACACGCGATCTGAACGTCAATGTATAGGATTTAAAAGAGTTAAACTCAGTCTTTCAGTTAAACAATAACCCCCACCTACCACCCACCTACACACTAACCCAACCAACCCACCCACCCACCCATCAACCCAACCAACCAACCAATAAACCAATCAACCCACCCACACACCCAACTAACCAACCCACCCACCCACCCACCCAACTAACCAACCAACTAATCAACCCAGTCACCCAAACAACTAATCCACCCACCCACCAACCAAAGTAACTAACAAACTAATCAACCCGCTCACCCAACCAACCAATCCACCCATTCACCAACCTACCCATCCGATTAACTAACTAACCAACCCACCCACTTAACCAACCGATCAACCAACCCACCCACCCAACTAACCAACCAACCAACCAAGCAATCCACCCAATTAATCAACTAACCATCCCACCTACTCAGGCAACCAACCCACCCACTCAACCAACCAACCAATCAACTCACCCACTCAACCCATCAAACCAACCAGCCAGCCAACCCTCTCACCCAAGCAATCAACACAAACACTCGACCACCCAGACAACCAAACAACTCAACAATTAGTAGTAATAGTCGTTGTAGTAGTAGTAAACGTAGCACTACAACTACTACTACTAACTAGTAGTAGTAGTAGTAGTAGTAGTAGTAGTAGTAGTAGTAGTAGTAGTAGTAGTAGTAGTAGCAGTTATAGTAGTAGTAGTAGTAGTAGTAGTAGTAGTAGTAGTAGTAGTAGTAGTAGTAGTAGTAGTAGTAGTAGTAGCAGCAGTAGCAGCAGTTATAGTAGTAGTAGTAGTAGTAGTAGTAGTAGCCGTAGCAGCAGTTATAGTAGTAGTAGTAGTAGTAGTAGTAGTAGTAGTAGTAGTAGTAGTAGTAGTAGTAGTAGTAGTAGTAGTAGTAGTAGCAGTAGCAGCAGCAGCAGCAGTAGCAGTAGTAGTAGTAGTAGTAGTAGTAGTAGTAGCAGCAGCAGCAGCAGTAGTAGTAGTATTAGTAGTAGTATTAGTAGTAGTAGTAGTAGTAGTACTAGTAGTAGTAGTAGTAGTAGTAGTAGTAGTAGTAGTAGTAGTAGTAGTAGTAGTAGTAGTAGCAACAGCAGCAGCAGCAATAGTAGTCGTAATATTAGTAGTAGTAATCGTAGTAGTGCCGGTCTCCCTAGCCCGGTTAGCAGCTTTCTCCGTTAACCCCGAATACTCTCATGGTTGACGTGAGCGCATGAGAAGTGGAAGTGGTTCGAGTCGCGCCAATGACTTATGAGAGTATGGAGCCGGTCGCTCAGAAAATTGTGGCGTGCTGATGATATAACCTAGGAATCAACATACAGCTGAAAGATGCTGGTGTTGACCGCAATATCCTGAAACGGGATGGAAACGCGGAGAAAAAAAATCGTAGTAGTAGTAGCAGTAATAGTAGTAGTAGTCATTGTAGTAGTAGTTGTAGTTGTAGTAGTAGTAACTGTAGTCTAGGAGTAGTAGTAGTAGTCTCGGTAAAAGTAGTCATTGTAGTAGTAGTAGCAATCAATCAATCAATCAATCACGTGCCATGCCGGAAAGCGTGGGCGGTCATGACTCGACATTTCACTCGGTCACCAGAGTCGTTGATCAGCTCAGAGTTCTTGTCTCGATCATGTAGTACTTGGTCATTGGTTTTTCTGTCTGTCCGTGGTACTCTTTGCATTTTCCTCAGAAACCACATGTCTGCAGCCATCAACTGTTTTTCAGCTTGACTACCCATTGTCTAAGTTTCACATCCATAGAAAAGAACAGGCTCTATTTAGCACCTCAACACTCTTTTTCTCGTTTCAATTGACATCTTTTTATTGGTCAGTATGTTTTTCATCTCGCTAAAGGCTACTTTCGCCATGGCGATTCTTGTTCTAATCTCTACAAGGTAGTAGTAGCAGCAGTAGTAGTAATCATAGTTGTAGATGTAGTAGTAATAGTTGTAGTTGTCGTTGTCGTCGCCGTCGTAGTAGTAGTAGTAGTAGTAGTAGTAGTAGTAGTAGTAGTATAGTAGTAGTAGTAGTAGTAGTAGTAGTAGTAGTAGTAGTAGTAGTAGTAGTCGCAGACTTATTATTATTAGTCGTAGTACTAGTAGTAATACTTAGTTATTTTATTATTATTATTATTATTATTATTATTATTATTATTATTATTATTAGCAGTAGTGGTGGTGGCGGCAGTAGAAATGATGACTACAAGAATAAGATTGAATGTGGTAAAGGGGGAGACATGTGAAGGGTGTGGGGTCTGCCGCTGACGATCGGAAGCCCCATGTCGTGCTTACCTGAACTGTGAAGTGGAGGATGAATGCAAAGTACCTCCTGGGAGGAGCCAGGCAGACTCCAGCACTGAACCCCGAGTCATCGGAGCTGTCGTTACGATAGCCCGGACCTGAAGCCCAGCCCACTGCCGCGCACAGACGTCATCACAAGATCGATGAATGAGTTAACAGTACTCACCCAGTGCCCAGGATCAAAGTCAATGAGACTCTGTGCACGGTTTAATGAAGTTGCGTTTGGAAATGTTGTCAATCTCGAACCTGACAGGACAGCAATGTTTGTTTCACACATTTTAGAAAGGAGGTTAGCAAAGCAAGTTTTCCTGTATATGATGCAGTAGACGATAGTTGACCAGAAGTGAAGCGGTGAATCAAGGTAAGGGATTACATTTTCATGTCCAGCTAGTTTAGTCGCTTATATTCAGATTACATATCACAATATGGCGTCCGTGACTGTGGGTTAGTGATCGCAGTTTCACAATCCGACATACTGGGCTCGAAGTATGCCTCAGGAGAATTGGGAACGTTGATTTCCACAATGGTATAAGCTTCGGCCCTTCAGTGAGCAATGGTAACCTCATCATCATCACGTGTCCTGCCAGTTGGCGTAGACGTTCATGTTTTTCCACAGATCTTCGTCCTTGGTGCTCTGGATCGCCTCTGCTGATGATATTTCCCCATGCCACTTTTCTAGTCCACCCAGCATCATTTCTCTTGGTCTGTCTCTACCTCTTTTCTCCCCTGGTGTTTCTAGTTGTCACAATATTATCCAATAATGGCAGTTTACTGAACATACAATTGTATAGATAAAATGACAAACAGCTAATAAATGCTGGGGTTGATTGCGACCACTTGTAAAATATATGCAACTAAGTATATATTGGCATATGATATGGCAATACATGTTTGGCACACAGCACGGACAATAACAAACTACCACACTCCACTCCCACAGAAAGGAGACTAAACACCGTGCAACAACTATTGAACCATCGCTGTGAGAAGTCAGCCCAGCTAAATCCTCCGGTGAACCATCTAGGATAGTGGTTCTCAACTTTTTTTGGGGCCCGTGCACCCCTTCACCTTATTTTCAGAACGTCATTTACCCCCCCCCCCCCCCCCCATTTCGTATTTCCTCTCTATAATTCCCCCTGCCCCTACACAGTATACGTAAAAATGGAAGCTAAATTTAATAACACATACTAGAACAAGTCTAGACGTCTAAATAAAACGTGATTCGCGGGTCTACTTACGTTATAAAATGAATTTCAGAAGGGCGAGAAGTACAGAACTGTAAAGTATGGAGGGGGAAACCATATCAAGTAATCGGTTCTTGTATTAACACGATCTTGAAATAATCTTAATTCCCCCTCCCCCTCCCATCCCCCCCCCCCCCCCCCCCGCGTTTCCATCCTGTTTCAGGATATTGCGGTCAACACCAGCATCTTTCAGCTGTATGTTGATTCCTAGGCTAGATTACGCTCATCAGCACGCCACGACTTTCTGAGCGACCAGCTCCATACTCTCATAAGTCACTTTTGCGATTCGAACCACTGCTAATTCTCGTCGCGTCACGTGACGAGAGTATTCGGGGTTAGCGGAGAAAGCTGCTAACCCCTCGGCCATGGAGCCGGCTCCCCCTCCCATTGGAAACCCTAAAATTCCCCCCTCCCCCCTGGGGGGGGGGGCGGGAGGAGAGAATTCGCCACCGGTTGAGAACCACTGATTTATAAGATAACTAGCTGACACGGCCCGGCTTCGCCCAGACTCTGGTGGGGAGCATCTCATTTAATTCATATAAGTAGTCATATAAGCTCCCGTTCCCGACTGTCTGTCTGTCTGTCTGTCTATCTATCTGTCTGTCTGTCTGTCTGTCTGTCTGTCTGACCCGGCCCAGCCCATGGTGGAGAGCATCTCATTTAAATCATATAAGTAGTCATATAAGATCCCGTTCCCGACTATCTGTATGTCTGTCTGTCTTGGGTAAATGGAGGAGGGAGGAGGAAGAGGGAGGTGGAGGAGGGAAGAGGAGGGAGGAGGAGGGAGGAGGAGGGAGGAGGAGGGATTAGGAAGAGGAGGGAGGAGTAGGGTGGAGGAGGAGGGGGAGGAGGAGGGAGGAGGAAGAGGGAGAAGGAGGGAGGAGGAGATCGCAGGAGGAGGAGGAGGAGGAGGGAGAGGGAGGAGGAGGGAGGAGGAGGAGAGAGTAGGCGGAGGGAGGAGGCGGAGGGAGCAGGAAGAGGGAGGAGGAGGAGGGAGGAGAAGGAGGAGGGAGGAGTAGAGAGTGGGAGGAGGGAGGAGGCGGAGGGAGGAAGAGGGAGGAGGAAGAGGGAGAAGGAGGAGGGAGGAGAAGGAGGGAAGAGGATGAGAGGGAGGAGGAGGAAGAGGGAGGAGGAGGAATGAGGAGGGAGGAGGTAGAGGGAGGAGGAGGAGGAGGGAGGAGGATAGAGGAGGAGGGATGAGGAGGAAGAGGGAGGAGGAGGAATGTGAAGGGAGGAGGAGGGAGGAGGTAGAGAGAGGAGGCGGAGGGAGGAGGAGAATGGAGGAGGAGGGATGAGGAAGAGAGGGAGGAGGAGGGGGAGGAGGAGGGAGGAAGAAGGAGGAGGGAGGAAGACGGATGAGGGGGAGGAGGGAGGGGTAGGAGGGGGAGGAGGAGAAGGGAGGAGGAGGAGGGAGCAGGGGGAAGGAGGAGGAGGAGGGAGGAGGAAGAGAGAGGAGGGAGGAGGAAGAGAGAGGAGGGAGGAGGAAGAGAGAGGAGGGAGGAGGAAGAGAGAGGAGGGAGGAGGAGGGAGGAGGAGGAGTAGGGATGAATAGGAGGGAGGAGAAGGGAGGAGGAGGGATTAAGAGAAAGAGGGGGGAAAGGGGAGAAGGAGGAGGGAGGAGGAAGAGGGATGAGGAGGGAGGAGGAGGGAGGAGGGAGGAGGAGGAGGGAGGAGGAGGAGGGAGGATGATGAAGGAGGAGGAGGAGGAGGGAGGAGGGTGAAGGAGGAGGAGGAGGGGGAGGAGGGAGGGGGAGGAGGAGGGAGGAGGAGAACGTAGGTGGGGGAGGATGAGAAGGGAGGAGGGAGAGGGAGGAGGAGAGAGGAGGAGGGAGGAGGTGGAGGGAGAAGGAGGAGGGAGGAAGGGGTAGAAGGAGGAGGGAGGAGAAGGAGGGGGAGGAGGAGGAGGAGGAATGATGAGGAGGGAGGAGGTAGTAGGATGATTGATTGCCATCCCAACAGGTTAATATGTTATCGCGGACCTCAGAGAGAACTGTCTATGTAGAAGACCATTTCCTGGACGTACGTATTTTGGGAGGGGGAGGAGGGAGGAGGAGGAAGAAGAAAAAAAAACTATGACAGTGGGCTGCACTGGAATGAAAGGAAGGCGTGTAGAAAATTTCATCTCAATCGGATGGGCCGTTCGCGAGCGCATAAAGGACAGACATACGGACAGACGGACAGACGGAGATCCTTTTTTATATATAAGATTCCGCGGGGCACTCAAGCAAACCTCAGAACACGCCCTAAACGACCGCCCTGAATTGGCGGAACTGAGGTAGGAAATCTGACCGACCGGAGCGACCATTCTAGACCAAACTCTGCGGGATCGGCGACAACCTCAAGCCAATTATCCTGTTTGTTTTGTTGTTGATGTTTGGTTTTTAATTGTTTTTGTATTATAGTTCGTTCGCTTTGAACTCGAGCATAGTCCACACTGGACTGATGTTTGCATGTGGACCAGCTTCCCCTGGTACCAGTGTCCCTCGCCATCATGTGAACCCACATCGACTTCTGTTTGTTTTACAGGACGTAGCACGCAACTCCAGCAGTTTTTCGGCTGTTTGTAATTCCTTGGCAAGTTTATGTTCAGTAGTTTGTCATTGCTTTCAAATCGACTGGCACTCATATCATTGTATGGAAACCAACGTTAAGGGGTCTGCTTCCAAATAGTCCGCAGCTGTGTTTCGAACGTAGTATGCAGGATTAAGAATTCCATTTGTAACCCCTTCGCCACAGAGCTTCAACTTGTGAGGAACTTGTCAATGACACATGACAAACCGAAATAGATGTACAGACAACGTTGATCACAGGAGAATAACAGCGCTGAAATAAATGGGGTTATGAATGACAAGAGGCACAGATAAGTTACAAAAGGAGCAGAGGTACAAGAGGTCACCTCCACAACGTGAGAACCATCTTTGAGAGGTGCAGAGAATAAAGTGTCAGTCCTCATTCTGCTTTCACAGACCACGGTAATTTCTTCGACTATGTTCAACATCAAACACACGTGCTCTTTTTAATCCAGTGTTTCTAAACCTTCTTTCACGAGTGCCCCATTTTAAAATTAATTTTTTTAACCACCACCCTTCCCCCCTCCCCCCACAGGTTCTAGATATCAGTTATCGTGGCTACTACACCAACTTCTGGGGTACATAACTGGGCGTGACAGTTCCTCGTCAGAGGAACAAAGAAGAAGAGGCAGTTATCGTGAGAGTGGAGGGACTGGCCTCATATGATTCGTCGGTTCCAAATGTTGCTGTATGTAGCCGGGGCGCAGTGTTGGGGTGAGCTCCCAATATTGCTTAATACCCTAGTGGCTCATGAATACATAACCTCTGCAGCAAAAGTCCAACTCCTGGCCTTTCCGCGGCGGAACTGTTTTTACCAACAGGAGAAGGGGCGACGGCGAGTTTCTGGCGCCGAAAAATAACCAGTATGCTCTTGATGTGTATGCACGTACATGCATGCGCAGACACGTCTGTGCGCGCGTACTCATCTAAACTTGAGTGAGACCACAATCTGCTCTAGCAAAGAAAAGGTGCTGAAAACGGAGGCAACCAGCCAGGAGGCGCACCACAGAAATCAGGATGCCACGCAATTACGCAAAATGGAATATGTCGACTACTGCTAAATGTTATGGTGCTCGCCCTGCTTTGGACCCCCAGGCAGGTGCAGTGCCGAGCCCAATGTCTCGAAAGGACCCAACCCTAACTACTGGAGGTCCTTTCTCAGATGTCCTATGGAGCCAGGGGACAGGAGAATAGAACGGCTGGCCATACTTAACAAAGACTTAAAATAATGCACTGGAATGTGGAGGGAGTCAGCAACAACAAAATAGAATTAGAAAACATCCTGGACCAAGAAAAAGTAAGCGTATGTTGCTTGCAAGAAACTCACCTCAACGAAAATATAGCCTTCAAAATCAGAGGATACCAGTGTTACCGATCTGACCGAAAGGACAGGCGAAAAGGTGGGATACTGACCGTTGTAAAAATTAACATCACTGCTTCCCAAATCGAAGTCTACATGGAAGGGGCTGGGTATCAGACACTTAAACTTAAGACAGGCAATACAGACCTACATCTGATCAATTACTACTGTCCAAGTGACCACCCACAGGAACTGGATACACTACCATTAAAGAAAAATTGATTGTGTGTGGCGATTTCAACAGCCACTCACAGAGCTGGGGCTATGATCACATGGACCAGAGAGGAGAGAGACTGGAAGACTGGCAGGATGAGAATAGATTCATCTTGATTAACAAGCCGTCCGACCCACATAATTTCTACTCGAGATCATGGCACACTACAACTACACCTGACCTGGCTTTTCATTCACCAGACCTGGAGTGGAACATTACACGAATTGTTGGGAAACAACTTGGTGGCAGTGACCATCGGCCAGTCTTTCTAACTGTAGAAAATGAGCTTGTAAGTGAAAGCAGCACCCGCTTGAGGTGGAACTACAAGAAAGCAGACTGGGCAATATACAAGAATCGCACCAGCATACTGGTTAGAAACCTGAACACTGAGAAAGACATAAATAAAGTAGTTGAAGAGTTTGGGAAATGCATACTACAGGCAGCACGAGAAACAATACCAAGAGGAGCCCGTAAACAATATAAACCCTACTGGAGTAGTGAACTGGAACAGTTGCATAATGATGTGGAAGTGTTGAAAGCAAGCAGAGGCCACACCCAGCCAAGAGCACCACAATAAATTCCAGCACACAAAAGCCAAATTTCAAAGAGCCAAGCTGCAGGCTAGACGGAAAAGCTGGCAGGAGAAAACGGAGTCTCTGAACTTTGAAAGAGACACAAGGAAATTGTGGAAGCTAATAAAACAACTTAACGATGAGGGCACAGGGAGAAACTCAAAAATTGCACTACATAAAGATGGAAACATCTTAACAAGAAAGCTGACCATTTTGCGGACTTATTCACACAAGATAACAATATCAAAATTAGTCCAGAGAAACAACAAGAGATTCGAGAGAAACGGCCAGAAGGACAGAAGGAAATAGTACATGAGGTTCTGGAGGCACCCATCACAATCAGCGAAATGGAACTAGCCATATCAAAACTGAAAATGAGAAAGTCACCAGGAGCTGATGGTATCTCCAATGAAATGATCAGGAACCTAGGAATAGAGGTCAAAGCAAAGCTGTTGCAGATCTTCAATAAGAGTTGGACCTTAGGCAGTGTTCCACAAGCCTGGAGAGAAGCAATCATGATACCCCTCCTAAAATCTGCTGCTACTACTACTGGTGCTGCTCCTACTACTACTACTACTGCTGCTGCTGCTGCTGCTGCTGCTGCTGCTGCTGCTGCTGCTGCTGCTGCTGCTGCTGCTGCTGCTGCTGCTGCTGCTGCTGCTGCTGCTGCTGCTGCTGCTGCTGCTGCTGCTGCTGCTGCTGCTGCTGCTGCTGCTGCTGCTGCTGCTGCTGCTGCTGCTGCTGCTGCTGCTGCTGCTGCTGCTGCTGCTGCTGCTGCTGCTGCTGCTGCTGCTGCTGCTGCTGCTGCTGCTGCTGCTGCTGCTGCTGCTGCTGCTGCTGCTGCTGCTGCTGCTGCTGCTGCTGCTGCTGCTGCTGCTGCTGCTGCTGCTGCTGCTGCTGCTGCTGCTGCTGCTGCTGCTGCTGCTGCTGCTGCTGCTGCTGCTGCTGCTGCTGCTGCTGCTGCTGCTGCTGCTGCTGCTGCTGCTGCTGCTGCTGCTGCTGCTGCTGCTGCTGCTGCTGCTGCTGCTGCTGCTGCTGCTGCTGCTGCTGCTGCTGCTGCTGCTGCTGCTGCTGCTGCTGCTGCTGCTGCTGCTGCTGCTGCTGCTGCTGCTGCTGCTGCTACTACTACTAATGATAACTAGTATATTTAACTATTGGCTTCCAGCATTCTTCCTGGACACACCAAACACAAGAGCTCACATAGAGGGGGACCCCTGACACAGTCACCAGGATCTGAGGCTGATCCAGGGCTGCAGCAGGCATCTGAGACATCCAGGGTGCAGCAGGCATCTGACAGACGTTCTTCCTCTTCTCCGTTCCCCTCACGATGGATGTGCTTCACACCTCGCTGTGTACGCATAGGTGGGCGTGTCCAACTGGGTATGTGCTTGTGCCAGGTGTGCTTCCTCGGGGCAGATTCCATCAAAAGTAACGGGATCTATCTACCCGTGGCTAGGTATACTTATCTGACAATTTTGTCAGAACATAGACTTTAAGGCCTGCTGTTTGCTATTTGCCGGAGATGTTCAACGTACACGACTTGCACACCGAACCTCCAGTTCTCGCCCTTACCCGAGAAGCCTGGGTACCCGATATAATAACCGAAGAGAATTAGGGGAGCATGTATATTCTTTTGCTTCGTCGTTCATCCGTTATTTTTAGGTTTGGACGTAATTGCATTATGCCAATTTACAACAGAGCTGCGATACTAGCATCTTCTGGCCCACACATCCGACTTCTGCGGGCGTTTCTTGACTGGCTTAGCCTTCCCGGTTTTTTCTTAGGACATTTCACTGTCATATGTCGTTAGCCTCATCTTTGTCCCTCTATCTACTGGTGCCACTACAATTGGCATACCAGGGATTACCGTATGCATGCCTTTCAGCCCTCAAAGGAAGGTAGGGGCTTACCATAGGCATTCCCCGCCATACAAGAAGTCTTCCATAAGTTCAGAGCTGACACCTTGATACTGGGCTGGCCCAAGAAATCGTCATTTTCTGCGCATGGCTGTTTAACCTCACTTCCGTATATTGAATCTCCAGTGAACCCCAAGCTGCACCTTCGGAGACCACGAAGTCGCAGGGCACAGCTTTGTGACCTTGATGACGCCCACACGCTAAGCGGTCGAGTGAGACTTTGTGCTAGCCAAGCAATTCCTTTTGGAAACAACCAAGACATTTTCCCACCAACATTTCCGGGGCTTGCGATGTTGTAGATCAGTGAAATCAGTATTTTTCTTACAGTTCTGAGGGACGTGCACGTTCCTGCATGGTTTTCTCTCGCGGTACAAGTTTGGCATTTGACAAGTTGTGGTGTTTGTCATGGTGTCTTAAATCGTTAGATACAAACGGTTCATGGAAAAATTGCTGGGTACGAGCCTTGTGCCGTAGAGCCTGTTATCAGACCAGAGGCTGACTACCCACACTCCACAACCATCGGCCGACTACACATCCCACAACCATCGGCTGGCTATCCACACTCCACAACCATCAACTGACTGCACAGACTCTACATATTCTTAGTTAGGCGGTTCTTTTAACTCACAAACTGCTTAACAAACACTCGGTGAATGATCAAGCATTCAAACATACACCAAGCCACCAACAACGCCTAGACCGGACAACACGTTGACAGCTAGCACACGTGGCTATCTCATGGAGCACACACGTCCAGAGCAGGACAACACACCGCCCATGTCGAGGGTGGAGCGCCGGCGTCGTCGCCGAGCCAGCCCGAGGTACAGGTCGGCCCACGCTACACGCGAGAGAGTCAGGGTGGAGGCCTTCAATGTAGCCTTCTCAGAGTTGAGAGAGCTGCTGCCAGTTGTTCCCCCCAACAAAAAATTGACCAAAATTGAAATACTCAGACTGGCCATTAGTTACATATCATACCTTCACCACGTTTTGGATTTCACCATTCAGTACGAATAAGCCATTAAAAGATGCATTGTTTGATCATGTGTGCATACCGTCTTTTTACATTGTTGAGTTATTTTTCGCAGTACAATATCTTAATTGACTATTTAGTTGCCTACTTTTTTTCTTGTCATGATTAGTTATTATTGGTACATCTGTAATCACGTAATCTGTTATTTACAGATTATGATTTATGTGAAATGGTTCGGCTACATAACCAGACTACCAGCTGACAGTAAATCACAACAAGCGATGTTGTACAGACCAAATGGAACCAGAAGATAAGGCCGACCATGTAAACGATGGGCAGAGGGAATAAGAGAGTCCATGGGAATCTAAAAATGAAGCCCATAAACGGACACTCTTCCGCGGTTTATGCGTCACCTCGACACCGTAAGGTACAATATGAACGCAACACCGTAATTAGCATTTATAGCTCAAGTAGTTTTCCGAGAGGAAAATACCTGGATGGCTTGGCCACATGGCATGGACGAGACAGGAACACTGAGCTGATCCACGACTCTGGTGATCGGTGAAATGGCGAATCATGACCGCCCACGCTTTCCGGCATGGCACATGATTGATTGATTGAGTTTTCTCAGGCCGGTGTCTCTGGCTGAGGGGTTACAACACTTTCTCCGTAATCCCGTTTATCACGCGGAGTCTCGTGGCGGGAGAGAACTGGGAGCGGTTCGACCCCCGCTGGTGACTTGCGGGATACTGAGCCGGCCGCTCAGAAAGTAATGGCAAACTACTGAGCGTAATCTTGCCAAGAAATCAACAGACAGATGAAAGATGCTGCTGTTGACAGCACAAAGGATATGCAAAAAAAAAAAAAAAAAAGTTTTCTCAGAAGAATATGCATTTTAAAGGTTTAGAGGTTACAACAGTGTTTCCCAACGTGGGGCCTACGCCCCACAGGGGGGCAATTCGATTGTTAAGGGGGGCAATTCGAAAATGGAAGAAATCGGCTGGATATAACAAAACGGGGAGACTTGAGACTGAAGTTAACTAAATTGGAACCTGACATAAGATCTCTTTGCAGCAAGCATCAAGCGCAAGGATCTCACTAAATTTAAATAATAAATAATTACTAATAATTAAAACAATATAGAAAAATCTTTCATTAAAATTATTTTGTACTTGAATTTCAGTTCTCCATTATATGTTTTGAAAATTTACTTACTGTGTTTGCTCAATAATTACCTAGTGATTTCTTCCTAAAACCTATCATTCAAGTTTCTTTAGTGAACATTTCAATTTTTGAATATTAAATATAATGTATATGTTGAGGGGTGGGGCGTGGGGCGGGGGAGGGGGGCAATATGAATTTTAGAAAGGCTTAAGTGGGGCATGGCACAAAAAAGGTTGGGAAACACTGGGTTACAAGAAAAGAGGAACGACTTCATTGCAACGGGTGTTATCCCATATGGCCTGGTTTCTTTTCGCAGAGCGGCCTGCTCGCTGTTGTGTTGTTCCATGTAGTGACACATACAAGTGTTCATCGATTGTTGTGTTTTCATGCAGTGATAGATGCAAGTGTTCATGAGCTGTTGTGTGGTTCCATGTAGTGATACATGAAGCTGTTGTGTTGTTCCGTGTAGCTGTTTACATGTTAAGTAATTTATGTTGTGTTAGAAATCTGAAACTCGCGATCAGATCGTGTCTTGACAGATCATGTTGTCTTTGAAGCTGTTTATGATGTGGACTTGTTAATGCTGTCTGTGGAGCTGTTTATGTTGTCTGTGGAACTGTTTATATTGTCTGTGAAACTGTTTATGTTGTCTGTGGAACTGTTTATATTGTCTGTGGAGCTATTTATGGTGTCTGTCGAACTGTTTATGTTGTCTGTGGAACAGTTTATGTTGTCTGTGGAGCTATTTATGTTGTCTGTGGAACTGTTTATGTTGTCTGTTGAGCTATGTATGTTGTCTGTGGAACTGTTTATGTTGTCTGTGGAACTGTTAATGTTGAATGTGGAGCTGTTAATGTTGTCTGTGGAGCTGTTTATGTTGTCCGTGGAGCTGTTTATACTGTCTGTGCAGCTGTTTATGTTGTCCGTGGAACTGTCAATGTTGTATGTTGAGCTGTTAATGGTGTCTGTGGAGCTGTTTATACTGTCTGTACAGCTGTTTATGTTGTCTGTGGAGCTGTTAATGTTGTCTGTAGAGCCGTTTATGTTGTTTGTGGAGCATAGTCAAGCACGTGCCTTTAGACTCTCAAACGCTCTCCCCGGTAGCGTATTCATATTGAAGTCAGTAAAGGACCCTTCTACACGCCTTGAGCATATGGTTCTAGAGCCATGTGTGTGGACCGACCGGCACTCGGTGGCTGATGTGGTTATTATCCCGCCAGCAGCCTGCACTCCTCAAGACATTCCTTAGTATCCATTTCAGGCTGGTTCAGCCTGGGAGCCCTGGCACATAAAAAAAAATCCGAATTGGCCCTGATGAGGATCAAACCATGACCACATGGCCGATAGAAGAGTATCCAGAATGATCTAGACACAATTAATTGACTTAGACATAGACACAATTAATTGACCTAGACATAGACACAATTAATAGACCTAGACATCGACACAATTAATAGACCTAGACATTGACACAATTAATTGACCTAGACATAGACACAATTAATAGACCTAGACATTGACACAATTAATTGACCTAGACATTGTTGTTAACAATTAATTGACCTAGACATAGACACAATTAATAGACCTAGACATTGACACAATTAATAGACCTAGACATTGACACAATTAATTGACCTAGACATAGACACAATTAATAGACCTAGACATTGACACAATTAATTGACCTAGACATTGTTGTTAACAATTAATTGACCTAGACATAGACACAATTAATAGACCTAAACATTGACACAATTAATTGACCTAGACATTGTTGTTAACAATTAATTGACCTAGACATAGACACAATTAATAGACCTAGACATTGACACAATTAATTGACCTAGACATTGTTGTTAACAATTAATTGACCTAGACATAGACACAATTAATAGACCTAAACATTGACACAATTAATGGACCTAGACATTGTTGTTAACAATTAATTGACCTAGACATAGACACAATCAACTGTCTGACCATGGTTCTCACACTGTAGATATATTGGCCATATATTGGCACCTTGCCGTCTTGACAGACGATAGTTTGTGCTTTAAAAAGGCATAATAACTTTTACCTAGTAAATGACAACATTAACAGCTCCACAGACAACATAAACATCTGCACAGACAACATAAACAGCTCCACAGACAACATAAACAGCTGCACAGACAGCATACCTCACACTGTAGAATGAAGGGAACAAATACAGGAGACATTAACATGAATGTGTTGTCAACAATTTAATGCACTGCATATATCACATTTCAATAAAACAGAAGTCAATATTCTGGGAATAAACTGGGAGTGAAAAGAGAGATGATAAAAGGAATGAAAAAGCTGCAAGCGAAATATTTCGATCACGTTAAAACCCATTATCATCATCATCATCATCATCATCATCATCATCATCATCATCATCATCATCATCATCGTCATCATCAAGTGCCTTGCCGGTTGGCGTGGACGATCTTGATTCTCCACAAACTACGATCTCCGACTGCATGGATCGATTCATGTGTTGATTCCCTGCCGTGCCATGACACAAGACTGTCAAGAATGTTCTCACGTTGTCTTCCTCCATCTCTCTTGTAACAAATATTTCCGGTTGTCACAACAAGTTCCAGTTTTCGTATTCTCATAATATGGCCAAAGAATAATGACTGCTTCTTTCTGATGTTGGTGATAAGTTGCCTTAACTGCTCTCAAACTATCTAGATTGCTCATTTTGGCCGCCCAACATTAATTTTCAGCAATCTCCTATAAAACCGCATCTCCAAGGCTTCCATGGACTTTCTCGCCAGTTTACTAATTGTCCAGGATTCATAGCCGTATTAACAAATTGGTTCTATGTAACAAGGAAGAACTCTTTTTCTAACGTCCAATGACAAGGACTTATTGTATAACACTCTTATAAAAATCATACTGAAGGAAGGATAAGGTTGAAGACGAGAGAACAAGAGGTAGACCACGATACAAGTATGAAGATAAAACATCAAGAGATGGACAAACATCAATCTAACAGAAAATGTTGGAGATCCATTGCAGCCAACCTTCATTGTGGAGACGGCACCTGATTGATATTATTGTAACATTGTGTTCGTGTATTATCTAATGTATCCTCAGATGTTTACTTCTAGATAAGAAAAGAAGAAAAACAATAATAATTTAAGTGGAATGTTCGTGACAACTCTTATTTCTTGGATATACCCCCTCATATATCATATTCAGCACAATCTAGGGCAGTGTTTCCCAACGTGGGGCCCACGCCCCACAGGGGGGCAATTCGATTGCTAAGGGGGGCAATTCGAAAATGGAAGAAATCGGCTGGATATAACAAAACGGGGAGATTTGAGACTGAAGTTAACTAAATTGGAACCTGACATAAAATCTCTTTGCAGCAAGCAACAAGCGCAAGGATCTCACTAAATTTAAATAATTACTAATAATTAAAATAATATAGAAAAATCTTTCATTAAAATTATTTTGTACTTGAATTTCAATTCTCCATTATATGTTTGGAAAATTTACTTACTGTGTTTGCTCAATAATTTCCTAGTGATTTCTTCCTAAAACCTATCGGTCCTTTGGCTAGGATCGGGTGCATTTGCTGCTCTCCCCCAGTAGTGCGCCTGGTCTGGTCGGGGACCGGGATGATCAAATAAAAACCCATCACATATCTTCACCTTAGATGTGGGCCTGGTGGACCACTGTGGGCAATAGCTCACAGTGAGACTAAGGGTCCACACAAAAAAGGGGGAGGCGGGTGAATAAGCTTGTCTGGGGTAACCGACAAACCAACCAAAAAAAAAAAAAAAATTCACCCGACACACAGGGACGCGGGACTGGGGGGGGGGGGGGGGGGGGGCTATGGCCCCTCTGGGAACCGTGAGCCCTTCTAAAAAAAATAATTCAAGTTTCTTTAGTGAGCATTTCAATTTTTGAATATTAAAAATGATGCATGTGTTGAGGGGGGGGGGGGCATAAGAATTTTAGAAAGGCTTAGGTGGGGCTTCGCACAAAAAAGGTTGGGAAACTCTGATCTAGGGCATGGCGGGCTTCCCGCCGCACAATTTCTCCTCTAAGAGAAAGAAAGAAACTTGTGTTTGTCTATACAATTATATCCACAGAAATCAATTTAATCCAATTAATTCGTTGGGGACATAACTAGACTAGACTCCAGCCAATCAATAAATGAGAAATACGGAGCTTGGGGACGTAACAGGACAGACTCCAGCCAATCAAGAGATGAGAAACACAGGGCTTGGGGACGTAACTGGACAGATTCAAGTCAGTCAAGAGATGAGAAAAACACGCTGGCACTGGTCTGGACCCACGTTAAGAAAACCTCTTAATTGTATCAATAGGAGGCTTTCCCTGGCACTAAAATGGCAACATAAACAGAGGGAGACGGAAAAGTACACACAGAAGAACATTAGAGGCAGGGATGAATAATATGGGGATGACATGGAGGGACCACCAGGAGATGTCCAAAGACAGGGTTGCTTGGTCTGAATTGATTGAGGGCCCCTTGCCCGTGCCCTGAAACCCCAGTGCTTATTTGTGTTTAAGATAATGGACTCCAGGAAGCACACATCGCCCGAAGCAGCACCGGCCCTGACGCTTTCAGGCTACCACACATGACCCAGTTTATTTTCCAGGTTTGATGACACTACTTGTGACCTACAGCTGGAAGTGGGTGTCCTCTTGGCAACATCTGCGCAATTCCAGACAGACAAGCAGACAGACATACTCGTGATCATGCTTCATCATAGCCGACTTCTCATTTAGCACCGTCTGGTCAAGGCAAGGAATGGCCCGGTGACCACTGACAATATCCACGCAGCTACAGAAAGCAAGGCTTGAAACTCTACTTCACCATGGCCGACTTCTTCATGCAGCTCCAACGTGTGGTCAAGAGAAGAGATGACTCGGTCACTGCTGCCGTCCGTGCAGCTTCAGAAAGCTAGAATTGTGATTCTGGGTGTTTACTTGGAGACATTCGTGCAGTCTCAGAAAGCTAGACTTGTGCTCGTACTTCATCAAGGCCAACTTCTCCATTAGCACCAACGTCTGGTCAGCTAAAGAGATGACCGGGCACTACTGAATCTCGCGCAGCTCCAAACAGCTAGTCTCGTGGTCCTTCTTAGTCATGGCCAATTTCTCCCTCATCACCGTCTGGTCAACTGAAGAGATGACTGGGCCTCTACTGACACTCGCGCAGTTCCCGACAACTAGACTTGTGGTCCTATTTCATCATGGCCAACTTCTCCCTCAGCACCAACGTCTGGTCAAGGGAGGCATGCACCTGTCCACCGCTAACTTTGAACACATTGCCATTGGAAGCCTGGGAGTTGTTCTGGAGATGTGCTGACCACCTGGCCACAAGAAATACAGATGATAAATACTCTACATTGTAAATACACACAACACACTAGAGGGATGGTGTAGTGGGTAGCATGTGGTCCGGAGACTCGAACCACAACTTTAACATTACATGTGCAATAGAGAATATACAGATATATTTAACAATACGATAACCGTGTTATTTAATATGTAAACAGAGTTTGTACTTTGTCGTCACAGGCTGGTGAAGTGCGAACGATGCCAAGCGTAGACTTGGTGAGATGGCAAGTTACATGAAGATTGTGGACAATTAACGTACACTACCCCAGCCGATGTGACACAGTGCTTAGTGTGTTTATCAAGGCAGCGATCAAACCCCAGCAAAGGCACAGTTTTCCCCCGACCTGTCAGCCCTGGGATACCAGCTAGTTTCATATTTTTACTTTGGAAATTGTCCGGGGAAAAATGTGGCGAGGAAGGAAACTGGTCTCTTCACCTGATTATGATATGGACTAGAATATGTGAGGACCTAGAACCTGGCCTCCCAACAACAGCATTTGCCATGGAACTAGCCTCTCTTTGTCTCTGTCTGTCTGTCTGACTGTCTGTCTCTTTCTCTGTCACACACACACACACGCACGCACGCACCCACGCACGCGCGCGCACACACACACACACACACACACACACGCATTTTTGTCTAGTGTGGTTTCCCTAGACATTGACTGTCCCCAGTCTACTTACAAGGCAGCAGGTTTGTGTCTCTCCTCGTCTGGTTCCTATCCCTTGTCCTGCCGACATGAGTGTCTACCAGTAGCTGTGCTACCGTCGGAATTGCTCTTGTGGTCATTGGGACAGGCCAACCCTCTGCCTCTCCAAGATGGGGGATACACGTTGTTCTTTTATCTGGCTTTGATGGACTTAACAATTTCCTGATGTGGTAAGAGCTGGACACTCAGAGAAGAGATGTCCGCCAAGGAGGTACAACAAGACAGAGACGAAGGAATCGAGCTGAGAATCATCCAGAATTGAGCGATGAGCCAGAAGTAATGGAAATATCCAACAGTAAAGTCACGGGCTAGAAGTAACGAAAATCTCCGCCAGTAAAGTCATGGGCAAGAAGTAACAATCTTCGACAATAAAGTCATGGGGAAGAAGTAAGGGAGTCTCCGACAGTAAAGTTATGGGGAAGAAGTAACGGGAGTCTTCGACAGTAAAGTTATGGGGAAGAAGTAACGAGAGTCTCCGACAGTAAAGTTATGGGGAAGAAGTAAGGGAGTCTCCGACAGTAAAGTTATGGGGAAGAAGTAATGGAGTCTCCGGCAGTAAAGTTATGGGGAAGAAGTAAGGATGCATCTCTAGAAGTACAGACATGTACAAGCCATAACGGAGAATCTATATACAAGACCAGACAGACGAGCGAGAGTTAACGAAATATCTTCAATAGTACAGATTTTAGCAACAAGTACAGGAGAACACACAATAGTACAGCGATGAGCAAGAAGTACAGGAGATCGCACAGTAACACAGTCATCAGCGAGAATCACAAAGCATCTCTAGAACAGCCATGAGTCACAGAAAACTAAAACATGCTTGGGGATATCTACTAACTAACCAAGCATGTTAACAACACTCAACTAAAATTAATATAATGCATAAGATATTTTGCAACACTCACCTGAAAGGTGTATCGTATGACCGGGTGTCAGGATCCAGGAGAGGCAGACGAAAAACTGGGATCTCCAATGTCTCAGGCAGAGGACCACTACTGCAATATATTTATAATAAAGGACGTCAGATGATTTAGTGTATGGGAGAAAACTTGTCATTGTTGATCTAGACTGTCAGGTGACAAGAGAAAACTTGTCATTGTTGATCTAGACTGTCTGTCAGGTGACGGGAGAAAACTTGTCATTGTTGATCTAGAATAACTGTCAGGAGATGGTAGAAAACTTATTATCATTATTTATGTATCTTTCAACAACAAGTTTACAAACGTAATATGAAATCAAGAATCAATATCACTACACTCGGGACATTGCCACACATCTTCCATTTTGTTCTCCAGTAGCCAGCGAAGAGTTCCCGTGCTGTTGATACCAGCTCAGCCCTGTTTCCTATACACACAGACACCACTCGCAAATGTCAGAATCCCCTAACAAATAAATATATACACAAATACACAATTTAGAAACGTACCTGCAGCCGCCTTCGTGGTGGTCGCCCTGCCTATCGGGAGGTAGCGGTGTTACTGGGGTTAATAGTGTTGTTGAATCTTCATCTGAATGAGAAATGTGTCCTGACTCGGGGCTCCACGAGGGGAAGAACGTTCTGGATAATAATCAAATCGTATAAACAACTGTCACAATAGGCATATCATATACAACTGTCACAATAGGCATATCATATACAACTGTCACAATAGTCATATCATATACAACTGTCACAATAGTCATATCATATACAACTGTCACAATAGGCATATCATATACAACTGTCACAATAGGCATATCATATACAACTGTCACAATATTCATATCATATACACCTGTCACAATAGTCATATCATATACAACTGTCACAATAGTCATATCATATACAACTGTCACAATAGGCATATCATATACACCTGTCACAATAGGCATATCATATACAACTGTCACAATATTCATATCATATACACCTGTCACAATAGGCATATCATATACAACTGTCACAATAGTAATATCATATACAATAACTGTCAGAATAGTAATATGATCTTATCCTGGGGCGAGGAAATGCAACCTAAAAACAAAATGCCATGGCAGAGCAGATCAGGCCCTAAGCCTTGGTTGGCAACTGGTCTGGGATGGAAGCTCCGACAGGCGAACAGTTAGAGCATTGCTTTGCTAATCCGACAGCTTCTGCAGCTTGTCTGGTTCTTGATGTATTGGTGTTCCCTTTCCTATGGAGTAAATTAAGCAGGCCGAGAGAGGTATCATGCTGCATCATCATCACCTGGTCTTTATATTTCATACCAGACTTTGTGCTATGGAAAGGTATAACTCCATCCCTCGCCTTATCACTACCGCCATGGGTTGTAGTTATTATGCCTTTTTTTATAGCACAATGCAACAAACTATCGTCTGTCAAGGTGGCAAGGTACCAATTATATATATATATATATATATATATATATATATATATATATATATATATATATATATATATATATATATATATATATATATACATACACATACACATTGGCATCTTGCCGTCTTGACAGACGATAGTTTGTGCTTTAAAAAGGCATAATAACTTTTAACTATGGCGGTAGCGAGTGTGACTGATAAGGCCAATTTGCGCTGTAAATGTCCGTTCACAGTGGGTGCATCTGAACACGTGGTCATTTCCACCATCATGCACCATCTTACGTCTCAAACGCTTGGTGTATGACTTTTCTGCAATAATTTTCTCCTTTGACTTTATTCCATTTCTGATATTTGCCCTCCATGCAACACGTTCAGCGGCGACTTGCTCCCAATGTGCATTATCAATGCCCGTATCAATCATGTCCCGCTTACACACATCTTTGTATCGTAGTAGAGGCCGACCCTGACATCTCTTACCCATCTGTAATTCACCAAAAAAGATATCCTTTGGTATTCTACCATCATCCATCCTCCTAAGATGTCCTATCCATCTAAGTCTACGAAGACTGAGCATGGAATAAACTGTCACACAACCTGATCTTTCCAATACTTCAGTATTTGTGATTTTGTCTTGCCACTTAATACCAAGAATTCTTCGCAGACACCGCATATGAAAGCTGTTTAAAATAGCTATATATATATATCTGGCTTGTAATATACAAGTAAATGGGAATATTCTTCAACAAGTGAATAGGTACAATTATCTCGGAACAGTCATAACATCTGATGGGAGATGCCTTGAAGAGATTAGAACAAGAATCGACATGGCAAAAGTAGCCTTTAGCAAGATGAAAAACATACTGACCAATAAAAAGATGTCAATTGAAACGAGAAAAAGTGTTGAGATGCTACATAGAACCTGTGCTCTTATATGGATGTGAAGCTTGGACAATGAGCAGTCAGGCTGAAAAACATCTGATGGCTGTAGAAATGTTGTTTCTGAGGAAAATGCAAAGAATACCATGGACAGCCAGAAAGACCAATGAACAAGTTCTTCAAGAAACAAATGAAGATCGTAAACTGATTAGAGGCATTAGACGTAGACAGTCACATTTTTTTGGGCATGTTATGAGAAGAAATGACCTGGAGAACTTGGTGACAACTGGTAAGATCGAGGGGAACAGACCAAGGGGAAGACCTAGAAGCAAGTACCTGGATGGCTTGGCCTTGTGGCATGGTCGAGACAGAAACACGGAGCTGATCCACGACTCTGGTGATCGAGTGAGATGGCAGAACATGACCGCCCACGCTTACCGGCATGGCACATGATGGATGGATACACACACACACACACACACACACACACACACACACACACACACACGCACGCACACACACATACAAATGTCACAATAGTAATATCATATACAACAACTGTAACAAACGTAATATCGTATACAACTGTCACAATAGTAAAAACACACACAACAGCTGTCAGAATATTAATATCATATACAACACATGTCACAATAGTAATATCATTTTACAACAACTGTGACAATAGTAATATGATATTGTTGTCATATTACTAATATCATATACAACAACTATCACAACAGTATTAACATATACAACAACTGTCACAATAGTAAAAACACATACAACAACTGTCACAATAGTAATATCATATACAACAACTGTCACAATTGTAATATCATCTACAACAAATGTCACAATAGTAATAACATATACATCTATCACAATAGTAATATAGCACACAATAACTGTAACATCAGTAATATCGTATACAACCACTGTCACAACACTGACTGCAGGTTTACACGCACGCATGCGAGCGCACTCACGCACAACACACACACACAAAACAAACACAGATACAACGTACGTGCACACAAACATACACACGCACACAGACACACACACACTTTTCCTGAGGTATTGTGTTGTAGTCTGTTGACAATAATACATCGCTGTACTGTTGGAGATTATCTGTTATTTATCGTTGCACTGTTGTAGATTCTCTGTTACTTCTTGTTCATGGCTGTACTGCTGTAAATTCCCCATTGCCAGGATCACACGTTTGCGTGCCCAGCTCTTACACGTGACAGGACATTGTTACGCCAAAGAAAGCCAGATTAAAGCAACACTGATGATCTCCACCGTAAAGTGACGCAGTACTTGCTTGTCCCATTGATCCCAAGACCTATGCTGGCGGTAGCGCTACTACTGGTAGGGTCTCCCATAGCGGATAGGTCAGGCACTTGGATCAAACGGAAAAAGACACACACCTGCTGGTGGACTGCGAATAGTCAGAAGTACATTTAAAGAAACTGGAAAAACATGCGAGGACTTGATGCTCATGGCTGAACTGTTGGAGATTGTACGGTACTTCTTGATACAGAGGCAAAGAAATAAAGAGAGGATAATACACAACAGTGCAGAGACGAGCAAGAAGTAACGTAGAACCTGCAACATACTTGGTGAAATAAACTAACAATTCAGTGTAACAACATTCAACTAAAAGGAATATAATGTACTTTACAACACTCACCTGAAAGGTATATCATGTGACCTGGTGTCAGGATCCAGGGGAGGCAGACGAAAAACTGGGGTCTCCAATGTCTCAGGCTGGAGACCACTACTGCAATATATTTAGAATTCAGGGCGTCAGATGGGTGATTTGATGGAAGAAAACTTGTTATTGTTGATCTAGACCAGTAGTTCAAATGATTTTCAAGCAGAGGGCCATATCTACCATTTTCGGTAGCTAAGCGGGCCACAACGTTATAAAATTATAAAAGTCGTGCAATATCATTCTTACCTTTCTTAACTTTAATTTTCAATCAGTTTTCGAAAATCGCTATTAATGTAATTAATTTACAATTGTAACTGTTTTTCATAACAGGTTACTTAAGTTCAGATGCCAATTTATCAATGTCTGGGCACAAATCTGTAGTGCCTAAAGTCATAAGCGCAGCTAGGTTACTGTCGGTGAGTCTGCAACGTTGCTTGTTTTTTTTTTTTTTTTTTAACGGTTATTACGGAAAATGACTGCTCGAGGCCTCACGTGTCACTTTGTGACAGCTGGAGGGCCACAAGTGGCTCACGGGCCGTGGTTTGGGAACCTCTGATCTAGACTAACTGTCAGGTGATAAAACACGTCTGCCACGCTAAATTCTTATACAAACTGTAAGCTGATCCAATATACGTTTTAATGTCTCATCATCATCATGACCACGACCAACATCATCAGTTTTGAGCTTTTAATCTGATATTAGGTGGACTAGGCCGTCTAGCGATTTTCACAGTGTCTCTCATAGATATGCTGGTTTTCTTATTCTATCTCTCACGTGTTGTGTCAAGTGTTATATTCTATCTCTCACATGTTGTGTCAAGTCTTATATTCTAAACTTCACATATCGCGTCAAGTGCTATATTCTAAGTCCCACATGTCGTGTCAAGTGTTATATTGTAAACCTGACGTGTCATGTCAAGCGTTATATTTTAAACCTCACCTGTCGTGTCAAGTGTTATATTCTAAACCTCACGTGTCGTGTCACGTGTTATATTCTATCCCTCACCTGTCATGCCAAGTGTTATATTCAAAACCTCACGCGTCGTGTTCAGTGTTATATTCTAAACATGACATGTTGTGTCAACTGTTATATTCTACACCTCACATGTCGTGTCAACTGTTATATTCTATCCCTCACGTGTCGTGTCAAGTGTTATATTCTATCCCTCACATGTCGTGTCAAGTTTTATATCCTAAATCACACGTGTCGTGTCAGGTGTTATATTCTAAACTTCACATGTCGTGTCAAGTGTTACATTCGAAACCTCACTTGTCATGTCTCGTGTTATATTCTATCCCCCACATGTCGTATCAGGTGTTTTATTCTATCCCTCACGTGCCGTGTCAAGTGTTATATTCTATCCCTCACGTGTCGTGTCACGTGTTCACAGATCAACACGCATTCCCATATTCTCACAGTTCAACATGCACTCCCATATTCTCACAGTTCAACATGCACTCCCATATTCTCACAGATCAACATACACTTCCATATTCTCACAGTTCAACATGCACCCCCATATTCTCACAGATCAACATGCACCCCCATATTCTCACAGCTCAACATGCACCCCCATATTCTCACAGCTCAACATGCACCCCCATATTCTCACAGTTCAACATGCACCCCCATATTCTCACAGATCAACATGCACCCCCATATTCTCACAGATCAACATGCACTCCCATATTCTCATAGATCAACATGCACCCCCATATTCTCACAGATCAACATGCACTCCCATATTCTCACAGCACAACATGCACCCCCATATTCTCAAAGTTCAACATGCACTCCCATATTCTCATAGATCAACATGCACCCCCATATTCTCACAGATCAACATGCACTCCCATATTCTCACAGCACAACATGCACTCCTATATTCTCATAGATCAACATGCACCCCCATATTCTCACAGCACAACATGCACTCCTATATTCTCATAGATCAACATGCACCCCCATATTCTCACAGCACAACATGCACCCCCATATTCTCACAGCACAACATGCACTCCTGTATTCTTACAGATCAACATGCACCCCCATATTCTCACAGATCAACATGCACTCCTATATTCTCACAGCACAACATGCACTCCTATATTCTCACAGATAAACATGCACTCCCATATTCTCACAGATCAACATGCACTCCCATATTCTCACAGATCAACATGCACTCCTATATTCTCACAGCACAACATGCACTCCTATATTCTCACAGATAAACATGCACTCCCATATTCTTACAGATCAACATGCACCCCCATATTCTCACAGATACACATGCACCCCCATATTCTCACAGATCAACACGCACTCCCATATTCTCACAGATCAACATGCACCCCCATATTCTCACAGATCAACATGCACTCCCATATTCTCACAGCACAACATGCACTCCTATATTCTCATAGATCAACATGCACCCCCATATTCTCACAGCACAACATGCACTCCTATATTCTCATAGATCAACACGCACCCCCATATTCTCACAGATAAACATGCACTCCCATATTCTCACAGATCAACACGCACTCCCATATTCTCACAGATCAACATGCACCCCCATATTCTCACAGATCAACATGCACTCCCTTATTCTCACAGCACAACATGCACTCCTATATTCTCATAGATCAACATGCACCCCCATATTCTCACAGCACAACATGCACCCCCATATTCTCACAGCACAACATGCACTCCTGTATTCTTACAGATCAACATGCACCCCCATATTCTCACAGATCAACATGCACCCCCATATTCTCACAGCACAACATGCACTCCTATATTCTCATAGATCAACATGCACCCCCATATTCTCACAGCACAACATGCACTCCTATATTCTCATAGATCAACATGCACCCCCATATTCTCACAGCACAACATGCACTCCTATATTCTCACAGATCAACATGCACCCCCATATTCTCACAGCACAACATGCACTCCTATATTCTCACAGATCAACATGCACCCCCATATTCTCACAGCACAACATGCACTCCTATATTCTCACAGCACAACATGCACTCCTATATTCTCACAGCACAACATGCACTCCTATATTCTCATAGATCAACATGCACTCCTATATTCTCATAGATCAACATGCACTCCTATATTCTCATAGATCAACATGCACTCCTATATTCTCACAGCACAACATGCACCCCCATATTCTCACAGCACAACATGCACTCCTATATTCTCATAGATCAACATGCACCCCCATATTCTCACATATCAACATGCACTCCTATATTCTCACAGATCAACACGCACTCCTATATTCTCACAGATCAACACGCACCCCCATATTCTCACAGATCAACATGCACTCCTATATTCTCACAGATCAACACGCACTCCTATATTCTCACAGCACAACATGCACTCCTATATTCTCATAGATCAACATGCACCCCCATATTCTCACAGCACAACATGCACTCCTATATTCTCACAGATCAACATGCACTCCTATATTCTCACAGCACAACATGCACTCCTATATTCTCATAGATCAACATTCACTCCCATATTCTCACAGCACAACATGCACTCCTGTATTCTCACAGCACAACATGCACTCCTGTATTCTTACAGATCAACATGCACTCCCATATTCTCACAGCACAACATGCACTCCTGTATTCTCACAGATCAACATGCACTCCTGTATTCTCACAGATCAACATGCACTCCTATATTCTCACAGATCAACACGCACCCCCATATTCTCACAGATCAACATGCACCCCCCATATTCTCACAGATCAACATGCACTCCCATATTCTCACAGATCAACACGCACCCCCATATTCTCACAGATCAACATGCACCCCCATATTCTCACAGATCAACATGCACCCCCATATTTTCACAGCACAACATGCACTCCTATATTCTCACAGATCAACATACACTCCCATATTCTCACAGATCAACATGCACCCCCATATTCTCACAGATCAACATACACTCCCATATTCTCACAGATCAACACACACCCCCATATTCTCACAGATCAACATGCACTCCCATATTCTCACAGATCAACATGCACCCCCATATTCTCACAGATCAACATGCACCCCCATATTCTCACAGATCAACATGCACCCCCATATTCTCACAGATCAACATGCACCCCCATATTCTCACAGATCAACATGCACCCCCATATTCTCACAGATCAACATGCACCCCCATATTCTCACAGATCAACATGCACCCCCATATTCTCACAGCACAACATGCACTCCTATATTCTCACAGATCAACATACACTCCCATATTCTCACAGATCAACACACACCCCCATATTCTCACAGATCAACATGCACTCCTATATTCTCACAGATCAACATACACTCCCATATTCTCACAGATCAACACGCACCCCCATATTCTCACAGATCAACACGAACCCCCATATTCTCACAGATCAACATGCACTCCCATATTCTCACAGATCAACACGCACCCCCATATTCTCACAGATAAACATGCACCCCCATATTCTCACAGATCAACATGCACTCCCATATTCTCACAGATCAACATGCACCCCCATATTCTCACAGATCAACATGCACCCCCATATTCTCACAGATCAACATGCACCCCCATATTCTCACAGATCAACATGCACCCCCATATTCTCACAGATCAACATGCACTCCTATATTCTCACAGATCAACATACACTCCCATATTCTCACAGATCAACACACACCCCCATATTCTCACAGATCAACATGCACTCCTATATTCTCACAGATCAACATACACTCCCATATTCTCACAGATCAACACGCACCCCCATATTCTCACAGATCAACACGAACCCCCATATTCTCACAGATCAACATGCACTCCCATATTCTCACAGATCAACACGCACCCCCATATTCTCACAGATAAACATGCACCCCCATATTCTCACAGATCAACATGCACTCCCATATTCTCACAGATCAACATGCACCCCCATATTCTCACAGATCAACATGCACCCCCATATTCTCACAGCACAACATGCACTCCTATATTCTCACAGATCAACATGCACTCCTATATTCTCACAGATCAAAATGCACCCCCATATTCTCACAGATCAACATGCACTCCTATATTCTCACAGATCAACATGCACTCCTATATTCTCACAGATCAACATGCACTCCTATATTCTCACAGATCAACATGCACCCCCATATTCTCACAGATCAACATGCACCCCCATATTCTCACAGATCAACATGCACTCCTATATTCTCACAGATCAACATGCACCCCCCATATTCTCACAGAGCAACATGCACTCCTATATTCTCACAGATCAACATGCACTCCTATATTCTCACAGATCAACATGCACCCCCATATTCTCACAGATCAACATGCACCCCCATATTCTCACAGATCAACATGCACCCCCATATTCTCACAGATCAACACGCACCCCCATATTCTCACAGATCAACATGCACCCCCATATTCTCACAGATCAACACGCACCCCCATATTCTCACAGATCAACATGCACCCCCATATTCTCACAGATCAACATGCACTCCTATATTCTCACAGATCAACATGCACTCCTATATTCTCACAGATCAACATGCACCCCCATATTCTCACAGATCAACATGCACCCCCATATTCTCACAGATCAACATGCACCCCCATATTCTCACAGATCAACATGCACTCCTATATTCTCACAGATCAACATGCACTCCTATATTCTCACAGCACAACATGCACTCCTATATTCTCACAGCACAACATGCACTCCTATATTCTCACAGCACAACATGCACTCCTATATTCTCACAGATCAACATGCACCCCCATATTCTCACAGATCAACACGCACTCCCATATTCTCACAGATCATCATGCACCCCCATATTCTCACAGATCAACATGCACCCCCATATTCTCACAGATCAACATGCACCCCCATATTCTCACAGATCAACATGCACCCCCATATTCTCACAGATCAACATGCACTCCTATATTCTCACAGCACAACATGCACCCCCATATTCTCACAGATCAACACGCACTCCCATATTCTCACAGCACAACACGCACCCCCATATTCTCACAGATCAACACGCACTCCCATATTCTCACAGCACAACACGCACCCCCATATTCTCACAGCACAACACGCACTCCCATATTCTCACAGCACAACACGCACCCCCATATTCTCACAGATCAACACGCACTCCCATATTCTCACAGCACAACACGCACTCCCATATTCTCACAGCACAACACGCACCCCCATATTCTCACAGATCAACACGCACTCCCATATTCTCACAGCACAACACGCACCCCCATATTCTCACAGATCAACACGCACCCCCATATTCTCACAGCACAACACGCACTCCCATATTCTCACAGCATAACATGCACCCCCATATTCTCACAGATCAACACGCACTCCCATATTCTCACAGCGCAACACGCACCCCCATATTCTCACAGATCAACATGCACCCCCATATTCTCACAGATCAACATGCACTCCTATATTCTCACAGATCAACATGCACTCCTATATTCTCACAGATCAACATGCACTCCTATATTCTCACAGATCAACATGCACTCCTATATTCTCACAGCACAACATGCACTCCTATATTCTCACAGCACAACATGCACTCCTATATTCTCACAGCACAACATGCACTCCTATATTCTCACAGCACAACATGCACTCTTATATTCTCACAGCACAACATGCACTCCTATATTCTCACAGATCAACATGCACTCCTATATTCTCACAGATCAACACGCACTCCTATATTCTCACAGATCAACATGCACCCCCATATTCTCACAGATCAACATGCACTCCTATATTCTCACAGATCAACACGCTCCCCCATATTCTCACAGATCAACATGCACCCCCATATTCTCACAGATCAAATCGCACCCCCATATTCTCACAGATCAACATGCACCCCCATATTCTCACAGATCAACACGCACACCCATATTCTCACAGATCAACATGCACCCCCATATTCTCACAGATCAACATGCACTCCCATATTCTCACAGATCAACACGCACCCCCATATTCTCACAGATCAACATGCACTCCTATATTCTCACAGATCAACACGCACCCCCATATTCTCACAGATCAACATGCACTCCCATATTCTCACAGATCAACATACACTCCCATATTCTCACAGATCAACACGCACCCCCATATTCTCACAGATCAACATGCACTCCTATATTCTCACAGATCAACACGCACCCCCATATTCTCACAGATCAACATGCACTCCCATATTCTCACAGATCAACATGCACTCCTATATTCTCACAGATCAACACGCACTCCTATATTCTCACAGATCAACATGCACTCCTATATTCTCACAGATCAACATGCACTCCTATATTCTCACAGCACAACATGCACTCCTATATTCTCATAGATCAACATGCACCCCCATATTCTCACAGATCAACATGCACTCCTATATTCTCACAGATCAACATGCACTCCTATATTCTCACAGCACAACATGCACTCCTATATTCTCACAGCACAACATGCACTCCTATATTCTCACAGCACAACATGCACTCCTATATTCTCACAGCACAACATGCACTCCTATATTCTCACAGCACAACATGCACTCCTATATTCTCACAGATCAACATGCACTCCTATATTCTCACAGATCAACACGCACTCCTATATTCTCACAGATCAACATGCACTCCTATATTCTCACAGATCAACATGCACTCCTATATTCTCACAGATCAACATGCACTCCTATATTCTCACAGATCAACATGCACCCCCATATTCACACAGATCAACATGCACCCCCATATTCTCACAGATCAAATCGCACCCCCATATTCTCACAGATCAACATGCACCCCCATATTCTCACAGATCAACATGCACCCCCATATTCTCACAGATCAACATGCACCCCCATATTCTCACAGATCAACATGCACCCCCATATTCTCACAGATCAACATGCACTCCTATATTCTCACAGATCAACATGCACTCCTATATTCTCACAGCACAACATGCACTCCTATATTCTCACAGCACAACATGCACTCCTATATTCTCACAGATCAACATGCACCCCCATATTCTCACAGATCAACACGCACTCCCATATTCTCACAGATCAACATGCACCCCCATATTCTCACAGATCAACATGCACCCCCATATTCTCACAGATCAACATGCACCCCCATATTCTCACAGATCAACATGCACCCCCATATTCTCACAGATCAACATGCACTCCTATATTCTCACAGCACAACATGCACCCCCATATTCTCACAGATCAACACGCACTCCCATATTCTCACAGCACAACACGCACCCCCATATTCTCACAGATCAACACGCACTCCCATATTCTCACAGCACAACACGCACCCCCATATTCTCACAGCACAACACGCACTCCCATATTCTCACAGCACAACACGCACCCCCATATTCTCACAGATCAACACGCACTCCCATATTCTCACAGCACAACACGCACTCCCATATTCTCACAGCACAACACGCACCCCCATATTCTCACAGATCAACACGCACTCCCATATTCTCACAGCACAACACGCACCCCCATATTCTCACAGATCAACACGCACCCCCATATTCTCACAGCACAACACGCACTCCCATATTCTCACAGCACAACATGCACCCCCATATTCTCACAGATCAACACGCACTCCCATATTCTCACAGCACAACACGCACCCCCATATTCTCACAGATCAACATGCACCCCCATATTCTCACAGATCAACATGCACTCCTATATTCTCACAGATCAACATGCACTCCTATATTCTCACAGATCAACATGCACTCCTATATTCTCACAGATCAACATGCACTCCTATATTCTCACAGCACAACATGCACTCCTATATTCTCACAGCACAACATGCACTCCTATATTCTCACAGCACAACATGCACTCCTATATTCTCACAGCACAACATGCACTCCTATATTCTCACAGCACAACATGCACTCCTATATTCTCACAGATCAACATGCACTCCTATATTCTCACAGATCAACACGCACTCCTATATTCTCACAGATCAACATGCACTCCTATATTCTCACAGATCAACATGCACTCCTATATTCTCACAGATCAACACGCACCCCCATATTCTCACAGATCAACATGCACCCCCATATTCTCACAGATCAAATCGCACCCCCATATTCTCACAGATCAACATGCACCCCCATATTCTCACAGATCAACACGCACCCCCATATTCTCACAGATCAACATGCACCCCCATATTCTCACAGATCAACATGCACTCCCATATTCTCACAGATCAACACGCACCCCCATATTCTCACAGATCAACATGCACTCCTATATTCTCACAGATCAACACGCACCCCCATATTCTCACAGATCAACATGCACTCCCATATTCTCACAGATCAACATACACTCCCATATTCTCACAGATCAACACGCACCCCCATATTCTCACAGATCAACATGCACTCCTATATTCTCACAGATCAACACGCACCCCCATATTCTCACAGATCAACATGCACTCCCATATTCTCACAGATCAACACGCACCCCCATATTCTCACAGATCAACATGCACTCCCATATTCTCACAGATCAACACGCACCCCCATATTCTCACAGATCAACATGCACCCCCATATTCTCACAGATCAACATGCACCCCCATATTCTCACAGATCAACATGCACCCCCATATTCTCACAGATCAACATGCACTCCTATATTCTCACAGATCAACATGCACTCCTATATTCTCACAGCACAACATGCACTCCCATATTCTCACAGATCAACATGCACCCCCATATTCTCACAGATCAACATGCACCCCCATATTCTCACAGATCAACATGCACCCCCATATTCTCACAGATCAACATGCACCCCCATATTCTCACAGATCAACATGCACCCCCATATTCTCACAGATCAACATGCACCCCCATATTCTCACAGATCAACATGCACTCCTATATTCTCACAGATCAACATGCACTCCTATATTCTCACAGCACAACATGCACTCCCATATTCTCACAGATCAACATGCACCCCCATATTCTCACAGATCAACATGCACCCCCATATTCTCACAGATCAACATGCACCCCCATATTCTCACAGATCAACATGCACCCCCATATTCTCACAGATCAACATGCACCCCCATATTCTCACAGATCAACATGCACCCCCATATTCTCACAGATCAACATGCACCCCCATATTCTCACAGATCAACATGCACTCCTATATTCTCACAGATCAACATGCACCCCCATATTCTCACAGATCAACATGCACTCCTATATTCTCACAGATCAACATGCACTCCCATATTCTCACAGATCAACACGCACCCCCATATTCTCACAGATCAACATGCACTCCCATATTCTCACAGATCAACATGCACTCCTATATTCTCACAGATCAACATGCACTCCCATATTCTCACAGATCAACATGCACTCCCATATTCTCACAGATCAACACGCACCCCCATATTCTCACAGCACAACATGCACTCCTATATTCTCATAGATCAACATGCACCCCCATATTCTCACAGATCAACACGCACCCCCATATTCTCACAGATCAACACGCACCCCCATATTCTCATAGATCAACATGCACCCCCATATTCTCACAGATCAACATGCACTCCCATATTCTCACAGATCAACACGCACCCCCATATTCTCACAGATCAACATGCACTCCTATATTCTCACAGATCAACACGCACCCCCATATTCTCACAGATCAACATGCACTCCCATATTCTCACAGATCAACATACACCCCCATATTCTCACAGATCAACACGCACCCCCATATTCTCACAGATCAACATGCACTCCTATATTCTCACAGATCAACACGCACCCCCATATTCTCACAGATCAACATGCACTCCCATATTCTCACAGATCAACACGCACCCCCATATTCTCACAGATCAACATGCACTCCCATATTCTCACAGATCAACACGCACCCCCATATTCTCACAGATCAACATGCACCCCCATATTCTCACAGATCAACATGCACCCCCATATTCTCACAGATCAACATGCACCCCCATATTCTCACAGATCAACATGCACTCCTATATTCTCACAGATCAACATTCACTCCTATATTCTCACAGCACAACATGCACTCCCATATTCTCACAGATCAACATGCACCCCCATATTCTCACAGATCAATATGCACCCCCATATTCTCACAGATCAACATGCACCCCCATATTCTCACAGATCAACATGCACCCCCATATTCTCACAGATCAACATGCACCCCCATATTCTCACAGATCAACATGCACCCCCATATTCTCACAGATCAACATGCACTCCTATATTCTCACAGATCAACATGCACTCCTATATTCTCACAGCACAACATGCACTCCCATATTCTCACAGATCAACATGCACCCCCATATTCTCACAGATCAACATGCACCCCCATATTCTCACAGATCAACATGCACTCCTATATTCTCACAGATCAACATGCACTCCCATATTCTCACAGATCAACACGCACCCCTATATTCTCACAGATCAACACGCACCCCCATATTCTCACAGATCAACATGCACTCCCATATTCTCACAGATCAACATGCACTCCTATATTCTCACAGATCAACATACACTCCCATATTCTCACAGATCAACATGCACCCCCATATTCTCACAGATCAACACGCACCCCCATATTCTCACAGATCAACACGCACCCCCATATTCTCACAGATCAACATGCACTCCCATATTCTCACAGATCAACATGCACTCCTATATTCTCACAGATCAACATGCACCCCCATATTCTCACAGATCAACACGCACTCCAGGCAGGATGTGGTTAACACTCCACTGCCGTCTTTATTTCCCAAGACATTTCCTGATATAATTTTAGGATGGATCGATCTGTAAATTAAAAATAAAAGCCACATCGATGCGAATTAGAACCCATACCTAGTGTACCGGTAGGCTAGCGTCTAGCCGTTGATCTACCGTAGCTCTCCATCACCTGCAGGAGCTGAGTATCATGTGGCACGAATATCAGATCACGTGAGATTATTCAACAAATAATTCAGAAAAATAATAAAGCACAAATAAAAAAAGCCAGCAGACATACTCGCCGCTTTCTGTGTGGTGGTCGCCCTGCCTGGCGGGAGGTAGAGGTGTTAATGAACTTGCCAGTCTGTGGGCACGTTCATCAAGATGAGACGTGAGCCCTGGCTCGGGGTTCAAAGATGGCAGGAACAGCCTGGACAAGAACAATAACAGATGACACAACTTTCACAAGGCCGACTGCAGATTTACGCGCGTACACACGCACGCACGCGCTCGCGCGCGCACACACACGCGCTCGCGCACACACACACGCGTGCGTTATATTCTATACTTCGTGCATAACGCATTTACGCGAGCGCATATACACACAAGGTATCTGCAAAATCTCCCTTGAACAGATGAGTCGTGTTTGAGCAATGGATTCTATCTGGGCATTATTATAATAGCTTTATTTATCGGGGTTAAAATGTGTGAGCAATGGATTCTGTCTAGGCACGCCAAAGGTTTGCGAAAGCGGTTCGTGAGCCGCTTACCAGGCGTTCGAAAGGCAGCCGCGACCGATTTGTGCAGCAGACCGTGTCGCGTTGCGTTATAACATGTTGTTATGGGAGCCGGTAGTTCAGAAAGCAATGGCAAACAACTGAACGTAAAAACTTGCCTAGTACATTAATAGCAGCTGAAAATGCTGGCGTTGACTGCAACGTCCTGCAAGGGATATGCAGCGTTAAAAAAAACTATTACATAATAGCTTTATTTATCGGGGTTAAAATGTGTGAGCAATGGATTCTGTCTGGGCACTATTATAATAACATAATAACCTTATTATAATAGCTTTATTTATCGGAGTTCAAATGTGTGAGGAATATCGGGGTTCAAATGAGCCAGTGGAAGTAAGCACGGCCGAATGGACAAGATCTCTCGTTCTTAAACTTCCGGTGTGCTGATACCGAGGTAGCAGCAGGTACAACCTCTACATTGGTCAGTTGAACTACAGTGTTAACTTCTCGTTCTTGACTGATAAGTCGGAGTGGGTTCAGATGATGGCGAAGGACACTAGTAATAGGGAAAGCTAATCCTCACGCAAAACTCAGTCCAGTGCACTAGTAGTTGTAGTACATTTATGAACTACGCTTGAATTCAAAGTGAGCAAAAGCCAACAGAGACAGTGAGGTAACTATACGATTCTCTATATCTCACAATCTCTTTACTCCCGTGTGTTGCCGGGGCCCATAAGGGAAGCAAAGAATAGCAACACTGTAGCCTACCATGCATGTCCTAAGAGGCGACTAAGGAGGCTTGATGGTTCCGTCGTCCTGCTACTGAGTGAGTGCGTGGCGCGACACTGTGAGCTGTGAGTTTCGTGTGAAATGCTTTTGAATCTGCCCGAGGTTTTTTGGAACGTGACTGCATGTTCGGAGCGATGGTAGATGGCTATGTTCCAGAGTTGACCAGTTTTTGCCTTATGCAGAAATGCGTGGCTGCTGGGCTTCTGGTTGACTGCCACTGCCATCGACGATGAACTGTATTTTCGTGGACTGTGTGGGTGAACATCTAGGAAACATCCAGATGGGAAAATGACTGCCGATTTCATCAGAGATGAACTGGGTGTTTCGTTGGGGACTATTGTATTGACATTCTGGCGGTGGCATTATGCACAGTGCATCTGTGCGGGCTGTTGTTTGTCGAGACTCCTGTCTTTTCCACTTTTCACATTGGGCAGTGTGGAGCGTTTTGTGCGATATTCACTGGCACCGGAACGGAGCATAATGGGGACAACCCGTTGCTATGAGGTTGGAACTACGACTAACTAACTAACTAACTAACTAACTAACTAACTAACTAACTAACTAACTAACTAACTAACTAACTAACTAACTAACTAACACTAACTAACTAACTAACCTCTTTTGCTTTAACCTATCTACAAGGTGATGAACGAAGTTATTCCCAGAAATCTTGCCAAAGGCTGGGTTTAAACCCCTGGGGCCCCGGGAAGGTTAACCCGGTCAACAAATGCCCGCAGAAGTCGGATGTGTCGGCCTAACGGCGCAAGAACGCAGCTCTGCTGTGGACAGGCACAACGCAATCACGTCCGAAAAAAACTCCGGATGAACGAAGAAGAAGAAGAAACCCCTGGGGAAGTCATGTGGGATAGCAGACGAGGAAAAGGCCCAATCAAATACATCCTGCCAGCAGGTGACAGTTCCCAACCAAGTCGGAGTATGTCGAACTTCTGTGACCACCCGACGAATCGAGCCTAATAGTTGTTTGTGTATGATGGTCATGACCTTGATAATGCAACATTGGCGATGTCACTGTCACAATAAGCCGCGAACTGAAGTGACAGCAATTTGTGGGTTGTGTATGTAGCATCGTCTGAGTTGAACATGTTATTGTCAGATCAACGTACAAACGTCCCATTTTGTATTTTACTTCAGAATTCACCCTGCGAGACATTATAATTGCTTCAGAAAGCACAAGTTGATGCCGCAGTGACGTAAAAGTACTGTTTTGAGCGGTAGACGAGTTTCCGCGTACAACGGACAACAAACAGGTGAATTCTGCTACATGACAATTCGCTAGCGTTGTGATTCCTATTAGTGGTGGGGTACCTTGCAACGCACGATGTGACTGCCCTGCAGAAACCCCCATAGTCTCCCTACCTGACAACTCCAGACTTGTGTTCTTGAATAGAGAAGGAATACAAGATGCCTGTCAGCTTCATCAAAAACCCTGCTGACTGAAGTTCCGGAGACGGAAATAAATAGGAAGGTCCAGTTACTTAACTGATTCACTACCGATGGATAATATACCGCCAAATGTTTGGACAGAAGAACGATATATCACCATACTCTGGTCATTGTGTTATTTGTTTTATTCAGTGGCATCTTCCGCAGTTTCAATGTTCAGTGAATGGAAATGTTTAGTTTAGTTTAGTCGTTCGATCAACATCACGGCACACGGTTTAACCCATAAGGGCCCCGTTTTCCTCCTAACTCAAACCTGAGTCTGGAGAAACTCAGCTCAATGCACGAACTCCGTAGCATCGGCGAGGATCCTGAAATACTTTGAGTAGATTTTTAATCTCGAAATTTTGCCCGGGCAGCGCCGTTAGGCTACTCTGTTTCGATTTCCTACTGCCAAGGGATTTGTTTACGTGCGCAACAATACACACGGGCGTCCGATCTCACTATCCAGAGACCAGGGGAAATTTTATTACTCACCGGGGCCTGAACCCGGGACCTCCAGTACTCGAGGCGGACACCATACCTCAAAACCACTCAGCCCCCTAAATGGAAATGTGCATGATCATACTTGTTCATTTGATTGTGTACCATGGTTGGTCCAAACCGACTTTTTGTCTGGCACTGAATCAATCAAAATTAAATTAACTACAGCATGGACAAGGCAAACGTACAGAGATAATCTGTTTTGTCCTTCAACGCTCTTGTTTCTAAAGATATGTATGTTTTAGCCCAAAAAAAAAAATCAAAAAATCAAACAAACAATCAACAACAATAGATTAGTAATAGCGGCATTTGTAATACCAGTATCATTCTGGCAGTAACAACAATAATGTTAATATTAGTAGTATTGATTAGTATTGAATTAATATTAGTAGTAGTAGTAGTAGTAGCAGCAGCAGCAGCAGCAGCAGCAGCAGTAGTAGTAGTAGTAGTAGTAGCAGTAGTAGTAGTAGTAGTAGTAGTAGTAGTAGTAGTAGTAGTAGTAGTAGTAGAAGTAGTAGTAGCTGTAGAACTAGTAGTAGTAGTAGTAGTAGTAGTAGTAGTAGTAGTAGTAGTAGTAGTAGCAGCAGCAGCAGCAGTAGTAGTAGTAGTAGTAGTAGTAGTAGTAGTAGTAGTAGTAGTAGTAGTAGTAGTAGTAGTAGTAGTAGCAGCAGCAGCAGCAGCAGTAGTAGTAGTAGTAGTAGTAGTAGTAGTAGTAGTAGTAGTAGTAGTAGTAGTAGTAGTAGTAGTAGTAGTAGTAATAGTAGACGAAGCAGAAGAATGCCATTTATATGATGATATTAATGTTGATGGTGAAGATGATGTTGATGACGACGACAATGATGATGAAGAAACACCCAGCCTACCTCCCAGAATGTTTGACAGTCGGATCCATGACGGGACTCACTCTGGCCCGCTCGTGTCCCTTGGCGCACTTACCTGTCAATAAATGGGACAAGATGGCTGTCAGTAAACACAGCCAGAAAGTGCATCCAGGTTTGTTGCTTGTCGTCATAGTATACTGCCTCTTCTTTTCTTCTCTTTCGAGGAGGTGATACACACCTAGTTATCACGGACACCTGGCCGTCTTGACAAACGATAGTTTGTTACATTGTACTATAAAAAAGGCATAAAACCACAACTCATGACGGTAAGGCCAGGGATGGAGTTATAACATAGCACAATGCCTGGGCTGAATTGTAGAGACCATATGTTGACTATGTAACACGATCTCCCTCTCCTCTCTCTCTCTCTCTCTCTCTCTCTCTCTCTTCCCCCCCTCTCTCTCTCTCTCTCTCTCTCTCTCTCTCTCTCTCTTCCCCCTCTCTCTCTCTCTCTCTCTCTCTCTCTCCCTCTCTCTCTCTCTCTCTCTCTCTCTCTCTCTCTCTCTCTCTCTCCCCCTCTCTCGGCCTGCATAGTTTACTCCAAGGGAAAGGTAACACCAATACATCTGAAACAAGACAGACTGCAGAAGCTACCGATTCAGCAAAGCAATGCTCTAACTGTCCGTCTGTCGAAGATTCGATTCCAGACTAGTTGCCTGGTTATGCACCGCAAAGATTACTGTATTCGAATTTAGCATGCACCTGTGTCAGGTGTGCTTCCTCTAGACAGATTCTATCACAGACCACGGTCTCTATCTACCTATGGGTAGGTGAGTTTCCACTAGACAGATTCTATCACAGACCACGGTCTCTATCTACCTATGGGTAGGTGAGTTTCCACTAGACAGATTCTATCACAGACCACGGTCTCTATCTACCTATGGGTAGGTGAGTTTTCACTAGACAGATTCTATCACAGACCACGGTCTCTATCTACCTATGGGTAGGTGAGTTTCCACTAGACAGATTCTATCACAGACCACGGTCTCTATCTACCTATGGGTAGGTGAGTTTCCACTAGACAGATTCTATCACAGACCACGGTCTCTATCTACCTATGGGTAGGTGAGTTTCCACTAGACAGATTCTATCACAGACCACGGTCTCTATCTACCTATGGGTAGGTGAGTTTCCACTAGACAGATTCCACCCAAGGCCACGGTTTCTATCTACCCGTGGGTAGATGTGCTCCCCCTAGACATATTCCACCCAAGGCCACGGTTTCTATCTACCCGTGGGTAGATGTGCTCCCCCTAGACATATTCCATCCAAGGCCACGGTCTCTATGGTGTGTTCCCTCCAGACAGTTCCCACCCAAGGTCACGGGCTCTATCCGTAGCTTTTCTATTCTAACAACTTTACCAGGGCAACCACTCTACGGCCTACTCTTTGTGATTTCTGTATGGGATCTGTAACATAGACAACTTGCACACGAAGCTTCATGTTTTCGCACTGATACGAGAAGATTCGATCTCATTACTCAAGCGATCAGGGGGGATACGTTTTATCATTAGATACCAGTTATTCTTGGAGAATTTCTCAGCTCTAAGCTGCGATCGAACCCGTTGTTTTCAGATCCTTTCAGCCACGGCGCCTCAATAAGAAAATTGAACAGACAACATAAAAACATCAGTATACAGAATTAGACTGTGGGGCATATGCCAATACAAACTCTGTTGCGCATGGACTGTGATCTCAAAGATTCTCGCGTAGTCAGCGAGAGTGTGCAGTGATTAAGATTGTGAATGCCGCGGAGAACTCAAGTCCCACCCATAGCAACACCCCCACAAGGATTTTGTGGCAGAGTTCTCCTTCCCCTCCACAAGATCAACCAGCGGGGTGTGCAAGACTGGGTGTGCAGCTTCACATCTGCGGGGAGGCACATAGGAATGTATCTAGGTCATGATTCAGCACTGCTCACAGGGATAGGCTGGGGCTAGGTCTGCGTTGGCCATGTTGTCTCTAGGGGTTCTGTCTGTCTGTCTGTCTGTCTGTGGCTATCTCTCTCCCCCTCTGTTCTCTATCTTTTAATATATCTGTCTGCCTCTCTCTTTCCCTGTCTGCCCCCGCTCTATCTTTCAATACCTCTGTCTATATCACTGTCTGACTGTCTCTTTCTCTGTCTGTCTCTTTTTATCTTTCAATACTTATGTCTAGACTTGACTGTCTGTATCTCGCTTTCTCTGTCTGCCCCCCCCCCCTCCCCCCTCCTCTACCTGTCAATACCTCTCTGTATATCACCGTCTGTCTCTGTCTGTCTCTCCCCACCTCCCTTGTCCCACTCCTCTCCCCTGTCTCCCCCTCTCTCTCCCTTCCTCTCTCTCCGAAACTGAAACATCTCATACAAAGTATACTTACAGAGATAGCACGTAGCCACGATGATGGTGATGATTATGACCAAAAGGACGAGACTGATCACGCCAAAGACGACCGCTGTAGTTTTGTCCGTAGAGGCATGCTGTACCTGGGCGCTTGGTGCTGCCAGAGACATCGTTGAATGATAATGATGATGATGATGATGATGATGATGATGATGATGATAATAATAATGTTCTTAACTGTGTTTCATCGTTTACATGACAGTTTTTCAGCATAATTCGCACGCACGCACTCGTGCACGCAAGCACACATACACACTAACACACAGGCACAAACATAGTCACACATAGACACAGACACGCATAAAACCCAGACACAGGCACACACACACACACACACATAGCATATGCAGACACACACAGATACACATGCACATACACAGTCAGGCACACACAGACATAGGCACTCACACACACAGACATAGGCAGACAAACACACAAACACACACCTCAGATCTACCCACTCATCACCTCTGATTGACAAACCCACCCGCCCCTGACAGTGGCCCATAGTCACGGTTTGTTCAACACGGTATCATGCTAATGCTGTATTCTGTTCACCATTTCCCCGTCGGCTCCCCCTGGGGTATCGGAGCCAAAGCTACAGCTTCCACCCAGAAAACAGTCTTTAGAATTGCGGACAGTCATCATCCAGTGCCTTGCCGGATGGCGTGGTCGATCATTCCTCTCCACAAATTACGATCTCCGACGTCATGGATCAATACGTGTGCTGACTCCCCTCTGTGCCATGACACAAGGCCGTCAACAATTTCCTCTCGCTGTCTTCCTTTATCTCTGATTCCACAAATCTGTCCGGTTGTCACAACAAGCTCCAGTTTCTGTCTTCTCATAGTGTGGCCAAAAAATGAAGTTTGCTTCTTTCTGATATTTGTGATAAGTTGTCCTTGTGACTTAGTTTACCTCAAAATGTCCAGATTGCCCATTTTGTCTGACCAAGGATTTTTCAGCATTCTTTCATAAAATCACATCTCCAAAGATACAGTACTTAAACGTGACGACTGGATACAATATTTGCATGTGACGATTGGATACAATATTTACATGTGACGACTGGATACACTATTTTCATGTGGCAATTGGATACAATATTTGCACGTGACGACTAGATACAATATTTACATGTTACGACTGGATTCAATATTTACATGTGACGACTGGATACACTATTTACATGTGACGACTGGATACACTATTTACATGTGACGACTGGGTGCAATATTTGCACGTGACGACTGGATACACTATTTACATGTGACGACTGGATACAATATACGTGACGACTGGATACAATATTTACATATTACGACTGGATTCAATATTTACATGTGACGACTAAATACACTATTTACATGTGACGGCTGAATACAATTTTACATGTGACGACTGGATACAATATTTACATGTGACGACTAGATACACTATTTACATGTGACGACTGGATACAATATTTACATGTGACGAATGGATACAATATTTACATGTGGCGACTGCAAATACATTCATACATATGGCTTCGGTACAAATACATAATGTGACGACTGCAAATAATACACACATGTGACGACTATACACACGACTTACATGTGACGACTATAAACACTACTTACATGTGAAGAATACATTTAACATATATATGTGACGACTACACACAATGCGAACACGTGACGACAAGATACAATACACACATGTGACGACTACAAACACTACTTACATGTGACGACAAGAGTCATGTTTGGCCCCGTCCCGCTGCCCACCTGGTTGATGACCACACACAGGTAGATGCCCGCATCACTGACCTGCAGGGAGCTGATGGCCAGGTCGTACTGCTGCAAGACACAAATACCCAACCGCCTTATCCTAGCATGTGATGTGTATACGACTTTCGTGCACCTCTCTCCACTGCTCCCCGGACCAGTTTAGTTGCATATCCATTACACGGCGTCGCAGTCAACACCAGCAATTTTTGCTGTTGTGATCTCTTGCCAAGTTTAAGTTCAGTAATCTGCCATTGCTTTCTGAACGACCGGCACCCATGTCATTTCGTAATCGACCAATGCAAGGCAGTCTGCTGCCAAATCGACCGCAGCTGTGTTCCGAACGCCGGTATGTGGGATTACGAACTGAGTCCTTCGCCACGGAGATCGAACCAGTTACACCAAACTAAATGTAGCTGCATGCTCTTTACAGAACGTTGCTGTCAACTCCAGCGTTTATTGATAAATATCTAAGCAGTAGTTTACCATTGATTTATGAAAGGCCGATGCTCATATAATTTAAGTCAATGCAAAATAGTCTACTCCCAAATAAGATGCGGCTGAGTGCAAACCCTAGAGCTAGTAGATCGGGGGTTGTGGAACTGCATTCACTACCTCTCATGCCTCACGGTGCTAAAGATGTCTCCGTGTGTCATGTGACATGCTATTCCACATTTTTTCTGTATCCTCATCTTTCATATTATCGTTTTTAATGCCACTTGATTTTAACGTGTACTATATGCACTTCTTATGTCACCAAGTTTATGTCAATTTTAAGAATTATGTTATTGAATTGCATCACTATATTTTACGTTACACAATGTGTATGTATCACATATTATTAACAATTATTTTCAATTTTTCCATATTTTCTCAACCCCCCCCCCCCCCCCCCCCCCCAATAATTTTGCGAGGATGCTCTTGATAATCGTAAGTGTATTAAAGTGTGGGAGTTTGTTCATATTAGTTTCAATGATTACGTGAGGCAGGGTGTATGTGTCTAGATATGTGAGTGTGTGGGTGGGTGGATGTGTGTGTATATGTGTGTCTATGCGTGTGTATGTATGTGTATTTGTGTATGTGTGTACCTGTGTGTATGTATGTGTATGTGTATGTATGTGTGTATATGTTTATGTATATGTTTATGTATGTGTGTGTATGTGTTATGTATGTGTGAATGTCTGTGTATGTTTGTGTGTGTGTATGTATGTATGCATGCATGCAATGTATGCGAAGGAGTGTGTATTTGTCTGTTACTGAGTGTGTGCATAACTGTGAGAGTATGTGCAAATTATGCAAGTATGTATGTGTGTGTGCGTGCGTGTGTTTATGAATGTGCGTGTGTATGTGTGTCTGTCTGTCTTATAACATGGTAGTATGTATTGTTTATATTTACAAAATCCGTTTGACAATGTTTTTTCCTATGTGAATGTAACATGCTCAATTGATGAACGAAAGCTGAGTGATTGGAAGGGTCGAATGTAAGACGGGCTTGCGTGCCCAATTTGTTACCCTTTGAAAATAAACATCGTTCGTTCGTTCGTTCGTTCTATGCTGCAAGTACCATGTGACCTGGTAGGTGGATGATTGTGGAACTGCGTTGGCTAATGCCGCACGGTCCTAAAGATGTCCCCATGCTGCAAGCACCAGACAGCTCGGAAGTTTTAGACCCCCTTCTTCAGGCGCAGGTTTATGGCAGACATGGCCACCACGTCCGTCCACTCCTCTATGTTATGTGACAGTTTGGTGAAGTTAATAATCTTCATCATCGTGTGCCCAGCCAGCTGGCGTAGGCGTCCATGTATCTCCACAGATCTCGGTCCTTGGTGTTCTGAATCAACTCTGCTGCTGATATTCCCCCAGCCACCGTCTCAGTCCATCCAGCATAATTTCTCTTGATCTGCCTCTGCCTATTTATTTTATTGATAATTCAAGTTGTCATACTGTTCTCAAATGCCTCTCTTCTCATCACAGGACCAAATAAAGCTGTTTGTCTCTTTCTTAAAACAGTTAGGTATGTAAATTTATAAAATGTAATAACATGAAAACATAAACAGAAAAAAAAATCTAGGTATGACACGTTCCAAATGACCAACGTCATGTTTCTCTTGAGATCTGTTTGTGTTGTTCCCGAGGAACATTGTTATAATCGAATGTCTATTCGTTGTGTTGTAGTATAAGTTTTTTTTTTTAAATGTTATAATTTTTGGGGGATATCATTACTGATCCCACCATTTCTCCCTCTATCCACTCACCCCGTTTCCCGTGATTTACGTTTGACGTAGTGAAGTTGGTTGTCAGGTATCTACACAGTGTCTGTTTATTTTCTCTCACTTTCTCGCAGGAGTTACACATACCTAAATATTTTTATTTCCCATTGTTACATCATTCTAATTTTTTCGTCACGTTATGAGAAGAAATAAATTGGAGAACTTGGAGACAACTGGCAAGATCGAGGGGAAGAGAACAAGGGGAATGCAGAGAAGTAAATACCTGGATGGCTTAGCCATGTGGAATGGTCGTGACAAGAACACTGAGCTGATTCACGACCGTGGTGATCGAATTAAATGGCGAAATATGACCGCCTGCGCTTATCGGCATGGCACATGATGATGGTAAAGTTCTGCAGCCATGGCTTCTCTTACCTGATTCGTGACAGATGCACCGCTGTAGTGAGGGGTGCTCGACGTGTTCACCAGGTGTGTTTGTCCGCGGAGAACTCTGTACCACTGGATCCTGGTGGGTCGTGGGAAGGCATCCACGGGGCACTGTAAGACAGCGCTGCCCCCAGCTGTGGCTTCAACTGTCGTGTCGTTCGCTAGCCTGGGTATCTGTGGTCTGTCTGCGGGGACGGAAGCACATTCTGACATGAGCCCGCATTTCAAGCCATGATGTGATGGTGGAGTGGTACAAGTCTTGATGTGATTGTGGAGTGGTACAAGTCTTAATGTGACTGGTGTGGTACAAGTATAAATATGATTGTGGAGTGGTACAAGTCTAAATATGATAGTGGGGTACTACAAGTAATAATTTGATAGTGGAGTGGTACAAGTCATTGTGATAGTGGAGTGGTACAAGTATTGATGTGATATTGGAGTGGTACAAGTCTTAATATGTGATAGCGGAGTAGTACAAGTCATAATGTGATAGTGGAGTGGTACAAGTGATAATGTGATATTGGAGTGGTACTAGTCATAATGTGATACTGGAGTGGTGCATGTATTGATGTGATAGTGGACTGGTACAAGTCTTAATGTGATAGTGGAGTAGTACAAGTCATAATGTGATAGTGGAGTAGTACAAGTCATAATGTGATAATGAAGTGGTACAAGTCATAATGTGATACTGGAGTGGTACAAGTTTTAATGTGGTAGTGGAGTGGTACAAGTCATAGTGTGATAGTGAAGTAGTACAATTCATAATGTGATAGTGGGGTGGTACAAGTCATAATGTGATTGTAGAGTGGTACAAGTCAAGATGTGATGGTGGGGTGCTACAAGTCATTATGTGATAGTGGAGTGGTACAAGTCATAATGTGATTGTAGAGTGGTACAAGTCATGATGTGATAGTGGGGTGGTACAAGTCACAATATGCTAATGCAGTGGTGCAAATAATAATGCGTTCATTGAGTGGTACAATTGACAATGTGCTTTGTGCGGTGGAGGAGGAAAAGAAGAAGAGGAAGAAGAAGAAGAAGAAGAAGAAGAAGAAGAAGAATATCACCAAATGTATTGCTGCGTCTCTAATTTGGACAAACAAGATAACATAACATAAACACATACTTTGAATCAAAGAAGACAGAGATTGCAACTTACATCGAACGATCAATGTGGTAGGGGAGATAAATCCAGCGGTGCCTAGAAGACTGGTTGCCGAGCACAGGTAGTCTCCCGTGTCATACTTGGTCACAGAGAGGATCACCAAGTCGGTGGACGTTAAGTTGACGTTCTCGTACCGTCCTGGGCTGGACCAGGTCACCGCCTGTCCATCTTTGTTCCAGGTTATGTTTGTGGCTGTTGAGACGTGAAGGTCAGTTTGTTAGGGACATCCAGCTTTCTGGACTATCTCAAACATTAGCGGATTAGTGGCATTGAAACAATGATGGCTATGCTTCTGTCCACTTGTAGCCTCAATGTGTAAAACTTGTAGAAGTAGTAGTAATGGTACTAGGTAGTAGAGTGTATTTTAATGACTGCGTAGTGTTTAAAAATATTGCCGGTCTAAGTTTTGTATTTACCTATTATGTTGCATGAACTTTACAGAGGGTGAATACAAAACTTGGACCGGCAATATTTTCAAACGCTGCACAGTGATGAAAAATACACCCTATGGTAGTAGTAAGTAGCAGTAGTAGTAGTAATAGTAGTAGCAGCAGCAGCGGTAGTAGTAATAGTTACAGGCAGTAGTAGTTGCTAGTTGTAGTAATAGTAGTGGTTATAGAAGTAGTAACAGTTGCTAATAGTAGTAATAGATATGGTTGCAGAAATAATAGTAGTTGTAATAGTTAATATAAGTAGTAATAGTAGTGTCTGTAGCAGTAGTAATAGTTGCTAGTAGTAGTAATAGCAGTGGTTGTAGAAGTAGTAATAGTTGCTAGTAGTAGTAATAGTAGTAGCAGCAGTAGCAGTAGTAGTTGCAGGTAGTAGTAGTTGCTGCTAGTAGTAGTAGTAGTTTCTAGTAGTAGTAATAGTAGTGATTGTAGAAGCAGTAATAGAAGTAGTAGTAGTAGTAGTAGTAGTAGTAGTAGTAGTAGTAGTAGTAGTAGTAGTAGTAGTAGTAGTAGTAGTAGTAGTAGTAGTAGTAGTAGTAGTCATCATGTGCCATGTCGGTAAGCGTGGGCGGTCATGATTTACCAGTTAACTCGGTCATCAGAGTCGTGGATCAGCCTTGTGTTCTTGTCTCGACCATGCAACGTGGTCAAGCCATCCAGATATTTACTTCTCTGCCATCCTCTTGTTGTTTTCCCCTTAATCTTGCCAGTTGTCACCAAGTTCTCTAATTCATTTCTTCTCATACGCGACGAAACAAATATTGACTGTTACGTATAATGTCTCTAATCAGTTTATGATTTTAATTTGTTTCTTGTAGGACTTGGACTTTTGTCTGTCCGTGATATTATTTGTATTTTTCTCAGAAACCACATTTCCACAGCCATCAAATGTTTTTCAGCCTGTTTGCTCATTGTCCATGCTTCACATCCATACAAAAGCACAGGTTCTATGTAGCACCTCAACACTCTTTTTCTCGTGGCAAATGACATCTTTTATTGGTCAGTACATTCTCCATCTAGCAAAAAGCTACCTTAGCCATGGCGATTCTTGTTCTAATCTCTTCAAGGCATCTTGCATCAGATGTTATGACTATTTCGAGATAATTATACCGATTCACTTGCTTAAGAATATTCCCATTTACTTGTACATTACATTGTGGTATTTCGTTCTTCCTAGTGACGACTAACAAAGGATAAAATTATTGCAGATAAGCCACACACCGAGCGTGTGAGACGTAAGATGGTGCATGATGGTGGAAATGACCACGTGTTCACACGCACCCACTGTGAATGAACCTTTACAGCGCGAATTGGCCTTATCAGTCACATTTGCTACCGCCATAATTAAAAGTTATTATGCCTTTTTGAAGCACAAACTATCATCTGTCAAGACGGCAAGGTGACAATGAGTATGAGTGACGACTATAATTTGTGCCTTCTTACAATTTAATTCTAACCCTAGTTGTTTACTGTGTGCAACAATCGCATCTACTAAATGTTGCAGATCCTGCTCATTGTATGCAATCAATGCACATCTAATATTATTAACGTTTCTTCCTCCAATGATGATTCCTTTCATATCTTCTACATTTCTGAAAATATTTTCACTGTACAGGGGAAACAGATCTGGAGACATTACACAATCCTGTCTCAGACCTCTCTTAATAGGCTGATAATGACCTACTTCATTATCAGTCCTTATGGTAGCTTGTTGTTTCCAATATATACGTTTTTTTTAAAAACAAGTCTAAGGTCTTTCCCATCAATTTGTAGATCTGCAAGCATCTCTATCATGTTAAAGTCGCTTAAAAGTCGACAGGGTCGACTTAATTGCACCAGGTTTTTATCCCATATGGCTCAATCTCTTTCCGCAGCGCGGAAAGTATCGCACAAAGCACAAACTCCATAACTCCAGCGACGACCCTCGGGATGCACTCATGAACCGAAAGACGCGGCCCGGTATTGAAGCCACAACATTCGGAGCCCGAGTCAGACGGCCTGACCACTTCGGCACGGAGACTCCCAAGCATCTCTACCATGTTGACATGTCCTACTTTACCGACAGCCTTTGTGTAGTCATTAAAGCAAAGGTGTAAGTCTTTGTTTACTTCTACAGAACGTTCAAGTAATGTTCTCATCATACATACCGCATTTACTGTTACAATAATAATCATCATAAACAACTATGCAAGATTTGAACTGCTAGATGTCTGACCACAACAACCGCACGTGGTCAGCACCGTGCTGAGATCTAGGAACAAACCTGGAGGGTGGCCGGCCGTGACCACACAAGACAAAGTCAGTCTGGCAGACTCGGAGACATACACCACGTCGCTGCCGTTCTTGGACACCCGCGGCAGATCTGAAAATGTAAAGAACTAACAACACACTTAGAACACACTTACAACACATATACAACAAACATAGAACACACTTACAACAAACATACAACACACTTACAACAATCATACAACACATTTAAAACAAACATAGAACACAATTACAACGCACAACAAACATACAACAGACACATAAAAATCACCCAAAAAACACTTACAACAAACATACAACATAAACATACAACACACACAAAACACACTTACAACACACATACAACACACAAACAAAAACATACAACACACTTACAACACCAATGGGAATACGCCAGGAAATATCAAACTGAAGATGTGAGGCACTGAATCGGGAAACAAACAATTACAGATGACATGGGGATACACTGGGGAATAATAAATCAAAGATGGCATGGGGATACATTAGAAAATAATAAATTAGAGATGGTGTGTGAATAAATAGGGAAACAATAAATTAAAGATGGCGTGGGAATACACCACGAAATAATATATTAATGAACGTGTGCAAATAAATTAGGAAATAGTAAATTAAAGACTGTGTGGGAATAAATTTTTTTTTTTTAGCATATCCTTTACAGGACTTAGCTGTCAACACCAGCATCTTTCAGCTGTATGTTGATCTCTTGGCAAGACTACGCTCAGTAGTTTGCCATTGCTTTCTGAGCGGCCGGCTCACATACCCCGTAAGTTACCGATGCGATTCGAACCACTGCTGATTTGAACCGTCATCACGTTACCGACGAGAGTATACGAGATTACGGAGAAAAGACATAACCTCTAAGCCACGAAGCCGGCGGGAATAAATTAGGAAATAATAAATTAAAGATCATCAGGAAATAACTTAAGAAATAATAAATGAAGAGTGGTGTGAATGTGGAGCTGAAGGACACCACAGACAAGTCTGGACAGTCAACATCAAGGGAACAAACACTAAATAACCAGCCAGGTGAGGGAACCAGGTTGACACATCTGGTCTTGAATACCAGCGTAGGCTCCCCACTCCACCAAAACTTAACGGCGAGTGTGAATTAGGCAAAGAGGTGATTCATCAGGGAGTAGGCAACAGACAGTAACAATGACAAGAAGTACACTATTTTGTGTTAATACTGTCCTGGGTCATAGCATGTAGAGGAAAGCATGAGTATTAGAAGAAGAAGACGAAGAAGAAGAAGAAGAAGAAGAAGAAGAAGAAGAAGAAGAAGAAGAAGAAGAAGAAGAAGAAGAAGAAGAAGGAGAAGGAGGAGGAGGAGGAAGAGGAGGAGGCGGATGCAAAGAAGAAGAACGTAGTGATAGTAGTAAAAGTAGCAGCAGCAACAGCAGTAATAGTAGTTGTAGCAGTAGAAGCGGTGATGGCGGTAGCAGTAGTAGTAGTAGTAGTAGTAGTAGTAGTAGTAGTAGTAGTAGTAGTAGTAGTAGTAGTAGTAGTAGTAGCAGCAGAAGTAGTGGTAGTAGTAGTAGGTGTATTAGTAGTAGTAGTAGTAGTAGTAGTAGTAGTAGTAGTAGTAGTAGTAGTAGTAGTAGTAGTAGTAGTAGTAGTAATAGTAGTAGTAGTGGTGGTGGTGGTGGTGGTGGTGGTGGTAGTAGTAGTAGTAGTAGTAGTAGTAGTAGTAGTAGTAGTAGTAGTAGTAGTAGTAGTAGTAGTAGTAGTGGGATGTGAAGGAAGGAAGGAAAGAAGGAAGGAAAGAAGGAAGGAAGGAAGGAGAGAAGAAGAAGAAGAAGAAGAAGAAGAAGAAGAAGAAGAAGAAGAAGAAGAAGAAGAAGAAGAAGAAGACCCGACAGCAACAGATTAAATGGCAAGACTGCTGACACTCACCCAGAACCTGTGTTGCTGATCGCTCGCTAGTGTACTGGGCCAGCGAATGTACAACGATACAGACCAAACTATTTGCTGCCACGAAGTCTTTGGCCTCACGTGTGATGGTCAGAGCGATGGAGTAGACGGTGTTCTCATTGGGTATCTGGTCCACGGTAGTAGTCCTGCTGACTCCAGAAAACAGGGGCGCGCCTCGGCCATCCCTGGAATAGACACATCTCCAAGTTAGTCAGTCAGAAGCGCATTCTCATTGCACATAAAACTATTAGTCCATAAATGTTCAGATCCCCTCCTCAGTATCTCCCTTAGCTAGCGTGTAAGGATTGACGACACCAGTTCTATGTTCTCTCTCTCCCTCTCCCGTCTCCCTACCCATCTCTCTATCTCTCCATATCTCTCTCTCCCTCGCTCCCTCTCTCGCTCATTCCGTCTCTCGATCTCTGCCCCCATCTCTCTCTTCCTCCATTGTCAGAAGTCGGGGTGCCCCACCGGCTAGATGAAAATATTATTCACTGGCGAGCAACCCTAAATAGTCAGAAACTGACTAGGGACAAAATCTATATGGCTGAACTACAGATTAAGCCCATGAATATCCAACGAACAGCTCCAAGTGGCTCGTTACAAAATGAAATGAACTGTGCTGAATATTCGCCAAGGAATGAGAAAGAGAAGGTTAGCTAAGGTAGATGTTTAAGTCTAAATATATTAGTATAGACGACTATCTCAGTACAGGTTTTTCTCCCTGACTGCTCCCTTCCTTGGTGTCTAAGTGAACCCCCACCAATGTACACAACAACACGTATGCACAATTGGAATTAAAATATAACGAGAGAACTATGAGTTACAATATTACAACATTTATTTACTAATCATAGACATCTGATGGTTTTTAATATGAGAATGATGAAATCATATAACATATTGTGATGAGAAACATTACGTAACTTTACTTGTTACTTCATCTATCTGGAACTGTGGTCCAGATCCCCACTCTCCAGTAGACTCAACAAAAGAAACAGCTTGCCGGTATTCTGACGATCCTGTCAGTCCTGACACTCCTAGTCTTCACTCGTCCTTGAGATCTACAACATAGGTGCTCCTTGTGAGAGCTTGAAAGAAGTCAAGAATGTGTTATATCAGTTCTACATCAGCGCAATCCTAATTAAAACATATCATAACACAAACATATACAATGACCAGTCTGGCCAAGTTTATCTTCCAGCTCTACTGTGTTCACCATCCTCCTTCTCCCTACGGTCTTTAGTCTGGGACGGGCTTTTCAATTGTCTCACACGCCTGTAATGATTACATTTCTGCCGCCCCATGTCCATGTCGCTAATACAGAAATTCTGTGTCGTACAGCCGCTCCGTCCAAAGTTAGTTTAGCAGCTCACAGGGTCGGTAATGGTATTATAATAATGCCTGATCATCCGGGCTTACAAGCCGGGACCAGTAGCTGTGCCAGACTTCCGTGAATTACCCTCCACCAAATGATGAAAAAGGTTTAGCACCATATACCCCATAACACTTGTGGGTAATGTCTGTACCATTACACCTCTGCTACAAATGCAATCGATGGTTAGTGTGCCAATGCACACACCATAATATAACACTTCATATTGGTAGGCTTGCATATGACAAATCAATATACCAAACATGAAATACTCATAAAACATTAATTAAACTAGACATATTATGATACTTTAACATAATAGCATAATGCACTAGTTAGTTTGTAGGTATACGAAATGAGACGTATATACACAAAAAGAATATGTACGAAGTATATTCCTAGCATCGTATATTCATATGAAATTACACATACATACATCCAACATATCCGTAAACATTATATTACTTCAAGATGGACCTCTAATGATACTCAACATAATAGCATCAGGCATTATTAATGAGTACTAATATTGTATAGCTACAAAATGAGATATACAACAAGTCTAATTGAAGTTACCACACAGACCAGCTATATTTGCTGAGCTGCCCGGTTTAATCACTTGCTGTTGTAAGAATTAAATAAATAGTCAGTTGACTATATTCTGTACAACAAATGCACACACCAAAAGGCAACTAGGGTAGTGTACAAAGAAATGACAAGCATCTACCAAGACACCTCAAGTATATCTAGACAAGATCTGCCTTTCACAAGTTTCTCCTTCTCAGAAGAGTAATACATGAAGCACAATGATATTGAACACAGAACTTAGAAAGAACACTCAAGTAACCTACGCCAAAGATAGTTCTTGAAATAACCTAGATCAGATATAGACTGAAAATCGGTCCATCCATCTAAGAAACTAAGAGACTTACTAAGGGACTAGTTACTAAGAAATAATTCCTAGAAGCCAACATAATATTCATGCATATGACTACAGACATTGAGATAGTTCCTACCTGTTCAGAGATTTTTTCGTTTCTAACATGACCAGAGCTAGGGACCCTTATTTAAGGTGAGTCCAGCAGACCCTATTATCTCCTTGGCACCTTTCTGTCTGGTATGACAGAAACATGCTGACCTCCTAAGGTAATTAATTCTATTCAAGTGTGGGGCCAGTTCACACCTCTTTTCTCATGCAGACTGACTTATCTCCCCCTGGCAGTCATAAATCTATTCTGAACCACTAACCCTCACCATAGTGTCACACCTGGATGGTTTTGAGTTGCCAGTCCCAGATCAGTTTCACAGTCTGCCCTACAGTGGGGTTAATTGTCAGTTTGACCTGTAACACCTTTAAGCTGGACTGCCTGGTTTTACAACCCTAGTCTGATGGTCTGTGTGATTTCATTCTGGGTTTATTGCAATTCCCACCATCCTGTTTTAGTAGCCAGCAGCCATCTGTTCTGACACTTCACAGTTGAATAGGTTCATTTTGCTACAACATTTTATGCCTCTATGTATGCAGGCCTGATTGTTCTGTCTTCCAGTTCTCATCCTTTATTATAGAGAATTGCATTTGTTCTTCTGTAACTTCTCTACATGGTGAACCGAAAATTGTTCTGGGAAGTAAAGGCTGCCAATTCGTGACATCCATGTCTCTATATCTTCCCTCTCTCTCCCTCTTTCTATCTCTCCCTCTCTCTATCTATGGCCCTCTCTCTCCTTCTTTCTATTTCTCCCTCTCTCTATCTCTGCCCCTCTCTCCCCCTCTCTCTTCCTATCTCTCCCTCCCTCTCTCAATCTCTGCCACTCTCTCTCCCTCTCTCAATCTCTCCCGCTCTCTCCCTCGCTCTACCTATGCCCCTCTCTCTCTCCATCTCTCTCACCCTCTCTCCCTCTTTCTCCCTCTCTCTATCTCTGCCACTCTCTCTACCTCTGCCCTTTCTCTCGCTTCTCCCTCTGTTTCCCTCTCTTTCCCTCACTCTCTCGCTCCCCATCTCTCTCTCACTCCTGCCTTGTATCCCCCACATTCCCCCAACCCAACCACGCCAAGACGTCTATTTCTGTTGCTACCTCCCACAGATCCATGCATGCCCCCTACCCCACCGTTATTCACCTCTGTAGTTCTCTTCCCTGTATCGTTTAAGTCTTCCGCTATCTCGTCTGCTTTGTGGGTTCCAGACAAGACAGTTATATTGTCCTCACGTTTTCTCAGTGTGCGTGTGTGTGTGTGTGTGTGTGTGTGTGTGTGTGTGTGTGGGTGGGTGGGGGGGGGGAGTGTCCAACGCCAGCGTTTTTCCCTCACCTCTTGATTCACTCCTCGTTGGAGCAAGCATATAGCAGGCTTCTTATCGCCAGAAGTGCACCCTTTGAGTTAAAGATGGAACTCTTACTGCTGCTAATAAAAACTAGTCTAAAAAAAAACAAAAACAAAACACACACACACAGATAAAGAGATACAAACACACACACACACAGATATAGAGATACACACACACACACAAGCAGACTGAGAGATAGAGAGACAGAGATATAGAAAGACAGATAGAGACAGACAGAACGAACGAATGAAAGAACGAACTTTATTTTCAAAGGGCCACAAATTGGACACTCAGGTCCGTCTTATATTCGACCCTTCCAATCACTAATAAATAATATTTCGTTCATCAATTGTGCATGTTAAATTCACATAGGAAAAACATTGTCAAATGAATTTTGTACAATTAAACAATGCATATTTCCAGATAGTAATATAGATAAATAGACAGAGAGAGAGAGAGAGAGAGAGAGAGAGAGAGAGAGAGAGAGAGAGAGAGAGAGAGAGAGAGAGAGAGAGAGAGAGAGAGAGAGAGAGAGAGACAGACAGATGGATAGATAGATATATAGATAGACAGAGAGAGAGAGAGAGAGAGAGAGAGAGAGAGAGAGAGAGAGAGATGTTTAGCACAACACTGACCGCCAGTAAACGTTGGGCGCTGATTGGCTAGCTCTGTGTGAATGACAGGTCCACGTCAGTTTGCCAGAGTCGTCCGATCTGTTGGGGGACACGATGATTGGCTCGTCTGGGACCACTAAATAAAAGAAAATACTGCTGTAGTAACTGGGGGATATGCTGTTATAGTAATACTAGCAATACTACTATAATAATGGCACAAGCTGAAAGAGACCAACTGCAAAAGCAGATAGACGAGTTGAAGAAACAAGTCAAGGGACGGCTGACGTCAACTCCGACCAGCGACAACTACAAATTACTGGCGGAAATGAAGGAGATCCAGCAAAACATCAAGCAAGAAGTGGAACATATGGTACTGATTAAGAAGGAGAACGAAGAAATCCTACAAACCATTAAATGAGAGCGAGAACTACAGAAAGCTGAAATGGAAATTTACTAAACAAAACAACAGAAGCCGTACAAGAAATTACAGAGAAACCGCAAGATAAAAACCAAGAGACCGAGCCTGAATCGCAAGCGAAAGCCAGCAGCCCAACCACGACGCCCGAAACAGCCAAAGGGAAGCCAATATCCCTCCAGACATCCGAAGAAAACCGAGATGAACACACTGACGACGGCAGAGAGGACGCCCCGATACCACCATTATTTACCGATGAAGAACTCGCGGACATACGAACTCAGGTGCAAGGAATACAGAAGGCGCATGGAAGAAAACGCAAAGAAGCACAAGAAATACAAGGGAAAATCAATGCCCTTCAGTATCGCTGAAGGACCAGCTTTATACTCGAATGACGAACACCCATGGCAATACTATATATATGACGGAGAGATCGTCCCATTTCTGACCGCAGAGGAAAAAATCGAATGGCAGTAGAAGCTCAAACTCGAAAATGAAAACATGAGCAAGGAGGAAAATGGAAACATAGAAAAGCTCCCACAGAAAATACAAAAAAAAAAAAAAAAAAAGGAAGCAAAAACATCAAATAAAAAGTCCTTATAAGGACTGCACCCAGCCAAATCAGACGAGCCAATAGCCTGCACCAACAAAGAAAACCACAAGAGGAGACGAGCACAAAGGATAGCCGCCGACTAACCCCCAGCTGACGTCACAGGCACAAACCAACATAACCAGTCCGAGATAGGACTCACAAGACAAGAATTAGGGTGAATGAACGCACAAAAACCACAGACCTTAATAATAACCACAGCTGAAAAACGCAGGTTGAACGAGGCCGAATTTGGAATCTTTGTGTTGAAAATTGGAATTGGAATTGTTATAGTAATTGGGGGACATTACATCAAACTTATACTGTTGTAGTAACAATTTGAGAGCTCTTGTCTGAGAACCAGTCAATAACTTCTATGACTGGCGGAGTCATGTACTAGCGATGACTTGGCACCGTCGGGGCATTTCAGATGCACACTCATTCCTGACGGACTTGTCAGCTCTCTCAGCTGGCTATGAAATACTTATATAATTTTTATTCTACCACCACGGCAGAGACTATTACTCTCGTGCAATCTTAACAATGTGCAACGTTTGTGGTCATAGACAGGCTTCAACACATGGGAGATCATTCCAAACCATTCTCTCATTACCCAGAGTAGTGTCCCTTTCTAGGTCTCCTCTCGAGGAATTCAATTCAACTTTATTCAATTCCACTTTATTTTAAAAGGGTTACAAATTGGGCACGCAGGCCTGTCTTACATTTGGCCCTTCCAATCACTCATCTTTCATTCATTAACATAGTGTATTATACATTCACATAGGAAAATACATTGTCAAATGAATGTTGTAAATATAAGCAATGCAAGGAAGGTGAAGAGAGGTCGTGGTCGGTGTGGTAACCGACCCTGACACTTCAGCGTCACTGTCCTGGTGTTCTTCGACTAGTCCCTGGTGCCACTACTTACAGATGATCCTAGGTCTGTAGCTGGATGACCAGGAGAAGGTCCCCATTGTTGCCGTACAGTTGATAGCAACCTGGTTGTCCAGGGCACCAGGGGCAAAGGTCAAGGTACTCTGGTAGGAAATCGCAGCCTGTTAGAGTAGAGTTGTCAAATAGAATAGTTGTCACAACTGGAAAAAATTGCCACAACTGGAAGATATTGTCACAAATGGAATATATTATTACAAATGGAATATATTGTCACAACTGGAATATATTGCCACAACGAGAAAATATTGTCACAACTGGAATATATTATCACAACTAGAAGATACTGCTACATCTGGAACATATTGTTACAATTAGAACATATTGTCGCAAGTGGAACATATTGTCACAACTAGAAGATACTGTCATAACTAGAACATGTTGTCACAACTGGAACATATTGTCACAACTGTAAAATATTGTCTCAACTGGAAGATATTGTCACAACTGCAAGATCAAAGAAACATGGGTTTATATTTTTTGGGGAATTGTCTGGGCAGGGAAGGCCGCCTGACTTCATATGCCACGGTCTAGAATATGTGTAGGCCCAACACTTCACACAGTCTGTACAACATATCACAACATACATCCACGTGTCACACAACTCTCAGACTTTTCTGGCCAATTCTGAATGCGTTGTGGTTATCGAGTTAGTAACCAATGTACTGAGAAACATCAAATGGCTGTGGAAATGTAGTTTCTGAAGAAAATGTAAAGAATACCATGGACAGATAGAAAAACCAATGAACAAGTCCTTCAAGAAACAAATGAAAACCGTAAACTGATTAGAGACATTAGATGTAGACAGTCAACATTTTTTGTTCACGTTATGAGAAGACATAAATTTGATAACTTGGTGGCAACTGGCAAGATTGAGTTGGGAAAGAACAAAGGGAAGGCAAAGAAGTAAATACATGGAATGCTTGGCCACGCGGCATGGTGAGACAAGAACACTGAGTTGATCCACGACTCTGGTGATCGAGTGAGATGGCGGAACATGACCGCCCACGCCTACCGGCATGGCACATACTGATGATGATGACCAACGTACGACGAGTTGTTGGGAATGAAAAAAATCTAGCAATAAGTGAACAACCAAGACCCTCATTGACTGGCGTAGACGGGCGAGTGTGTTGTAGAGTGTATCTGCTAGTGTATAAAGTGGTGCACTCTGCTGCAGCTGATAATTGAGGACTTCGGTCGGATGGCGTGTCATGAGGTTACCGTGGACCTTTGTTCTATGTTGATCTAGCAGGAGTAGCCACGACAGGAGAAGTACAGAGGAGGAGGAGGAGGAGGAGGAAGAAGAAGAAGAAGAAGAAGAAGAAGAAGAAGAAGAAGAAGAGGCGGGGGAGGAGGAGGAGGGAGAGGAGGCGAAGAATGAGGAGGAGATATAAGAAGAAGATAAAGAAGAGGGAGAACAAGAAGAAGAAGAAGTGGAGATCTTACAGCCGCAGATACGCCCAGACATGTGAGACAACATCACTGGTTGCAGTGCTTACATCTGACCCTGTTCGCGAGGTCACAATTGATGAAGAAGCCGGAAGTCCACCCACACGTGACCATGACAACGGGAAGTTCCCAGACTGGCCCGGTGATGACTCAGAGAACAGGCAGCGGAGACTCGCTGGTTTCCCCTCTTCAAAATACTGGTTGGCTGAGGTTATCTGGACTTGGGTGGTCTCCTGGCCTGTAGGAGGATGGGGTACAACACAAAGAATGTCTGATGGACTGTGGGTGCTCTGTTACTGCTCCACACACACACACACACACGCACACGCGCGCGCGCACGCACACACACACGCACGCGCACAATACATACACACACATAACACACACTCACACATACACACACACTTAGCCACACTCACGCACGCACTACACTAACACACAACACATACTTACACACAACACACCCATTTGCAGTCTCCCCCCCCCCCCCCCCCCCCACACACTCACACACAACACACGCACATAATGCACACGCAACAAACTCACGCACACAACAAACGACACTTAAAACACACCAACACACATAAGCTCACACAGATGGATTTACACAAGTCACATTAGAGATTCGAACCTTCTGCCTTCAAACGACGGCAGTACCTCGTTGAAGTACGGTCAGCGAGACCAAGGTCAGCGAAACCAAAGTCAGCGATACCAGGGTCAGCGAGACCAAGGTCAGCAAGACCAAGCCAGACAGAACAACATTTATGTTACAACTAGCTGACCCGGCCCGGCTTCGCCCAGACCCTGGTGGGGAGCATCTCATTTAATTCATATAAGTAGTCATATAAGCTTCCGTTCCCGTTCCCGACTATCTATCTGTCTGTCTGTCTATTTGTCTGTCTGTCTGACCCAGCCCGGCTTCGCCCAGACCCTGATGGGGAGCATCTAATTTAATTCATATAAGTAGTCATATAAGTTCCCGTTCCCGACTATCTGTCTGTCTGTCTGTCTGTCTATCTGACCCGGCCCGGCTTCGCCCACACCTGGTGGGGAGCATCTAATTTAATTCATATAAGTAGTCATATAAGCTCCCGTTCCCGTTCCCGACTATCTACTGTCTGTCTGTCTGTCTATTATTAGAAAGAGCACTTGAAAGATCTCTACATCTTCCCCCAACAATTAACTTGGGTAAATGGAGCGTCTCATTTAATTCATATTCAGCCCCTGCTCCCGTTCCCGTTCACCAAAAAGACGACCCGGCCCGGCTTCGCCCAGACCCTGGTGGGGAGCATATCATTTAATTCACATTAGCGGAGGGAGGAGGAGGAGGGAGGAGGGAGGAGGAGGAGGGAGGAGGAGGGATTAGGAGGAGGAAGGATTATGAGGGAGGAGGGGGAGGGAGGAGGAGAAGGAGGAGGAGAGAGGAGGAGGAGGGAGGAGGAGAGAGGAGGAGGAGTGAGAAGGAGGAGGGAGGAGGAGGAGGAAGAGGGAGGAGGAGGAAGAGGGAGGAGGAGCGAGGAGCGAGGAGGAAGAGGGAGGAGGAAGAGGGAGGAGGAGGGAGGAGGAAGAGGGAGGAGGAGGGAGAAGGAGGGAGAAGGAGGGAGGAGAAGGAGGGAGGAGGAGAGAGGAGGAGGAGGGGGAGGAGGAGGGAGACGGAGGAGGAGGGAGGAGGCGGAGGGATAAGGAGGAAAGAGGAGGAGGAAGAGGGAGGAGGAGGAGGGAGAAGGAGGAGGGAGGATGAGGAGAGGGAGGAGGAGGAGGGAGGTGGAGGGAAGAGGAGGAGGGAGGAGGAGGAGGGAGAAGGAGGAGGAGGAGGAGGGAGGGAGGGAAGAGGGAGGAGGGGAGGGAGGAGGAGAAGGGAGGAGGAGGGAGGAGGAGGAGGAGGGGGAGAAGGGAGGAGGAGGAGGGGGAGAAGGGAGGAGGAGGAGGGGGAAGAGGGAGGAGGAAAAGGGAGAAGGAGGGATGAGGAGGAGGGAGAAGGAGGGAGGAGGAGGAGGGAGGAGGAGGAGGGGGGAGGAGGGAGAGGGAGGAGGAGGAGGGAGGAGGAAGGAGGAGGAGGGAGGAGGAAGAGGGAGAAGGAGGAGGGAGAAGGAGGAGGGAGGATGAGGAGGGGGAGGAGGGAGAGGGAGGAGGAGGAGGAGGGAGGTGAAGGGAAGAGGAGGAGGGAGGAGGGGGAGGGAGGAGGATGAGGGAGGAGGTAGAGGGAGGAGGAGGAGGAGGAGAAGGGAGGAGGGAGGAGGAGGAGAGGGATAAGGGAGGAGGAGGAGGGGGGAAGAGGGAGGAGGAGGAGGGATGAGGGGGAGGAGGAGGGGGGAGGAGGAGAGAGGAGGAGGAGGAGGTATTAGGAGGAGGAGGAGGATGGAGGAGGAGGAGGAGGAGGGAGGAGGAGAGCGAGGAGGAGGGAGGAGGGGGAACGAACGAAGGAACAAACTTTATTTTCAAAGGGTTAAGAATTGGGCACGCAGGCCCGTCTAACATTCTGCCCTTCTATCACTCTCTTTCATACATTATTTCATTCACACATCATTCAAGGCTAACAGAGAACAGTAACAATATAAAAGATATGCATTATAAAGGCATGGGCAAAATGCGAACATCAAAACTACACGACACAGTAAAATTAGATAATGGTGAGGAGGTAGGAGGAGGGAGGAAGAGGGAGGAGGAGGAGGAAGAGGGAGGAGGAGGAGGGAGGAGGAGGATGGAGGAGGAGGAGGAGTGGTAGGAGGAGGAGAGGAGGGGAGAGGAGGAGGAGGATTATAACGCACATGCCTGTAGATAACTGCAGCGAAAAGGTCCACCTATTTGAGAAATATGCAACAATTTTACATATATAGCAATTCTATTAGAAGTTATGTCCCCTCGCTATATATACATTATAATGTAAATTAAACATTAAATAATAATAAGAAAATATGTTTGTACACTAAAAAAAACTATGACAGTTGGCAGCACGGGAATGATTAAAAGAGGTGTAGAAAATTTCATCTCAATCGGATGGACCGTTCGCGAACGCATAAAGGACACACATACAGACAGACAGACGGAGATTCTCTTTTATATATATAGATAAATCATAATTTGTCCCGAAGTAGATATCATCAGAACATGTTGTAGGTCTGAGAGCAAGGAGGAATAGATGGTCGGTCTTTCAATCACTTTAGCAAGCGACGTCCAACCCGCGTCACATCGTGATTATGACATTACCAGCCAGTATTCTATCAACTTCCAACCCGAGTCAGACCGTAATTATGACATTGCCAGGCCAGTATTCTATCAACTTCGCCAGCGTCCCTATGAACATTTATGTCAAAGAGATCATTTCCTTAAATTATCTCCCCTGGCAACGCCACTGCTTAAAGTACAAGAGGCTACAAATAAAAACCATAAAAGTGTGATAAAAGATTACAATAACCATGACATTGTCTTGTAACCTGTCAATATTGTTGTCAAGGGTGTCAAGAGTGTTCAGCACATGACGTCACGTTGCAGACTGACACGGTGACGACATAAGGACAGTTTAAAGATGACCGCCCCACTTTTGACACACACTATTCCTGTTTTAATCAGTAAAGGGGTGAAACCTATAGAAATTCATCGGCGAATGAAGGTCCAGTATGGTGATGCATGCCTGTCAGTCCAGCAAGTGTATGAGTGGTGTAGGAAGTTTTAAAACGGCGTGACTTCAGTGACAGAGTTTTCAGTACGATGACAAGGACAGCACGTGGTGCATAAGTGGTTACACACGCAACCAAGATATTTTTTTTCTACAGGAATCAAAGCACTTTATTGACGCTGGAAGACTTGCATTGAACGCAGTGGTGACTACATCGAAAAACAATAGTCAATATAGTTTTACCTTACGTTTTCAGAGTATGATCATCCCCCCCCCCCCAACCACCACCCCCAAAAAAAATATATAAGGTTTTCATTTGAAGCCCCCTCGTAGAATCAGTGTGCGTAGACATACATACACACTTGTATACATACACAGAAACGAGGCAACACTCACTCCAGGCGTGGCCTTTGTAGTTGAGCAGCATGAGCAGACACAGAGAGAGGTCAAGCTCGGAGTGTGAAAGTCTACATCTCCACCGTATTTGCATGGTCTGGTCCTTGTCTGTGTTCTGTTCGTGTCATCATAACCAAGTCAGTTCTGTTAGGCATTTGTTCCCGGCGTTACCTGACAACATTCTGTCAGTGATACAATATGTATGCATACATAAAATGGCGACACAGCAACAAATAATAATAATAATAATAATAATAATAATAATAATAATAATAATAATAATAATAATAACAACAACAACAACAGCAAAAATAAGAACAACAACAGTAACAAACAAGAAGAAGAAGAAGAACAACAACAACAACAGCAACAGAAACAATAACAACAGCAACAAGCAACAACAATTATAAGACGAACAACAACAAGAAACGATTAAAAATACTATTGTGGCACAGAAACAAAGAAGAAGAAGAAGAAGAAGAAGAAGAAGAAGAAGAAGAAGAAGAAGAAGAAGAAGAAGAAGAACAAGAACAACAACAACAACAACAACAACAACAACAACAACAACAACAACAACAACAACAACAACAACAACAATTAACAATTTTAAAACAATAGTCTTACGGAGAATAATAAGAAACCAAACACCGACTACAATGAACATAACAACCTGTATTTTGAAACCGGGTTATTAAAGGATATGCAACTAACTTAAAAAAAAAACAACAACTAAAAACTTGTTCAGATGTGAATATTCATGCACTAATGGTAGTAATTATTATTGGTATAGAATGCAACTATACACTCACGCACGGACGCACGCATTCGCACTCACATACAATGATCTGAATCCAAAATAGGTGAATAGTTTCCTTTCTTGCCGTCCTTTCCCAGACAATCTCTAGACAAATCTGAGACAATTCCTAGACAAATTTGAGACAATTCCTAGACAAGTCTGAGACAATTCCTAGACGAATCGGAGACAATTCCTAGACAATTCTAAGAATTGGTTCTGTACTTGTTCAGACTATATTCCACCACCACCACCACCACCACCACCACCACCACCACCACCACCACCACCACCACCACCACCACCACCACCACCACCACCACCACCACCAACAACAACAACAACAACAACAACAACAACAACAACAACAACAAACAGTTTAAGGTTTTCATTTGAATGACCCTGGTACTTGTAATATTCCCTCGGTCTCACAAATCTATGATGCTCTCTGCCACAATCAGTGCCATTCCCAGTTGTCAATGTAAACATTCCACACCGCCATTCGATTGCAGACTTCATTAGCCACGGGTCTTATCTCTCGAACCATCAGTCGGTATTTGGGCATTTTAAATGAGCTTTGCTCTATTATTGACCAGATTCAACCCACAGGATCCTCTCGTGTCGTTCTTTGATCGAACTGAATGAGACGTCGACAATGGAGTTGGTAACGTGAGCTGTACTGACAGGAAACTGTACTGTTTTAGACAGTTGATACGTTTAGTTTAGTCGACGTATCAACATCACGGCACACGGGTGTAACCTATAAGTGCTCAGTTCTACTCCTAACTCAAGCCTGAGTCCTGAGAATCTCAGCTCAGTGCACGAACTCCGTGCGAGGATCCTGAAATACTTTGGGTAGATTTTTAACTCGAAATTCCGCCCCGGCAGCGCCGTTAGGCTACTCTTTTCGATTTCCAAGTGCCAAAGAGCTTTTTACGTGCGCAACAATACACACGGGAGACCGATCTCACTACCCAGAGACCAGGGGAAATTGTGTTACTAGAACTCCACGTGAAAAAATCCCGGCCCTCACCGAGGTTTGAACCCGTGGCCTCCAGCACCTGAGGCGGACACCATACTTCGAGATCACTCAACCCCCTTTTGACAATTTGACAGTTGATACAATGTGAAGTTATACCTGATGGTGACGATGTGTATACGGGTTGGGCAATGTAGTGTAGCTGTGACGTCATTGTCAAACTTGTAGCACAGAGCATCGCAGAACTGTCTCTCATTACGGCATGCAGAACAGCTTTGACAACACTATATAGATATTTAAACAGACAGGCGGATGGCTAGACAGACAGACGGATTGCTAGACAAACAGACGGATAGATGGATGGCTAGACAGACAGACGGATGGCTAGAAAGACGGATGGCTAGACAAACAGACGGACAGATGGATGGCTAAACAGACAGACGGACTGCTAGACAAACAAGCGGATAGACGGATGGCTAGACAAGACAGACAGACGGATGACTAGACAGACATATGGCTAGACAGACAGAGGATGGCTAGACAGACGGATGACTAGACAGACAGATGACTAGACAAGACAGACAGACGGATGGCTAGACAGATGGATGGCCAGACAGACATACAGTTGGCTTGACAAACAGACAGACAGACAGACAGATTGATATACAAACAGACGGACAGATGGATGGCTAGACAGACAGACAAACAGATGGCTTGACAGACGGACATACAGACAGACGGATGGCTAGACGACAGACGGATTTCTAGACAATCAGAAGGACAGATGGATGATGAGACAGACAGACAGATGGCTAGACAGACAGACAGATTGTTAGACAAACAGAAGCACAGATGGATGGCTAGACAGACAGACGGATGGCTAGACAGACTGATGGATGGCTAGACAGACTGATGACTAGACAAAATAGATTGATGGTTAGACAGACAGACAGATGGCCAGACAGACGGATGGCTAGACGACAGACGGATTTCTAGACAATCAGAAGGACAGATGGATGATGAGACAGACAGACGGATTGCTAGACAGACAGATGGATGGTTAGACAGACAGATTGTTAGACAAACAGACGCACAGATGGATGGCTAGACAGACAGACGAATGGCTAGACAGACTGATGGATGGCTAGACAGACTGATGACTAGACAAGATAGATGGATGGTTAGACAGATGGCTAGACAGACAGACAGATTGTTAGACAAACAGACGCACAGATGGATGTCTAGACAGACAGACGGATGGCTAGACAGACTGATGGATGGTTAGACAGACTGATGGCTAGATAAGACAGACAGACAGACAGATGGCTAGACGAGAGACGTATTGCCAGACAAATAGATACAAGAAACAGCTACAAGAAACAACTACAAGAAACAACTAAGAGAAACAAATATAGAAACAACTACGAGAAACAACTACAAGAAACAACTACAAGAAACAACTACAAGAAACAACTACAAGAAACAACTATAAGAAACAACTACAAGAAACAACTACAAGAAACAACTACGAGAAACAACTATAAGAAACAACTACAAGAAACAACTACGAGAAACAACTATAAGAAACAACTACGAGAAACAACTATAAGAAACAACTAAGAGAAACAACTATAAGAAACAACTACAAGAAACAACAACGAGAAACAACTATAAGAAACAACTACAAGAAACAACTACGAGAAACAACTATAAGACACAACTATAAGAAACAACTAAGAGAAACAACTATAAGAAACAACTAAGAGAAACAACTATAAGAAACAACTACAAGAAACAACTATAAGAAACAACTACGAGAAACAATTATAAGAAACAACTATAAGAAACAACTACAAGAAACAACTACGAGAAACAACTATAAGAAACAACTATAAGAAACAACTATAAGAAACAACTATAAGAAACAACTACAAGAAACAATTACGAGAAATAACTAAGAGAAACAACTACAAGAAACAACTACGAGAAACAACTATAAGAAACAACTACAAGAAACAACTATAAGAAACAACTACGAGAAACAACTATAAGAAACAACTATAAGAAACAACTACAAGAAACAACTATAAGAAACAACAACGAGAAACAACTATAAGAAACAACTACAAGAAACAACTACGAGAAACAACTATAAGAAACAACTATAAGAAACAACTACAAGAAACAACTATAAGAAACAACTACGAGAAACAACTATAAGAAACAACTATAAGAAACAACTACAAGAAACAACTACAAGAAACAACAACGAGAAACAACTATAAGAAACAACTACGAGAAACAACTATAAGAAACAACTATAAGAAACAACTATAAGAAACAACTAAGAGAAACAACTATAAGAAACAACTATAAGAAACAACTACAAGAAACAACTATGTCAGAGCCTAACATGGTATAGCTGTGCAGCAACATCGTTGCGACACCCGGCTGACAAGATTGTTACCTGACACGCGACCAGCGGTCAGGCTGACGACAGACGCACGCAGGACACGTGACACCACTAGAGGCAGTGGGCAGTTGGCGTGCTAAGGTCAGACCGAGCTGGGACTGGAGACCGGACGGACATGTGCGATGAGAGCAAGGCGTTTGTATGAATCTCCGTGACTGCAAGCCGAACGACTGATATCTTGAGCGTCAGACCTATGAGCTGTATTGTGGTTGTGAGCGTCGTGAGTTATATATTGTAGATTGCTGTAATTATCGTTCTGTATTTAATGTGGCAATAAATCCATAGAACTTGTGTTGCTGTGTCTTACGTCGAATCACGTTATACTTGTACTGTCTCACACGTGTTAGCCAACGAGCCAATTATAAGACCCTGACAAACTATAAGAAACAACTACGAGAAACAATTATAAGAAACAACTATAAGAAACAACTACAAGAAACAACTACGAGAAACAACTATAAGAAACAACTATAAGAAACAACTATAAGAAACAACTACAAGAAACAATTACGAGAAATAACTATAAGAAACAACTAAGAGAAACAACTACAAGAAACAACTACGAGAAACAACTATAAGAAACAACTACAAGAAACAACTATAAGAAACAACTACGAGAAACAACTATAAGAAACAACTATAAGAAACAACTACAAGAAACAACTATAAGAAACAACTACGAGAAACAACTATAAGAAACAACTATAAGAAACAACTTCAAGAAACAACTATAAGAAACAACTACAAGAAACAACTACGAGAAACAACTATAAGAAACAACTAAGAGAAACAACTACAAGAAACAACAACGAGAAACAACTAAGAGAAACAACTACAAGAAACAACAACGAGAAACAACTACAAGAAACAACTTAGAAAAACCACTACAAGAAACAACTTAGAAAAACAACTACAAGAAACAACTACACGAAAAAAAGACTACTAAAATTTACAAAAAAAAAAAAGAAAAAGAAGAAAAACAACTACAATACACAATTAGAGAAACCACAAGAAACAATTACAAGAAAAAACTGCCAAAAAGAACCCAATACAATAAAAAAAAAAAAAAAAAGAACAACTACAAGAAATAACTGCAAGAGACAACTTCAAGAAAGAACCACAAGAACAACTGCAAGAAACAACTACAATAAACTATAAAAAAAACCCCACAAGAAACAACTACAAGACAAACAACCACATCGTATCAACATACAAGAACACGGAAGCACAAACAACACACACATTGCTGAAGAGAAATCACCAGAACAGCAGAGAGTGGCGTGGCGTCGTCAGAAGTCTAAACACCAACTTTAGGACTGGCTCCCCTCATGATGATAACGATACAATAGATGAGTAAACATAGACTGAAGCTCCAGTATATAAAATGTATATGTACACGTAATATGGATACAATACGTTTCGCTTCGGCTTATTTTCACACACACACACACACACACACACACACACACAAACACACACACATACACGCACACACACATATGCGCGCCCACGTGCACTCAGTTATCCAGATACCTTGACGAAGAAGAGGAATAGAAACACAATTATCCACTTATCACATTTTAGTCCTGGAAAAAGCACTGCCACAAGTCCCACGCACGTTTACACTACACAACGGATTACAACACACAAAAGACTACACACACGCCAACCACAATGTCCGCAGTTTGTGTGTTCCTAACCTCACCTACGTATCTCTACCACCGACTTTTGGTCGACCCCGCGGAGAAACAGCGGTTTCAATTATTTACAAGCTGAGGTTGACAAATGTAAACACCTATTCCTGGACAGTTACTTTCCCATTTCTTTCAGTCTGCAGAACAATGGTCTGATTGGTTACAATCATCACGTGCCATGCCGGACAACAAAGGAGGGCTATAACGGTCCTCCACAACTATCGGTATTCTGTTAGTTATTTGGCCAACAGATCATCCTTATTACACATCGAACACCCAGTCCTTATGGGCTCAGATTCTCTCTTCAGTATCTCCTTTAAGGAATACCGACTGACGACATCAGTCATGTGTTCTGTCTTTCTGTTTTTTTAACGTTATCTCTCATTGCTACATAGGCCCTCAACCAAACCAGGCCCCGTCCTATCTGTGGCTATCTCCTGTAGCCCCGTCCATATCCTCGCACTATTATACATCTATGTCTGTAATTCTTTCCCACATGTGTTTCTAGGTCTCCTGCTAGTTCGTACACCTTGTGCATTCCAGACAAGGGAGTGTCTAGTTATATTGTCCTCAGGTTGTCTTAATGTGTCCTATTTTGTGGGTTCCAGACAAGAGAGTGTCTAGTTATATTGTCCTCAGATTTTCTCAGTGTGTGTCCTATCTTGTGGGTTCCAGACAAGAAAGTGTCTAGTTATATTGTCCTCAGATTTTCTCAGTGTGTGCCCTATCTTGTGGTTTCCAGACAAGAGAGTGTCTAGTTATATTGTCCTCAGATTTTCTCAGTGTGTGCCCTATCTTGTGGGTTCCAGACAAGAGAGTGTCTAGTTATATTGTCCTCAGATTTTCTCAGTGTGTGCATTATCTTGTGGGTTCCAGACAAGAGAGTGTCTAGTTATATTGTCCTAAGATTTTCTCAGTGTGTGTCCTATCTTGTGGGTTCCAGACAAGAGAGTGTCTAGTTATATTGTCCTCAGATTTTCTCAGTGTGTGCCCTATCTTGTGGGTTCCAGACAAGAGAGTGTCTAGCTATATACAAGAGAGTGTCTAGTTATATTGTCCTAAGATTTTCTCAGTGTGTGTCCTATCTTGTGGGTTCCAGACAAGAGAGTGTCTAGTTATATTGTCCTCAGATTTTCTCAGTGTGTGCCCTATCTTGTGGGTTCCAGACAAGAGAGTGTCTAGTTATATTGTCCTCAGATTTTCTCACTGTGTGTCCTATCTTGTGGGTTCCAGACAAGAGAGTATCTAGTTATATTGTCCTCAGATTGTTCTCACTGTGTGTCCTATCTTGTGGGTTCCAGACAAGAGAGTATCTAGTTATATTGTCCTCACTGTGTGTCCTATCTTGTGGATTCCAGACAAGAGAGTGTCTAGTTATATACAAGAGAGTGTCTAGTTATATTGTCCTAAGATTTTCTCAGTGTGTGTCCTATCTTGTGGGTTCCAGACAAGAGAGTGTCTAGTTATATTGTCCTCAGATTGTTCTCACTGTGTGTCCTATCTTGTGGGTTCCAGACAAGAGAGTGTCTAGTTATAATGTCCTCAGATTGTTCTCACTGTGTGTCCTATCTTGTGGGTTCCAGACAAGAGAGTGTCTAGTTATATTGTCCTCAGATTGTTCTCACTGTGTGTCCTATCTTGTGGGTTCCAGACAAGAGAGTGTCTAGTTATATTGTCCTGAGATTGTTCTCACTGTGTGTCCTATCTTGTGGGTTCCAGACAAGATAGTGTCTAGTTATATTGTCCTCAGATTGTTCTCACTGTGTGTCCTATCTTGTGGGTTCCAGACAAGAGAGTGTCTAGTTATATTGTCCTCAGATTGTTCTCACTGTGTGTCCTATCTTGTGGGTTCCAGACAAGAGAGTGTCTAGTTATATTGTCCTGAGATTGTTCTCACTGTGTGTCCTAACTTGTGGGTTCCAGACAAGATAGTGTCTAGTTATATTGTCCTCAGATTGTTCTCACTGTGTGTCCTATCTTGTGGGTTCCAGACAAGAGAGTGTCTAGTTATATTGTCCTCAGATTGTTCTCACTGTGTGTCCTATCTTGTGGGTTCCAGACAAGAGAGTGTCTAGTTATATTGTCCTCAGGTTTTCTCAGTGTGTGTCCTATCTTGTGGGTTCCAGACAAGAGAGTGTCTAGTTACATTGTCTTCAGATTTTCTCAGGGTGTGTCCTATCTTGTGGGTTCCAGACAAGAGAGTGTCTAGTTATATTGTCCTCAGATTGTTCTCACTGTGTGTCCTATCTTGTGGGTTCCAGACAAGAGAGTGTCTAGTTATATTGTCCTGAGATTGTTCTCACTGTGTGTCCTATCTTGTGGGTTCCAGACAAGATAGTGTCTAGTTATATTGTCCTCAGATTGTTCTCACTGTGTGTCCTATCTTGTGGGTTCCAGACAAGAGAGTGTCTAGTTATATTGTCCTCAGATTGTTCTCACTGTGTGTCCTATCTTGTGGGTTCCAGACAAGAGAGTGTCTAGTTATATTGTCCTGAGATTGTTCTCACTGTGTGTCCTAACTTGTGGGTTCCAGACAAGATAGTGTCTAGTTATATTGTCCTCAGATTGTTCTCACTGTGTGTCCTATCTTGTGGGTTCCAGACAAGAGAGTGTCTAGTTATATTGTCCTGAGATTGTTCTCACTGTGTGTCCTATCTTGTGGGTTCCAGACAAGAGAGTGTCTAGTTATATTGTCCTCAGATTTTCTCAGTGTGTGTCCTATCTTGTGGGTTCCAGACATGAGAGTGTCTAGTTATATTGTCCTGAGATTGTTCTCACTGTGTGTCCTATCTTGTGGGTTCCAGACAAGAGAGTGTCTAGTTATATTGTCCTCAGGTTTTCTCAGTGTGTGTCCTATCTTGTGGGTTCCAGACATGAGAGTGTCTAGTTATATTGTCCTCAGGTTTTCTCAGTGTGTGTCCTATCTTGTGGGTTCCAGACAAGAGAGAATCTAGTTATATTGTCCTCAGGTTTTCTCAGTTTGTGTCCTATCTTGTAGGTTCCAGACATGAGAGTGTCTAGTTATATTGTCCTCAGTGTGTCCTATCTTGTAGGTTCCAGACAAGAGAGTGTCTAGTTATATTGTCCTCAGTGTGTCCTATCTTGTAGGTTCCAGACATGAGAGTGTCTAGTTATATTGTCCTCAGTGTGTCCTATCTTGTAGGTTCCAGACATGAGAGTGTCTAGTTATATTGTCCTCAGTGTGTCCTATCTTGTAGGTTCCAGACATGAGAGTGTCTAGTTATATTGTCCTCAGGTTTTCTCAGTGTGTGTCCTATCCAGCGCCCGCGTCTATTCCTCACCTCTTGGTTCACGGGGATTTGTCTAGTTCTCTCCGTGATTCTGTCGTACCATTTTATTACCACTATTCTACGGGGTACCAGTTAGTGAACGTTTGAAGGTTATTTACAATTCTTTTAGTTGTTCCCCATGTTTCTGACCCATACAGTTCTATGTTGGTTGATTGTTCTATTATTTCCGGCTTCCTGCGTGTTGCTCTAGTCTAGCTTCACCTCACTGGGCTTGAAGCTCTTGCAGTCTGGTCACAGTTGCAGAATCACACCCTGCCCTTGAGTCATTCCCTCGTCCTGCCTCTATGAGATAGTTCAGGGTGTGAGCCTGGTCCATTGTTCGTCCTGCCTCCATGAGGTAGATCAGGGTGTGAGCCTGGTCCATTGTTCGTCCTGCCTCCCCGAGGCAGTTCAGGATGTGAGCCTAGTCCATTGTTCGTCCTGCCTCCATGAGACAGTTCAGCATGAGCCTAGTCCATTGTTCGCCCTGCCTCCATGAGACAGTTCAGCATGAGCCTAGTCCATTGCTCGTCCTGCCTCCCCGAGGCAGTTCAGGATGTGAGTCTAGTCCATTGCTCGTCCTGCCTCTATGAGACAGTTCAGCATGAGTCTAGTCCATTGCTCGTCCTGCCTCCCCGAGGCAGTTCATGATGTGAGCCTAGTCCATTGCTCGTCCTGCCTCCCCGAGGCAGTTCATGATGTGAGCCTAGTCCATTGCTCGTCCGCCCCATACAGAAGCCATGTCCGCAAGCCTGTATGATCGTTCGTGTCCACTTACACCCGCGTGTCTGGGCAAAAAAAAAAATAAATGACAGAATTTGGTCAATCGTCATCTCCTCAGAGATTAAAACCATTGCCTTCTGGCCCAGCCCGTGGCGATCTTTCTTAGCGTGCCCGTGGAGTCATGCAGGGGTGAACATTCTCTCTCTCTCTCTCTCTCTCTCTCTCTGGAACCTACAAGGCAACATATTTACAGAGACCTAAGACCGCACGGAGAATGGAGCTAGAGATAGGGTGAATCACGTGGTGGGCAGGCCTTGTAGGGAGCTGTGGTGGGAATAGAAGGCAGTAGAACACGACTAACGTGCTCGAAGGCTGCTTTGTCGAGAAGAGTAGAAGTTTGATCCCTTCCCCCCCCCCCCCCACAAGGATCTAAGGTGAGTATACTACCCATTTGCTTCATCATCATCATCATGTGCCTTGCCAACTGGCGTAGGCGTTCAGATCTCTGCACATATGTCAGTACTTAGTGTTCTGGATCAACTCTGCTAATGAAATTCCTCGATACAACCATATCAGTCCACGTAGCATCAAAAAAGAAATCAGGAGCCTTGGAATGTGATCAACATCGAACAATTAGTATAATGAGTCACATCACGAAGATTTTGCTAAGAATTATCATGCAAAGAGTTAGGAGGAAAATACAACCTGAAATAGGAGAAGAACAATGTGGGTTTGTAGTAGGCAAGGGTACAGTAAATGCTGTGTATATACTGAGAACCGTAATCGAACGTTCTATAGAAGTAAACAAAGATCTACACCTTTGCTTCATTGACTACACAAAGGCTTTTGATAAAGTGAGACATGTCAACATGATAAGGATGCTTGAAGATCTACAAATTGATGGGAAAGACCTTAGACTTGTAAAAAACATATATTGGAAACAACAAGCTGCCATAAGAGTTGATAATGAAGTAAGCCAATATCAGCCTATTAAGAGAGGTGTGAGACAGGGATGTGTAATGTCTCCAGATCTGTTTTCCCTGTACAGTGAAAATATTTTCAGAAATATTGAAAATATGGAAGGAATCAACATTGGGGGACGATGCATCAATAACATTAGATATGCAGATGATACAGTCTTGATTGCAGATAATGAACAGGACCTGCAAAATTTAGTAGATGCGGTTGTTACACACAGTGAACAACAAGGGTTAGAATTAAATTGTAAAAAGACACAGATTATGGTCGTCACTAGGAAGGACGAAATACCACAATGTAATATACAAGTAAATGGGAATATTCTTCAACAAGTGAATAGGTACAATTACCTCGGAACAGTAATAACATCTGATGGGAGATGCCTTGAAGAGATTAGAACAAGAATCGCCATGGCAAAAGTAGCCTTTAGCAAGATGAAAAACATACTGACCAATAAAAAGATGTCAATTGAAACGAGAAAAAGAGTGTTGAGATGCTACATAGAACCTGTACTTTTATATGGATGTGAAGCTTGGACAATGAGCAGCCAGGCTGAGAAACATCTGATGGCTGTAGAAATGTGGTTTCTGAGGAAAATGCAAAGAATACCATGGACAGCCAGAAAGACCAATGAACAAGTCCTTCAAGAAACAAATGAAGATCGTAAACTGATCAGAGACATTAGACGTAGACAGTCACAATTTTTTGGGCATGTTATGAGAAGAAATGATTTGGAGAACTTGGTGACAACTGGTAAGATCGAGGGGAACAGACCAAGGGGAAGACCTAGAAACAAGTATCTGGATGGCTTGGCCTTGTGGCATGGTCGAGACAAAAACACGGAACTGATCCACGACTCTGTTGATCGAGTGAGATGGCAGAACATGACCGCCCACGCTTACCGGCATGGCACATGATGGATGGATGGAGCATCATTTCCCTCAGTCTATCTTTGCTTCTTTTCCCACTGATCCTTCCAATTGTCACCTATCTGCTTATTTTATAAAAATCCCTAACGACCACACAAAGATTTGAACCAGATTTGATAAAGTTAAAGACGAAAGCTGTTCCCTCCCGTCACTCCTCACTGGAGGCAAGTCAGACATCAGTGGCTCATATTCTTCTTCTAATCCGCGTATTCAGTGGCCATGATTCACACGCACACAACAGAATGGTAGTATGTAACGATGCAAGACGAGTCGTCTGGCCAGGAAACGAGTCAGTAAAGTTTATACCAGACAACTCATCGTTCTAGCAGACACGCAAGACTACTGTTGATTCCTCTTCTTCTACAGTCTGGTTCTGGTTGGCTGTTCTAGCAATGTTGACAATTCTATTTTTGGATCATGACATCAATTGGTGAAATGCGCGCACTGTTTCGCCAAACCCTAGCCCGTAGTCCATCTACAAGGCAGCAGGTTTGTGTCTCTTGGTCTTGTTCCTATCCGTTGACCTGTCTCACATGGGAGTCCCAGTAGAAGCAGCGCAGTCGTTGGCATAATCTGGGAGGGGTGGGGGAAAGTAGTCCTAGGAACACTCGGAGGTCATTATGGCCGAATGGATAAGAGAGCTGGCTCTTAATCTTCCGGTGTGCTGATGCCTAGATAGCGGGCTCAATCCGTACAGCGGTCAGTTGGACTTAAATGTAGACTTCTCGGCCTTAATTTGTAAAAGTAAATGACAATTTTAGCTTAGTTAGTAAATGGCAAGTACATGAGAAGTTGGAGTGGGTTCGCTTGATGGCCAGGGACACTGGCAAAAGAGAAATGCTAATCCACACGCAAAAATCAGCCCAGTGCACTAGAGGTAGTACGAGAACATGTATGGACTACGGTTGAGTTCAAAGCGAGAGAACACAGGATAAAATGGAACACTGACGTTCCGTTAGCACTAAAAGGTGGAGACACATGGGAGGGCCAGTTGTGGGATACATCTTGTTGTTGTCGACAGTTGGTGGAGGCACATGGGAGGGCCAGTTGTGGGATATATCTTGTTGTTGTCGACAGTTGGTGGAGGCACATGGGAGGGCCAGTTGTGGGATATATCTTGTTGTTGTCGACAGTTGGTGGAGGCACATGGGAGGGCCAGTTGTGGGATATATCTTGTTGTTGTCGACAGTTGGTGGAGACACATGGGAGGGCCAGTTGTGGGATACATCTTGTTGTTGTCGACAGTTGGTGGAGACACATGGGAGGGCCAGTTGTGGGATATATCTTGTTGTTGTCGACAGTTGGTGGAGGCACATGGGAGGGCCAGTTGTGGGATACATCTTGTTGTTGTCGACAGTTGGTGGAGACACATGGGAGGGCCAGTTGTGGGATACATCTTGCTGTTGTCGACAGTTGGTGGAGGCACATGGGAGGGCCAGTTGTGGGATACATCTTGCTGTTGTCGACAGCTGGTTGAGACTCTCAAATAGCTTTACCTGTGTCTCTGTGGTCGATACAGAATGTGACAGTCGCTATGAGCAGGTCAGTTGGCCTGTCTGTTCCACTAGTCTACATATCAAATCTCTGTATGAGGCTGTTCTGTTTGTTGTGCAGAAACAGAATGGTATGTTTTGCTCTAAAAAAAAAGTAGTTGCATGTTCTTTATGGTACGTCGCAACCAATGCCAGCATTTTTTTGTCTGTTTGTGATTTACTAGCAGTTTTACCACAGCTGTCAGAACCGACACTCCCATGATCGATATCGACGCAAGGCAGTCTGCGGCATATTTCAAACCGTCGACTCAGTGTGTTGGCGACCCATTTACTACTCTAAAGCCACAGCGACGGCGTGTTGCTCAATTCAGGACATATTATTTGTCACTGTGTTGGTTGGGTTTCATAGTATAAAATATATGAACATGTAATGTTTGTACTTGTTTCTTGAAATGTCCCATTGTGTATGAGTCCTGTGTTTGAGGAAGGCGCTAGTTAAATTTAACGTTCAATTGCTGACTCGAATACAATGATTGATTTATAGAATCTGGTGACGTTAGACTACTGTGTTTACCAACAACAGGGACAGACAATTAGATATATGTAGTCAGAGATAGATAAATTGAAAAAAAAATATACAATGCAAGGACAAAGATAGCTCAAACAGTCAAAGACAAGCATTCATAAAAAAATAAAAGAGAGCGAAACACACAATTAGAAAGAAACAAGTAGAGACAATTATAATAGACAGCAAAAGAAGAAGACAATTAGATATACAGTTAATTTAAGAGACAAGGCACCCAGAGACAGGTACCGACAACCCATGAACGGACACTCGGAGACCAGAATTTAGAAGCAAATAGATTTAACAGACATGATCAGTAACAAGTAATTACAGTTAGATAGATAGTGACAACCAGAGACAGATTCAATACAGGTATTCAGAGAACAGACAATCAGAGACAGACTATCAAGTCAAATAATGAAGACAGAAAAACAAACAGTCAGAGACAGAATATCTGAGACAATATAAAACAGCCATTAAGAAACAGACAACCCAAGACAGACAATTATAAATAGACCATCAGAAACGGATAATCAGACAGACAATTGGAGATGGACTATTGTAAACAGTAAATAGGAGACAGACAATTGTAGAAGGATAATAGTAAATAGTAAATCTGAGACAGACACTCAGAGACAGACAATTGGAGATGGATAATTGTAAACAGTAAACCAGAGACAGATAATTGGATATGGATAGTTATAAACAGTAAATTGGAGATAAGCGCCCATAGATAGACAAATAGACATATTCAAGCCAGAAACAATCAAACAAGACAATCAGAAACGGATAATCAGACAAACAATTGGTGGTGGATACTTGTAAACAGTAAATCGGAGACAGACAATTGGACATACTCAAGCCAGAAACAATCAGATAGAAATAGTCAGAGAAAGAAACACAACTGAATAACTTACAGTTGTGTAAACACAGGAGAAGAAACAGCAGACTAATTGCAAGCTCTCAAATACAACTTAGTTGCATTTCCTTTACTGGACGTCACAGTCAACCCCAGCAATTTTTTTTGGGTTGCTTGTGATTTCTGGGCAAGTTTACTTTCAGTAGTTTGCCATTGCTTTCTGAACGACCGGCACTCATACCAGTGAATGAAAACCAGTACAAGGCGATTTGCTGCCAAATCGCCTGCAGCTGTTTCGAAAAACTGTATGCAGGATTATGAATTGCACCCGAAAGGCCTACAACACAGCGCCGGCAAATAACACAATTCGTGATCTTTGTGAGTTTGCACAATAAACAATCTACTTCTTCTGCCTGTCATGTCCCAAAGGAGCAAAGACCTGGACCAACGGACTCCAAGTCCTTCTATCGGTTATCTCCTGCTGTTCCATCCGACATTTTTTTGCACGCATATCTTACTACAGGACATCGCTGTCAACACCAGCATTTTACCGCTGTTGTTGATTTCTTGGCAAGGTTACGCTCAGTAGTTTGCCACTGCTTTCTGAGCAGCCGGCTCACATATCCTGTAAGTAACGGGCGCGGCGAGAACCGCCCAAATTCACCTCTGCGTCTGAAGGTTTCATTCTATTTCCTGCACGTTACACCTACCTTAGTTATATTTATAATGGCCTGGTTAACAATTGCCATAGTTATTTTCCATGCGTTTTAATGCATTTTGTTCTGTTGTCTAAAATTAGCTTCATAAGGGATGTATGAATGCAATAACGTATGAGAGGAGGCCAGAATGGCAGACGGGCCTACATGCCCAATTCTTAACTCTTTGAGAATAAAATTTGTTCATTGGTTCCTTGCTCTGCCCTGCGGATTCTCTAGTTATACTACTAACAAAGTCTCCACAGTGTGTGTCCTACCCAGCACCAGTGCCCTCCCCCCCCCCACATCTTGGTTGGCTGGAATCTGCGGGATGTTCTCCATGAGTTCCACACTAGCCATTCTGTCACACCAGCTTAGTTCTACTATTACGTGCAGACTGGGCTGATCCGTGTTCGTGGTGTATTAGTGATTTTGTTGTTCTCCAAGTTTCTGATCCACACAGAAGTACTGATTTGATATCAGAGCTAACTATTCCAAGTTTGACAGTAGATTACATTTATTGTCACTTGCACATATTTTCTAGTGACACGAAAGCTCCTCTTATCATTTGTATTATTATTATTATACATTAATCTGGTGGTGGGCAGCGTGGCTGAATAGACAAGAGCACCTGCACTTAAACTTCCGGTGTGCTGATGCTAAGGTAGTGAGTTCAGCCCCTACACCCGTCAGTTGGACTAACATGTTGACTTCTCGTCCTTAACTTGGGGACCTAAATTACAAGAAGTCAGAGTTGGTTCACCTGATGGTGAGGGACACTGGTAATAGGAAAAGCTAAACCACACCAAAAAAATCCCAGTCCAATGCACTAGACATAATAGCACGTATATGGAGTACTCTTGAGCTCAAAGCCAGTGAAAAAATACATGAATCTATTAATTCACTGTGTACATTTGTTTTATCTGACAGGGGTAGCTTGTCTTCAGTGACCTCCTACAACAGGCATGCAGGATTAGTATTAGTATTGTTTACTTCCCCTTTAGTGCAACTATATCACAGGAACCATAAATATTTTCAAGATTATATTTCTGTATAACAACGTTAAGGCACAATTCCAGGTTAGGGCATTTCAAGATATAAAAGGTAACAATGGCAGTCCTCACAACTAACATTCTTCTACAACACCCTCTACAGATGTATAATATTCACCTGAACCACACACACACACACACACACACACACACACATATATATATATATATATATATATATATATATATATATATATATATATATATATATATATATATATATATATATATATATATATCCATCCATTGGCACCTTGCCGTCTTGACAGACGATAGTTTGTGCTTTAAAAAGGCATAATAACTTTTAACTATGGCGGTAGCGAGTGTGACTGATAAGGCCAATTTGCGCTGTAAATGTCCGTTCACAGTGGGTGCATCTGAACACGTGGTCATTTCCACCATCATGCACCATCTTACGTCTCAAACGCTTGGTGTGTGACTTTTCTGCAATAATTTTCTCCTTTGACTTTATTCCATTTCTGATATTTGCCCTCCATGCAACACGTTCAGCGGCGACTTGCTCCCAATGTGCATTATCAATGCCTGTATCAATCATGTCCCGCTTACACACATCTTTGTATCGTAGTAGAGGCCGACCCTGAGATCTCTTACCCATCTGTAATTCACCAAAAAAAGATATCCTTTGGTATTCTACTATCATCCATCCTCCTAAGATGTCCTATCCATCTAAGTCTACGAAGACTGAGCATGGAATAAACTGTCACACAACCTGATCTTTCCAATACTTCAGTATTTGTGATTTTGTCTTGCCACTTAATACCAAGAATTCTTCGCAAACATCGCATATGAAAGCTGTTTAAATTGTTCTCTTGGTGTGAGTAAGTTGTCCAGGTTTCACTGCCATAGAGAAGAGTACTAAGGACACAGGCTTGATAGACAAGGACTTTTGTTTTGGCAGTAAGCTTCCTGTTCTCCCAGACTCTTTTTCTTAACCTGTTCATTGTTGTTGCTGCCTTACCAATCCGGATGTTGATTTCCTGATCTAGGGATAATTTGCTATTAACCACTGATACTAGATATGTAAAATGGTCTACTATCTCTAGTTCAGCGTCGTCAATAAAGATTGATGGTACCCCATGTGCACCTTGTGACATAATCTGTGTCTTCTTTTTGCTAATTGTTAAACCAAATTCAGAACAAGCATTGGAGAATGCAGATAGTAGATATTGCAATTCTTCCTCAGAGTGGGTCGTAACTGCAGCATCATCTGCAAAAAGCAACTCTCTGATCAGTACCCTCCTAATTTTGGTCTTAGCCTTCAATCTCTGAGCATTGTAGAGGCCGCCATCTGAGCGTGAGTGAATGTATATACCATCATCCTGATCACGAAATGCATATTTCAGTAGAAGTGAAAAGTATATTCCAAAGAGGGTGGGAGCTAGTACACAACCTTGCTTAACTCCACTCTTGATTTCAAATTCTTCAGAAGTTGCACCATCAAACTTGATTATACCCTTCATGCCTGTGTGGAACGATTCCACAATGGACAGAAGAGTTGGTGGGCAGCCAATCTTCTTTAGTGCCCTGAACAGACCCTCACGACTGACCAAATCAAATGCCTTTGTGAGGTCGATGAAGGCAATAAACAGTGGTTGATTCTGTTCACGGCATTTTTCTTGCATTTGTCGCAATGAGAATATCATATCAGTGGTAGACCGGTTCTGTCGAAAGCCACACTGTGATTCGGGGTAGACTTGATCTCCTAGGACTTGAAGTCTGCGCAGAACAATTCTGGCAAATACTTTTCCAACAATACACAGAAGTGAGATACCCCTATAGTTGTTGCAGTCGCTTCGATCGCCCTTGTTCTTGTACAGTGTTATGATGCTTGAATCTTTGAAATCCTGTGGGACTTGTCCTTCACGCCAGCATAGCTCTATTAGCTGGTGGATCTGTATAGTGAGTGTGTCTTGCCCACTCCTGATAACCTCTATTGGAATCCCATCCTTACCTGGAGCCTTGCCAGATGCAAGTTCATTTATAGCACACTTAACTTCTGTTATGGTGGGAAGTGTGTCCAGGTGGTCAAGAGTTGGTAGAGCCTCTATGGCGTTGAGGGCATCATCCGCTAGTTTGGTCTCACTTGAGTAAAGCTCCAAATAGTGCTCTACGCATCTGTCCATCTGCCGTTTCTTGTCAGTGATGATTTCTCCAGTCAAGGTTTTCAATGGTGCACTTCTTTTGATCACTGGACCACAGGCTTTCTTTATTCCTTCATACATGCTTCTTATGTCTCCCTTATCACTTGCGATTTGAATGGACTCACATAACTTGATCCAATAATCATTTGCACACTGCCTGGCAGCCTTTTGCACATCCTTCCTAGCTTGCCTTAGCTCACTCACGAGTGTTACGCGTTGGTCTTTCCTTGTTTCTTAAGAGAGCTTTCTTCTTCTTATCAATCAAGGGCTGCAGAGTCTTGCTGTTGGCCGCAAACCAGTCCTGCCTCTTATGATCCACAGTGCCGTAAACCCCTACGGCAGTTTTATAAAGAGTTTCCTTAATTTGACCCCACTTTTCATTTACTGTACAATTTTCTGGTGTATCAGTGAAAGCGTCTTCAAGTTGCTGTTGAAACTGAAAGCACTTTTCAGGATCATGAGTGTTAATAATATTAATCCTGGGGCTAGATTTGTGTTTAGCTGTGTAGATTCTCTTTGGTCTCAGTCTAACCCTTGCAACAACCAAAGAATGATCCGTATCACAGTCAGCACTGTGGTAACTACGAGTCAATGATATATGGTTCAGATGTTGTCTCCGTGTGATGATGAAGTCCAGCTGGTGCCAATGGCCGGATCTTGGATGTTTCCATGTGACCTTATGCATCTCTTTTGTTTTAAAAAAAGAGTTTGTAATACATAGGTCATTACTGGTGCAATGCTCCAGCAGCCTTTGCCCATTTTCATTCATGCGACCGATGTTGTATTTTCCAAGGCACACTGGCCATGAACTCGAGTCCTTGCCCACACGAGCATTGAAATCGCCGAGCATATAAATGTAGTCAGATTTTGGAACTGCCTTGATCACGGAGTCTAACTCCTCATAGAACAAATCCTTCACATCATCAGAGGAATCGAGTGTCGGTGCATATGCAGTAATAATGGTGGCAAACCCACAAGAGGTTGCCAAGCGCAGGGACAATAGTCTTTCATTTCCTCCTGCTGGAATTTCAATCATTCCCAGTAGCGAATTCTTCACTGCAAAGCCCACACCGTGTTGCCTTTTTTCTGCCTGCCCTCTACCCTTCCAGAAAAAGGTGTAGTTGTTTTCCCTGAGTGACCCTTCCTCAGCGAGGCGAGTCTCCTGCAGGCCAGCAATATCAATGTTAAGACGATTGAGTTCGGCATCAATCACAGCCGTTTTTCTCACATCGTCAATATTGGTGAAGTCAGTGGAAAATCCTGGACACATGGTTCTCACGTTCCAGGTTGCAAGCCGTAGCTTGAGGTTTCTATTTTTATTTTTGTTTGTACCTGGTGCATTGGTTTTACAGCCTGCGATTCAGATTTTGTCCTAGCCCCAAGCACCCATTGAAGCAAGCAGGCTGTGGCGGATCAGCACCCAATTGGCTGGGGGCTGCCCAGCTTGAGGCGGGCGGTAGCTGATCAGTGACACCTATAGGTGTCTCCCACCGTCAGAGGCAACGCGTGGCGCCCCATGTCTACGCCAACTGACAAGGACTTATAACCCGTAACAATTGCCTCTCGCTTTGATTCCGAGACCAGTTAAGACCAGGGATGGAGTTATTGCCTCTCCATAGCACAAAGCCTGGGCTAAAATATAGAGATCATGTGTTGCCCATGCAGCATGATCCCTCTCTCGGCCTGCCTAGTTCACTCCAGAGGAAAGGTAACACCCCTACATCTGGAACAAGACAAGCTGCAGAAGCTGCCGGATCAGCAAAGCAATGCTCTAACTGTCCGCCTGTCGGAGCTTCGATCCTAGACAAGTCACCAACCAAGGCTTAGGGCCTGGTCTGCCCTGCCATGACAATTTTGTCTTTAGCTTGCATTTCCTCGCGCCAGGGTAAGGCTTGTACCCTCCCAATTGCGCTCTTCCGCCCAAAGCCGTTGGCACAATGTGGGGTGTCGGGTTTGGTAAGCGCCGCCCAACGTTCGGCGCTAACAGAAACCAGGTAGTACCGTCTACTGTTATACGGTAGCTCAGTCATATCTGACTAAGACCTGACCAGCATATATATATATATACATATACATATATACATACATACACTGTAAGATACACAACAATCACATCTATATCTACTGTGAGCACACCAACCACACCTATATCTACTGAAAGATACACAACAACCACATCTACTGTAAGATACACAACAATCACATCTATATCTACCATAAGATACACAACAATCACATCTATAACTACTGTAAGATACACAACAATCACATCTATATCTACTGTAAGATACATATCAATCACATCTATATCTACTGTAAGATACATAACAATCACATCTGTATCTACTGTAAGATACACAACAATCACATCTATATCTACTGTAAGATACACAACAATCACATCTATATCTACTGTAAGATACATAACAATCACATCTATATCTACTGTAAGATACACAAAAATCATATATATGTCTACTGTAAGATACAATAAAATCTGTATCTACTGTAAGATACACAACAATCACATCTATATCTACTGTAAGATACACAACAATCACATCTATATCTACTGTAAGATACACAACAATCACATCTATCTTTACTGTAAGATACACAACGATCACATCTATAACTACCGTAAGATACACAAAAATCATATATATGTCTACTGTAAGATACACAAAAATCATATATATGTCTACTGTAAGATACACAACTACATCTATATCTACTGTAAGATACACAATAATCACATCTATCTCTACTGTAAGATACACAAAAATCATATCTATCTCTACTGTAAGATACACAACAATCACATCTATCTCTACTGTAAGATACACAAAAATCATATCTATATCTACTGTAAGATACACAACAATCACATCTATATCTACTGTAAGATACACAACAATCACATCTATATCTACTGTAAGATACACAACAATCACATCTATATCTACTGTAAGATAAAAAAAAAATCATATATAAGTCTACTGTAAGATACACAACTACATCTATATCTACTGTAAGATACACAATAATCACATCTATCTCTACTGTAAGATACACAATAATCACATCTATCTCTACTGTAAGATACACAAAACTCATATCTATCTCTCCTGTAAGATACACAAAAATCATATCTATATCTACTGTAAGATACATAACAATCACATCTATATCTACTGTAAGATACACAAAAATCATATCTATATTTACTGTAAGATACACAAAAATCATATATATGTATACTGTAAGATACACAAAAATCACATCTATATCTACTGTAAGATACACAAAAATCATATATATGTCTACTGTAAGATACACAAAAATCATATCTATATTTACTGTAAGATACACAAAAATCATATATATGTCTACTGTAAGATACACAAAAATCATATATATATCTACTGTAAGATACACAAAAATCACATCTATATCTACTGTAAGATACACAAAAATCATATCTATATCTACCGTAAGATACAACAATAACATCTATATCTACTGTAAGATACACACCTACCACACCCATAGCTATTGAAAGATACACAACAACCATATCTACTGTAAGATACACAGCAATCACATCTATATTTACTGTAAGATACACAAAAATCATATCTATATTTACTGTAAGATACACAAAAATCACATCTATATCTACCATAAGATACAACAATAACATCTATATCTACTGTAAGATACACACCTACCACACCCATAGCTATTGAAAGATACACAACAACCATATTTACTGTAAGATACACAGCAATCACATCTATATCTACCATAAGATACACAAAAATTATATCTATATCTACTGTAAGATAAAACAATAACATCTATATCTACTGTAAGATACACAACAATCACATCTATATAATTGTAAGATACACAACATTGATATCTATGGTAAGATACACAACAATCACATCTATAACTACTGTAAGATACACAAAAATCATATATATGTCTACTGTAAGATACACAAAAATCATATATATGTCTACTATAAGATACACAACTACATCTATATCTACTGTAAGATACACAATAATCACATCTATCTCTACTGTAAGATACACAAAAATCATATCTATCTCTACTGTAAGATACACAACAATCACATCTATCTCTACTGTAAGGTACACAAAAATCACATCTATATCTACTGTAAGATACACAACAATCACATCTATATCTACTGTAAGATACACAACAATCACATCTATATCTACTGTAAGATACAAAAAAATCATATATAAGTTTACTGTAAGATACACAACTACATCTATATCTACTGTAAGATACACAATAATCACATCTATCTCTACTGTAAGATACACAATAATCACATCTATCTCTACTGTAAGATACACAAAACTCATATCTATCTCTACTGTAAGATACACAAAAATCATATCTATATCTACTGTAAGATACATAACAATCACATCTAAATCTACTGTAAGATACACAAAAATCATATCTATATTTACTGTAAGATACACAAAAATCATATATATGTCTACTGTATGATACACAAAAATCACATCTATATCTACTGTAAGATACACAAAAATCATATATATGTCTACTGTAAGATACACAAAAATCATATCTATATTTACTGTAAGATACACAAAAATCATATATATGTCTACTGTAAGATACACAAAAATCATATATATGTCTACTGTAAGATACACAAAAATCACATCTATATCTACTGTAAGATACACAAAAATCATATCTACATCTACCGTAAGATACAACAATAACATCTATATCTACTGTAAGATACACACCTACCACACCCATAGCTATTGAAAGATACACAACAACCATATCTACTGTAAGATACACAGCAATCACATCTATATTTACTGTAAGATACACAAAAATCATATATATGTCTACTGTAAGATACACAAAAATCATATCTATATTTACTGTAAGATACACAAAAATCACATCTATATCTACCGTAAGATACAACAATAACATCTATATCTACTGTAAGATACACACCTACCACACTGTCATGGAATGCCGCCTTAACATCCCAGAATATTTTTCTCGGTCTCCAAATTTGAGAGGCCAAATTGAGAAAGAATGAATTAATCACGCTACTCCACGGCTATCTAGTCGTGAGGTAAGATTATTCACAAAAAGCCTCTAGCCATGACGTAAGCTTGCAGATGGCAAGTAAAATGGGCTACTTGAGACGGACACAACTAGATAATTTAAATTAGTCTACACCTTAGAAATAGACCCAGAATTGATAATAACACCACACAGTTATGCAGTGTTAAATGAACCGTGACTGTGAGTGGAAATTAAAACTGCCCAGGCCTGACACAAGCAACCTGGAGCTATAAACATGCTAAGTCCAGCCATTCACATAGACTCAACAGAGTGTGAACAGACCTTGTAAAACTGATCCTAAACTTGACTAGAGGCTAGTAACTCCTGTAGACAGGTAGAAAGGCGGGGTGTTAGAAGGATAATAAACCATTCGGACGGGATTCAGAAATTAGGTGTTGGATGTCTGGCAGAGGCAATTAACACTGGGCCTGTGGACTTTGTACCAGACACTGGAGAGCAAACTGTGAAACTGATCTGGGGCTGGCAACTTAAAACCATCCAGGTGTGACACTATGGTGAAGGCTAGTGTGCAATTAACGTCAGGGGGAGATAAGTGTCTACTGCTAGGCTTGGTATAAAAACCCCACTAGACATGTTCCCTTTAGATTAAGTCTGACTTCAGAACAGGTATGCAGCCAGCTCAATGTCTGTAGTCATATGCATGATTATTATGTTAGCTTCTAGGAAGGATTTCTTAGTAACTAGTCCCTTAGTAAGTCTCTTAGTTTCTTAGATGGATGGACCGATTTTCAGTCTATATCTGATCTAGGTTATTTCAAGAACTATCTTTGGCATAGGTTACTTGAGTGTTCTTTCTAAGTTCTGTGTTCAATATCATTGTGCTTCATGTATTACTCTTCTGAGAAGGAGAAACTTGTGAAAGGCAGATCTTGTCTAGATATACTTGAGGTGTCTTGGTAGATGCTTGTCATTTCTTTGTACACTATCCTAGTTGCTTTTTGGTGTGTGCATTTGTTGTACAGAATATAGTCGACTATTTATTTCATTCTTACAACAGCAGTAACTAAGTGGTAACTTCAATTAGACTTGTTGTATATCTCATTTTGTAGCTATACAATATTAGTACTCATTAATAATACCTGATGCTATTATGTTGAGTATCATTAGATGTCCATCTTGAAGTAATATAATGTTTACGGATATGTTGGATGTATGTATGGGTAATTTCATAAACTAACTAGTGCATTATGCTATGATGTTAAAGTATCATAATATGTCTAGTTTAATCAATATGTTTATGTGTATTGGATGTTTGATATATTGATTTGTCATATGCAAACCTACCAATATGAAGTGTTATGCTATTGTCTGCGCATTGGCCAATGATTGTGTTGGAAGCAGAGGTGTAATGGTACAGACATTACCCACAATTGGTAGTATAGGGTATATGGTGCTAAACTTTCTCAGTGTATTGTGGGCGTGCGTCCACGGTAATGCATGGAAACCTGGCACAGCTACTGGTCACGGCTTGCAAGCCCGGATGATCAGGCATTGTTATAATACCCTTACCGACCCTGTGAGCTGCTAAACTAACATTGGACGGAGCAGCTGTACGACACAGAATTTCTGTATTAGCGACATGGACATGGGGCGGCAGAAATGTAATCATTACAGGCGTGTGAGACAATTGAAAAGCCCGTCCCAGACTAAAGACAGTAGGGAGAAGGAGGATGGTGAACACAGTAGAGCTGGAAGATAAACATGGCCAGACTGGTCATTGTATATGTTTGTGTTATGATATGTTTTAATTAGGATTGCGCTGATGTAGAACTAGATATAACACATTCTTGACTTTCTTTCAAGCTCTCACAAGGAGCACCTATGTTGTAGATCTCAGGGACGAGTGAAGACTAGGAGTGTCAGGACTGACAGGATCGTCAGAATACCGGCAAGCTGTTTCTTTTGTGTGTGTCTACTGGAGAGTGGGGATCTGGACCACAGTTCCAGATAGATGAAGTAACAAGTAAAGTTACGTAATGTTTCTCATCACAATATGTTATATGATTTCATCATCCTCATATTAAAACCCATCAGATGTCTATGATTAGTAAATAAATGTTGTAATATTGTAACTCATAGTTCTCTCGTTATATTTTAATTCCAATTGTGCATACGTGTTGTTGTGTACATTGGTGGGGGTTCAATTAGACACCAAGGAAGGGAGCAGTCAGGGAGAAAAACCTGTACTGAGATAGTCGTCTATACTAATATATTTAGACTTAAAACATCTATCTTAGCTAACTTTCTCTTTCCCATTCCTTGGCGAATATTCAGCACAGTTCATTTCATTTTGTAACGAGCCACTTGGAGCTGTTCGTTGGATATTCATGGGCTTAATCTGTAGTTCAGCCATATAGATTTTGTCCCTAGTCAGGTTCTGACTATTTGGGGTTGCTCGCCAGTGAATAATACTTTCATCTAGGCGGTGGGGCACCCCGACTTATGACACACACCCATAGCTATTGAAAGATACACAACAACCATATTTACTGTAAGATACACAGCAATCACATCTATATCTACCATAAGATACACAAAAATTATATCTATATCTACTGTAAGATAAAACAATAACATCTATATCTACTGTAAGATACACAACAATCACATCTATATAATTGTAAGATACACAACATTGATATCTATGGTAAGATACACAACAATGACATCTATATCTACTGTAAGATACACAACTACATCTATATCTACTGTAAGATACACAACAACAACATCTGTATCTACTGAAAGATACAAAACAACCACATCTACTATAAGATACACAACACTCACATCTATATCTACTGTAAGATACACAACAATCACATCTATATCTACTATAAGATACAACAATCACATCTATATCTACTGTAAGATACACAACACAATCTATATCTACTGTAAGATACACACAAATCATATATATGTCTACTGTAAGATACTCAACAATCACATTTCTATGTAAGATACACCTGAATCTCATTAATGTCTACTGTACCCCAAATAATCATGATACACTGAATTATTTCAAATCATCTGCTACAATATACATCCCAAGATGTATTTTATGGTAACAAAAACAATCAAATACAACCTGGGAATGAACAGAAAGCTGATGAAAGAAATAAAAATGGAGGCAAGTGAAATATTTCACTCTTACAAAAACCATACTGGAGGGCAAGGTTGAAGGAAGTGAGCAAGAGGTAGACAAAGACAGAAATGGGAAGATAACATGAAGAGACAAACAAAGTTACTATCTGACAGAATGTACAATCAAGGTGAAAAGTGTTGGAGATCCACTGCAGCCAACCTTCATTGTGAAGATGAAACCTGATTGATTGATACCCAAAGAAGCCATGATACATTGAATTCTTTCAAATGACTTAAACCTGCACATGCTACAAGTTACAGCCTAAGAAGCCATGATACACTGGAATATTCCGCCCACAAGGATTCCTCTGTCTGAAACACACAAGAGAAGTTCAAAGTTCTCCCAACAAAGTAATACTGTTAATCAAAATAAAAACATGATACAAATGAACATTTATAAACTAACAGTGACCATCAATATTAACATGTATATTTAAAAAAAAAAAACAATTGTAAAACGATTTTAAGTAAAATAAAACAAATAAAAAATGTTCCATTGCATATCTTTCCTGGTTAAGTGAAGTATTTTTAGGCTTGGACACAATATGAACATGTCAATGACAGAGTCCAGCCTGCATTGTGACAATCTTGACTTGTCAATAACAGAGGCATTGGGATAACCTAGGCTTGTTAATGTCTTAGTAAACTATGCATAGGGATAACTTTGACTTGTCAATGATAGAGTACAGTATACAACACAGCTACACACTTCAATATAATGACTGACATTCTCAACAGATTGGCTGGGTTTGCCACACTGTGGGTGGGATATTGGTGCATGATAAGGCAGACGTGGTCAGGACCCTTTGAGATCATGCGTATAGTGCAGAAGAACAGACAGATTATCATGGCCTGGAGAGAATGGTGCTGCAGGGAGTGACCAGAGGATCTGGCTGACACTTGGGACTCTGAGGAAAAGCCAGACAGACATATAATTATGCTGCTACTGGTACGATTAGTGTTGGGACTCTTTGTTGGCTGTTAAAGACGAGGACGGAGCATGAATGGGAATGGGAACTGACATTCTTCTACAGACCCATATCTCAGCATTCTTCTATAGAAGCATATCTCAGCATCCTTCTACAGAATCAAATCTCATCATTCTTCTATAGACCCATATCTCAGCATCCTTCTACAGAATCAAATCTCATCATTCTTCTATAGACCCATATCTCAGTATTCTTCTATAGAAGCATATCTCAGCATTCTTCTACAGAATCAAATCTCATCATTCTTCTATAGACCCATATCTCAGTATTCTTCTATAGAAGCAAATCTCAGCATCCTTCTACAGAATCAAATCTCATCATTCTTCTATACACCCATATCTCAGTATTCTTCTATAGAAGCATATCTCAGCATTCTTCTACAGAATCAAATCTCATCATTCTTCTATAGACCCATATCTCAGTATTCTTCTATAGAAGCAAATCTCAGCATCCTTCTACAGAATCAAATCTCATCATTCTTCTATACACCCATATCTCAGTATTCTTCTATAGAAGCATATCTCAGCATTCTTCTACAGAATCAAATCTCATCATTCTTCTATAGACTCATATCTCAGCATCCTTCTACAGAATCAAATCTCAGCATCCTTCTACAGAATCAAATCTCATCATCCTTCTATACACCCATATCTCAGTATTCTTCTATAGAAGCATATCTCAGTATTCTTCTATAGAAGCAAATCTCAGCATTCTTCTACAGAATCAAATCTCATCATTCTTCTATACACCCATATCTCAGTATTCTTCTATAGAAGCGTATCTCAGCATTCTTCTATAGAACTATATCTCAGCATTCTTTAATAGAACCATATCTCAGCATTCTTCTACAGAACTACATCTCATCATCCGTCTACAGACCCATATCTCAGCATTCTTCTATAGACCCACATCTCAGCATTCTTCTACAGACCCATATCTCAGCATTCTTCTATGGACCCACATCTCAGCATTGTTCTATAGATCCACTTCTATAGAACAATATCTCAGCATTATTCTATAGAAGCACATCTCAGTATCCTTCTACAGAACCTCACCTCAGCGGCACAGCTCTCCATCTTCTCTCGAAGCTGAAGAAAGCAGCATGAGCAATCACATAAACACTGGGATGTCACATCAGTGGAGAGGCACAGCGTTGCTTAGAATGTTAGCCAGGCTAGGGATCCAGTGTGCAGTCAGGCCACATCACACAGAGATGATCTATGGTCTTGGCCAGATTTGGCCCTGTGACTTCAGTGACCCAGACACACTACGAGATTGCAAGAGAATCATTGCAATTCTAAATGCTGACACCAAGTAACCAGTACACACATACTGCACACCCCGTGTGCAGAGCTCATGAGTGTTCTGGAAATAAGGTTGTCAACAGGAATCTCAAAGAAAACCAACAGCAGACAAGCATCTCCACTTGTACATGGGAGGAGTGGCGTGGAGCTATGATGTCCGTCTCTAACTTGTGTATACCTGTTTTGATTCGTGGCATGGAATGTGTAGATGTTTACAACATTAGACAAGGATGGCGTGCTTCCCCGTCATCCTTGGCTTACAGATATGAATGAAATGGGTTAACAGCAGTGAAGCTGTAGAAATGTAAATAATAATAAAACGCAAAATATAGGGCAGATTAAAAAAATTGCAATTACAAAACACAGAGGATGTTGTGGAGATAAACCTTCTTCAGCAAACAAAAAATCACATCAACACACAAACAACGGAAATGACATTAAAATAGCTACATTAAGGCACATTATGGAATCGTGTGAAATAAAAATAAGCAAAAACAAAATGAATATATGCTACTCAACTCAGGGGTTCCAAATATGAAAATAGATCACCCTGGAGCAGTGTATCAGATGTATAGATTTCTTGCACAAAGGGTGAATAACTAATTGGACCACTGAATACACAGTGAACACGTTAGAAATACCTCGGCAGTCAAACATCATAAAGAACTGGCTGAATAGATCGCTGACTAGGCTAATTAAAATAAGAAGACATGTAGGAAAAATACCCACAAAAAGAATATCTGAAGCAGGTGTGATCCCTTCAAGACACATTCTGATCTTGGCTAGTACCAAAGAGTGTGTGCACTGTGCTGAGATTCTCCATGTGTGATCAGTGGGAGGAGACTGGAGCACTTATAGCGGTATCTGGTTACATTCAAAGTGATCCTTTATGATATACTAATACAAAGAAAATCACCAGTTGTCAACATGTAGTGCCAACAAGTATGAAGAAGAACACCAGTGAAGTTCTTCAAGATGTGAACATCCAAGAACACAGGCTCACACACAGCATCCAGCCTGGGACACTGAGACAAGTTGGTCGTATTAAATCCCACAGAGGCTTGGAAGGGACAGTGAACGTAGGCATGGTTCCTGGAAAAAGAGGCAGGGGTTTACAAGTGCAGCGAGGACCCAGGACTTGCTGACACAGTGGGGCATAAAAATACATGAGGCAGGCAAACTGGCAAAGGATTGCAAATCTATTGGGTGGGAGGTGATGACAGCAATGTTCAACAAAGGATTGGGAATATTTTGGGTGGGAGGTATTTACAGCGATGTTCAACAAAGGACTGTGAATCTTTTGGGTGAGAAGTAATTCCAGTGATGTTCAGCAAAGGATATGCAACATGAAAATGATGAAATGGTGAGGGTGGTCACAAGGAAACTCTTCTGGCTGTAAGCTTCAGGCAGTTGGAAAGCCGCTTCTGTCCAGCTAGGTCCAGGTATGTTTTGAGTGATTTTGCAATCTTAAGGCAGGAGGAGCCATCAAATGCCTGTGGAGGAATGTCAAAGTCGTTTACAGATAGTTGCAGACATTTCTTTATTAGCTTACACACAATCATCTTCATCTTCTTACTTAGCTTGTCCAGTAAATTCAGTGTCTCTCTCTGGATGCTAATGTAATTCTTTAGGTTTCTGAGCTGGACTCTAAACTACTCCTCTACCAAGGCATTGTAACAAAGCTGCATCTGTTTTATGTTATGTAATAAGTCCTTGTCATAGAAAGTTAGAGAAAGAGTTCTTGTGTGTTACATAGAACCAGCTCTAACATGCAGCTGTGAATCCTGTCTACGTGTATTCTTGTGAATGTTCTCAAAAACTTCCATAAACTCTATGCTTAAGGTAATCTTGTGAATGTTCTCATCTGTGGTTTCATGAACTCTATGCTTAAGATATTCTTGTGGATGTTCCCAAGTGCTTTCATGAATTCTATGGAGTGGTAAAACGAACCGTCTGCTGCAGATCCTGCAGACTTGAGTAGAGTTTGACATGTATGGATGTTCCACCCGATCATAGAATAGATCTTTCTCAGCTGTCTTTGGGACATTGTTGTAAGCATTCTGCAGTTTTAGTGCTTGCCAGTTGATAATAGACCTATACATGGCCAGATGTAAAGCTAACCGGATAAGAGACTGATACCTGAATATATCCAGGTCTAAGGCTCAACCTACCTGAGATACATACTTGAACATATCTATCCAGGTGTAAGGGTCAACCTACCTGAGACATATACCTGAACATATCCAGGTGTAAGACTCAACCTACCTGAGATACATACTTGAACATATCTAGGTGAAAGGCTCAACCTACATGAGACACATACCTGAAGATATCCAGGTGTAAGGCTCAACCTACATGAGACACATACCTGAAGATATCCAGGTGTAAGGCTCAACCTACATGAAACACCTGATGATGTCCAGATTTATGGCTCAACCTACTTGAGACACATATCTGAACATATCCAGGTGTAAAGCTCAACCTACCTGAGACACATACCTGAAGATATCCAGGTTTAAGGCTCAACCTACCTGAGACACATACCTGAAGATATCCAGGTGTAGGGCTCAACCTACCTGAGACACATACCTGAACATATCCAAGTGCAAGGCTCAACCTACCTGAGTTCTGAGGAAACTGTAAAGCTGTGAAGGCTCCACCAGCTGAAATGTCTTCTCAATGAGGTCAAGGTCCCTGGATTCTAAGGCAAACATCAGGGCTGTCTTGCCATTTTGCTGAACCTGGTCAACAGATACACCAACAATGAAGAATCTGACAATGTCACAAACTTATGAAGAAATTGACAATGTCCCAAACTTATGAAGAAATTGACAATGTCACAAACCTATTAAGAAATTGACAATGCCACAAACTTATGAAGAAATTGACAATGTCACAAACTTATAAAGAAACTGACAATGTCACAAACTTATGAAGAAACTGATAATGTCACAAACTTATAGAGAAACTGACAATGTCACAAACTTATAGAGAAACTGACAATGTCACAAACTAATAGAGAAACTGACAATGTCACAAACATATAGAGAAACTGACAATGTCACAAACTTGTCACATCTCTGCTCCACACTGAGCAAGACTGGGGACAGTCTGAAGGAAGTCGGACAGTCTGGCCACGGCAATGTTGAGATTCCACACTAACAACAATTGGAGGCCAGCATGGCTGAATGGATAGAAGTGCTGACTCTTAAACTTCCAGTGTGCTAATGCTGAGGTAGCGGGTTCAACCCTTACACCGGTCAGCTGGACTAAAATGTTGACTTCTTGTCCCTGACTTAGACATGTAAATTACAAGCACCTCACAAGTTGGAGTGGGTTCACCTGATGGTGAGGAACACTGGTAATAGGGAAAGCTAATCTACTCACAAAAATCTGTCCAGTACAGTCACTGGTAGTAGCATCTTTCTTGTGGCAATATGTGGATGTGAGTCATGGACAATTACACGATCATTAAACGGAAGATATGAGCTCTTGAGTGTAATAGTTGCAGAAGAGTTCTGAGAATACTGTTGATCAAAAAGATGGACAAAACCAACATACAGAACACTGAAGTAAAGTGACACATAAACAGAATAATGTCTGGGGAAGTGAAATATTGTAGCCACATTAAACATCAGACTGACTTGGCCAGAATGGTGATGGACGGCCTGATGCCTGGGAGAAGTGGTCATGGTGGGTCAGCACAGAGGTGGACACAGGACACTGTAGACACCTGGGACATGAGGAAGGAGACATGAGATCAGACAAATGCAAATATTAGGGAATGAAATATTGCCAATGAGTCGTGATGACAGCGACTGTCTGCACAGAACCTACAACATGATGATAAACATGAGATTGTCAAGAATCATATGATAATCACTCTTAGAATTCAAACTTTACCACGCACATGCACACATACACAAGGCTTAAGCAAACTGATCTAGCACAAAATGCAACACCCTTTAATTTGATATATAATACAACAAGTCTGCTACCATATTAACAACTTTTAAATCATAACTGTGACACACCCATACTTCTCATTTTCCACCATCCATTGTGTTTGGTCCAAACCCACTGTTTGTTTGGCGCTGAAGCTGTGAACTAACTCACTAACCAGATTCCAGACAAGGTAATGGACTGTCTACCTGTCAACAAGTTTTCTGTTGTTTGGCGCTGAAGCTGTGAACTAACTCACTAACCAGATTCCAGACAAGGTAATGGACTGTCTACCTGTCAACAAGTTTTCTGTTGTTTGGCGCTGAAGCTGTGAACTAACTCACTAACCAGATTCCAGACAAGGTAATGGACTGTCTACCTGTCAACAAGTTTTCTGTTGTTTGGTGCTGAAGCTGTGAACTAACTCACTAACCAGATTCCAGACAAGGTAATGGACTGTCTACCTGTCAACAAGTTTTCTGTTGTTTGGCGCTGAAGCTGTGAACTAACTCACTAACCAGATTCCAGACAAGGTAATGGACTGTCTACCTGTCAACAAGTTTTCTGTTGTTTGGCGCTGAAGCTGTGAACTAACTCACTAACCAGATTCCAGACAAGGTAATGGACTGTCTACCTGTCAACAAGTTTTCTGTTGTTTGGTGCTGAAGCTGTGAACTAACTCACTAACCAGATTCCAGACAAGGTAATGGACTGTCTACCTGTCAACAAGTTTTCTGTTGTTTGGCGCTGAAGCTGTGAACTAACTCACTAACCAGATTCCAGACAAGGTAATGGACTGTCTACCTGTCAACAAGTTTTCTGTTGTTTGGCGCTGAAGCTGTGAACTAACTCACTAACCAGATTCCAGACAAGGTAATGGACTGTCTACCTGTCAACAAGTTTTCTGTTGTTTGGCGCTGAAGCTGTGAACTAACTCACTAACCAGATTCCAGACAAGGTAATGGACTGTCTACCTGTCAACAGGTTTTCTGTTGTTTGGCGCTGAAGCTGTGAACTAACTCACTAACCAGATTCCAGACAAGGTAATGGACCGTCTACCTGTCAACAAGTTTTCTGTTGTTTGGCGCTGAAGCTGTGAACTAACTCACTAACCAGATTCCAGACAAGGTAATGGACTGTCTACCTGTCAACAAGTTTTCTGTTGTTTGGCGCTGAAGCTGTGAACTAACTCACTAACCAGATTCCAGACAAGGTAATGGACTGTCTACCTGTCAACAAGTTTTCTGTTGTTTGGCGCTGAAGCTGTGAACTAACTCACTAACCAGATTCCAGACAAGGTAATGGACTGTCTACCTGTCAACAAGTTTTCTGTTGTTTGGCGCTGAAGCTGTGAACTAACTCACTAACCAGATTCCAGACAAGGTAATGGACTGTCTACCTGTCAACAGGTTTTCTGTTGTTTGGCGCTGAAGCTGTGAACTAACTCACTAACCAGATTCCAGACAAGACTGTCTACCTGTCAACAAGTTTTCTGGCCCAACAATGTTACCAGAGCACAGACGCTGTACTGGCACCTGGCCGTCTTGACAGACGATAATTTGTTATATTGTGCTTCAACAAAAGGCACAGTATAGCACAAAGCCTGGGCTGAATTGTAGAGATCATGTGTTGCCCATGCAGCATGATCCCTCTCTCAGCCTGCCTAGTTTACTTCAGAGGAAATGTAACACCACTACAACTGGAACAAAACAAGATGTAGAAGCTGCCGGATCAGCAAAGCAATGCTCTAACTGTCCGCCTGTCAAAGCTTTGATCCTAGACCAGTTGCCAACCAAGGCTTAGGGCCTGGTCTGCCCTATAACAACATGTAGTCTTTAGGGTGCACTTCCTTGCCTTAGAGTAAGGCTTGTACATTCCCAATTGCGCTCCTCCACCTTACAGTCAAAGTTGTGCAATGTCCAACTGCCGTAGGATTTGTAACATGTGCCACTGGCACAGACACAATTATCCAAGAAGGTTAGGTATGCCATCTCACTACCCAAGAGATCATGGGAGCAAGTGATATTATTAGATTCCATTGGTTCTTGCACACAGTTCTAGCCCTGTGCTGGGATCAACCCAGTACCTTCCAAGCCTAAGGTAGACAACATTAACTCCCCAGCCACTGCTCCCCCTCATCTAAATCTTAAGTGCATGTTGAGGGAGTGCACAAGACCAGGGTCCAGATGACACAGGCCACGACCTGGAGCTGTGGACAATCCATGAACCAGGTCCCCCGCCTGACCAAGAGTCATGCATCTCTGCAGATGTCACGTTCCATTACAAGTCCCATACATGCTGATGCTTTCTTAGCTCAGGGAGGGGAAGAGAGCCCTACAACATCATTCCTTTGGAGATGGTATCTCTGTACCAGGTCAGGGGAAAGGTCTGTATACCAACCTTACTCCAATACATGCTGGATCTTCCAAGAATGTGGGAGCCTGAACAGAGAATCTGAGGCAAAGACAATGTATGGAAATGGTTCAAACACCAATATCACCATCAGTGTTTTCACAAGCACAATAATGACCTCACCTGTATGTTTGGGTCTGCCCCGGCACGGATCAGAGCCTGGATAATGGATACACTGTTGATAGGTTTGTTATCTGTGCCCATCTTCCCATGTGACAGGACAGCACAGTTAAGAGCTGTGTGACCTGTAGTGCATACAACATGGCAATAACTGTATAATTAACACGGCACTCACTTCAGGTGATATACAATGGAATGCAAATATAGCAACAGACAATACAATACTCAATGTATCAAGAAGAGAGAAAATCAGAAATGAAGAAATCAGGACTAAAGTGGAGGTTGCAGCAGCAATAGATTTCATAAGAAAACAGCAAGTTAAATGGTTTGGCCACAAAACAAGGCAACCAACTGACAGTATATCACAACAATCAATGATGTACAGACCAAATAGAAGCAGAAGACGAGGCCAACCATGTAAACCATGGACAGAGGGAATAGCAGAGTCCATGGGAATCACGATATATGGAGGCCATAAACGGGCACTCTCTCACTGTTTATGCTTCACCTCGACATGGCAAGGTCCAAGATAAACAAGATGAGAATACAAGAGAAATGCAATGATAATGAAGAGAGTGCTGAGTGTGATAGGATGGGAAGGAAGACCTGGAAATTTAGTTAGGCAGTACATGTGATAAATTCTCATTGTGGGACAGATGATGTACACTGATAGATTTGGATGGGGTTTCATGGCTAGTGTCACAGGAAGAGTCACTGTTGAAAAGAACAAAGTGTAAGTGACTATTGAAAAGAACAAAGTGTATCAAATGACAAACTTTCCATTTGAGACTGGAGGTTGAGGCTGCCACCCTGTTGACAACGAATTACGTAAAACCCATGGAGGACACATGACCAACCCAGTTCTAGCCCCAGCCATGCTGTACGTGAGTGTGCTGAACCGTGACGTGACAGAGGTCAGCATGGCCGAATGGACAAGAGCGCTTGCTCTTAAATGTCCGGTGTGCTGATGCTGAGGTAGCGGGTTTAACCCCTACACTGGTCAGCTGGATTAAAATGTTGACTTCTCATCCTTGAGTTGGGGATGTAAATTACAAGTACATCTGAAGTCGCCTGATGGCCAGGGACACTGGTAATAGGGAAAGCTAATTCACACGCAAAAATCAGTCCAGTGTACTGGCAGTATCAGCACATGTATGGACTATGCTTGAGTTCAAAACTGGCGACCAAAAGAAATAGACCCGGTGACATCCACTTGGCAGATGTCAAGTTCTAGTAGTGATCGTGTAGACCCTATTGCTTTCTGAGCCTGAAGTGGGGACACAGCAGTAAGATGAAGCAGGCAGTCTGATGCCCACCCTTCTTACTGGCCTCTTATGACACACATGGCAGGTCACAGTGCTACAACTCTGTGTTTCCCTTACAGGCCCTGAGAAGACATGGATGTCACAGCCTCTGGTTAGAACAGTTGGTGCTTCTATGAGGATGTGCAGGCCAGCATGACTGCTGAGCTGACAGTAAGTCACTAGGCCACTATGTTCAAGATAAAAGCAGGGAGACACTCCCGACAGAGGGTCAATTAGTAGACTTTCTCATCACCTGGACAATCTGTACTCACCTTCAGAGTTGACCAGATTCAGTTTGATACGAGGGGCAGCCAAGAGAGCCTTCAGTGTGTCCAGGTACTTCTCTCCCTTGGTGGAGGCACAATGAATGGCTCCTAGCGTCTGACAAGTTCCACAAGATGTCATTGACTAGTCATGGATGAGAAAATAACAGTGTTTATTCTTTTATATTCTAATTTGGCATGCAGAAGAAATGTTTAGTCTTGTTTAGTCATTCCTCTTCTACCCTTATGTTTATTGTGTGTTCATGATGATTCTCTTTTCTACCCTCAGGTTCACATTTTAATGAGTCATTCTTCTGCTATCATGGATCTAGAGACAACTTTGGACATCAGTTTGAGTTAGTCTAGTTAGTCAGTTAGTTAGTCGAGGTTCCAACTTCACGGCAACGGGTCATCCCCATTATGCTCCATTCCTGTGCCAGTGAATATCACACAAAATGCTCCCCACTGTCCAATGTGAAAAGTGGAATAGACAGGAGTCTCAGCAATCCAACAGCCCGCACAGGTACACTGTGCATAATGCCGCCGCCAGAATGCCAACACAAAATTCATCCACGAAAACCACAGTTCATCGTCGATGGCCTCGGCAGTCACCAGAAAGACCTCACTGATCCGGGTTTTCTCACATGGCTGGGTCTTTTACTGCAGGGCGACCCGCCGAAAGTGTCGCATAAAGCACAAACTGTGAAGCTTCAGCGCAGACTCCCAGGAGTCTCCTGAAAAATGCACTCGTGAACTGAAAAGGCAATTCAGTCAATTCAGCAACAGCCGGTAGCCATTGTTCCGAACATGCAGGTCACTGTACAGAACAGATGTAAAAGCATTCCACGTGAATTTCACAGCTCACAGTGTCACTCACACACTCACTCAGTAGCAGGGCGACGGAACCATGTACTACCAGTCCAACATGAGGAAAATGAGATTGCAAACCGTAGCTGCAAGCATAAACATGCCACAGGCCTTAACGGTTCAACGCCTAACGCCATGTTGGCGACCGGAAGTGACGTCAGTTAGTCTTTCATCTTCTACCTTCATGTGTAAAGATAGCTTATGATCTTGCTGATTCTTTCCTCTCTGATTTCACATTTAGAAAACCAACTCACAGTAGGCAGAATATTTCTAGCACTGAGATCTGTACCCGAGCAACAGAATTCATGTATATGTGAACATTGTGGCGTTAAATCTACTGACAAGAGACTGAACATTTCTAGCACTGAGATCTTTACCTGAGCAACAGAATTCATGTGCATGTGAACATCGTGATATTAAATCTACTGACAACAGACAGAATATTTCTAGCACTCGGATCTTTACCTTAGCAACAGAATTCATGTACATGTAAACTTCGTGGTGTCAAATCTACTGACAACAGACAGAATATTTCTAGCACTCAGATCTTTACCTGAGCAACAGAATTCATGGGCATGTGAACATTGTGGTGTTAAATCTACTGACAGACAGACAATTTCTAATCTAGCACCTGTACTTTGACAAAGACACAGTGCAACAGCTCATGCACATGTGAACGTTTGGGTGTTATGCTCTCTTGAACAAGGTTGTTGGACTTTTAAAAGTCTCTGCGTGCCATGACAGTTGTACTTCACACACCTCAACCTTACATGCCTAAAGTCTAGAGGTCCTTTTGTCTTGTTTAGTCTTTCCTTTTTCTACCCTTGAGGTAGAAATACCATGGTATTGTTTCTTTTCTCTCCAACTTGAGGATAAAGGCATCACAGATTAATGTTTAGCTATTGTTTCTGCATTTTCCCTGAAGTTTACCACTATCTTAGATCTTGTTTAGCTCTTCCTATTTCTTCCTGGAATGTCTGTGTTTTATGGAAGTGAAGACAGGTGCTGGTACAAACTGTGAACCTGACACACCAGCAGTGCTGCAGTCCTTCCTGGCACGTTGAACAACACTGCAGTGTGTTTACTGTGGAATAATTACACAAACACCGTCTTCATCTGCCAACGGATGCTCTACAGGGAATCAAATCCAGACATTCAAGGTTTCTGGGCACAACAATATTTCCACAAATTTAATTCCACCATCCCCAGTGGAAATGAATGTTTGATAAGCAGAAACTTACTTCAGCAAGAAGGTTAGCATTTGCACCATATTCAACCAGAACTTTCACTGTCTTGGTATTGTTGGTGCTTGTGGCCAGGTACAAGGGAGTCTGTGGGATGAAACAGATAGATGGATTTAACCTGTAATGTATTAACTGGCACATTCATCAGCAAGGTTTGTAAGTAACTGAAACTATGATAATTGTTACAAGTGGGGGGAATGACAAAGCAGTGCTCTTGAATAAATACAATGTGACAGACATATTGATTGACATGCAGATAATAAATACAGATAGACAAAAATATAGATGGAAAGCCAGATAAACAGATAAAAAGGTGAGCAGATGGAGAGATATACTGACAGCCAGTCAGGCAGACTGACATACAAAATAAAAGGAAAACAATTAGGTATGTGTGGCCCCTGTGGAAAAGAGAGAGAAAACAAACACAGAGTTACACCTTATAATGAACTCAAACTCAGTTAACAGAAATTTTTATTTTAATGTTGCATATTCCCTGCAGGACGTTGCAATCAACACCAGCATTTTTCAGCTGCGGTTGATGTACTAGGCGAGTTTTTACGGTCAGTAGTTTGCCAATGCTTTGTGAATGACCGGCTCCCATACCAACATGGTATAACACAACGGGACATAGTCTGCTGCACAAAATGGTCGCGGCAGTGTTTCGAACGCCTGGTAAGCAGCTCACGAACTGCGTTCGCAAGCCTTTGGCCACAGAGACCGGCTTGTCTTAACAGAAATTACAGTGGGGAAAAAACTTTAATAATAACACAACAATAAAGTAATAAAAAAATTTAACAGAAAAAGAGAAAAGAAAAATTACAACAGAAATGAGACTCCTGAGAAGAATACTCAATGTGTCAAAAAAAGAGAAAATCAGAAATGAAGAAATCAGGACTATTAGAAGGCAGCAAGTCAAGTGGTTTGGCCATGTAACTAGGTTACTAACTAACAGTATACCACGAGAAGCAATGATGTACAGACCAAATGGAAGCAGAAGAAGAGGCCGGCCATGCAAACAATGGACAGAGGGAATAGCAGATTACACGGGAATCTCAATGCATGAAGCCCATAAACAGGCTGTTTATACTTCACAACGACACCACAAGGTACAAGAGGAACAAGATGAGACGAGACGAGACAAGATGAAAAAATGTAACAATAAGCTAAACTACAACACAATACAAAGTTTCAATCTTTCAATCTTAGTGATCTTCTTCAGGAATAAACACCAACAGATCTTAAGAAAACATGAAATTGGAAAATAAACATGTAAACAAAAAGACTGACATACAGACAACCAATAAGAAAGAAATGTAAGCAGGTAAGTGGACAGACATGAAGATAGGCAGATAGCTGACAATATTCACAAATAAATGGACACACACTTGGCAGTCAGAATAGAATAGAGCAGTGGAATTCTGACAGCAGACTATGCAGTGGAATAGTGTGTGCTGTCACTCAAGGTGAGAGAAGAAGCTCTTGACAGCTATATGAAGCCTATCCTGATGCATGGATGTAGATCATGCCGGTAAGCGCAGGCAGTCATGTTTTGCCATCTCTCTTGATCACCAGAGTCATGGATCAGCTCTGTTGTTTCTGTCTCGACCATGCCACGTGGCCAAGCCATCCAGGTATTTACTTCTCAGCCTTTCCCTTGGTCTCTTCCATTCGATCTTGCCAGTTGTCACCAAGTTCTCCAAGTCATTTCTTCTCATAACATGACCAAAAAATTTGACTTTCTACATCTAATGTCTCTAATCAGTTTACGATCTTCATTTGTTTCTTGAAGGACTTGCTCATTGGTTTTTCTGTCTGTCCATGGTATTCTTTGCATTTTCCTCAGAAACCACATGTCCACAGCCATTAGATGTTTTCCAGCTTCTCTGCTCATTGTCCACACTTCACATCCATACAAAAGTACAGGTTCTATGTAGAACTTCAACACTATTTTTCTCGTTTCAGTTGATATCCTTTTATTGGTCAGTATGTTTTTCATCTTGCAAAAGGCTACCTTCGCAATGGGAATTCTTGTTCTAATTTCTTCAAAGCATCTCCTATCAGATGTTATGACTGTTCCAAGATAACTGTACCGATTCACTAGATGTAGATCATGGAACATTAGTTAGTGAGGATTTATATTAAATTTGCAGAAATGTGGTTGTACAGAAACATGATGAGAGCACAATGAACAGACTGAAAAAGCATAATGAGATATCTTGAAAGACTTTCACTCACAAACAGAACTGGGTACTCACACCAGAGAAAGACAATCTAGTCTTTGGGTACATCATGAGAAGAGGAAAGCTGGAGTAAGTCGTGACTATGGAAAAGTTGGAGGGGAAGACAGGCAGGCAAAGACCAGGAGAGAAGATGTTAGATAGTCTGACATCATGGCATGAAGGTACAACAGTATCAAAAATGATTGACAGTACACGAGACAGAAGGCTGTGGACAGATGTATCACCAAGGCCACATGGCATGGACTGTAAGAAGATTAGCAGTATAAGAGACAGAAGATTATGGACAGACATGATCACCAAGGCCACACAACATAGACTATAAGAAGATTGGCAATACACGAGACAGAAGGCTGTGGACAGACATGATCACCAATGCCACACGGCATGGACTGTAAAAAGATTGGCAGTACACGAGACAGAAGGCTGTGGACAGACGTTGGTCACCAACGCCACATGGCATGGACTGTAAAAAGATTGGCAGTACACGAGACAGAAGACTGTGGACAGACATGGTCACCAACGCCATACGGCATGGACTGTAAAAAGATTGGCAGTACACGAGACAGAAGGCTGTGGACAGACGTTGGTCACCAACGCCACACGGCATGGACTGTAAAAAGATTGGCAGTACAGGAGACAGAAGACTGGACAGACATGGTCACCGACGCCACACGGCATGGACTGTAAAAAGATTGGTAGTACACGAGACAGAAGGCTGTGGACAGAAATGGTCCCCGATGTTACACGGCATGGACTGTAAAAAGATTGGCAGTACACGAGACAGAAGGCTGTGGACAGACATGGTCCCCGATGCCACACGTCATGGACTGTAAGAAGATTGGCAGTACACGAGACAGAAGGCTGTGGACAGACATGGTCCCTGACGCCACACGGCATGGACTGTAAAAAGATTGGCAGTACACGAGACAGAAGGCTGTGGACAGACATGGTCCCCGACGCCACACAGCATGGACTATAAGAAGATTGGCAGTACACGAGGTAGAAGGCTGTGGACAGACATGGCCCCCGATGCCATACAACAGAGATTCTAAACAAATCAGTGAGAAACTGTTTAGTGTAGCATGTAAGAAACAGGCGATGTTTTGAATGAATGGCTAAAATGTCAGCTATGACAATAAGAAAAAGTGGAACAGAACAACACAAATGACAAAACTGTCAAACCTGTCCTTGTAAGTTCTGGGCATTGATCATGTCAGCGATGTTGTCACGGACCAGACGTTCGAGTAATGCTCGCACCATCGGGTGGTCTGTCTGGCACACAGCCATATGGACACAGCTGCATGCAACAAGATGACACTTCAATACAACAGCAGACACTTCAATAAAACAGCAGACACTTCAATACAACAGCAGACACTTCAATATAACAGCAGACACTTCAATACAACAGCAGACACTTCAATACAACAGCAGACACTTGAATAGAACAGCAGACACTTGAATACAACAGCAGACACTTGAATACAACAGCAGACACTTGAATACAACAGCAGACACTTGAATACAACAGCAGACACTTGAATACAACAGCAGACACTTCAATACAACAGCAGACAGTTTCATCCATTCACCCCTGCCCTTGTTTCCCCTGCCCAGACACATACAAACACAAGTGGTGCAACAGAATGATCTCACACCGCAACACTGTCTGGTTCAGGCAAACACAAGTGGTACAACAGAATGATCTCACACTGCAACACTGTCTGGTTCAGGCAAACACAAGTGGTACAACAGAATGATCTCACACTGCAACACTGTCTGGTTCAGACAAACACAAGTGGTACAACAGAATGATCTCACACTGCAACACTGTCTGGTTCAGGCAAACACAAGTGGTACAACAGAATGATCTCACACTGCAACACTGTCTGGTTCAGACAAACACAGGTGGTTCAACAGAATGATCTCACACTGCAACACTGTCTGGTTCAGGCAAACACAAGTGGTACAACAGAATGATCTCACACTGCAACACTGTCTGGTTCAGGCAAACACAAGTGGTACAACAGAATGATCTCACACTGCAACACTGTCTGGTTCAGACAAACACAAGTGGTACAACAGAATGATCTCACACTGCAACACTGTCTGGTTCAGGCAAACACAAGTGGTACAACAGAATGATCTCACACTGCAACACTGTCTGGTTCAGGCAAACACAAGTGGTACAACTGAATGATCTCACACTGCAACACTGTCTGGTTCAGGCAAACACAAGTGGTACAACAGAATGATCTCACACTGCAACACTGTCTGGTTCAGGCAAACACAGGTGGTACAACAGAATGATCTCACACAGCAACACTGTCTGGTTCAGGCAAACACAGGTGGTACAACAGAATGATCTCACACCGCAACACTGTCTGGTTCAGGCAAACACAGGTGGTACAACAGAATGATCTCACACCGCAACACTGTCTGGTTCAGGCAAACACAAGTGGTACAACAGAATGATCTCACACCGCAACACTGTCTGGTTCAGGCAAACACAGGTGGTACAACAGAATGATCTCACACCGCAACACTGTCTGGTTCAGGCAAACACAGGTGGTACAACAGAATGATCTCACACTGCAACACTGTCTGGTTCAGGCAAACACAAGTGGTACAACAGAATGATCTCACACTGCAACACTGTCTGGTTCAGGCAAACACAGGTGGTACAACAGAATGATCTCACACTGCAACACTGTCTGGTTCAGGCAAACACAAGTGGTACAACAGAATGATCTCACACTGCAACACTGTCTGGTTCAGGCAAACACAAGTGGTACAACAGAATGATCTCACACTGCAACACTGTCTGGTTCAGACAAACACAAGTGGTACAACAGAATGATCTCACACCGCAACACTGTCTGGTTCAGGCAAACACAGGTGGTACAACAGAATGATCTCACACCGCAACACTGTCTGGTTCAGGCAAACACAAGTGGTACAACAGAATGATCTCACACTGCAACACTGTCTGGTTCAGGCAAACACAAGTGGTACAACAGAATGATCTCACACTGCAACACTGTCTGGTTCAGGCAAACACAAGTGGTGCAACAGAATGATCTCACACTGCAACACTGTCTGGTTCAGGCAAACACAAGTGGTGCAACAGAATGATCTCACACCGCAACACTGTCTGGTTCAGGCAAACACAAGTGGTGCAACAGAATGATCTCACACTGCAACACTGTCTGGTTCAGGCAAACACAAGTGGTACAACAGAATGATCTCACACTGCAACACTGTCTGGTTCAGGCAAACACAAGTGGTACAACAGAATGATCTCACACTGCAACACTGTCTGGTTCAGGCAAACACAAGTGGTACAACAGAATGATCTCACACAGCAACACTGTCTGGTTCAGGCAAACACAAGTGGTGCAACAGAATGATCTCACACTGCAACACTGTCTGGTTCGGGCGTCCTGATGGTGCAGTCATTGGCTCATTGACCTGCTGGTCCAGTAATCATGTGTTTGAACACCCTCGAGGTGGGAATGTTCTTAAATAACGACCTGAACTTCCAGGTTGTCGCCATCTGAAGTAGGTGCCCAGAAATATTCTCTTGAGCAACAACAGCTGCTGTCATGATGAAGGGAATTGTTCTGAACTGCTTTTTCATGCCTGTGGTTCAGTACTTCCATCCGAATTTGACTTTCTACGAGAGTAAGTTAATAAGTAAGTCACAAATGGCTGTAGAAAAATAACTAAATATGATAACAACTTGAATCCAGTTTATTTTTATACATACATTGTCCCTTTATTTCTCAACAAAATTTCCACTAATATTGATGCACTTATCCAATCGATTTATGAGTCCTCACAAACCGGCTGCATAGAACTGCGTGCTCTGTTTTCTAACCCACGTTTTCACTTCACATTCAACTTTGGCGTCATTCGCGAAATGTAAGCCAAGGTGGGTTTTCAGTGTTTATGCTGACAAATGTTTATCCCATAAAGCGGTGCATAGCTGGGTAGAAAAAGTTACAAGGGAAAGTCAATAAATAAGTCACACAGTTCTGTGGGATGGCAGGTAAATGAAAACAAAGCACGCTGCTCTATGCAGCCGGTTTGGGAGGACTGTTAAAACGATGGGATAAGAGCATAAATGTTGGTGGAAATTATGTTGAGAAATAAAGGGACAATGTATGTATAAAAAGACACTCTGAAAATCTCACTTAAAGCTTTTGGAATTATCTTGACACCTGGGAGACTGCTGCTAAAGACCATAATTCATGGTGAACATCATTACATAAGGGTGCAGTCACTTGTGAAGCAACCAGGACTGCAAGAGCTGTGAAGAAAAGGCTGGACAGAAAAACCACTGCAGAGATCTTCTTCCTGGAACATCAAGCATTCTTTGCCCACATTGTCAAAGAACATTTTGAGCCAAAATAGGCCTTACAGCCATCTTAGACCTCACGGCTCCATAATTTCAACCCCACTGGATGAAATGAATGGTCATCATCATTCTTGATGTACAAACAACACAACACAATGCAACATGTATAAAAATAAACTGGTTTCAAGTTGTTATCATATTTAGTTATTTTTATACAGCCATTTGTGACTTACTTATTAACTTACCCTCATAGTTGCTTGTTCAATGTCCTGGCTGCCATACAGTAGTTTTGAATATACATACAATTTGACAATTCTCATTTTTAATGCATTGTTAATCTCAATAGATGTTAACTGCTGAAAGCATTTTTGGCCATTCATATTCTCTTTTTGATTTCTACTTCACTTCTGCCATCATCTGTTATTACATGTCCAAGATAGGAGAAACTTGTTACTTGTTCTAGTATTTCCCTGTTTACTGTGATGTCCATTGATGACCTTTCCTTTCCACTGCTGATTATCATAGTTTTAAAAAAAATGTTAAATGTCTAAGCCACATTCTGCACTAAGACTGTTTACTTGTTCCACTAGGTTTTGCAACTCTTGCTCGCTTTCTGCTAGTAAGACAGTATCGTCAACTTACCTAAGATTGTTTATGATTCTACCATTGATGTTAAGTCCAGGTTGTTTGACTTGTTTAAAAAATTCTTTCTGTGCATAGGGTGAAGAGGCTTGGGGACAACACACATCCTTGCCGTACTCCTTTTATCTCTATAGGCGACTAATAATTATTTCCGCATCTAATTGACGCCATTTGTTCCCAGTACAAGTTACTAATAAGTCTGATGTCCTTTCCGTCTACTCCTATATCTTGAAGGCATGCCGTTCATGTTGAATTCTATCAAAAGCTTTCTTATAGTTTATAAAACAAACATATATATTTTTCTGAACTTCTATATATTAGGGAAGTTCATTTGAAACCCGTTCCAATGACTTTATTACAAAAGCATGAAAGAAACATTAACAGGTGTGGTAGAATTAAACAAAGCATTCATTTTGAATGAATTATACACCATGGGTTTGTCAGAAGAAGTCGCCGTAGGCATTTAGGCAAGCATCCCATTGCTTAGGTAGGCGGCGAATGCCGTCCGCAAAAAAGGATTGTGATTGCTCACTGAACCAAGTGTTTACCACGTTCATTACGTCTGCATCTGTGTGAAGTCATTGCCCCTTGAGAGTTTTTTTTAGAGGTCCGAACAAATCAAAATCACATGGTGACAAATCAGGACTATAGGCTGGATGTTGCAGAATTTCCCACTTCTTCCTTGCTAATGCTTCCTGCACAATCTTTGCAATATGCGGATGAGCATTATCGTGTAACAAAATCACACAACGAGAAAGCATGCCGGGTCATTTATTCTTGATGGCTTTTTGCAGCTTGTCTAGTGTTTGCAAGTAGTGGGTAAAGTCAATATTGACACAAGGTTCTTTAAAGTTGGCCAACAATAGCCCTTCATGGTAAAAAAATGCGCTCAGCATAATCTTACCAGCGGAAACCTGTAACTTGAATTTTTTGGCTTTTGGTGATCCAGGATCTATCCCATGTGTTCCTCTTTTTGGTGGTCGGTCAACATCTGTGGTACCCACTGTGAACACCTTTCCGATGTTGCAGTTTCTTATGAATGACCTTTTGAATTGTCCCAATTGACACATCAAATTCTTTCACTAGCGAACATATGCTTCGACAACGGTTCATCTGTGCTGCTGCATCAATTTTGGCGATAGTTTTTCTGTTGCAACAATATGCGCTTGACCAGGCCGTCAAAGATCCGCCGTGAACTGACGTCCTTTCCGAAACATTCGTGCCCAGTCTGTCACTGTTGTCTTCGGCACACATTTGTTACCGTACGCTGTCTGCATTCTTCGATGAATGTCCACTAGTCGACATCCTTCAAATGAAAGAATCTGAATCACCGCTCTTTGAACGGATATTGGATCAACCCGGCCATTTTTTCAACGGTGTGAAACAGAACCTACACATCATGGGACGATAAGCACATGCTCTTTTATTCATTGGTCAGTACTTATCACATGTCTATGACATGATCATGTTCAATGTAAGCAATTACGCGCGGTGCGGCACGAACGGATTTAAAATGAACACACCTTATATTTTTCAATTAAAATCCTTAAACAGATTATTGCTTCTCTAGTGCCACTGCTTTTGCAGAACCCAAATTGTTCTTCAGCTATTAGCTCATTTATTTTCTTTGAATTCTTTCTTGTAGGACATGGAGTAGTATCTTAGTTATATGGCTCATTAAGCTAACAGTTCTGTAATCCTCAAAATCAACAGCTCTTGGCTTCTTGGGAAGTGTGATGAAAATGGATGTTTTCAAATCCTTTGGGATGTACCCAGTATTATATATATCATTACATATTCTGTGATAGTGTCAATGCCAAAGCTGGATAAGGATTTGATTATTTCTGTTTTTTTTTTGGTCAGGACCTGCTGCCTTTACTTCTTTCATCTTTGTAATAACCTTCTCTACTTCAGCTTTTAATATGTATGGTGCATCTTTAGTATTATACAATGTTGGTTTATTCCCCTGCTGTTCCAGAATACATCTTCTGTGAATACATCTTCTGTGTGTACTCGGCTCGCGATGATGGTGGAATTCTGCAAGAGGGCGTCTGATTGGTCTGGAACTCTGGGACCCCAGTATAAAAGGCCCCGCACAGGTAGAACTGGCCCTTTTTTTTTCCGTAGTCCACCGCACTGAGTGACCAGGCGCCAATGCCTATTTCTATTGTGTGTTTAGAAGTTAGACCCTGAAGTTTTGCAGTGGTATGTAACCATAATTAATTTGTTTTATATTATATTTCTTTTATATGTATTATTTTTAATTTTATAAGGCCACGTATGACATATAGTATTTTGGTTATTTAAATGTATAGTTCAGTAAAGCAATGACAGTATAATAATAATGAAGTGATTATCAAACTAATTAGATTTAAAATATAGCTAATCTTATACTGATTCCTAGCTTTAATCTTTAAGTTAATAATTTCTCTAGCAGTAACTAAAATTAACAAAAGAAATCTGTAAGCCCGGTTACAGATAACTGAGTTCGGAACCATGCCCAGGTAATGGCAAATGAGAGTTACCGGTTCTTGGAGAAAATGGCGCAGATCGATCTGGACTTCGACGAGTTATTTACAAGGATTAAGGAACAATTTAGAAGCTACTTGTGTTAAGTTTTATGAGACTGAAAAGTGGGAGATTGTGGAACAGCACTTGGAGAATTGACACGTGGGAGGCCAGCTCAGCAAATAACATCTAGCCTTTGTTCTCGAGGCAACTTAAAAGGTAAATTTGGAATATTGGCTAGTGATAAAGGAGCAGACAATGTTTAACAGGTTAGGAGATAATTGGGCACACAGGGGCTTAGTAATACTTTATAATTATTCAGAACTAATGGTTTATTTTACAGCGGTGTAAATTATTGAGTTCAAGAAGCTTGTTGTGGTAAGAGCTGGGCAAATATTGGTTGTATGAATTATTGAAGAAAATAATATGCAGAATATTAGTGGAGTGGCTATGAGTGATTAAAGTAAACACACTTGGACTGCAGTCAATGAAAGACAAGGCACATTACAATATAATTAAGTATTCAATATAGTATAGGAATTTGTTGTTCAGCAGTAAGTGAAGTCTGGCATCACAGCTGTTAACAGGAGGCATTAATATTTGTGTAGGTGTATCAAGTTATCGGTGGAATCAGCGACTGAGATTCTGCCTTAAGTTAAGCATGGTGGTTGTCGCACGGGGGAGAGAATGTGATTTAATGCTACGTACCACCTTTCGCAAATATATTTATATGCACTTGCTATGTGTCTAGTCACAAGGAATAGTACACTAATGGTGTTGGCCTCAATCAGTGCTTGCTGGTTATTAATTTACAATAATATTAGGAATAATATTAATGGCAACAATATATATTATAATTGTTTTAGGCATTATTATATCAGGTACAACTGATTTAATGAGGTCAGCTTGATCATGATATATGATACAGATAATGTAGATGAGTGATTTGGTGTCCCTGAAGCTTTAGGAGAATAACATTTAACAGGCTAGTACAGAGAGATGTTAGCAATCAGGTTTGGTGAGGTTCAGTGGAATATGACCGGTGTAGGTGTTTCCTATAACTAAATTAAGATAGACAGTGTAACTGATTTTGTGGTTTCCCTATGTAGATATACCAAGGTAGCAAAAGTGGGATATACAATGAGTAGGGGAAAGTAACCAGGATGATGGGTAATATTTATAACATACTAGCTGACCCTGCCCGGCTTCGCCCAGACCCTGGTGGGGAGCATCTCATTTAATTCATATAAGTAGTCATATAAGTTCCCGTTCCCGTTACCGACTATCTGTCTGTCTGTCTGTCTGTCTGTCTGTCTGACCCGGCCCGACATCGCCCAGCTCCTGGTGTGAAGCATCTCATTTAATTTATATAAGTAGTCATATAAGTTCTCGTTCCCGATGTTATCGCGGACCTCAGAGAGAAGTGTCTATGTAGAAGACCATTTCCTGGACGTACGTATTTTGGGAGGGGGAGGAGGGAGGAGGGAGGAGGAGGAAGAAGAAAAAAAAACTACGACAGTTGGCATCTCTGGAATGAAAGGAAGGCGTGTAGAAAATTTCATCTCAATCGGATGGGCCGTTCGCGAGCGTATAAAGGACATACGGAGATACATAAATACATACAGAGATACGCACATACGCACATCCTTTTTTATATATAAGATGTAGAGCAGAGAAGAGTACTTACATGTTAAGCGTGGCTTTACTGAGGGGAAGAATGTGATTTAGTGCTGCGTACCACCCTTCACAGAGATATCAATATGTAGTGGTCGTGTGACATGAAGCGTAAGATAGCAAAGTTTATAACCGGGGTATCATAGGAAGAATGATGGGGAACAGAGCGCACAACTGTACATTTGTTGTCCACTCACAAATAATATTACACTGATTGTGTTGGGCCTTGAATAACACTTATTGGTCATTAGTGTGTAATAATGACATAATATATATAGTACACTGTTTATTATATTAGAACTAATGTTCTGTATCCTGCCATGGACATTGTTGTTCTTGGATCCTGTCTCATATGAATGGCACTCTGGCCACTATTTTGTGTACTTTCACTTGGTAATATTGTGTGTTTATTTTATGAGCTATCTTAGGGGCCTCAAAGAGTGCCTCAATTGAGTTCCTGTGTAGTACATGTTTATCCTCAACTCTCTGTGAATGTTGTGATTCTTTTATGTGCAAATGTTACATTGTCACATTCTACAAATATGGTAATTCCACTGGGTATATGTGTCCCTTGCTTTTCACGGTTGAACATGTTTTGCTTGTCGGCTAGTAATGTGTAATATCATGCGGTAATGTGTGTGGTGTCATGTTGTTGATATCCTTTATCATAACATGGGCATTGCAGGAGAGGTGTGCCCTGTGTCATATGGCATCCCTTATGGGTCTAGGTATTTAAATGTCAGGATGGTGAGTGATGGCTAATTCTTGACATAAGTCGCATCAGGGTGCAACTGAGAGGGCATGATGATAGACTGGTGGAATTCAATTCTGGTTTCATTGGGGGAACATCAATGGATATAGTATTTGGAGTTTTTGAAACCGGTGTTAATGGGAGAGCAGGGGCCACCTGGAGAGTGGAAACCCATCAGGTATGACATGCATGGACAGAGCAATTACTGTTATAAATGAGGTTATGGTAATTATTATCAATGACTGGGTGTAGTGATGTAGGTACCGGATTGAGTGCTACTTGGATGGACATTGTGTTAAAAGTATCACATGATGACGACTATGCTTGTGATGGTGGTAGTCATGGGATGATGATGATAGCCATGATGAGGATGATGATTATTATATCCGCCAGGGATTGAAGTGGCTGGTAGTAATCGAGGCGGGTGTATGTAGACTATTGTAATCTTAACCACAATCAGGGTTATGGTGTGGGATTGAGGGTGTCAGGTGAATGTGTAGAAAACATTGGAGGCTGTTGAATAGGTGCTCCCTGTCATTTATATTTTATGTGGAGCATATCCTATAACCTATTCATATCATTGTTGTCCAGTTGAAGCATCGTGTGGTTAGTGTGAATTTACACAGTCCATGTCTATGTTTGTGCCACAAAGACATTGTTTACATACACTAGTGTTGTAGTGGTTGTCCTATGAAGTCCATGTGTTGATGCAAATAATGAGTCTTTGATGATTAATAATTAGATGTTGTGTTTGCCTACAATGTCTGATGTATGTTGGCCAGGTCAGTGTTGAGATGTTGTGTTTGCTCGTGATGTAAGTGAATCTAATGAATGTGTCAGGATGTTGCGTCTTGTGTCTATTCATCACAAGTACAAGAGTGTTGTCTGTCTTACGTAGAGAGACTGGGTGTTGTTGTTGTCTTGTTGGGCCATCATGTTGAGATGTTTGACTTGTCTTTGCCTAATATTTTTGTTGGTTTTTATTTTATCTACAGGAAAAGCCAGAATTCTAGCTTTAGATTTTAGATTTTCCTGGGTTTTTAGTAGACTAGAGGTTTTTTGGTGGACTAGAAGTTTTTGTTAAATTAGTTTTAGTGGATCAGTTGTTGGTGGATTAGTGTTTGGTAGATTTGTAGCTTTTACTGGATCAGAAGTTTTTGCTACACTTAGGAATTTGGTTTGTTAGGTTAGTGTCTTTGCTGTTTGATTTTTGCTGTATCCTAATTTCTTCGTTGATGCTACATGTCTGTATATTATTGTGAAGTTTAGAAGTGTAATAAACAAATGATGCTTGTGTTACCCTTACTTTGTTGTTTAGTTGATAGACTCTAGTGTTATAGTCATTGGTGTTAGAACAGCCCTTGGAGTAATTCTTTGTCTGGGATTGGAGAATATTGTTCTAATCCCCTGTCGGCCCACCCTGGGATCTTCTTAAACCTTAATTCTTTTCTATTCTTGTTAACCGAGGACGGTGAGAGGTTCTTTCTCTTTATTCATTTTCTTCTTTGGCCCTATGCAGTCAGGGTTTGCGCTCTTCTCCTCACATCACCGTAGCAGAAGTAAGTGGTCCTTGCTTCCTGTTTATACCTTAGTTTTCAAGTGGCGAGCCTGTACCAGGTCAGTGACAGCCTTAGAATTATTCTGGTAGGATTGTTTTGGTACCAAATGAGTGTTTTAGTTGAGATCTTTAGTTGGTTTCTTTGTTGGTTCATTTTTGGTATAGTTAGTAATAGTCTTCTGGAGATAGCAAAACCCAGGTTAGCTAGTTAGGCTCCATTGCAGAACCACCCGTAGCATAGTATCTTGTCCTTAAGATGGAGACCAGAAGTACTCGTGCGGCAGTGAGAGTTGAACAAGATGAGTCGCCGACAGTTTCTACGATGGGAACCGAAGATCCCCGCCCAGTGGATGCTCCACCACGCGAGCTCACTGAGGCTTTGAGGTACGTTGTAGTACCAACCAGAAAGCCTGTTCGGTGTTTTGGGGAGAAAGGTGGGCCATCAGTAGAAGAGTACGTCAGGGAGGTGAGGTCAGCTTGGAGGGCTGGCATGTTAGAGACTGTCGATGTTATTTTCGACAGCATAACCAGTCCTGTCAGGAGGGAGTTGGAACTCCATGCTTCTGAGGAAGATCCCGAGGCCATGCTACAGGCCTTGCTGAAGATATATGGTGAGAAGAAGAGTCTATGGGAGCTCCTGGCAACGTTATTCACAATACGCCAGCGAGCTGGGGAGACAGTCCATGACTTCTCCCATAGGGTCAATGCTGAGTTCAAGAGGGTAGTGAAAGCCCAGGAAACGCAAGGTGTCCCTGTGTTGGATGGGGAGGCCCTTCGAGACCAGTTTGTGGCTGGCATAAGGGACAGTTTCACCCAAACTGTCCTAAAAGAAAAGATCGCACAAGATTCATCTGTGACTTTTCTTCAAGTCAGGGAGTGCGCACAAACATGGGAAGGTGTGCGGGCCCCACCGGGTGCTGAAATCAGAGAGGTAGAGGTGAGAGCCAGAAATGAGAACACTGGGGAAATTCAGTCAAGCGTACCTTCAGCGGTGAAAGTTGAGTTTCAGCAGGGGCGGTACGGGCTGGTGCAGGCTGAGGTAGTCCCACAAACGGTAAAATGTAGGCCTGCACATACTGAGCCAGCTCGAGTACCACCAAGAACTGAGTTTACTTCCAGGCAGGGTGAAATTGACTTTCTTCAGAGGGAGATGTCTGAGATTGGTGCCAGGCTGAACAGACTCACCACCAGCGATCAACAACATCAAGTGCCACGTTGCTGGCGATGCAATCGGGTTGGTCCCTTGAGACGCGAGTGCAGACAAGCATTAAACGGGACCCCTCTAAGGCTGGGAGCCAGGTATTAGAAGGGGAGCGTCATGGCTCGGACATTAAAATTGTGGGTGGTAGGCCCGAAGAGACTGTTTTAATAGGTGGCAAGAGTGTCCAGTGTGTCATCGATACAGGTTCTCAGGTTTCCACCATTACTGAGGCCTGTTTCAAGGGCATGTTCCAGGACTTTGTTCTAAAGGAAGGACAATTCGTTAGGTTGATGGCCGCAAATGGCGTAATGATTCCATATGTGGGGTACTTCATGTGTGACATTGTGTTGGGTGGGACACAAGTGAAGGACTGTGGGGTGTTTGTCACCAAAGACATGGACAATGGGGAGAGAAGGGTGCCTGGCATTATTGGCACAAACATTTTACAGTCAGTACCGAATCTGTGTAGGTTTCTTAATTGTAGCAGCCCAGCGGAGGAGATTCCTGGAGTCGGACTGGACGGTGTTAAAGTGTTTGTTGACAATAGAGTTTGCGTACCTGCCCGCTCCATCACTGCAGTTAGTGTAAAATGTGTAAGATTTGTGCGTGAAAATATGCATGTCATTTTCAGCCCAACTCGAGACTTGGAGCACAAGGGTTTGCTTTTCTCCCACACTTTGACTACCTTGAGACGGGGCGTATGCCAAGTCCAAGTGGTCAATCTGGGGGATGAAGATATATCCTTGTCGAAGGGTACTCAAGTTGGGGATATTTCAGATGCTACTGTAGATTTGACCAACCATTTCAAAATGGTAAGTGCTCAGGAGGTTGAGGTTTCAACACGGCCGTATGCCGGAGAGAAAGATGATGTTAGGTGCCCTGTAGATTTGAGCAGTTTTGAGGGTAGTGATAGAGATAGGAAGAAGTTAGAGGAATTATTAGTTAGGTATGATAGTCTTTTTGCCAAGGGAGATACTTACATAGGCTATACAGATAGGGTAACCCATAGCATCCAGTTGACAGATGAGACCCCCATCAAGCAGCCTTATAGGAGAATTCCCCCAGCATTTTATAGAGAAGTTCAAGATCATCTCCAAGGTTTATTAGATAGTCAGATAATTAAGGAAAGTTCCAGTCCTTGGGCTTCTCCGGTGGTCCTCGTGAGAAAAAAGGATGGTAGACTTAGGCTATGTGTCGATTATCGGGCTGTAAACGTTAGGACAAAAAAAGATGCATACCCTCTCCCTAGAGTAGATGAGTATCTAGATGCCCTGGGTGGTGCCAAATTGTTTTCAACTCTAGATCTTGCCAGTGGGTATTACCAAGTGGCCATGAAGCCAGATGATCAAGAGAAGACTGCTTTTACCACCCCGTTTGGTTTGTATGAGTATACGCGTATGCCAATGGGACTTGCAAACTCCGCGAGCAGCTTCCAGAGGTTAATGCAATGCTCTCTGAATGACTATTTTTTTCAGATTTTGTTGGTATACCTTGATGACATTTTGGTGTTTTCTGGGGATTTTTCAGAGCATTTGAGTAGGCTTGAGAAAGTGTTTGAGAGACTGCAGTCCATTGGGCTAAAACTAAATCCTGAAAAGTGTAACTTTTGTCAGAAAAAGGTTGAGTTTTTAGGGCACACCATTTCAGAAGAAGGCATTGGAACCATGGATGATAAAGTTGCAGCCATAAAAGAAGCACCTGTGCCCAGAACTCAGACAGAGCTTAGGTCATTTCTAGGGTTAGCCAGTTATTATAGAAGGTTTGTCTCAAAGTCTGCTAATATTGCAAGACCACTACATGAGCTGGTGGGCCAACTCAACCAGCAGCAAACCGGTGATACTAAGAAGAAGAAAGGACCCATAGGGCGGTTGTGGACTCCAGAGTGTGACGAGGCGTTTAATCGATTAAAAGAGGCTCTGACATCAACACCCCTTTTGGGCTTCCCAGACTTCTCATTACAGTTCATATTGGAGGTAGATGCCTCATACCAGGGTTTAGGTGCTGTCCTCTCACAAATTCAAGATGGTAAGAAAAGAGTCTTAGCTTACGCTAGCCGCACACTTCGCCCCTCAGAACGAAACGCTAAAAGCAGTTCTAAGCTTGAGTTACTTGCATTGAAGTGGGCTATGACTGAGAAGTTTAGAAGTTATCTTTTAGGTACTAAAGTAGAAGTTTTTACAGATAGTAGGAATTTAGCTTTGTGGCAAAAGGCAAAACTGGGTGCCATTGAGCAGAGATGGATAGCACAGATGTCAATGTTTGACTACACCATTAAGCACAAACCAGGTCGTGCTAATGGAAATGCTGATTATTTGTCCCGCTACCCTTTTGAAGCCCCAGGAAGATCAGATGAAGAAGGTGACATTCCAATCAGTCACATAGCTGCTACACCAGTTAGTCCAAACTTAAGAACTGCTAGGATAGGAGAGATTGTAGATGTAGATAGTCAGAATAACCCGGTAGGTAATGTGCCACTGTTATCATTACCATCATATTCAGCTGAAGAGTTGACAAAACTACAAGCAGAAGATGTCCATGTGTATAAAGTGTTAACTTGTGTGAGTGAGAGAGTGAGACTGAGTAAGATAGAGATGAGGGGTTTACCCCCTGAAACCAAAAGCTTGTTGAAGCAGCGAAAGAGGTTGAGTGTGATTAATGGGTTGTTGTACAGGAAATTAAAGAGGCCAGGTAGAGGGTGGATTTCTCAATTAGTGGTACCTGATGCATTGAAGCAGAGAGTGTTAGAATCGGTGCACAGCACCGGCCATCAGGGCAGAGATAGGATGATACAAATCCTTAGAAGTAGATGTTATTGGGTTGGCATCACAAAAGATGTTGAGCTGTTTTGTAAAAGATGTCAGAGGTGTAATATTGCTAAACCACCCCATATTAAACTGCAGGGTCCTTCAGGTAATTTATTAGCATCTAGGCCTTTTGAGGTGGTGACCATGGATTTTACTATGTTAGAGAAGGATAGTCGGGGGTATGAAAATGTGTTGGTCATTACAGATGTTTTCACCAAATTTACAGTTGCTGTTCCCACAAGGGATCAGAAGGCCTCGACAGTGGCAAAAGTTCTGGTGGAGAAATGGTTTCTGTATTTAGGTGTACCTCATAGACTCCATTCAGATCAAGGCAGGAACTTTGAATCGGCTGTTATTGCAGAACTCTGTAGAGTGTACGGGATTCAAAAGAGCCGTACCACGAGTTACAATCCAAAAGGGAACGGTCAGTGCGAAAGGTTTAATAGGACCCTACATGATCTTCTGAGGCCACTAGAGGCAAGCCAGAAAAGGAAATGGTCTGAACATATAGCTGAGGTTTTGTTAGTTTATAACTCTACGCCCCACTCGTCCACAGGTTACTCCCCGTACTACTTGGTGTTTGGAATAGAACCCAGATTGCCAGTAGATTTCATGCTAGATGCTAGTGATGATAGTGATTGTAATGATGGGGAACCAAATGTTGAGAACTGGGTGACTGGACATCTTTCCCGTCTGCATAATGCGCATGTTAGGGCAGGCGAACAGTTAAGAAAGTTAGCTGCTATAAGGAAAGAGAGATGTGACAAGACATCATCCTCTAAATTGCTAACCATAGGAGAAGTAGTTAGGAAGAGAGTCCACTATACAGAGAGGTGCAAGATTAAAGACCAGTGGTCTGTAGATAAGTATACAGTGGTACAGGTCCCAAAAGCCTCAGGAGGCCCATATGTTATTAGAAGAGTGGGAGAGAATGGACCTGACATTAGAGCAGCAGGACACGAGTTAAAGCGGTGTGAGAAAGATGCGGTAATTGAGGTACCGGAGGCGACGATAAGACTACCCGAATTGCCTGTCGTGGCAGAGGTTGAGGAACCACGGGATAGACCGCCAAGAAGTGACTGGTACATGTTTGAGCCAGGAGACTTGAATGTGAGGCGATCAGAGAGAATCCGTCTTAGAAGAGATAGATGATGTTATTTTTGAATACATTTTGTTTCAAATGTTCAGTGTTGAGGCAAGTGGTAAACTGTATAAAGGTTGCTGATTTATTGTTTGTGTAACTTTTATGATTGTTTAATTATTTTTATGTAAAAAGTGAGGGTTGTATTCATTTTGTTACGATTGCTCATGTAGCAGAGGGGCTATTTCTCCTCACTGATGTTAATTTGATCACTGAGTATTAACTTGTACTAATATAAGGATGGCTTATGCTTATATATTATTGATGTTATTTTGGACTTATTGATGACTGGTGATGTACATGTATACTATTTCCCATTATAAATCTGGATAGAATGAGTAAACTGTTTTATAAAGGTACTGTTTAGGGATGTAACCAGCAGTTCAGGTGTTAGAGCATAGAGGTATGAAGATAACTACCTGTTTGATAAGTGTACCAGGGACGTATGGTCCGGTTGTCGAAACGACAACAGTTAAAGAGGGGGAATTATTCATTGTTTTTGTAATTGTTTGTATAATATTGTGAACACTAAGGTGGCGGGAGACTGTCTCCCTGTTGATCGCATTATTTTTTTTTACTGCTGATATCAGTTTAGTCATGAATAATGACTGGTATTAATGTAAATGTACCTTGTATTGGCATGTGACCATTATTCTTGTTGGTACCTGATGTACATTTTTGGGGTGTTTTAGTAGATGTCAATTAGCGGTTTGGGGCCAAAAGGGTCGGGGCACTACAGGAGCGCCAAAAGAAAGCCCCTTAGGGCCAAAAGGGTCGGGGCACTACAGGAGCGCCAAAAGAAAGCCCCCTAGGGACCCAACCCCCGGGGGCCCCACCCCCCAGGGCCCCAGGGCGCGACCGCCCGACCGGGCCGTCCTCTGTATCCCGGAGCGCACGCATGGCGACCGAGCCGCTCGCCACGATATATTACTCAGACATATTTTGGAAAAGCTGTAATATCTCCCAACACAAGCCGGTGTGATATATTTTACGCCTGCAGTCACAAAGCTCCAAAAAAAAAAAAACGGCGGGCTATTTTTTTACCACCACACGTTCGTTAACAGAATGTGCTACACACAGCACGCTTATTTCCCCTGCCAACAAGTGACGTGGAAGTTAATCAATGCGCGCTGAGCCAGTGATATATAAAATCTTGCTTTTATAAGCTTTTATTAATTTCTTTGCTTTTTTTTATAACATACATTGAAAAAAAATCATTGTATGTACAAAAAAATTATATGCAAATGTATGTACAAAATTATATACAAATGTATACTACATATCTTAATAGTGATATATAACCACAAAATGTTGCTGTTACCTCGGTCGGCGGCGTGGTAAAGTTGGTTAAACCACATCACACTCAGCAGGTCTAGAAATTGAATGGTTTGCATGCTCAAACCCGGGTTTCCATTCAATATTCTAGGCTGCCGTAGTGCGGATGGGGCACCTTCAAGGTTCGCTAGTATTTCGTTTCGATTAGCAACCAACAAGGGGGTCGCCTAATCTCTATACATGTGGTTTAACCAACACACCTCACATCTCTCGGAGGATGGCAAGTTGTGTGCATAAAAACCCGGGTTGTTGTCATCCTCTGAGAGGGGTGGGGGAACGAATCACAATGCCGACTTTTGCATTTTTTAAAATTCTTTTTTTTAAAAATTCGCGTGATGGTTTAGGCGGCTTTTTTTTCGTTATAGTGCTATATCTGAAAATATTAGGGCGCGTCGAATTAGAGGCTGACTTATTGGGCACATACAGATGGAGACCTATGGATGTGAGTGGCCGAAGCTCGGCACAGAACTTCATTGCGGCCGCCCAGCCATCGGCCTTTATTGTTCTTGGCATGAGGCAAAGCGGGGCGAGGTGATAGAAGAGTGTATATTCTGTGAGAGGGGTGTTAGGAAACCATATGAGATGTGTGAGCGTTGCACACTAGACGCGCTTCATAGGATGGTTTGGAAGTTTGAAAAGACGACTGGAATCAAACTGCTACTCTATAAAGGAGTGAACTTAGATCCTCAATATAGCCCAGAGGGCCTATAGGTGTGGCTTAGCGCAAATTTCGTCGACCAACCACCATTGCGAGCAACCGTGTCACGCGGGGGAGAAAAAATGTTCATACACACCTTGTTTATCTGAGGAGTATATCCTTCCGCGCATTATCCACTGGCGGATCATTCAGTGGAGTAGGGGGGTGGTTCCAAACTGTCCTGATCGCGTATACAGGTTATTTCGATCCTATAGCTTTGACGAATTCTGCCCGTGCCTGGTCTCGCCCTTTCAGAATGAGAGACTTTTTTGTCTCTTCGTCTAGATCCGCCGGCGCCTTGCTCCGAATATCTTTTTTCAACTGGTGAAATTTATTTTCTTCAGCTGTAATTATTTTATACTCCACGTCTGTAATTCTCCCATCATCCAAAGCTTTTGAAACAAGGTCGGCTATACTAGAAAGCTTAGCCGTCGCCAGAGTGCAAATTTCATCATGCTTCTTAGCTTTTGCTGTTAGTTTGCGGGACGCTAGCTTGCTCCCAGCGGACATGATTCCACAAGCAAGCTAGGGCAGCTATCTCAAGCCCGACAACTATAGGGGCAGCGATAATGGTGGTAAGAAGCCCAACACCCCCCACCCCCATACCAAGGCTAGCTGCCAGCATCGCGCTGTCCACAGCGTCTAATGCATTAACGGCACGCCGATATTTTTTATACAGTGCAGCCCGTTTGTCCCTTTCATCTTCCAGAGACTTCCGAAGACGGGTAAGCTCTTGAATACGATAGGCACCGCCGTCACTAGTATCGATTGTAGGATAGAGCGACATTATTCTTTGCGCGTCAAACCTACTTCTTCAACTGAGATATTAAATGTTCAATGCGAACGGTGCTAATCGACCCTGTAGTGAACAAAAGCCGGACAAAAGCAGTAACGGTATTAAAAATTATCTCATCCACCGCAACCTCTCTGAGCTCTACTATAATGTCCGTCTCTGTTGCCCGGGCCGCCCACGTCCCGTCGGCCGCGGAAGTAATGACGAGAGCAACATGCCTGGGGAGTGATGACGCACTCCATTTAATAGAGACCCCAGGAAGGACTGGGGCAAACTCAGTCTGCGCCACAGCCCCAATAGCTAACTCGAGATAGATGGTTGACTCCTTAGGAGGCTTACCTAGCATATCAAGGTCAGCTTTACACTCTGTAACAGCCTTCAGACAATATTTAGTCCCCTGGACTTTAGCCTCAGTCACCGATACGGCATAGAAGAGAGCCCTGGCGCACTGCATTTTCAGAAATGACTGGTAGGTCACAACAGGAGACTTGTTGGGGCGTGTGACTGTCCTGCAGGCCTGATAACTCACAAACACCTTGCCCATGTTGGTTAACCTGATAAGTATCCCATTGGGCTCGAGGTGAGTATATCCCGTGCGAAGCTCAAGCTGCAGATCCCAGTCATCGTCGTCGGGATGGTCTATGGCGGCACGAGCATAGACCCCCTGGGGAGTGAGCTGGAGGCCATAGATCTTGTAGTTATGACCCGGCTCCCGCCACCCAATAGTGTCGGCCAAATCAGCAAAGGTTAGGGTAGAGCATGCTCTTGGGCGATGCCTTCCTGGACCTTCTGAATAAGCCATTGTGTTTTCTGATGTGGAGTTCACAACTTAGATATGCCAGCGGCACGGCTTTGCCTTGTTCATCACAGACTGAAAGTCTAATATCGTTTAGAGTTCCTGTCTCCAACTTCTTATAACGAGGCACAGAGAAAACCTCGTGTCTCCCTTGATTACATTCCACATTTTTAACAGGCACAGCCCTGAGGAGTGTGGAGGGAAGCGAATTATGACGGTTCTCATATGATGATAGACCCTCGAGATGAAAGTACAACTCCTTATATATGTTAAGATTAGGAAAGTTTGGCGCCGCGACTGAAGACTCGGCATATTGTGACGCATCATCTCTATAGTTCAAGCTGAACCCAAGAGTCTCACTTAGCCTTCCAAACTGTATAGGCATCCCCTTTTTTACACCACCGAGTCTTAGACGGCCACTTGCAGGGTTAAGAGTAAGGGAGAGCTTCCGTGGCTCAAAGAATTGGTTGTTGAGGGTGCAGACATCATAATACCCGGAGGGGATAGTAACACGCTCGCCACCATATATGAACCAATTGTTTTGTAGCTTCGTGGTAATATTAACTAACCCATGCTGGATAGAACAATAATTCCACAATAGCTACCTCAAGGCCACCATCGCGGTTCTCTATGACCGGGTTGAGGGGGATGGGTTCCCCATGCTGAATGTTGGTTAATGTGATGTACATTTTATCACGTCTAATAATGATAATTTACGAGTTCATAAGGGTGGTAAATACCCGACGGAGCAACCATGTCTGATGTGAAGTACGCAGCTTAGATATGCCAGTGGCACGTCGTTACCCTTTTCATCTCAGACCGAAAGTCTTATACCCCCTACCGTTCCAGTTTCTAGCCTTTTATAATGAGGCACAGAGAAAATCTCATGTCTCCCTTGATTACATTCCTCTTTTTTAACGGGTACAGCCCGGAGGAGTGTGGAGGGAAGAGAATTATGACGGTTTTCATATGATGATAGACCCTCGAGATGAATGTACAACTCCTTATATATGATAAGTTTAGGAAACTTCTCCGCATGGAATGTAAACACCTCATTGAACCGCTCACTTCTGTAGTCTATGCCGAACCCAAGAACGCCACCTAGCCCTCCGAACCCTAAGGCCACCCCAGATTTTATACCACTGAGACTTACAAGGCCTGTTGCGGGGTTGAGAGAAAGAGAGAGCTTCCGTGGCTCAAAGAATTGTTTGTTAAGAGCACAGACATCATAATACCCGTCGGGGATAGTAACAACTTCATCATCAAGTTTGAACCAATTGTTTTTCAGCTTCTCGGAAATATTAACCCACGCGGGGTAGAACAACAATTCCACGATAGCCACCTCTAGGTCACCATCGCGATTGTCTAGGACCGGGTTGAGGGGGATGGGTTCCCCATGTTGGACGTTGCTAAGTGTGAAAAACATATTAGCACAGCTAATAATAATGACTGCTTACGAGTTCAATAAGGACACCAAATACCAGACGGGTGGGGTATACCCGTTTGCACAAATAAAGGATCTCACAAAGGTGGACATACAGGTCAACCTCCAAGGAGCCTTTCCGACACAGTTCCCCAACATGTTTGAAAAATACCGGTTGCCATACGTGGAGTCAGACCAGATCGTGCAAGCCTGGTACAGCAATCCGATGCAATTCTGGCAAAACCAACTCAACTTCGCAGTATGGTGTGCCACGGCGGGGTGTGGGGTGTCCGCGCAGGAGCATCTGGCCGGCCCTGACCCACTAACGCAAGCCGTGTTCATATTCCATGTCTACTACCAGATTCGCCGAATCCTCAAAGAGATGCGTGTGGCTCTACCACAAGACCAGGGTTGGAACGCCTTTGAAAATCCCTACGATGTAAGAGCCTATCAGCGTATATGCGCGGAATTTGGAATTCCCCAGAATGATAACTGGAGACGGCTCGAGAGGAATAACGGGTTGGGGAGTGTATACATTTACTGGACGAACACTGGTTATTGCGTCCTGCCTGATGGACATGATGGTGTATATGACCCAAAGCGCCATTCATTCACACAACAAACCACAAATGACATACTACACATAGATTATATCTCACAAGACGATATTCACGCTGATTCTGGCTGGCAGGCTTTCATTCTTAACAAGTCACAGGGCTTCACACGCCCCGGTGTTGAGCGAATAAATGACAGCATTCGAACCTATGTGTGGGCCATCTTAGGGGCCCAGGCTCAGACTAGAACATGAATTCTGGGAACTGGAACGGCGTTTGATGCCCAGAAGCAATTCCTGGTATTAGTAGAAGACGCCATCTCTGCGCCCGTCGATCTCGCGGCGGCCATCAAAAGATATCAGGATGTGCTACAAAACGCGAGCTCAGAAGTTAATTATGTCTTTGGAACGGGGTTGTATATGGCCCCCAGCGACATGCTGCTCCGCATTGGCCAGATAGCTGGATATAACAACATGATCACCATCGCAGAGCCAGGCCTAAAGCGTGGCCTGAATACAACCATTAATGCCCCTAAGCTGCCCACCATTGCACAGCCGACGGTAGAGCTGCCCAGCATTGCTCAGCCAGCGCTGCCGACCACTAGAATAGCTGATAAGGCAGCTGGGCTGCAGCATCAAAATGAAAAGATAGCACTCATTGCTGGGGGTGTCGCAGTCGGTCTAGTGGTCCTATGGTTTGTTCACCGCAATTAGCCGCTCTCTGATAGCCAGCAGCAGCAAGCCACCGAGTGCAACCACTAATGCCCAGAGATTTCCAGCCAGCCATCCCACACCCTTACTCAAGAAGTTAAGAAGCCAGGAGATAATACCGCCTATGATTCCTGGGAGTGCCTCCGCAGCCTTACCAGCTAGCCTGGCTAGAAGGCTCGCTAGGTCTTTCAGTTTCTGCCGAATCCATTCCTTAGCCCCAGGGCCAGGTGGCGGGCCAGGTGGTGGGATAGGTGGCGGGCCAGGCGGTGGGGTAGGACCACCACCACCACCAGTAATGGCTAGGGTGATAGTGGAAATTAAGAGGCCGATCGCTGTGAGAATGCTCGCTATGGTGATACCCTGCTCTCGGAACAGAGTCCGCAGCCTCGCACCCAGTGTGGTGTCTTCATTGACCACCCGATGAATGGTTTCACGGATCCGACTGAATTGAGTGCGTAAGTCTTCGTGTAACTCAGCGACCTCTATTAAAAGCCTCTTCTTAGCTTCTTCAATATCGGCAATCTTTTGCTCTTGAAAGTCCCTACTCTCCTCATTGGGTGCTATCAACATTTTCCGCCGCCTTATGGCGATCTCTTTATCTTGCTGGTCGAGAATAACCAGATAGTTTGTGAGTTTACCTTTAATCGTCGTCACCGCTTTGTCAAGCGCCATGATCCCCCGGAGTTCTCTCACTGGAGGTAAGCCTTTCTCTCCCAGGTATTGGTCTACGTGTGAGGTTTCTAAAACCCGCTGCACTTCTGGACTCGACATAGCCCGTTCTAAGATGTTGCCAACATTTGAAGCTATTTGTGGGACAGCCTGAATATCTGCACCACTTAGAGCAGCTTCTTCCTCCGCCAGATCACTAGCAGTCTCCTCAAGGATGGTTACAACCTTTGGTGGTATTTTGTCCACAAACCCCAATACCTCTCTGGTACTCACTCTGAGGTTATTCACAGCTAACGGCATGCCATTATCATACTGTGTAATCCTTTGGTGGTTAACATAGAGAGCATTCCGGCGACCCAAACGAATTTTTGTATAATCTATACCAGTTATAGGTTTGATACCCCACATCTTCTCCACCCTTTTAAAATAGTCGTTAATAGCGCTGTTTTCTAGTTCTATGAATAAGTTGCGCTCCCCCTGTGACGTCTCCCCCTGTGACGTCTCCCCCTGTGACGGCCACTCGGTATTAACAATGCGGGGATTATCGACATCAAAATCGTCGTCGATGAAGCCTGTCTCCTCTTCCTCGCCCGTTTCAGGCCTCCCCTCTTCACCACCAAAATCGGTCAGCTCAACTCTATCCATATTAGATATTGCTACAAAGCAACAAACAACTAGCCATGTCTTCAAGTGCATATGGTCGTAAGCTTAACCCTTACCGCCATCTCCGGGAGCCGCTCGGTGTGAAAGGATTGCGGCAAACGATAATCGTGACCAACAATCCTTCTACGATCGGTCCGAAGCAGCAGTTACTAGTTCGTTTTCCCAATCTCGGTGCACATGATGTTATCGTGCCTGGGTCGGTGCGGCTGGCATTCAATGTCGACCTCAGCTCCCCTGATGTCAACCGGACCGTGGTCCAGAACCTCGGCCGAGCACTGGTTCAAAAGCTGACCGTCAGGCTATCGGGCAATGAAGTCTTCTCTCTTGTGGACAGTGACGTCTACAACGTCTATCTGGATCTTTGGAAGAGCCAATCGGAGCGGGCGAGCGCTGTGTATCAAGGCATCGATACAAGTACCGGCATGAATGTGAACAAGGCGCGTGTTGGTGCAGCGGATGCTGTTGTTCTGCCCCTCACCAATGCGAGAGACGTGGCCATCGCGAAGGCCTTCAAAAACAGGTACTACATACCACTAGACTTTGAGCTGCTTGAAACGCATGCGCCCTTCTACCAATCTGCTCTTAGTGATCGGCTGGAGATTGAGTTGACCTTTAACGACGCTTCCCGTGTGATTCGCGCAACTGGTAAAGATGCCGGCAACTCCTCATACTCCCTAGAAAACATCTGTCTCGAGTACGAAGTAGTCACTGAACCCACGTTGGCCCGGCTAATTCGGAGCATGTATGAGAGCCGTATGGTGTTATACGAGCGGGTCCTACGACATAGACGGATCCCTCAGAAAAAGGAGGACTCGATATGGAACATCAATCTGAACACACCCTGTAAGTCTTTGAAAGGCATTCTCCTATTATGGGAAGACCCCGCCAACCAAAAGGATTTTGCACGCCAACCAGAGTGGTTTTACAACCCACAGATCACCAAAGTTGAAGTCATCGTAGAAGGACAAGCCAATCAGCTATTTGCGCACGGCTTAGCACCACACCAGCTCTGGGACGAAGCGAGGAAATTCTTCGCTGGTGGCCTCAAAAGGCACCCTGAGACAAGCGCAGTCGCCAAAGAGCTAGGATTGTTCGATGTTAGTCTAGGCGAGTACTTAACGTCAAAATTCTGCTTGTGGCTGGACTTCCGGACCTCCGGCGATGACCATCTTCACGGCAGCGGCCGGCGTGTAGAGAACGGCTCTGAGGGCATCACTCTCCAGATCACGAAAGAGGCCGAACCGGCGGGGCCCCTGTACTGCTACGTTTATTTGGTTATGGACGGACAGCTGAACATCGACACCGGGAGATTCGTTAGTGCTGTTTATTAATGGAGTTCCCACTTAAGCCACACTCGGCCATCATCACAGGCCCCACATCGTGTGGTAAAACAGAATTCATTCTCGACCTCCTGGAAGGCCCGTACAGGGGTGTTTTCGAGCATATTGTAATTGCTTGCCCTTCGGTACGATACAATGAAACATACCGGGCCCGGCCGTGGGTGTGGTCAGATCACAAGGTCTTCATATTTGACCCCGGTGATCGGCTGCTCAAATGGCTAGAGGCCTTCTATAAAATGTTTCAGGGGACACCAACGTTATACATCATTGATGACTGCAGCGCAGAGGACGCTACTGCGCAGAAGCGGACTATGTTGACTTATCTAGCTTTTAGCGGGCGACATGCCCAGCAAAGTCTGTGGGTTCAAACCCAGAAGTACAACGCCGTTGCGAAAGGCCTCAGAGCGCAGACACAATGGGTGGCGCTCTTCCATTCCAAGGATAAGGATAGCTTTGAAGACTGCCTGGATGAGAACTACATCATCCACTCTAGGGAGGAACGTGATGGGGTGCGAAAGCAACTCGAAACCAATGAGTTCTCAAAGCTGGTACTGAGGACCAAGTTCCCATTTTCTTATAAAGTGCTCAAAGCTGGTGAGGTTTGTTAGATACTAAGCATATGTTAAGCATCAGCTAAGCATATGTTAAGCATCAGCTAAGCATATGTTAAGCATCAGCTAAGCATATGTTAAGCATCAGCTAAGCATGTATGAAGCAGTGCTTTGTTACTCCGTAACAGCCTTAGTTGTATTACAACTGATATGCACATGTTGTGTGCTTGGATGGGCTGTGCATTCCTATATTAGAGTTAGACGTTGGGTATTTGCAAACGCTGTGATGGATTGTGACACCATACTCGACCAGCTGTTACGTGAAGAGGCAAAGCCGGTAGAGTCTGCTCCGGAACCTACAATAACACCACAGTCCGGACATGCATCACCACCTGCCACAACACCACAGTCCGGACATGCGTTGCATCGTGAAAGGCTGGCATCACTAGCGGCTGGGGGACGTGCCGGGCAGTACATAGGAGGTAAGTACTCCAAACTTACTGTGGAACAGGTTGAGGCCTTGCCTGATCAAGAAATTGAGAAGCTATATGCGAGACACGAGGCGAGGCTTGGAGCGGCAATAACAAAGACCCTGGGCACGGCTATGCTACAGATGTACGCACAAGTGGCAAGTATGTTCCTCCCCATTGCTGATAATCAAGCTTTGGTGACAGACCTGGAAGCCGACCCGTTTCTAGGGCATGCGCTAAACACAGTTACATGTGAACTCTACCATAAGTTCGGTATGTGCTTAGCACCTGCAACTGTCGCACTAGCAACTTTTAGGCACTGCCATTTTGGACATATCTGTCCTAAGCAAGAACAAGATGGAGGAGGAGACCCCCGAAATTGCTCCACAGGAGAAACTAGTGACGAAGGACCCCAGGAAAGTTGCGGCTGGGAAGAGAGGAGCTGCTGCTCGAAAGAGTCGTGAAGCAGAGAGGCTGTCTCTAGCTCTGCAGCAGGCTGTTCGTGAGAAGAAACGAAAGTTAGCCCCCGAGCATGAGGAGGCCCCACCACCGCTGTTTCCAATGGTGCCCGTTGATTACCGCGGCTGGACTCCCTGGATTATCGGAGTGGCTGGCGTTGTCGTTGTCGTCGGAGTAATTAGGCAGAAAATGCGGCGGACTAAAGCACCTGCCCCACCTGCGCCCTCCAAGCGGCCGGAGACTAACATATTAAAGAATAGAGATCCATTTTATATGGAATAATGGCAGGCGTTGACGGGAAAGTTATTGTTAACGCCGTTTACCACGGCGCTGTGGTGGCCGCGCTTACGGTAGGCACCGCAAAACTGACCAAGGTGATTTTCAAAGGGGCAACCTTGCCCAAGCTAGACGCTGATATGTATGACCTTGGGATGATGGTTATAGACACGTCCATCGCCTTAGCACTCCGAGATTTGCTTATCAAAGAGGGCTTGATCCCCGCTGATATATTGCATAAACCCTTACAGTATCAGCCCCGCTAGCTATGGCCTCTGTCGCAATGATGATAGGGGGCGCTGTTGTAAATGCCCTCGCGTTTACGGGGGGCAACTACCTCTTTTCCAAGCTAGGGCATGCGGACGCCCATGAAGAAATGAGGCGGCACGATGAGGCTGTCGAGCGGCTACAGGTGGCCCAGGCTGAGTGGATGAGAAAGAGAACCGCGCGGCTGGACTGGCTCAACGATGAGCTACAGCGTGAAGGCCACGCCGTTCACTCTTTCCAGGATGTCGACCAGGCCATGCGGGAATACAGCCTGATCTCTGGCAAACGTGTCGAGCCCCTCGAGCCTGAACCTCGCCTGTCGGATTTCTATGTGCCATCAGAGCCGCAGAAAGACCGCGAGATCACTTTTATCGTTCTTGGGCTGGCAGCGACTGGTATTGTTGCTTACAAGTTGCTTTAGAGATTGACCGCTGCTACCAAAATGAAAGATCTGGAGGATAACTACTACAGCCCTCAGGGCTACTGGAAAGGCTTGGCGGCCATTAAGAAGCTATCTGCTGCAGCTAATGTTTCGGAGGATGTTGCCCGAGACTGGCTCAAGAAGCAAGCTATTTTTCAGATCTATTTACCCGCTCCTCGTTACATTCCGCGGCCATCTATTGATGAAGATAGACCGAATGCCGTCCATCAGGCTGACTTGCTCTACCTACCACATGACCGGGTTGGTCGTAAGACATTTAAGTATGCCTTGACAGTTGTGGATGTTGCCTCACGGTTTAAGGAAGCAGAGGCTTTGACAGACAAGAGCAGTGAAGGGGTGGCTTTGGCCCTAGAGCGAATTTACAAACGCGGGCCACTCAAATGGCCACGGCTTCTGCAGATTGATCCGGGGCGTGAGTTTATGGGTGCTGTGAGCCAGCTGGCAGCAAAGCATAAGACACAGATACGGCGTGGAGAAGCTGGGAATCACCGGCAGCAGGCGATCGTCGAGAGGTTCAATCGCACTCTGGTGGAGAGACTGTTCGGTGCCCAGTACGCCCAAGAGTTACTACTGGCGGCTCGAGGGTCCTCTGAACGTTCAGCTGAATGGGTTCGGGCTCTTCCTCAGGTGGTCGCGGCTCTTAACGGTGAGGTGACTCGTTTGACGGGTCGGAAGCCGGTTGATGCCATTAAGGACACTTCTGTATCCCATTCACCGGCCGCTCCTGCTCACCGTACTATCGGCCTCAAGGAGCCTGTGATTCTGCCTGAGGCTCTAGTTCGGTATCTGTATGCAAGCTCGCCTGGGGAGCATGAGCTTGAAGGTGGCCGGCGCCGGGCGACTGATCCTTCGTGGTCATTAACAGTACACGAGATTCGTAGAACAGTATGCCAGGATGGGCGGCCTGCGCTGTACTACCTGGAGGATGGGCCAGCGCGGGGCTTCGTTCGTGAAGAGCTGATGATTGTTCCTCCCGACACCCAAATGCCTCCTGACCGGATCCTCCCTAAGCGATGAGGCCCAGGCTGGCGATCTGCCCGTTATACATCCCTCGGTTCTCTACTCTATGGACTTCTACCTCGTAGATGGACCAGCTCGTGGATGTGAGGAGCTCCACAGCTACTCCCTAGCAGGATTCTAGGTAGCCGTAGGCCCTAGTGTTGATACCATCAGCACAAATCCATTTTTTCGTGTCCATGGGGCTCAGAGATGTTTTGTTCATCTCATAAACCCCTATCTGGTGGCCCTTGCTTCGTATGGCAACCTGTGTGTGCTTGTATTCCCGCTGACCGAACAGACTGTCCTTGTAGTGTTCGTGTCTGAGGTCCTTCTTCACAACTGCCCGAGCCACTCCTTTGGCTTTCTTGATGTTGGCGGCCTCCTCTAGGATTGAGTACATCTTTGGTCTGAGACCGACGAACTCAGCTATCGAGCGGCCGTTGCATTCATCTTTGAATTTGCCGACCACCTTTTTATTCGCAGTCGAATGGTTGGGGTGGTCACGCGGATAATCTGAGAAGTCGTACCAGTCGGGGTGAGTCTTCATGTCCGCGTACACATCCTCAGTCTCCACCTGAAGTAGAAGGGAGTCAGTATCAGTGTAGCAGAGCTGGAGTCTATTACCGTATTGGGATTTAAGCCGATTGTACCAGAAGTCGTACATGAGGTACTTGGATTGGTCCAGGATGGCCTGCCCACAATAGACTGGTTTATTCAGCTGGACCTTGTTCTTGATGCTGTGCACCGCCACCAGTCCACCGTTGAAGATTCTACACGATTCGTAGTTGGGGCTGGCGATTAATTTTCGGAGTCGGTCAGTCTCGGTGCCTCTGATAAGGTTGACTCTGATGCGTTTGCGAACATTCTCCATACTCTTCCCAAAGACGGCATTGTTCATCAGCTTGAAGAAGTCCTTCTCAAATTCCGACTTGGCTTGGGCTCGTAGAGAGGTGTTCATCTCTATGTAGGGCTTCATCCATTGGGACTGATTGAACTTGATGGCTCGGTGGATCTGGGTGACCTCTAGACCGAGGCTGTGATAGAGTTTGAGATTGCGGTAGTGGACGATGTATCGCTCCTTGTTGTGGAGATGAGGTACCAGCTTTGTTTGCTCCGTGAACTTACCCCCCAGTTTGTTCTGGAGCTCGCGCTGATAGCTGCTCAACCAGGCCTCTGGGATGGTCATGGTTTCTGGAGCTAGCGGATAGTCACTGTGGGCTTCATGTAGGTGCGCTGGGTACTTCAAATCAACCTCAACAAGCCATCCCTCTGGGGCGTTGTCGGGGGTGTTGAGTACCTCCTCGAGAGTTGGATTGGCCCATTGGAACCCTCCGGTGGGGAGGTATTCCATCATGGCCCACCCATACAGGTTATTTGCATCTAGGTACATGATCCACGAATTGGGTGTTGTGGGGTCATAGTCTGAAGTCTTGGGGTTGTTGGCCTTAGCATACCGCTTGGAGACCATGGCCACACCCCCTCGGAGTCCCTTCTCAAAGAGAAGGTGCATATCCAAGTCGGTTAGGAGCTCGAGTTGCACCTTCGTCTTTTTTAGGAGTGCGTCCCATGCGAGGCCTGGTACACTGATGTAGTGGGCTGGGTCGAGCTGATATACCTCCATACAGGTGTCTCGGAATGCCTCGAATATATCAGCCAACAGACTGACGTCTGTTTTCAGGTATAGGTCATGGTAGCCTCCGAGTGTTTTGCAATCGAGCTCCTGCCACACTTTCTGGGCGTGGGCATAGTCAGAGTCACTGATTCCTTCTCGGGTGAGCTTGCTGTAGAAGGCCTCTTTGAGTGGTAGGCGGTCCTCTGCAAAGCGCTCGAAGCTGTCCATATATTCGTAGGGGTATACACCCTTACGGAGAAGGAGATGTGACTGGCTCTGGCTTAGCGTGGTCCTGAACTTGTTCATTAAGACAGCCCAGGGGGTGTGCTTCTCAGTGTTGCACGTCTCACATCTTGAGATTATATCGTTGCCTCTACGTGTCAGAGCCATTGATTTACCGCAGTGTGTCAGCTCGCTGAGGTTCCCTACCAGGGTGTCTAGAGAGCTATTCATGAACTGTAGGCTGTCAATGAATTGCAGCTGACCGATGGTGAAGGAGGCGTACTTCTCTATGGTGTTTGGTATGCAGGTGATTGTTGTGTTGTCTACTTGTTTGGTTTGCCATTGGCCATTTTTCTTCTTCTTGTAGACCGTTCTTTTTCCCCAGTCCAGACGGCCGGCCGCTTGCATGATGATGTGGGAGTCGTATCCTCTGAGGTTGTGAAAGACTACAGGTATCCTCAGCTTGTCTCTATTGATGCGCCATGCTAGATTACAGACATTGTGGGCAGCGCCCCGGTATTTGCCTGTAATATGGCAGTGGTCTCTCACCTTGTCCTCCTCCAGCGGCTCTTTACAGATGTGGCAGGTGGTGGCGGAGGCAAAGTCTTCACGGTCTTTTTGCCCCAGCACCATCAGAGCCGGCCGCTGTAACTTGTGGTGGATGGTGGCCTGCTCTCGTCCCAAGCGTTTGAGGAATTCGTTGGCAGCGTCCTCCCCCCGATATACGACGGGGTTTGTGGTGAGCCCGTCGCAGCGTACAATGGTGTAGCCGAAGCCGCAGGGGGGCTGCTCAGCAAGTTGGCGCGTGTTGCTCTGGCTTGGATCCATTGCCGCACCATGTACTGGAACGTTCAAGGTCTCAAAGTCTGCGTATATGATGTATGGCGCCCTCATCTGTTTCTGGAGGGACTTGAAATTCATCTTTCCCTCTTTAGGCATGACATTCACCTGGCAGGCTGTGTTGATGCCTTGGCAGAGTGGCACATGTTGGTCCAAGGTTTCCTGAGAGGAGTGTACATGGAGACAGTTGAGACATGGATACTTCTTACCCTCATATTTACTGTTTCCATATAGAAGCCGCCCCACATCCTTGACCCAGACATAGTGCCTATTCTCATCCTTACATAGGAGCAAGAGGTTGATTTGGTTGCGCTGGAGTGTGTTGGTCCGGAGTATGGTTGGTCCTTTGTTCCACCCAAAGACTCTGATGGCTATGGTAGGATTCTGGTTTTCAAACTTCGCAATGCTGGTCAGCTGCACTGGGAACTCGATTCCTTCAAAGTTTAGCTCTCCCAAGTGGGCGCTATAATTGTTGAGCCTATCAGGATGCTCTCCATGTGCTACTGGGTAGAGTGCTGAGAGTATGGCCCATTCAAAGCAGCGGTTGTCCTCATTCTTTACATTTATAACACTACGTGGTGGAATGAAGCTGGGTGTCGCGAAGTAGCTAGAGCCTCGGAATGGTTGGTATTTTATATGTAGAGGTCGAGCTGCACACACTCATCATAGTGCCAATCCGAGCCCTGTTCGGTGAAGCATTCACTGTCAGCGAATATCTTGGCTCTGGCGAGCTTCAGCCCCTCATCAATTTCCCCCTCGTGCAGTACTTCATAGTTCCTGCTTCCATGGGTGGCGATTGCCGTAATCTGTTTGCCTTCTGGGGTGGTGCGATAGTATTTTAGATGGAGATACAGCTGTATTTTAACACTGCCATAATCCCCCAACCCTTTTACCACCAGGGCTTTGATGGCGGGCTCCATCGAAAACATAAATAGTCCAGGCTCATCATAGTCGACGCTACCTTCTGGGACGCTTGCTTCATATTTTCTCAGGCTCCCCTCAATCTCCCGGGTGAGTTTCAATTCGGGTGCATTGCGAATTAGCTCAGCCAACTCCTCATCCGTTTCCTCTCGCACACTATCAGCTCGGGCAAGGAACTCTGCTTCGAGGTCGGCGTGGCGTTGAGCACGCTGCCGGGCGCGGTGTCGTCGCTCGGCGACGATCGCGGCTCGGTCCGCGGCGGTACCATATACAAATCTCAGGGCGGTGGTAATCCCTGCTTCAAGTCGTGCCCCTTGTAGGTTGGGGTTCTTCTCGAGCAGGGTGGCCCGAGCCATCTCACGCGCTCTGGATATTTCCCCCTCAAGAACGGCCTTCCTCCTCCCACTGTATGGCATGCCATACTCGCGGGCTTGCTGTTTCAACTGAATCAGCGTAGGCATGGCTAAATACACAGATCTGTCAGTCTCTAACAGGTGAGTGTGTACGTACAGTGGATAGTTCCATGTCTCTAATTGACTTTTATATTTCTGTGATCATAGCCAATCGCTTAAACTCGGCGTTAAAAGGCTTTACCTTTTCATGGTACCATGTTCGGCGATTGGCTGCGTTATAACCACACTCCTTACAAATTGATAGATAGTTTGTGACCCCCCTCCCACAGCTTCTGCACGGTTTGGTACATGAACCCTTCCGTATTAGCACTGCATGGACTTTGCAGTAGTCCCTCATACAACTCCGATTGCAGGGCTCTGTGGAACGTAGCCGTAGCCACTTACAACTGTTCTTCGCGGTGCGCATCTTGGTATGTCTGTAGATGATACACTCTAAATCGATGGCTCGGTCGCCATGCGTGCGCTCCGGGATACAGAGGACGGCCAGGTGGGGTGTGGGGCCCCCGGGGGTTGGGTCCCTAGGGGGCTTTCTTTTGGCGCTCCTGTAGTGCCCCGACCCTTTTGGCCCTAAGGGGCTTTCTTTTGGCGCTCCTGTAGTGCCCCGACCCTTTTGGCCCCAAACCGCTAATTGACATCTACTGTTTTCCTTGATGAGTGATGTCTGGGGATAGGAAATTTTTTTTTAGAGCTCCATCAATAGTGGAGGACTATAAGGTAGGGGTAAGAAATTATCCCTCCCTTTACCCAAGGCACTAGGGGTGTAATGTTCAGTTGTCTGGGACGACAACAGTTAAAGATGGGGAATAATGTACTCGGCTCGCGATGATGGTGGAATTCTGCAAGAGGGCGTCTGATTGGTCTGGAACTCTGGGACCCCAGTATAAAAGGCCCCGCACAGGTAGAACTGGCCCTTTTTTTTCCGTAGTCCACCGCACTGAGTGACCAGGCGCCAATGCCTATTTCTATTGTGTGTTTAGTAGTTAGACCCTGAAGTTTTGCAGTGGTATGTAACCATAATTAATTTGTTTTATATTATATTTCTTTTATATGTATTATTTTTAATTTTATAAGGCCACGTATGACATATAGTATTTTGGTTATTTAAATGTATAGTTCAGTAAAGCAATGACAGTATAATAATAATGAAGTGATTATCAAACTAATTAGATTTAAAATATAGCTAATCTTATACTGATTCCTAGCTTTAATCTTTAAGTTAATAATTTCTCTAGCAGTAACTAAAATTAACAAAAGAAATCTGTAAGCCCGGTTACAGATAACTGAGTTCGGAACCATGCCCAGGTAATGGCAAATGAGAGTTACCGGTTCTTGGAGAAAATGGCGCAGATCGATCTGGACTTCGACGAGTTATTTACAAGGATTAAGGAACAATTTAGAAGCTACTTGTGTTAAGTTTTATGAGACTGAAAAGTGGGAGATTGAGGAACAGCACTTGGAGAATTGACACGTGGGAGGCCAGCTCAGCAAATAACATCTAGCCTTTGTTCTCGAGGCAACTTAAAAGGTAAATTTGGAATATTGGCTAGTGATAAAGGAGCAGACAATGTTTAACAGGTTAGGAGATAATTGGGCACACAGGGGCTTAGTAATACTTTATAATTATTCAGAACTAATGGTTTATTTTACAGCGGTGTAAATTATTGAGTTCAAGAAGCTTGTTGTGGTAAGAGCTGGGCAAATATTGGTTGTATGAATTATTGAAGAAAATAATATGCAGAATATTAGTGGAGTGGCTATGAGTGATTAAAGTAAACACACTTGGACTGCAGTCAATGAAAGACAAGGCACATTACAATATAATTAAGTATTCAATATAGTATAGGAATTTGTTGTTCAGCAGTAAGTGAAGTCTGGCATCACAGCTGTTAACAGGAGGCATTAATATTTGTGTAGGTGTATCAAGTTATCGGTGGAATCAGCGACTGAGATTCTGCCTTAAGTTAAGCATGGTGGTTGTCGCACGGGGGAGAGAATGTGATTTAATGCTACGTACCACCTTTCGCAAATATATTTATATGCACTTGCTATGTGTCTAGTCACAAGGAATAGTACACTAATGGTGTTGGCCTCAATCAGTGCTTGCTGGTTATTAATTTACAATAATATTAGGAATAATATTAATGGCAACAATATATATTATAATTGTTTTAGGCATTATTATATCAGGTACAACTGATTTAATGAGGTCAGCTTGATCATGATATATGATACAGATAATGTAGATGAGTGATTTGGTGTCCCTGAAGCTTTAGGAGAATAACATTTAACAGGCTAGTACAGAGAGATGTTAGCAATCAGGTTTGGTGAGGTTCAGTGGAATATGACCGGTGTAGGTGTTTCCTATAACTAAATTAAGATAGACAGTGTAACTGATTTTGTGGTTTCCCTATGTAGATATACCAAGGTAGCAAAAGTGGGATATACAATGAGTAGGGGAAAGTAACCAGGATGATGGGTAATATTTATAACATATGTAGAGCAGAGAAGAGTACTTACATGTTAAGCGTGGCTTTACTGAGGGGAAGAATGTGATTTAGTGCTGCGTACCACCCTTCGCAGAGATATCAATATGTAGTGGTCGTGTGACATGAAGCGTAAGATAGCAAAGTTTATAACCGGGGTATCATAGGAAGAATGATGGGGAACAGAGCGCACAACTGTACATTTGTTGTCCACTCACAAATAATATTACACTGATTGTGTTGGGCCTTGAATAACACTTATTGGTCATTAGTGTGTAATAATGACATAATATATATAGTACACTGTTTATTATATTAGAACTAATGTTCTGTATCCTGCCATGGACATTGTTGTTCTTGGATCCTGTCTCATATGAATGGCACTCTGGCCACTATTTTGTGTACTTTCACTTGGTAATATTGTGTGTTTATTTTATGAGCTATCTTAGGGGCCTCAAAGAGTGCCTCAATTGAGTTCCTGTGTAGTACATGTTTATCCTCAACTCTCTGTGAATGTTGTGATTCTTTTATGTGCAAATGTTACATTGTCACATTCTACAAATATGGTAATTCCACTGGGTATATGTGTCCCTTGCTTTTCACGGTTGAACATGTTTTGCTTGTCGGCTAGTAATGTGTAATATCATGCGGTAATGTGTGTGGTGTCATGTTGTTGATATCCTTTATCATAACATGGGCATTGCAGGAGAGGTGTGCCCTGTGTCATATGGCATCCCTTATGGGTCTAGGTATTTAAATGTCAGGATGGTGAGTGATGGCTAATTCTTGACATAAGTCGCATCAGGGTGCAACTGAGAGGGCATGATGATAGACTGGTGGAATTCAATTCTGGTTTCATTGGGGGAACATCAATGGATATAGTATTTGGAGTTTTTGAAACCGGTGTTGATGGGAGAGCAGGGGCCACCTGGAGAGTGGAAACCCATCAGGTATGACATGCATGGACAGAGCAATTACTGTTATAAATGAGGTTATGGTAATTATTATCAATGACTGGGTGTAGTGATGTAGGTACCGGATTGAGTGCTACTTGGATGGACATTGTGTTATAAGTATCACATGATGACGACTATGCTTGTGATGGTGGTAGTCATGGGATGATGATGATAGCCATGATGAGGATGATGATTATTATATCCGCCAGGGATTGAAGTGGCTGGTAGTAATCGAGGCGGGTGTATGTAGACTATTGTAATCTTAACCACAATCAGGGTTATGGTGTGGGATTGAGGGTGTCAGGTGAATGTGTAGAAAACATTGGAGGCTGTTGAATAGGTGCTCCCTGTCATTTATATTTTATGTGGAGCATATCCTATAACCTATTCATATCATTGTTGTCCAGTTGAAGCATCGTGTGGTTGGTGTGAATTTACACAGTCCATGTCTATGTTTGTGCCACAAAGACATTGTTTACATACACTAGTGTTGTAGTGGTTGTCCTATGAAGTCCATGTGTTGATGCAAATAATGAGTCTTTGATGATTAATAATTAGATGTTGTGTTTGCCTACAATGTCTGATGTATGTTGGCCAGGTCAGTGTTGAGATGTTGTGTTTGCTCGTGATGTAAGTGAATCTAATGAATGTGTCAGGATGTTGCGTCTTGTGTCTATTCGTCACAAGTACAAGAGTGTTGTCTGTCTTACGTAGAGAGACTGGGTGTTGTTGTTGTCTTGTTGGGCCATCATGTTGAGATGTTTGACTTGTCTTTGCCTAATATTTTTGTTGGTTTTTATTTTATCTACAGGAAAAGCCAGAATTCTAGCTTTAGATTTTAGATTTTCCTGGGTTTTTAGTAGACTAGAGGTTTTTTGGTGGACTAGAAGTGTTTGTTAAATTAGTTTTAGCGGATCAGTTGTTGGTGGATTAGTGTTTGGTAGATTTGTAGCTTTTACTGGATCAGAAGTTTTTGCTACACTTAGGAATTTGGTTTGTTAGGTTAGTGTCTTTGCTGTTTGATTTTTGCTGTATCCTAATTTCTTCGTTGATGCTACATGTCTGTATATTATTGTGAAGTTTAGAAGTGTAATAAACAAATGATGCTTGTGTTACCCTTACTTTGTTGTTTAGTTGATAGACTCTAGTGTTGTAGTCATTGGTGTTAGAACAGCCCTTGGAGTAATTCTTTGTCTGGGATTGGAGAATATTGTTCTAATCCCCTGTCGGCCCACCCTGGGATCTTCTTAAACCTTAATTCTTTTCTATTCTTGTTAACCGAGGACGGTGAGAGGTTCTTTCTCTTTATTCATTTTCTTCTTTGGCCCTATGCAGTCAGGGTTTGCGCTCTTCTCCTCACATCACCGTAGCAGAAGTAAGTGGTCCTTGCTTCCTGTTTATACCTTAGTTTTCAAGTGGCGAGCCTGTACCAGGTCAGTGACAGCCTTAGAATTATTCTGGTAGGATTGTTTTGGTACCAAATGAGTGTTTTAGTTGAGATCTTTAGTTGGTTTCTTTGTTGGTTCATTTTTGGTATAGTTAGTAATAGTCTTCTGGAGATAGCAAAACCCAGGTTAGCTAGTTAGGCTCCATTGCAGAACCACCCTTAGCATAGTATCTTGTCCTTAAGATGGAGACCAGAAGTACTCGTGCGGCAGTGAGAGTTGAACAAGATGAGTCGCCGACAGTTTCTACGATGGGAACCGAAGATCCCCGCCCAGTGGATGCTCCACCACGCGAGCTCACTGAGGCTTTGAGGTACGTTGTAGTACCAACCAGAAAGCCTGTTCGGTGTTTTGGGGAGAAACGTGGGCCATCAGTAGAAGAGTACGTCAGGGAGGTGAGGTCAGCTTGGAGGGCTGGCATGTTAGAGACTGTCGATAAGGTGGATGTTATTTTCGACAGCATAACCAGTCCTGTCAGGAGGGAGTTGGAACTCCATGCTTCTGAGGAAGATCCCGAGGCCATGCTACAGGCCTTGCTGAAGATATATGGTGAGAAGAAGAGTCTATGGGAGCTCCTGGCAACGTTATTCACAATACGCCAGCGAGCTGGGGAGACAGTCCATGACTTCTCCCATAGGGTCAATGCTGAGTTCAAGAGGGTAGTGAAGGCCCAGGAAACGCAAGGTGTCCCTGTGTTGGATGGGGAGGCCCTTCGAGACCAGTTTGTGGCTGGCATAAGGGACAGTTTCACCCAAACTGTCCTAAAAGAAAAGATCGCACAAGATTCATCTGTGACTTTTCTTCAAGTCAGGGAGTGCGCACAAACATGGGAAGGTGTGCGGGCCCCACCGGGTGCTGAAATCAGAGAGGTAGAGGTGAGAGCCAGAAATGAGAACACTGGGGAAATTCAGTCAAGCGTACCTTCAGCGGTGAAAGTTGAGTTTCAGCAGGGGCGGTACGGGCCGGTGCAGGCTGAGGTAGTCCCACAAACGGTAAAATGTAGGCCTGCACATACTGAGCCAGCTCGAGTACCACCAAGAACTGAGTTTACTTCCAGGCAGGGTGAAATTGACTTTCTTCAGAGGGAGATGTCTGAGATTGGTGCCAGGCTGAACAGACTCACCACCAGCGATCAACAACATCAAGTGCCACGTTGCTGGCGATGCAATCGGGTTGGTCACTTGAGACGCGAGTGCAGACAAGCATTAAACGGGACCCCTCTAAGGCTGGGAGCCAGGTATTAGAAGGGGAGCGTCATGGCTCGGACATTAAAATTGTGGGTGGTAGGCCCGAAGAGACTGTTTTAATAGGTGGCAAGAGTGTCCAGTGTGTCATCGATACAGGTTCTCAGGTTTCCACCATTACTGAGGCCTGTTTCAAGGGCATGTTCCAGGACTTTGTTCTAAAGGAAGGACAATTCGTTAGGTTGACGGCCGCAAATGGCGTAATGATTCCATATGTGGGGTACTTCATGTGTGACATTGTGTTGGGTGGGACACAAGTGAAGGACTGTGGGGTGTTTGTCACCAAAGACATGGACAATGGGGAGAGAAGGGTGCCTGGCATTATTGGCACAAACATTTTACAGTCAGTACCGAATCTGTGTAGGTTTCTTAATTGTAGCAGCCCAGCGGAGGAGATTCCTGGAGTCGGACTGGACGGTGTTAAAGTGTTTGTTGACAATAGAGTTTGCGTACCTGCCCGCTCCATCACTGCAGTTAGTGTAAAATGTGTAAGATTTGTGCGTGAAAATATGCATGTCATTTTCAGCCCAACTCGAGACTTGGAGCACAAGGGTTTGCTTTTCTCCCACACTTTGACTACCTTGAGACGGGGCGTATGCCAAGTCCAAGTGGTCAATCTGGGGGATGAAGATATATCCTTGTCGAAGGGTACTCAAGTTGGGGATATTTCAGATGCTACTGTAGATTTGACCAACCATTTCAAAATGGTAAGTGCTCAGGAGGTTGAGGTTTCAACACGGCCGTATGCCGGAGAGAAAGATGATGTTAGGTGCCCTGTAGATTTGAGCAGTTTTGAGGGTAGTGATAGAGATAGGAAGAAGTTAGAGGAATTATTAGTTAGGTATGATAGTCTTTTTGCCAAGGGAGATACTGACATAGGCTATACAGATAGGGTAACCCATAGCATCCAGTTGACAGATGAGACCCCCATCAAGCAGCCTTATAGGAGAATTCCCCCAGCATTTTATAGAGAAGTTCAAGATCATCTCCAAGGTTTATTAGATAGTCAGATAATTAAGGAAAGTTCCAGTCCTTGGGCTTCTCCGGTGGTCCTCGTGAGAAAAAAGGATGGTAGACTTAGGCTATGTGTCGATTATCGGGCTGTAAACGTTAGGACAAAAAAAGATGCATACCCTCTCCCTAGAGTAGATGAGTATCTAGATGCCCTGGGTGGTGCCAAATTGTTTTCAACTCTAGATCTTGCCAGTGGGTATTACCAGGTGGCCATGAAGCCAGATGATCAAGAGAAGACTGCTTTTACCACCCCGTTTGGTTTGTATGAGTATACGCGTATGCCAATGGGACTTGCAAACTCCGCGAGCAGCTTCCAGAGGTTAATGCAATGCTTTCTGAATGACTATTTTTTTCAGATTTTGTTGGTATACCTTGATGACATTTTGGTGTTTTCTGGGGATTTTTCAGAGCATTTGAGTAGGCTTGAGAAAGTGTTTGAGAGACTGCAGTCCATTGGGCTAAAACTAAATCCTGAAAAGTGTAACTTTTGTCAGAAAAAGGTTGAGTTTTTAGGGCACACCATTTCAGAAGAAGGCATTGGAACCATGGATGATAAAGTTGCAGCCATAAAAGAAGCACCTGTGCCCAGAACTCAGACAGAGCTTAGGTCATTTCTAGGGTTAGCCAGTTATTATAGAAGGTTTGTCTCAAAGTTTGCTAATATTGCAAGACCACTACATGAGCTGGTGGGCCAACTCAACCAGCAGCAAACCGGTGATACTAAGAAGAAGAAAGGACCCATAGGGCGGTTGTGGACTCCAGAGTGTGACGAGGCGTTTAATCGATTAAAAGAGGCTCTGACATCAACACCCCTTTTGGGCTTCCCAGACTTCTCATTACAGTTCATATTGGAGGTAGATGCCTCATACCAGGGTTTAGGTGCTGTCCTCTCACAAATTCAAGATGGTAAGAAAAGAGTCTTAGCTTACGCTAGCCGCACACTTCGCCCCTCAGAACGAAACGCTAAAAGCAGTTCTAAGCTTGAGTTACTTGCATTGAAGTGGGCTATGACTGAGAAGTTTAGAAGTTATCTTTTAGGTACTAAAGTAGAAGTTTTTACAGATAGTAGGAATTTAGCTTTGTGGCAAAAGGCAAAACTGGGTGCCATTGAGCAGAGATGGATAGCACAGATGTCAATGTTTGACTACACCATTAAGCACAAACCAGGTCGTGCTAATGGAAATGCTGATTATTTGTCCCGCTACCCTTTTGAAGCCCCAGGAAGATCAGATGAAGAAGGTGACATTCCAATCAGTCACATAGCTGCTACACCAGTTAGTCCAAACTTAAGAACTGCTAGGATAGGAGAGATTGTAGATGTAGATAGTCAGAATAACCCGGTAGGTAATGTGCCACTGTTATCATTACCATCATATTCAGCTGAAGAGTTGACAAAACTACAAGCAGAAGATGTCCATGTGTATAAAGTGTTAACTTGTGTGAGTGAGAGAGTGAGACTGAGTAAGATAGAGATGAGGGGTTTACCCCCTGAAACCAAAAGCTTGTTGAAGCAGCGAAAGAGGTTGAGTGTGATTAATGGGTTGTTGTACAGGAAATTAAAGAGGCCAGGTAGAGGGTGGATTTCTCAATTAGTGGTACCTGATGCATTGAAGCAGAGAGTGTTAGAATCGGTGCACAGCACCGGCCATCAGGGCAGAGATAGGATGATACAAATCCTTAGAAGTAGATGTTATTGGGTTGGCATCACAAAAGATGTTGAGCTGTTTTGTAAAAGATGTCAGAGGTGTAATATTGCTAAACCACCCCATATTAAACTGCAGGGTCCTTCAGGTAATTTATTAGCATCTAGGCCTTTTGAGGTGGTGACCATGGATTTTACTATGTTAGAGAAGGATAGTCGGGGGTATGAAAATGTGTTGGTCATTACAGATGTTTTCACCAAATTTACAGTTGCTGTTCCCACAAGGGATCAGAAGGCCTCGACAGTGGCAAAAGTTCTGGTGGAGAAATGGTTTCTGTATTTAGGTGTACCTCATAGACTCCATTCAGATCAAGGCAGGAACTTTGAATCAGCTGTGATTGCAGAACTCTGTAGAGTGTACGGGATTCAAAAGAGCCGTACCACGAGTTACAATCCAAAAGGGAACGGTCAGTGCGAAAGGTTTAATAGGACCCTACATGATCTTCTGAGGCCACTAGAGGCAAGCCAGAAAAGGAAATGGTCTGAACATATAGCTGAGGTTTTGTTAGTTTATAACTCTACGCCCCACTCGTCCACAGGTTACTCCCCGTACTACTTGGTGTTTGGAATAGAACCCAGATTGCCAGTAGATTTCATGCTAGATGCTAGTGATGATAGTGATTGTAATGATGGGGAACCAAATGTTGAGAACTGGGTGACTGGACATCTTTCCCGTCTGCGTAATGCGCATGTTAGGGCAGGCGAACAGTTAAGAAAGTTAGCTGCTGTAAGGAAAGAGAGATGTGACAAGACATCATCCTCTAAATTGCTAACCATAGGAGAAGTAGTTAGGAAGAGAGTCCACTATACAGAGAGGTGCAAGATTAAAGACCAGTGGTCTGTAGATAAGTATACAGTGGTACAGGTCCCAAAAGCCTCAGGAGGCCCATATGTTATTAGAAGAGTGGGAGAGAATGGACCTGACATTAGAGCAGCAGGACACGAGTTAAAGCGGTGTGAGAAAGATGCGGTATTGAGGTACCGGAGGCGACGATAAGACTACCCGAATTGCCTGTCGTGGCAGAGGTTGAGGAACCACGGAATAGACCGCCAAGAAGTGACTGGTACATGTTTGAGCCAGGAGACTTGAATGTGAGGCGATCAGAGAGAATCCGTCTTAGAAGAGATAGATGATGTTATTTTTGAATACATTTTGTTTCAAATTTTCAGTGTTGAGGCAAGTGGTAAACTGTATAAAGGTTGCTGATTTATTGTTTGTGTAACTTTTATGATTGTTTAATTATTTTTATGTAAAAAGTGAGGGTTGTATTCATTTTGTTACGATTGCTCATGTAGCAGAGGGGCTATTTCTCCTCACTGATGTTAATTTGATCACTGAGTATTAACTTGTACTAGTATAAGGATGGCTTATGCTTATATATTATTGATGTTATTTTGGACTTATTGATGACTGGTGATGTACATGTATACTATTTCCCATTATAAATCTGGATAGAATGAGTAAACTGTTTTATAAAGGTACTGTTTAGGGATGTAACCAGCAGTTCAGGTGTTAGAGCATAGAGGTATGAAGATAACTACCTGTTTGATAAGTGTACCAGGGACGTATGGTCCGGTTGTCGAAACGACAACAGTTAAAGAGGGGGAATTATTCATTGTTTTTGTAATTGTTTGTATAATATTGTGAACACTAAGGTGGCGGGAGACTGTCTCCCTGTTGATCGCATTATTTTTTTTACTGCTGATATCAGTTTAGTCATGAATAATGACTGGTATTAATGTAAATGTACCTTGTATTGGCATGTGACCATTATTCTTGTTGGTACCTGATGTACATTTTTGGGGTGTTTTCCTTGATGAGTGATGTCTGGGGATAGGAAATTTTTTTTTAGAGCTCCATCAATAGTGGAGGACTATAAGGTAGGGGTCAGAAATTATCCCTCCCTTTACCCAAGGCACTAGGGGTGTAATGTTCAGTTGTCTGGGACGACAACAGTTAAAGATGGGGAATAATGTACTCGGCTCGCGATGATGGTGGAATTCTGCAAGAGGGCGTCTGATTGGTCTGGAACTCTGGGACCCCAGTATAAAAGGCCCCGCACAGGTAGAACTGGCCCTTTTTTTTCCGTAGTCCACCGCACTGAGTGACCAGGCGCCAATGCCTATTTCTATTGTGTGTTTAGTAGTTAGACCCTGAAGTTTTGCAGTGGTATGTAACCATAATTAATTTGTTTTATATTATATTTCTTTTATATGTATTATTTTTATTTTTATAAGGCCACGTATGACATATAGTATTTTGGTTATTTAAATGTATAGTTCAGTAAAGCAATGACAGTATAATAATAATGAAGTGATTATCAAACTAATTAGATTTAAAATATAGCTAATCTTATACTGATTCCTAGCTTTAATCTTTAAGTTAATAATTTCTCTAGCAGTAACTAAAATTAACAAAAGAAATCTGTAAGCCCGGTTACAGATAACTGAGTTCGGAACCATGCCCAGGTAATGGCAAATGAGAGTTACCGGTTCTTGGAGAAAATGGCGCAGATAGATCTGGACTTCGACGAGTTATTTACAAGGATTAAGGAACAATTTAGAAGCTACTTGTGTTAAGTTTTATGAGACTGAAAAGTGGGAGATTGAGGAACAGCACTTGGAGAATTGACACGTGGGAGGCCAGCTCAGCAAATAACATCTAGCCTTTGTTCTCGAGGCAACTTAAAAGGTAAATTTGGAATATTGGCTAGTGATAAAGGAGCAGACAATGTTTAACAGGTTAGGAGATAATTGGGCACACAGGGGCTTAGTAATACTTTATAATTATTCAGAACTAATGGTTTATTTTACAGCGGTGTAAATTATTGAGTTCAAGAAGCTTGTTGTGGTAAGAGCTGGGCAAATATTGGTTGTATGAATTATTGAAGAAAATAATTTGCAGAATATTAGTGGAGTGGCTATGAGTGATTAAAGTAAACACACTTGGACTGCAGTCAATGAAAGACAAGGCACATTACAATATAATTAAGTATTCAATATAGTATAGGAATTTGTTGTTCAGCAGTAAGTGAAGTCTGGCATCACAGCTGTTAACAGGAGGCATTAATATTTGTGTAGGTGTATCAAGTTATCGGTGGAATCAGCGACTGAGATTCTGCCTTAAGTTAAGCATGGTGGTTGTCGCACGGGGAGAGAATGTGATTTAATGCTACGTACCACCTTTCGCAAATATATTTATATGCACTTGCTATGTGTCTAGTCACAAGGAATAGTACACTAATGGTGTTGGCCTCAATCAGTGCTTGCTGGTTATTAATTTACAATAATATTAGGAATAATATTAATGGCAACAATATATATTATAATTGTTTTAGGCATTATTATATCAGGTACAACTGATTTAATGAGGTCAGCTTGATCATGATATATGATACAGATAATGTAGATGAGTGATTTGGTGTCCCTGAAGCTTTAGGAGAATAACATTTAACAGGCTAGTACAGAGAGATGTTAGCAATCAGGTTTGGTGAGGTTCAGTGGAATATGACCGGTGTAGGTGTTTCCTATAACTAAATTAAGATAGACAGTGTAACTGATTTTGTGGTTTCCCTATGTAGATATACCAAGGTAGCAAAAGTGGGATATACAATGAGTAGGGGAAAGTAACCAGGATGATGGGTAATATTTATAACATATGTAGAGCAGAGAAGAGTACTTACATGTTAAGCGTGGCTTTACTGAGGGGAAGAATGTGATTTAGTGCTGCGTACCACCCTTCGCAGAGATATCAATATGTAGTGGTCGTGTGACATGAAGCGTAAGATAGCAAAGTTTATAACCGGGGTATCATAGGAAGAATGATGGGGAACAGAGCGCACAACTGTACATTTGTTGTCCACTCACAAATAATATTACACTGATTGTGTTGGGCCTTGAATAACACTTATTGGTCATTAGTGTGTAATAATGACATAATATATATAGTACACTGTTTATTATATTAGAACTAATGTTCTGTATCCTGCCATGGACATTGTTGTTCTTGGATACTGTCTCATATGAATGGCACTCTGGCCACTATTTTGTGTACTTTCACTTGGTAATATTGTGTGTTTATTTTATGAGCTATCTTAGGGGCCTCAAAGAGTGCCTCAATTGAGTTCCTGTGTAGTACATGTTTATCCTCAACTCTCTGTGAATGTTGTGATTCTTTTATGTGCAAATGTTACATTGTCACATTCTACAAATATGGTAATTCCACTGGGTATATGTGTCCCTTGCTTTTCACGGTTGAACATGTTTTGCTTGTCGGCTAGTAATGTGTAATATCATGCGGTAATGTGTGTGGTGTCATGTTGTTGATATCCTTTATCATAACATGGGCATTGCAGGAGAGGTGTGCCCTGTGTCATATGGCATCCCTTATGGGTCTAGGTATTTAAATGTCAGGATGGTGAGTGATGGCTAATTCTTGACATAAGTCGCATCAGGGTGCAACTGAGAGGGCATGATGATAGACTGGTGGAATTCAATTCTGGTTTCATTGGGGGAACATCAATGGATATAGTATTTGGAGTTTTTGAAACCGGTGTTGATGGGAGAGCAGGGGCCACCTAGAGAGTGGAAACCCATCAGGTATGACATGCATGGACAGAGCAATTACTGTTATAAATGAGGTTATGGTAATTATTATCAATGACTGGGTGTAGTGATGTAGGTACCGGATTGAGTGCTACTTGGATGGACATTGTGTTATAAGTATCACATGATGACGACTATGCTTGTGATGGTGGTAGTCATGGGATGATGATGATAGCCATGATGAGGATGATGATTATTATATCCGCCAGGGATTGAAGTGGCTGGTAGTAATCGAGGCGGGTGTATGTAGACTATTGTAATCTTAACCACAATCAGGGTTATGGTGTGGGATTGAGGGTGTCAGGTGAATGTGTAGAAAACATTGGAGGCTGTTGAATAGGTGCTCCCTGTCATTTATATTTTATGTGGAGCATATCCTATAACCTATTCATATCATTGTTGTCCAGTTGAAGCATCGTGTGGTTAGTGTGAATTTACACAGTCCATGTCTATGTTTGTGCCACAAAGACATTGTTTACATACACTAGTGTTGTAGTGGTTGTCCTATGAAGTCCATGTGTTGATGCAAATAATGAGTCTTTGATGATTAATAATTAGATGTTGTGTTTGCCTACAATGTCTGATGTATGTTGGCCAGGTCAGTGTTGAGATGTTGTGTTTGCTCGTGATGTAAGTGAATCTAATGAATGTGTCAGGATGTTGCGTCTTGTGTCTATTCGTCACAAGTACAAGAGTGTTGTCTGTCTTACGTAGAGAGACTGGGTGTTGTTGTTGTCTTGTTGGGCCATCATGTTGAGATGTTTGACTTGTCTTTGCCTAATATTTTTGTTGGTTTTTATTTTATCTACAGGAAAAGCCAGAATTCTAGCTTTAGATTTTAGATTTTCCTGGGTTTTTAGTAGACTAGAGGTTTTTTGGTGGACTAGAAGTTTTTGTTAAATTAGTTTTAGTGGATCAGTTGTTGGTGGATTAGTGTTTGGTAGATTTGTAGCTTTTACTGGATCAGAAGTTTTTGCTACACTTAGGAATTTGGTTTGTTAGGTTAGTGTCTTTGCTGTTTGATTTTTGCTGTATCCTAATTTCTTCGTTGATGCTACATGTCTGTATATTATTGTGAAGTTTAGAAGTGTAATAAACAAATGATGCTTGTGTTACCCTTACTTTGTTGTTTAGTTGATAGACTCTAGTGTTATAGTCATTGGTGTTAGAACAGCCCTTGGAGTAATTCTTTGTCTGGGATTGGAGAATATTGTTCTAATCCCCTGTCGGCCCACCCTGGGATCTTCTTAAACCTTAATTCTTTTCTATTCTTGTTAACCGAGGACGGTGAGAGGTTCTTTCTCTTTATTCATTTTCTTCTTTGGCCCTATGCAGTCAGGGTTTGCGCTCTTCTCCTCACATCACCGTAGCAGAAGTAAGTGGTCCTTGCTTCCTGTTTATACCTTAGTTTTCATGTGTATTCTGTCCATCTTTTTATTATGTCAGTATTATTAATTATAATTTCTCAATTTTTTCCTCTGATACAACCATTTCCTGATATATTATTTTTTTTCTTTGTAAATCTTTTTATATTTTCATGCAATTCTTTCGAGTTGTGTTTTATTTCTAGATCCTCTATGTCTTTGCATTTTTCTGCAGCCACTCTTCTTTGGCAACTCTGCACATGTGACATATTTCTCCGTCTATTAATATAAACTCTGGAGTGTTCTTTGCTTTCTTTCTTTGAGTCATTTTGCTCAAGATTTCATCGGTTATTCGTAATTACTTTTTCTTATTTGCCTTCACTGGCAAGGTGGTATTTGCAATCTGTATGCTAGTTTTTACAGATTCCCATTTTGTATTTATTTTATTCTCAGGATTTTATGAAAATGTTGCTCTAGACATGAGACAGTTGCCACAGACTGAGAATGGTACCTACTTTTCTCCATCATCATCAACATTCCTGAGGTCATCTAATGAAGCACCGGCCACAGCCCGTCTGGCTTTTGTGAGTTTCTGGACATCTGAGTCTGACAGAGACAACATGTGTTGGAAGATGTAATAACATAAGTGGACACATGTTACTGACATCAGGATGTAAGGATGTAATGACGTAATTGGATACTGAGAATAATGTTATGTAGAAATTACCTACATATGGATGTAATGATGTATCTGGATATTGAGGATAATGTTATACAGAAATTACCCACATATGGATGTAATGATGTATCTGGACATTGGGGATAATGTTCACAGAAATTACCCACATATGGATGTAATGATGTATCTGGATATTGAGGATAATGTTATACAGAAATTACCCACATATGGATGTAATGATGTATCTGGATATTGAGGATAATGTTATACAGAAATTACCCACATATGGATATAATGATATATCTGGATATTGGGGATAATGTTCACAGAAATTACCCACATATGGGTGTAATGACATAACTAGATAATGAGGATACTGTACTGACACCTGACACACGTGTCAGGTCTTAGTCAGATATGACTGAGCTACCGTATAACAGTAGACGGTACTACCTGGTTTCTGTTAGCGCCGAACGTTGGGCGGCGCTTACCAAACCCGACACCCCACATTGTGCCAACGGCTTCGGGCGGAAGAGCGCAATTGGGAGGGTACAAGCCTTACCCTGGTGCGAGGAAATGCAAGCTAAAGACAAAATTGTCATGGCAGGGCAGACCAGGCCCTAAGCCTTGGTTGGCGACTGGTCTAGGATCGAAGCTCCGACAGGTGGACAGTTAGAGCATTGCTTTGCTGATCCGGCAGCTTCTGCAGCTTGTCTTGTTCCAGATGTAGGGGTGTTACCTTTCCTCTGGAGTGAACTAGGCAGGCCGAGAGAGGGATCATGCTGCATGGGCAACACATGATCTCTATATTTTAGCCCAGGCTTTGTGCTATGGAGAGGCAATAACTCCATCCCTGGTCTTAACTGGTCTCGGAATCAAAGCGAGAGGCAACTGTTACGGGTTATAAGTCCTTGTCAGTTGGCGTAGACATGGGGCGCCACGCGTTGCCTCTGACGGTGGGAGACACCTATAGGTGTCACTGATCAGCTACCGCCCGCCTCAAGCTGGGCAGCCCCCAGCCAATTGGGTGCTGATCCGCCACAGCCTGCCTGCTTCAATGGGTGCTTGGGGCTAGGACAAAATCTGAATCGCAGGCTGAAAAACCAATGCACCAGGTACAAACAAAAATATAAGTAGAAACCTCAAGCTACGGCTTGCAACCTGGAACGTGAGAACCATGTGTCCAGGATTTTCCACTGACTTGACCAATATTGACGATGTGAGAAAAACGGCTGTGATTGATGCCGAACTCAATCGTCTTAACATTGATATTGCTGGCCTGCAGGAGACTCGCCTCGCTGAGGAAGGGTCACTCAGGGAAAACAACTACACCTTTTTCTGGAAGGGTAAAGGGCAGGCAAAAAAAAGGCAACACGGTGTGGGCCTTGCAGTGAAGAATTCGCTACTGGGAATGATTGAAATTCCAGCAGGAGGAAATGAAAGACTATTATCCCTGCGCTTGGCAACCTCTTGTGGGTTTGCCACCATTATTACTGCATATGCACCGACACTCGATTCCTCTGATGATGTGAAGGATTTGTTCTATGAGGAGTTAGACTCTGTGATCAAGGCAGTTTCAAAATCCGACTACATTTATATGCTCGGTGATTTCAATGCTCGTGTGGGCAAGGACTCGAGTTCATGGCCAGTGTGCCTTGGAAAATACAACATCGGTCGCATGAATGAAAATGGGCAAAGGCTGCTGGAGCATTGCACCAGTAATGACCTATGTATTACAAACTCTTTTTTTAAAACAAAAGAGATGCATAAGGTCACATGGAAACATCCAAGATCCGGCCATTGGCACCAGCTGGACTTCATCATCACACGGAGACAACATCTGAACCATATATCATTGACTCGTAGTTACCACAGTGCTGACTGTGATACGGATCATTCTTTGGTTGTTGCAAGGGTTAGACTGAGACCAAAGAGAATCTACACAGCTAAACACAAATCTAGCCCCAGGATTAATATTATTAACACTCATGATCCTGAAAAGTGCTTTCAGTTTCAACAGCAACTTGAAGACGCTTTCACTGATACACCAGAAAATTGTACAGTAAATGATAAATGGAATAAACTTAAGGAAACTCTTTGTAAAACTGCCGTAAAGGTTTACGGCACTGTGGATCATAAGAGGCAGGACTGGTTTGCGGCCAACAGCGAGACTCTGCAGCCCTTGATTGATAAGAAGAAGAAAGCTCTCTTAAGAAACAAGGAAAGACCAACGCGTAACACTCTGAGTGAGCTAAGGCAAGCTAGGAAGGATGTGCAAAAGGCTGCCAGGCAGTGTGCAAATGATTATTGGATCAAGTTATGTGAGTCCATTCAAATCGCAAGTGATAAGGGAGACATAAGAAGCATGTATGAAGGAATAAAGAAAGCCTGTGGTCCAGTGATCAAAAGAAGTGCACCATTGAAAACCTTGACTGGAGAAGTCATCACTGATAAGAAACAGCAGATGGACAGATGGGTAGAGCACTATTTGGAGCTTTACTCAAGTGAGACCAAACTAGCGGATAATGCCCTCAACGCCATAGAGGCTCTACCAACTCTTGACCACCTGGACACACTTCCCACCATAACAGAAGTTAAGTGTGCTATAAATGAACTTGCATCTGGCAAGGCTCCAGGTAAGGATGGGATTCCAATAGAGGTTATCAGGAGTGGGCAAGACACACTCACTATACAGATCCACCAGCTAATAGAGCTATGCTGGCGTGAAGGACAAGTCCCACAGGATTTCAAAGATTCAAGCATCATAACACTGTACAAGAACAAGGGCGATCGGAGCGACTGCAACAACTATAGGGGTATCTCTCTTCTGTGTATTGTTGGAAAAGTATTTGCCAGAATTGTTCTGCGCAGACTTCAAGTCCTAGGAGATCAAGTCTACCCCGAATCACAGTGTGGCTTTCGACAGAACCGGTCTACCACTGATATGATATTCTCATTGCGACAAATGCAAGAAAAATGCCGTGAACAGAATCAACCACTGTTTATTGCCTTCATCGACCTCACAAAGGCATTTGATTTGGTCAGTCGTGAGGGTCTGTTCAAGGCACTAAAGAAGATTGGCTGCCCACCAACTCTTCTGTCCATTGTGGAATCGTTCCACACAGGCATGAAGGGTATAATCAAGTTTGATGGTGCAACTTCTGAAGAATTTGAAATCAAGAGTGGAGTTAAGCAAGGTTGTGTACTAGCTCCCACCCTCTTTGGAATATACTTTTCACTTCTACTGAAATATGCATTTCGTGATCAGGATGGTGGTATATACATTCACTCACGCTCAGATGGCGGCCTCTACAATGCTCAGAGATTGAAGGCTAAGACCAAAATTAGGAGGGTACTGATCAGAGAGTTGCTTTTTGCAGATGATGCTGCAGTTACGACCCACTCTGAGGAAGAATTGCAATGTCTACTATCTGCATTCTCCAATGCTTGTTCTGAATTTGGTTTAACAATTAGCAAAAAGAAGACACAGATTATGTCACAAGGTGCACATGGGGTACCATCAATCTTTATTGACGACGCCGAACTAGAGATAGTAGACCATTTTACATATCTAGGATCGGTGGTAAATAGCAAATTATCCCTAGATCAGGAAATCAACATCCGGATTGGTAAGGCAGCAACAACAATGAACAGGTTAAGAAAAAGAGTCTGGGAGAACAGGAAGCTTACTGCCAAAACAAAAGTCCTTGTCTATCAAGCCTGTGTCCTTAGTACTCTTCTCTATGGCAGTGAAACCTGGACAACTTACTCACACCAAGAGAACAATTTAAACAGCTTTCATATGCGGTGTCTGCGAAGAATTCTTGGTATTAAGTGGCAAGACAAAATCACAAATACTGAAGTATTGGAAAGATCAGGTTGTGTGACAGTTTATTCCATGCTCAGTCTTCGTAGACTTAGATGGATAGGACATCTTAGGCGGATGGATGATGGTAGAATACCAAAGGATATCTTTTTTGGTGAATTACAGATGGGTAAGAGATCTCAGGGTCGGCCTCTACTACGATACAAAGATGTGTGTAAGCGGGACATGATTGATACAGGCATTGATAATGCACATTGGGAGCAAGTCGCCGCTGAACGTGTTGCATGGAGGGCAAATATCAGAAATGGAATAAAGTCAAAGGAGAAAATTATTGCAGAAAAGTCACACACCAAGCGTTTGAGACGTAAGATGGTGCATGATGGTGGAAATGACCACGTGTTCACATGCACCCACTGTGAACGGACATTTACAGCGCAAATTGGCCTTATCAGTCACACTCGCTACCGCCATAGTTAAAAGTTATTATGCCTTTTTAAAGCACAAACTATCGTCTGTCAAGACGGCAAGGTGCCAATGTGTGTACTGACACCTTTCCATCTTGACAGATGATAGTTTGTTACATTGTGCTTAAAAAAAGGCACAATAAATATAACCCAAGGCGGTAAGACCAGGGATGGAGTTATACCTCCACATAGCACAAAGCCTGGGCTAAATTGTAGAGACCATGTGTTGTCAATGCAGTATGATGCCTCTCTTGGCCTCCTTAGTTTACTCTAGAGGAAAGGTAACACCAGCATGTCTGGAACAAAAAAAAAAGCTGCAGAAGTTGCCAGATCAGCAAAGCAATGCTTTAACTGTCCGCCTGTCAGAGCTTTGATCCTAGACCTGTTGCCAACCAAGGCTTAGGGCCTGATAGACATTTAGTCTTTAAGTTGAATTTCTTTACACCTAAGGCTTGTACCCTCCCACTTGCGCTCCTCTGCCTTAAGCCATTGGCACAATGAGTGGTGTTGGCTTTGGTAAGCGCTGCCCAAAATTCTGTGCTAACAGAAAGCAGGTAATACCATCTACCGTCATACAGTAGCTCAATCATATCTAAGACCTGATACTATATTGAAGATAATGTTACGTAGAAATTACCCACCTATAGATGTAGTGACATATCTTAATATTAAGGATAATGTTTTGTTGAAATTATCCACAAATGAATGTAATGACATATGGATGTAATGACAATCTGGATATTGGTGGATGATATTGAGTAGAAATTGCCAGCATATAGATGCAATGACAGTTTTGGATATTGAGGATAATGTTATGTAGAAATTATCCACATATGGATGTAATGACATATCTGGATATTCAGGGTACCATGGATAAATGTTACCCACATATCGCTATAATGACATAGATGGATATTGAGGATAATGCTGAGTAGAAATTGCCCACATATGGATGCAACAATATATCTGGATAATGAGGAAAATGTTGAGAAGAAATTACTCACATATGGATGTAACAACAATATCTGGATATTCAGGGTAACATAGGTAGAAATCACCCACATATGGATGTAACAACAATATTTGGATATTCAGGGTAACATGAGTAGAAATCACTCACATATGGATGTAACAAAACATCTCTGTAATGAGGACAACTTAAGTAAAGATGACCTATTTCATTGTTTTCTAATAGTCATACTATTTGGTGTTGGTCATCATATTTGTCCACAGCATCCTGTCTCAGGAATTGCTAATCCCTTCACAGACCCATAGATCCACACAAGTTCCCCGAGAGTTCAAGCTTACATCACGATCCATTCTGGTCCTTCCACAGTGTGGAGTGAGAGACCCAGGCAACAAGTTAACTATCAGTCAGGCATTTCGGTGATGGAAAAAACAACAACAGATAAACTGCAAGTGTTGAATGTACCTCCAGTGTGAAGTAAGTTCTTACATTTGTACTGCTTCTGTTCCTCTCTGGCTGGTAATATACATGCTGGTGTATCTGTACGGTCTGCATTACTACTGCCAACTTGAGACACTGAACTGACTGCTTGTCCAGAAGGGTTGCCTGCTCTTTCTGTCTTTGGACAGATGGGTCGGTAATGTCTACACAGCAGATATAGTATATAGTGTTAGTTGCCGGAATGTGAGTACAGAGGATGATAAGTATATGTGAGGCATTAGTGTAGAGGGAGAGGGGGAGAGAGAGAGAGAGAGAGAGAGAGAGAGAGAGAGAGAGAGAGAGAGAGAGAGAGAGAGAGAGAGAGAGAGAGAGAGAGAGAGAGAGAGAGAGAGAGAGAGAGAGAGAGAGAGAGAGAGAGAGAACTCACCTGTGCAAAATCTGAGATGAATAATACACTTGATATCACAAACCAGAGATGATGTTTATAGAATGCGATACATAAAGTAGAGATATATATGTACAATACACTTTGGGGCCCACGAATGGTGATTAAAATAACAGAAGACATAAATAGACAGAAAGTGTGCTGGAAAGATAGAAAGTAAAAATGAAAATGTTATTGATAGAAGGGGAACGAACGAAACAAACTTTATTTTCAAAGCATCACCAAGTTGAGAATGACAAACAAATAAACAAGGAGTCAAAATGTGAGTGATGGAGAGAAATAGAGATGAGAAGAAGAGAATAAACAAGGAGACAGCGTGAGACAAGAGGACAACTGGAAACTGAGAGAGGAGCTGGAATTAAGTAGTGAAGGTAGGGGTTACAAGAGGAAGACTGCGTGACAGATACAACATAGAAATAGAAAGAGAGAGAGATAAATAGTGACAGACAGAGCAAGACAGTGACAAATGTGACAGATACAGAAAGAGAGACAGGTAAATAGAATGACTGACAGACAGAGCAAGAAAGAATCAGAAACAGGAAGGAGGCGAGCAAGAGAACTACAGAGAGACAGTGAGAGATAAGAGGAAATGAGCAGAGAAGATAGAAGGATCTACAAAGTCTGACAGTGAAAGAAAAGACAAATATAGAAAGAGAGAAAGAGCAGCAGATAGAATGAGAAACAGGAATGAAGTGAGTAAGAGAACTACAGAGAGACAGTGAGAGATAAGAGGAAATGAGCAGAGAAGATAGAAGGATCTACAAAATCTGACAGTGAAAGAAAAGACAAATATAGAAAGAGATAAATAGAGGCAGATAGAACAAGATATAATCAGAAACAGGAATGAGGTGAGCAAGAGAACTACAGAGAGACAGTGAAATAAAGAAATCAGACTCACGTCGGGGAGGACTTTGGTGGTGGAGCCTGCTGTGAGATGACTACAAGCTTCACTGGAACCATCAAAGCTCCACCCTGGATTGAGGCAACTGTGGCATGGCCCTGGCTGCTGGCAACAGGAAGTGATGTGTTGCTTATGGCTGTCGTGGATTCTGGTGCTCCCCAGACTGAAGGTTTTGGGACCTATGTGGAAATGATTATGTAGATGAATAATCAAACAAATGAGCGAAGGAATAAACAAACTTTATTTTCAAAGAGTTAAGAATTGGGCTCACAGGCCCGTCTGACATTCCACCCTTCTTATCTCTCTGCTCTCATAGATTACTTCATTCATTCGCCACTTATGAAGCTTATTAGTTAGTTTAGTCGACGGATCAACATCACGGAACACAGGTGTAACCAATAAGTGCTCTGTTCTACTCCTAACTCAAGCCTGAGTTCGGAGATTCTCAGCTCAGTGCATGAACTCCGCAGCACTGGTGAGGATCCTGAAATACTTTTGGGTAAATTTTAACTCAAAATTTTGCCCGGGCAGTGCAGTTAGGCTACTATTTTTCAATTTCCAATGGCCAAGGGATTGTTTACGTGCGCAACAATACACATGGGCGTCCTATCTCACTACCCAGATACAGGTGAAATTTTGTTACTAGAAGTCCACGTAAAAATCCCGGCCCTCACCGGGGCTTGAACCTGGGACCTCCAGCACTCGGGGCGGACACCATACCTCGAGACAACTCAGGCTCTTCCGCCAATAGCATTATGACGCTAATTTTAGACAACAATGACAACAGAAACAATATGCATTAAAACGCATGGAAAATGCGCAATAATCAATTATACTCACTAAACTAATTTTGACATGGCAGTTATAAATAGCTAAAGCAGATGTAAATAAAATTTGGTCGAACTGCGGTAAAGCTGTGAAAATGTAAACAATATAAAATGACACAAAGTAGTGCAGGTGTCATAATTCTGTTATGTACAGCTGCACTATTTTGTGTCATTTTATATTGTTTAAAGTAGATGTAACATACCACAGTTAGGGGGATGTTTATTATACAATTATAATTATAATTTTCTTTTTAAGGAGGCATGTAGTCTGTACTGAGATAGTGTTCAAACAGGTTGGTCTCACTTGCATGTATAGGGATTGGGGGTGTCTTTAATTTCTTGTGCAAGATTGTTCCACACCTGAGCTGTGGAGTATGCTAAGCTTGTTTTGTATAAGTATGACTTGGTTGAGGGACATGAAGTATGTTTAGTTGTTCGCTATGTCTTGCGTTAGATTAAACAATGGCCAAAGATAGCTTGGATCATGCTGATGTAGGGTTTTGTGAATTAGGTTATGAGCCGTGCCGAGTGGTGTTCCTCTACACTCTTTGACCTTTCTGGTTTTGATAAAATTAAAAACAATGTATTCTTTTAGTGAATATAAATAAGCCACAAACAACAGACTGCACGATTTATTGCCTGGTATATTTGGCTGCATCTCATCAGGTGCATACTGCAGAGACATATATCATAGGAAGTGAGTAAATGAATTATACTTTAGCCGAAACATTTAAAATACATAGTCATTGAGACTGTTCCAATGTAGCATTTGTTATCTCAATGGCAATTGTTGAATTTATGACAAAGTCTTTCTGTCCGCACACAATTGGTTGGAGACACCTAATTGCTAACATCTCAGTATATTTGGGCAATTTTTATTGTTCGTCGAATACAATATATAAAACACCTTTTCTTTGTTAACTTTATACCTGTAATTTAGATGATGTTGAGAAATGGTTGAGCAAGGAGTAGTATAGCCTGTCGACTGCACAGAGATTCCTGAATACTGATTAAGTCTCTTTCCCTGGTGTCCATACTGGTGTATGTTCAGTTACTCGATTTGATAACTATCATCCCTATCTATCTAAGTTTCTTGGCACTCACAGTGGAATTGATAAATCATCATCATCATGTGTCAGGCTAATAAGAGTGGGCAGTCATGTTTCGCCATCTCACATGATCACCAGAGTCGTGGATCAGCTCCGTGTTCTTGTCTCGACCATACCACGTTTCCAAGCCATCCAAGTATTTACTTCTTTGCCTTCCCCTTGTACTTCCCCTCAATCTTGCTAGTTGTCACCAAGTTCTCCAATTTATTTCTTCTCATAATGTGTCACAACATTTGTGACATTTGATAATTACAGCTGTATACATCTGAACAGTGGAATGGCTAAATGCAGTGTGATAAGTCTGGCCACTGATTGTCTTCAGTGCCACTCGGCCAATCCACCCAGCATTTTCTCCCTCTACTAATCTCTGTCTCTACTGATCTCTGCCTCTAGCAGCCTGGATGTGGCTGGTGATATAGATGACTGTCATAGAAAGCCTTTGATAGTGTATCAGTAAAGGATATCAACAAGTCAGGGACTCCACGATAGGGACATGAAGCTGGACATGGATGTGGCTGGTGATACAGATGACTGTCATAGAAAGCCTTTGATAGAGTATCAGTGAAGGATATCAACAAGTCAGGGACTCCACGATAGGGACATGAAACTAGACATGGATGTGGCTGGTGATACAGATGACTGTCATAGAAAGCCTTTGATAGAGTATCAGTAAAGGATATCACCAAGTCAGGGACTCCACAATAGGGACATGAAGTTTGACATGGATGTGGCTGGTGATACAGATGACTGTCATAGAAAGCCTTTGATAGAGTATCAGTAAAGGATATCACCAAGTCAGGGACTCCACGATAGGGACATGAAGTTTGACATGGATGTGGCTGGTGATACAGATGACTGTCATAGAAAGCCTTTGATAGAGTATCAGTGAAGGATATCAACAAGCCAGGGACTCCACGATAGGGACATGAAGCTGGACATGGATGTGGCTGGTGATACAGATGACTGTCATAGAAAGCCTTTGATAGAGTATCAGTGAAGGATATCAACAAGCCAGGGACTCCACGATAGGGACATGAAGCTGGACATGGATGTGGCTGGTGATACAGATGACTGTCATAGAAAGCCTTTGATAGAGTATCAGTGAAGGATATCAACAAGCCAGGGACTCCACGATAGGGACATGAAACTAGACATGGATGTGGCTGGTGATACAGATGACTGTCATAGAAAGCCTTTGATAGAGTATCAGTGAAGGATATCAACAAGCCAGGGACTCCACGATAGGGACATAAAACTAGACATGGATGTGGCTGGTGATACAGATGACTGTCATAGAAAGCCTTTGATAGAGTATCAGTAAAGGATATCAACAAGCCAGGGACTCCACGATAGGGACATGAAGCTGGACATGGATGTGGCTGGTGATACAGATGACTGTCATAGAAAGCCTTTGATAGAGTATCAGTGAAGGATATCAACAAGTCAGGGACTCCACGATAGGGACATGAAGCTGGACATGGATGTGGCTGGTGATACAGATGACTGTCATAGAAAGCCTTTGATAGAGTATCAGTGAAGGATATCAACAAGCCAGGGACTCCACGATAGGGACATGAAGCTGGACATGGATGTGGCTGGTGATACAGATGACTGTCATAGAAAGCCTTTGATAGAGTATCAGTGAAGGATATCAACAAGCCAGGGACTCCACGATAGGGACATGAAACTAGACATGGATGTGGCTGGTGATACAGATGACTGTCATAGAAAGCCTTTGATAGAGTATCAGTGAAGGATATCAACAAGCCAGGGACTCCACGATAGGGACATAAAACTAGACATGGATGTGGCTGGTGATACAGATGACTGTCATAGAAAGCCTTTGATAGAGTATCAGTAAAGGATATCAACAAGCCAGGGACTCCACGATAGGGACATGAAGCTGGACATGGATGTGGCTGGTGATACAGATGACTGTCATAGAAAGCCTTTGATAGAGTATCAGTGAAGGATATCAACAAGTCAGGGACTCCACGATAGGGACATGAAGCTGGACATGGATGTGGCTGGTGATAGAGATGACTGTCATAGAAAGCCTTTGATAGAGTATCAGTGAAGGATATCAACAAGTCAGGGACTCCACGATAGGGACATGAAGCTGGACATGGATGTGGCTGGTGATACAGATGACTGTCATAGAAAGCCTTTGATAGAGTATCAGTGAAGGATATCAACAAGCCAGGGACTCCACGATAGGGACATGAAACTAGACATGGATGTGGCTGGTGATACAGATGACTGTCATAGAAAGCCTTTGATAGTGTATCAGTGAAGGATATCAACAAGCCAGGGACTCCACGATAGGGACATGAAACTAGACATGGATGTGGCTGGTGATACAGATGACTGTCATAGAAAGCCTTTGATAGAGTATCAGTGAAGGATATCAACAAGTCAGGGACTCCACGATAGAGACATGAAACTAGACACAGATGTGGCAACCTATGGGTTCTCTACTGGTAATGTATAGGATTAAACCAGAACACTGTGTTGGTAAGCAAGGCAGTCAACTCTATGCCACAATGGTAGATTGAAGCCATGTTAAATACCAGTATAGTTAATAACACAGAAAATTAACCATTCTTTTAGCTTTTACCAGAAAAGGGAGCTCCAACAAAGAGATCAGTCTAACACCACAAATACAGAGCTCAACAAGGAGGGAGAGAGAGAGGTAGGGAGGGGAGAGAGAGGAAGGTAGGGAGGGGAGAGAGAGGAAGGTAGGGAGGGGAGAGAGAGGAAGGTAGGGAGGGGAGAGAGGTAGAGAGAGAGATGGAAGAGAGATAGAGAGAGTAAGGAGAGAGAAACAAGAGAGAAAGAGAGAGAGGGAGGTGGAGAGACAGAGGGAAAGAGCAATCTAAAAGCAAAGATAGAAAACAAGCCTCAAGTTCTTGGAGTTACAAGTTAATGCAAAGTCAGCATGGCCGAATGGACAAGAGCCCTCATTCTTAAACTTCCGGTGTGCTGATGCTGAGGTAGAAGGTTCAACCCCTACCCCGGTCAAATGTTAACTTCTTGTCCTTGACTTAGGGCCATAAATTACAAGTACCCCAGAAGTCAGATTGGCTGATGGCAAGGGACACTGCTAACAGAGAAATCTAACCCACACGCAAAATATCAGTCCAGTGCACAAGAATTATTAGCATTTGTATGAACTATGCTTGAGTTCAAAAGGAGTGAATGCAAAAAGAAATAAAAGTTACCGAACAACAAACAGAAGGCAACAAACTCACCCCATCCAGAGGATGAATTTTGCTGCAGGTGGCCGGGCACAGTCTGTTGTCGGAGGCACACTGTGCTCCGCTGCAGTCAATTCCCGTTCTGGGATGTGGAAAGTTCCGCTGAGCCATGTTCTCTGAGCCGGTGGACATGCTGCTACAGCAGAAACCATCGAAGCTGTGGCTGGTGACACTGTCTGGAGGGACACTGCTGTCTCTGGGTGGGCTTATCTGAGACTGCTGCTTCTGCTCCTCCATCTCTTGATTAATGAACTCTAGTATTAGATTCAATTCAGAGCTAGTGATGTCTTCATCAATACAGCTGTCAACGCTAGCACTGTCACTGTCTTGGTCACAGCTGATGACAGTTTTGATCTATGTAGACAGAGACATACAATGAATGTAACTGACTTGCATGCTTTACAAGTGGGCATTTGGGCATCTCTAACATCGTGACATCAGAGTCTGGGGCTCTATGTGAGGCAGGATCTGTCAAGGACTTGGTTCAGCAATGAAGGACTATCTGTCAACTGTCAAACTGTCTGTCACTGTTATTTACTGCCTATATAGTACCTTGCGGTGTAGGACAGGGGGGTCTTGAGCCTGAGGAATTAAGGGCATCTGGCTAATGCAGTCGCTGCGAACTGTGCCGGTTAGGGTTTTTCTTTGTGCTCCCGACAGAAAAAAATCCACACCTTACCAAGGATTCAAATGTAGGTCTCCCAAAGGAGAATCCCGCATTCTAGCCACTCGGCCAGCCGCACCTCAGAAGGACTGTTGAAAACCAAATAAGATCAAATAAAATTAAAAATACAGAGCATAAGTTGGATTTCTTTCACAGGACATGCTGGAGTGGTGGGAAATGATCAGGTGGACACATTGGCTGGGTGGGGTATTGGTGCATGATTAGACAGACATGGTCAGGGCCATTGGGATTGTATGGAAAAACATATACACCACCATTGCCTGAAAAGAATGGTACATCAGGGAGTGTCCATAAGATCTGGCTGACACTCAGTACTCTGAGGAAAAGTCAGAGGGATAACATAATCTGCAGCTGGTACCATTAGTATTGGGACTCTTTGCTGGCTGTTGAAGATGAGGACGGAGCATTTATGGAAATATCCCGGGTGCTGCGATGTTCATTCTTGACTTAACTCAACCTAACCCAGGAAGAGGAGAAAAGATGTCAGAAAACTGTAAGAAACTTCTACACCTCAAGGTAAAAGAGGAAAGGCTAAATGTAACCGTATGTTACAGTTACACCCCAGGGTAGAAGAGAGAAGACTAAACATTGATGTAATATACCTCTGTAATCCAGAGTAGATGAAGACAGATTAAAACTGTAATATACCTCTACACCTCAGGTCAGAAACAACAGTTAATTGCACATCCTTTACAGGACATTGACGTCAACCCCAGCATTTATATTGCCTGTTTGGGATTTACTGGGGAATTTTACATTCAATAGTTTGCCATTGCTCAGGGTAGAAAAAGAAAGAGTAAACAAAACTGTTAGGTAGTTCTACACCCCAGGGTAGAAGAGGAGAGCATACCTCTCTCTCTCTCTCTCTCTCTCTCTCTCTCTCTCTCTCTCTCTCTCTCTCTCTCTCTCTCTCTCTCTCTGTGACTCACATATTTGGCAATATAATCATAATCAGATTCCATGTCACAGAAGATTGTGAAAGGCTGGTTATATTTCATGACAAGGAGTGACACACTAAATTGTCTGCCTTAGAGATGAGTGGATCTATTGTTCTCTTCCTATTGGAGTGTCAGTTACAAAAACAGTAAAGCATCTTTTAATGCACTCCAAGGAGCATGAGACAGTTCAGTTCAGTTCAGTTATCAGTTCAGTTCAGTTAGTCTCCATAACTGAACTGATAACTGGTGATGTGGTCAGTTTCCCACCAGTCAGCTTCACTTCCCCAAGACATCTCCTGGCATGCATTTTAGGCTGTGTTGACATGGAAGCACATGTTTTCAAATGGTCCACTAAACGCTGTTTTCAAATGGTCCTCTAAGCACATTTTCAAATATGTTCATAAACACCATGTTTTCAAATGGTCCTCTAAACACCATGTTTCAATTCTGCCCCAATGTGGATTCAAATCTAACCACTATACTACCATCGCTCCCATATGTAACAGTGGGTGGCAATAACAGAACTGATGATATGCTGTCTCCAGGAACACCTGTGAGGCAACACTGGATATGCTATAGAAGAACTAATTGTAACAAGAGGCCGCCAGCTCCTGGGTAACAACACAAAGCTGGATCAAACAATTGGACTTTAGGCTGGAGGGATTCTGAATTCATGATGCTGGAGAGGACGGTGAGTATTACACACCTGTTGATATCTGCTGAGACTGAGTATTTGTGGACTTTCCTCAGTGGCAGTGACATTGATTATGCAACAGGCATTAAGGTGAGCTCTTCTTTGTCTCTATACATCCGTTCTTTCTACATGACCAAAACACCTTACATCTGTCGGATATAACACCATCTGGTGTGTATCCACCTTAGTTAGTCGCGGTTCCAACTTCACTGCAAAGAGTCATCCCCATTATGCTCCGTTCCTGTGCCTGTGAATATTACACAAAATGCTCCTCACTGCCCCATGTGAAAAGTGGAACAGATAGGAGTCTCGACAAACTAACAGCCAGCACAGGTATACTAGTGCCAACACAAAAGTGCACCAAGATAAATACAGTTCATCGGCCATGGAAGTGACAGTCACTAGGAAACCAGCCACACATTACGACATAAGACAAAACCAGTTAGTTAAGCTACCAGATGGTCGCCATTTTTCTGAACATGCAGTTCACAATATTAATAAGCATAAGCACTTCAGAGGCCTTAACAGCTCAACCACCTTTACTCCATGTTTGACCGGAAAGTGTAGTGGTAGAGGACCTTGTGTGTTCCAATGACCACAAGAGCTATGCTGTTGGTCGCTCAGCTACTGGTAGGGTCTTCCATGTCGGACAGGTCAAGGGGTGGAGACCAGACAAAACGATACACACCTGCTGCCTTGTAGGCAGACTGGTGACAGTCAACGGTTTGGGAAAGCAAACCCAGAAAAATGCTTGTTGAAGCCAGATGTACTGAGCCACAGGCTTGATGAAACAGTGCAACACATTTCACTTAATGATGTCAAATCTGTAGGATTTAATCATGATGATGATTGATGAGTATTTATATATTTACGTTAGTTCTATGTCTTCTTCATATCTTCCAAACATTGACATTCATATTTGTGACTGATGCAAATGGTCCTCTAAACACCATGTTTTCAAATGTTTGTCTAAACACCATGTTTTCCAAATGTTTGACTAAACACCATGTTTTCCAAATGTTTGTCTAAACAAAATGTTTTCCAAACATTTGACTAAACACCACGTTTTCAAATGTTTGTCTAAACACCATGTTTTCAAATGTTTGACTAAACACCATGTTTTCCAAATGTTTGTCTAAACACCATGTTTTCCAAATGTTTGTCTAAACTAAATGTTTTCCAAATGTTTGACTAAACACCATGTTTTCAAATGTTTGTCTAAACACCATGTTTTCAAATATTTGCCTAAGAAGTTGGCAGTACCGAGACAGAAGACTGGCTAGACATGATCAGTAACATGATCACCAATGCCAAGCGACGAGGTCTCTAAGAACAAGATATAAATATATAAAAAAAGCTTACCGGTTGTGGGTGTCCAACAGAATTTTCTGATAAAGGGCTGCACACTCCAGAATCAAAGGACCTTGCTGACCTAATTGTTGGTGCAGGTGAAGACCAAGTGCGTGGTGAAGACAAAAGTGATCCTTCAGGGAATCCATACAAAGCTGAAGGAGTGTCATACAATGATGCAGCAGACCCACCCAATGTTGCAGGAGGCACGCACAGTCCTGAGGGAGACCCATATAATGTTGCAGGGGGTTCAGGCAATACAGCAGGAGCTCTGCACAGTCCTGAGGGAGACTCATGCAATGCTGCAAAAGGCCCACACAATGTTGTACGAGGCCCATACAATGCTGTACGAGGCCTGCACAGTGCAGGAGATCCACACAATCTTGCAGGTCTATGCATAGCTGCAGAAGGCTCAAGCAATGGTGTAAGAGATCGATGCAATGCACTAGACGACGAACAGAAAGCTGTACAAGATCCATGCAATACTGGATGAGATTGATGCATTGCTGTAGGAGATCCATGCAATGCTGTGGAGCATCCACTACATTCTATAAGAGACCCATACACAGCGGTGTCAGATCTCGAGATGATTGGATGTTGGCATAGACTACATGCAGACGTGGAAGATGCACTGAATCCACCAGCATGGCCACTCTGTCCCCATTCAACCACTGGGACCTGTGGGGTTGTTTGCTGGCAAACCTTGGAGTGATGGTTATCCAGTGTCTTGCTGAAGTTTCCTACAGATGGCTGATCATACCTCTGCTGATAATTAAGGTTGGCATGCTGATACTCATTTACCTGTTTCTTAGAATCCTGACCCACCTGACTGCCCGGCTGTGGCAGGAAACTATTTAAGTTACGACCAGTACTGATGGAGGATTCTGGGAAGAAAACATCCAAGCGACAGTTGGTGACATTTAACTCTGGGTTCTCACATATGTCTCTGATGATCTGACCAGGGCGTGGCTGGGAGGTCTCTGAGGTGTACAGAGTCCCTCCGGACATTTGTATCACGGATGTCTGTCTGACCTGCAAGAAAAATACGAGAGACATTTGTGAGGTGTGAAAGAGTTCTCCTGGGCACCCTACAAGTGGCAAGGGTAAAGATAATCCCATGGCGGATATTGCCATGAGGTGTGAAGGAGATAGGCCTTCAACTATATTAGGTGATGGACAAGAGTATCATGCAGAGAGCCAATGAAGAGTCAACAAGCACAGTACTGGTGTTACCAGTAGATACACGCTGAGGAAGGTACTGATGAGGGGATCTCAGCAAATATGGATGAATAGTTTGGTATTCAATGAAGATGATCTGTTAACCAACCAACCAACCAACTAACTACCCATCTAACATATATTAGGTCAGGAGTGGCAGGAATGGCTTGAAGGTTAGGCATCCACCTGTTAACTATGAACAGGTCTGGTGCAATTCAAGATGAGGATGGTATGGATTGTCCAACAAGAATAAGGAGTAGTATCTATCACTCCCCCGATGTGTCTCCACCTTGACGTGGTGGGGGAGCTTGCGTGTCCCATCGACCCCATTTGCCTGCCGATGGATGAAAAACTACATATCGGACAGTTTATGGGATAGGGACCAGACTAAGAGAGACACAACCTGCTGCTCCGCAGATAGACTGAGGATAGCAGTCACAAATTTAAATCAGGTGCAGGAAGGCAGAAGTTCTTGGTCCGGACAAAACTCTCAAGGCTCCCTGTCGAGGGCTGTGGCTGAACGCCACTAAGCCACAAACCCTCGGATCTGAGAGCCGGGCCGATACCCACCAACCGAAAAATAGAGGCGTGATACTGAGCAAGCTACATGCTCAGGTCTGATACATGTTCGAAGGCTCTCAGCTGGGAGATATGAGAGATTCCCGGATGAGAGAGCCAGGCCGTTTCTCGTTCACTGCTGCACGAAGGTAAGGTGCTGAGCCGGCAGCACATGTAGCCTACCTCGTGAGCGAGTACAAAAAGTCAGAAAAGTGCTCCATTCGAAGGAAATGGTTACGAAAACTGTCTGTATCTAACTCATAGAGAGTGTAGATAAAAGTGGAAGAACGTCTCAATGACGCGAAATGGAACGCACGGCGAGCGAACCTATTACGTGGTCTGAAGTCAAGAGCAAAAGCGTACCGAGTGGATGTCGCTTGCAGTCTGACCGCTCTTGGTGTGTGCTTGAGCGATCGGTGGCAAGCGAGATGCCCAACACAGGGAAGGGAGGAACTAAAGCAGCCATGAGTAGGACGTGGCAACTCCTCGGGTGAGCCGTCACAGAGCAATATGTGCCGGCTCTGCAATTATGGAAGCCTCCTTGGATAGCGAGGGAATGCCCATGGTCTGCCCCTGCCTTCTCTTGAGAGCTGACCGCGATGTCGTTGATCGTTCTATCTTGACCAGCTGAGATGTTGGCGACATCACAACAGTCCAACGTGCCTCGAAACCAGAGGAAGGCTAACCTCATTAAAAAATGCCCGCCGAAAGCTGGAAGTGTCGTCCTACGGGTGGCAAACTAAAAATTGACACTACGCAATTACGTCCGAGTGAAATGTCTCGTCCGAATGTCTCTCATGCTAGGAACAGCTCTGACTACCTAGTTTCCGAATGCCGCTCTTGTTCGGAACAGCTCTGACTAGGTAGTTTTCCGAATGTCTGTCGTGCCTGGAACAGCTCTGACGGGCGCAACGACAAGCACATGTCCGAAAACTCGCTGAGTGGATGCCGTCTGCAAACCTGTCTGGTTTGTGCGGGAATGGCCCGGGGCAAACGAAATGACCAATATATTGAAGTGAGGATTTAAAGCAGCCATGAGCAGGACGTGACGATTTCCCTCGGTGAGCCCAGAACCAGGGCGCTATGTGTCGGCCCTGCAACTATGGAAGCAACCTTGGATGGTGGAAAATGCTATGGACTGTCCCTGCCTTCCTTTGAGGGATGACCGTTGTCTTCGACCGTTCAACCTTGCCCAGCAGGGTTGTAGATGGCACCACAAAAGTGAGAGTCTCCCAGGAATGCTACCTGGTCAAAAAAGCACGCTATTGTCGGATGTGTTGGCCTACAGGTTTCGGCCCAAGGGCGCATAACAGACACACTGCAATCACATCTGAAAAAACACTCCGGATGAACGAAAAGAAGAAGTATCTATCAATCATTCAGGTGCTGTCTCCACTATGAAGGTTGGCTGCAATGGATCTCCAACACTGTCTGTCTCTAATATAGTATACTCCCCCTCTTCCTGGGGTCAAGATTCAAAGTCCAGCCTTCTGAAAACAGGGCCAAGCACAAGGAGAACCCGTGTGCATTTACTAAATCTTCTGGTAATTGGAAATTGAACAGAGAGGACTGAACAGGGAGGACTGAACAAAGAGGACTGAACATGGCTACATGCTAAAATGAGAAAACCCACTCCCACAATAACACTCATGACATGTGTGTTCCTGGTACACACATCTGGATCTTTGCTGGTACTACAGAGTGTGTGCACTGTGCTCAGATTTTATTGGTGTGATCTGTGGCAGGAGGCTGGAACACTTATGGAGGTTTGGTTGGTTGCTGGCAAATCCTCTGAGAGACTTGCGTGTTAACTCTAAAGACTGATGTGTTGGAGTTAACCTCACATGGGTTCTGAAATTAGTTTACACATTGTAAAAAAACAGGCCTTGGAAATTGCCTTAATTTGACCAGGCACACAGTAATGTACACATATATGAGTTTTTGGCTATTGGGGATATTTTCAGCTGCCACCATTCACTCAAATATGTCTGGCTGGTCAACTTTGAGCACACAAGTGATTAATTGTCTATTGTTCATTGGCTCTGGGGCATAGGGATTAAGAATGCAATTCATAATCACGCATGTAGCATTCGAACTGCTGTGGACGATTTGGAAGCAGAGTGCCTTGTGTTCGTTTCCATACAATGGTATGGGTACCGGCTGTTCAGAAAGCAATGTCAAACTACTGAATGTAAATTTGCCCAGGAATAAAAAAACAGCCAAAAAATGCTGGAGATGACTGCTGCGTCCTGTAAAGGATAAGCAACTAACTAACTATAGTTCCCATTGTGTCTGATGTGCATGCACAGTGAGAAGTTGATTTAGTACCATAATTTATCGTATCACAGAATACAATTACACCCTAACAGTTTCAGCTCAGATGGTTTGATATGCCCAAGTAGAACATTTTTTGTCACTTGGGAGTGGTGAAAATTATGCAAACTGTGCATTAAGGACACAGAGTAATAGACATTCAAACATGGGGGAGAGTGCTTAATAACTGCACACTCGTGTACAAAAGCATCTAGAATTTGTTTCAGTGCTGAACACCTGCATCATGTGTCTTTTGATCCAAGGTGATGCTAGTTACGATGTCTTTTTATGTAAGAAATGTGGATAGAGATCATGTCTGCATTGATTTTATAACAATCGGTATGGTTTTGTTAAAGCCAACGTTATATTACTAATAATTGACTTGATAATTTGTGAGTATTTTCTGTGGAGGAAGGGGGTTGGTCTCCTCACCAAGCTATGTCATTAGCTAATATTTATATAAATGATGGTTAAATGATTCACGTTCACACCTACAGAGGTTAGAACTACTAAATCTGATGTGATGTAATTATCTACATGGATAGCAAAAGAAGTGCCTGTGGGTTCATAGCGAAGGTTAATGGGCTGTGTTTAGTGCAGGAGAGCCTGGCATGTAATACCATTAGATCTAGTCTGAGAATGGAGGTGGAAGCAGTCACTGCAGCGTTCCTCTGGCTGGATAATAAACAGCACACACATCATGATTGTAACAGACCCATGCTGACTAGAGTGAAGATAGGCAGAAAAAACCCTTTGGGAACAGTTGGTCAATTCTACAACGATCCTTGACCCAGTACACCAGATAGTAAGCTGAGTAGAGTGAAGACAGGCATAGAAAACCTTTGGGGAAAAGTTGGTAAATTCTACAACAACCCTTGATCCAACACACCAGATGGCAAGCTGAGTAGAGTGAAAATAGGCATAGAAAACCCTTTGGGGAAAAGTTGGTCAATTCTACAATGAACCTTGACCCAATACACCAGACAAAAAGTGAGTAGAGTGAAAATAGACATAGAAAACCCTTTGGGAACAGTTGGTCAATTCTGCAACGACCCTTGACTAAATATCCAAAACAACTGACAGTATGAGAAGAGGTCTTTTATTGTTTTACTTACCATCTTGACACAGCTGACAGAAGCACTGGATACTTCATCTAGTACATCATGATCGCTCATTCCTCCTAAACTACTTAGTCCAGCATCATGAAGCCGGAAATATTTGGAAGGCTCCTGACAGGCATCATCCATCCCTCGCTTGTGGCCAGGTATATCTGGTGGTCTTCCTATTACAGAACAACCGATAGAAATGCAAAATCAATTTGGCCTGAATTTCATCACAAGAAAATGATGTCTAATCAAAACTAGCTATCTTTTTTCAGCACCATAGATACTCTACCTGGCAACAATTAGTCGTTTTATGGACAGTAATGCTCAGCTACCTCATGGGCTAGTTTTCTTTCCTCTTCTACCCTGGGGTGTATAGTTGTCTTACAATTGTGTTTAGCCTATCATCTTCTGTTCTGGAGTGGACATACCTTATGATATTTGGTGGTCTTTCCTCTTCTACCCTGGGGTGTACAGTTGTCTTACAATTGTGTTTAGCCTATCATCTTCTGCTCTGGAGTGGACATACCTTATGATATTTGGTGGTCTTTCCTCTTCTACCCTGGGGAGTACAATTATATCACCATTGTGTTTAATCTATCATCTTCTGCTTTGGAGTAGTCGTACCTTATAATATTTAGTGGTCTTTCCTCTTCTACCCTGGGGTGTACAGTTGTCTTACAATTGTGCTTAGTCTATTATCTTCTACCCTGTGGTGTACAATTATCTTACATTTGTGTTTAGTCTATCACCTTCTTTATGATATTGAGTGGCCTTCACTCTTCTACCCCGGAGCAGAGATATACTTTACCATCTTGCCACAGCGATGCCTCAAGAGGATTAAACTTTTAGGATAGTGCAACTATTTTGCTACAGACACCCTAGATTACTTTAATGTAACACCATCTTCCATGATAATAGGTAAATGACAAAATACACAGCCCTAGTGTGTCAGAGAAACAGACAAGAGATATTGAAATCACAATACACAAGATCAGAGAACAGACAGAGCAGCTAGCATAGTTGTGGCAAACAACAGAAAAAAAAAAACTAGTAACACACTTAAAATGTTCAAATCTTAATGCCAGGTCAGTTTTTCTGTTTGCATCAAAACCAAGCGCAATGGCACAAACATTTAAAAAAAGTTACTTGCATATCCTTTAAGGACATCACAGTCAACCTCAGCATTTCTTTGGCTTTTTGTGATTTCTTGGTTTACATTAAGTAATTTGCCATTGCTTTCTAAATGGCCATCACTCATACCATTTTATAAAATACCATTGCAAGGCACTCTGCTTTCAAATCTGCCGCAGCTGTGTTTTAAACAAGGTATGCGGGATTGGGAATTGTGTTCGTAATCCCTTCGCCACAAACATTTACTGATGTTTGTTGTCTGGCGTGTGAAAGGAATATAATCTGAACCAGCTGCTGAAAAATGAACATATAGGTCAGCACGGCTGAATGGAAAAGAAGACATGTTCTTAAACATCCAGTGTGCTGATGCCGAGGTAAGGGATTCAACCCCTACACCAGACAGTTGGACTAAAACCTATCATCCTTGACTTGGGGATGTACAAGTACCTCTGAAGTCTGAATAGGTTTGCCTGATGGCGAGGGACACTGTTAATGTTAATAGTTAAAGCTAATCCACACACAAAATTCAGTCCAGTACTACTAGAAGTAGTATGTATGGACTACGTTTGAGTTCAAAGCCAGCGAGTGCAAAAAAAAATTTTTTTAAATGAAGAAGTTCATGAACAAGTAGATATTCTGGCAGTTCAAGGACGTGGTAGCAATGATAATTCTAATGGTATAATTTCTAATTCCATCTTGCCTTGTAAAGCGGAAGCTTTTCTCAAACATTTAACATGTAATAAGTTTCTTCACAGGCACTGATAGATGACTGTTTTGGTGACTGTTTGCCACTGGCCACCTCTTAACAAACAGCTAACATCATAATCATCATGGAATGAATAGCTTTGCACCGTTTCATCAAGGTTGTGGTTCAGCACATGTGACTTTGACAATAATTGTTTCAGGTTTTGCTTTCCCTAGCCTGTGACTGACCACACTCTACCTAGAGGCCGCAGGTTTGTGTATCACTAATTCTGGGCCCTACCCCTTGACCTGTGTGACACGGGAGACTGTACCGTAGCTGGGCTACCGTCGGCACAGCTCTTGAGGGTCACTGGAACACACACGCCTTTCTTCCACTACAAGATAGATACACAGCAGAGGGGGAAAGGGGAGTGTCACTCAAGTGATAAGGACAGAAACAGACACAAGTCCTACCAGGTGACATAGGTATCATGTGTAGTAAGGCAGCAGCTGAACATCTGGCTGGAATGCCGTACATGGGGCTCCTCTCCAGGAGACAAGCAACACCATCGTCTTCTGGTGCATCATTGTTGTCTTCTTCCTGAGATTATCAATCAAGTCCAGTCACACAGTGAACAAGCTATAAATCAAGTCCAGTCACACAGTGAACAAGCTATAAATCAAGTCCAGTCACACAGTGAACAAGCTATAAATCAAGTCCAGTTACACAGTGCACTAGCTATAAGTCATGTCCAGTCACACAGTGTACAAACTATAAATCAAGTCCAGTCACACAGTGTACAAGCTATAAATCAAGCCGTCACACAATGTACAAGCTATAAATCAAAGTCCAGTAACACAGTGTACAAGCTATAAATGAAGCCCATTAACACAGTATACAAGCTATAAACCAAGCCCAATCACAATGTACAAGCTATAAATCAAGTCCATTAACACAGTGCAAAGCTATAAATCAAGTCCAGTCACACAGTGTACAAGCTTTACATCAAGCCCAGTAAAACAGTGTACAAGCTATAAATCAAGTCCATTAACACAATGTACAAGCTATAAATCAAGTCCAGTAACACAGTGTACAAGCTATAAATCAAGTCCAGTCACAGTGTACAAGCTATAAATTAAGTCCAGTAACACAGTGTACAAGCTATAAATCAAGTCCAGTAACACAGTGTACAAGCTATAAATCAAGTCTAGTCACACAGTGCAAATGCTATAAATCAAGTCCAGTCACACAGTGTGCAAGCTATTCACACTGAGAGTACACACTTGAAGGCTGGCCATGTGGTTGTGAGTTTGATCCTCACTGAATGTGTACAAGTGACCTGATCCCCCAGGTTGACCCTGCCTAAGATGGGTACCTGGAAGTGACTTGGGAGGTCAAGGCGGTGGCACGACACTGACCCCATCACCCACCAAGTCCTGGCAGGTCTAGACAATTATGGCTCTAGCACCATATGCTGAATGTGCTACAGGTTGTGTACAAGGGTTCTTGACTTGACTGACTTCTACACTGGAAGTGGCTACAAGTCATGCCATGTTTACCACAGTCCACTCAGAGTGGCTCTAGTAGCGGAGTTCTACAAGTCCAGATTGAGTCTCCAATAGTTGAGTTCTACAAGTCCACAATGAGTCTCCAGTAGTGGAGTTTACAAGTCTAGATTGTGTCTCCAGTAGTTGAGTTTTACAAGTCTAACTGAGTCTCCAGACTTCCGGTCCCCAGCATGGCAGATAGGCAGTGAAACGGCTCTGGGCGTTTATGCTCGTGGCTATCGTTGCATTCGCATTTTCCTCATGTTGGACTGGTAGTTTACGGTTCCATCGCACTGCTACTGAATTGAGTGCGTGGCACGACGCTGTGAGCTGTGAATTTCGTGTGACATGCTTTTAAATCTGCCAAAGGTTGTAGAGCCGGCTGCCTGGTCGAGGGGATAGCAGCTTTCTCCGTTAACCTCGAATACTCTCGTGGTCGACGTGAGCGCACAAGAGTTAGAAGAGGTTCGAGTCATGCCAGTGACTTATGAGAGTATGGAGCCGGTCGAGAGTCGTGGCGTGCTGATGAGCGTAATCTAGCCTAGGAATCAACATACAGCTGAAAGATGCTGGTGTTGACCGCAATATCCTGAAACAGGATGGAAACGCGGGGGAAAAAAAAAAGGTTTTGGAGTGTGATCTGCATGTTCAGAGCAATGGCGGATGGCTATGTCCCAGAACTGACCGGTTTTTGTGCCTTATGCAGAAATGTGTGGCTGCTGGTCTTCTGATTGACTGCCGCTTCTTTTGACGATGAACCGTGCTTTCTTGGAGGACTGTTGTTTTGGCATTCTGGAGATGGTATTCAATCAATCATGTGCCATGCCGGAAAGCGTGGGCGGTCATGACTCGCCATTTCACTCGATCACCAGTGTCGTGGATCAGCTCAGTGTTCCTGTCTCGTCCATGCCATGTGGCCAAGCCATCCAGGTATTTTCCTCTCGGTCTTCCTCTTGGTCTGTTCCCCTTGATCTTGCCAGTTGTCACTAAGTTCTCCAATCCATTTCTTCTCATAACATGTCCAAAAAATTGTGGCTGTCTATGTCTAATTTCTCTAATCAGTTTACGATGTTCATTTGTCTCCTGTACACTATCCAGTGCCGTCCACCGGGCGCTGGAACGCAAATTATTCCTCCCCACGACGCTTGACGGCAGAAGTGGAAGATGATGATGATGATGATGATGATTTGTCTCCTGTAGTACTTGGTCATTGGTTTTTCTGTCTGTCCATGGTATTCTTTGCATTTTCCTCAGAAACCACATTTCTGCAGCCATCAGATGCTTTTCAGCTTGACTGCTCATTGTCCAAGTTTCACATCCATACGAAAGAACAGGCTCTATGTATCCCCTCAACACTCTTTTTCTTGTTTCAATTGACATCTTTTTATTGGTCAGAATGTTTTTCATCTTACTAAAGGCTACTTTCGCCATGGCGATTCTTGTTCTAATCTCTTCAAGGCATCTCCCATCAGATGTTATAACTGTTCCAAGATAATTGTACCGATTCACTTGTTGAAGAATATTTCCATTTACTTGTATATTACATTGTGGCACTTCTTCCTTCCTACTGACGACCATAACCTGAGTCTTTTTACAATTTAATTCTAACCCCAGTTGCTCACTGTGTACAACAACCGCATCTACTAATTGTTGCAGGTCCTGCGCATTGTCTGCAATTAATACTGTATCATCTGCATATCTAATGTTATTGATGTTTCGTCCTCCAATGCTGATTCCATTTATATCCTCTACATTTCTGAAAATATTTTCACTGTATAGGGAAAAAAGATCTGGAGACATCACACATCCCTGCCTAACACCTCTCTTAATTGGCTGATACTGTCCCACTTCATTATCAATCCTTATTGCAGCTTGTTGTTTCCAATATATGTTTTTTATAAGTCTAATGTCTTTCCCATCAATTTGTAGATCTGCAAGCATATCCACCATGCTGACATGTCTAATGCTATCAAAAGCCTTTGTATAGTCAATAAAGCAAAGATGTATATCCTTGTTTACTTCTATAGCACGTTCAATAACTGTTCGCAGCATATACACAGCATTTACTGTACCCTTTCCTTCTACAAACCCGCATTGTTCTTCCCCTATTTCAGGTTGTATCTTCTTCCTCACTCTTTGCATGATAATTCTTAGCAAAATCTTTGTGATGTGACTCATTATACTAATTGTTCTATGTTGATCACATTCCAAAGTTCCTGATTTCTTTGGGATTGCAATAAATATAGAGTTACATAATTCAGGAGGTATATCTCCAGTATCATATAATGTGTTCAGCAGTCTGGTGACTTGATCTAGTCCAAATTCTTCTAAAGCTTTAATCATTTCTGATGTGATGTTATCTGCACCGGGGGCCTTGCCAGCTTTCATATGCTTAAGAACATTTCGAACCTCCATCTCCAAAATTGGCGGTCCTTCATTATTAAATCTAATATCATACTGTTCGTCTCTGTTATCATCATAAAGGTGTTTCACATAATCTGTCCATACCTGTAGAATCTGGTCTTTTTCTATTATGATTTTGCCATCTTCAGTTTTTAGACACCCTGTTGATGTACTTGATGGTATTATGTACAGTGAAATGTTTTTTTTTACATCTGTCCGAGGTGTTGTGGTGTGATCTGTATGCTTAAAATGGCGTAGTTGGCTAGATAACATCTAGAAACGGAACAACAACATCCAGAAATATCTGAATATATGGCGGCTGGTGTGTCGGAGAAGCGAGCGGTTTTCTTGATTATGCAGAGATGTGTGGCCGCTGGTTTTGCTAGTGACTGCTGTTTACATCGATGATGAACTATGTTTTCGAGGAGGACTTTTGTGTTGGCATTCTGGCGACGGCATTATGTACAGTGAGGTGTTTCTTTGCATCTGTTCGGGGATGTTTTGTTGCATGATCTACATTTTGGAGGAAAAATGGCATGGTGACTAGAAAACATCTAGAAACAGAACGACAATATCTAGAAATGTCGAGACTTTGTGGATGAACATCTTGTTGGGAAAGTGACTGCCAGTTCCATCAGGCGTGAACTGTATTGTTCGTAGAGGACTTTTGTGGTGTCATTCTGGCGGTGGCATTGTGCACAGTGTGCCTGCACGAGCCGTTGTTTGTAGAGACTCCTGTCTTTTCCACTTTTCACATGGGGCAATGAGGAACATGTTATGTGATATTCACTGGCATGGGAATGGAGCATAATGGGGATGACCCTTTGCTGCAATGTTGGAACTGCGACTAATGACTAACTGAGTCTCCAGTAGGTGAGTTCTACAAGTCCAGATTGTGTCTCCAGGAGTGGAGTTCTACAAGTCCAGATTGTGTCTCCGGTTGTTGAGTTCTAAAAGTCCAGATTGAGTCTCCAGTAGTGGAGTTCTACAAGTCCAGATTGAGTCCTGAGTAGCTGAGTTCTACAAGTCCAGATTGAGTCTCCAGTAGTGGAGTTCTATAATTCCAGATTAAATCTTCAGTAGCTGAGTTCTACAAGTCCAGATTGAGTCTCCAGTAGTGGAGTTCAACAATTCCAGATTGTGTCTCCAGCAGTTGAGTTATACAAGTCCAGATTAAGTAAATAATTATAATTCACAATTAATATATAATTCACAGAGGTTGGCATTTCTGAGACTTTTAATGCACTTAAACTTTCTCTTCTCTTAAGCTTCATAAGTGAAACATGAATGAAATCATGTATGAGAGCAGAGAGATAGGAAGGGCAGAATATCAGACAAGCCTGTGTGCCCAATTCTTAACCCTTTGAAATGAAGTTTGTTCGTTCATTTGTTCTTCTGATGACAGGGTAGTGGGTTTGCTCTACATGCCGGTCAGTTGGACTTTTCAGAAAGAAATGACAAACTAAATGTAACGACAAGGCAGGTCCTGGATGGCACAGGCAGAAATATCTATATGTCAGGTGTGTGATCTAGAAACCATCAATCGTGAAAAAGAGTGGGTTGAAGTTCTGGAAGACATGAATGACAGACTGACACAATGTAATAGTAACACTGGGTTGTGAGTGTAGAGAATTGCAGCAAGCCACACTGAGTTTGAAGTGCAACAACTGATCCAGAGTAACACACATCAAGGTGACATAGTCATCTACACCGATGGGTCAGTGGTGAGAAACAGACATAGTGGTTGGGGTTTTATTGCAAAGGCTAATGGACGAGTCTTGAAAAAGGAGAGTCTGGCATATGAGACTACGACCTCCAGCATGAGAATGGAGGTGGAAGCAGTAACAGCGGCATTCCATTGGCTAGAGGAGACTACTGCAACACACACTGTATTCATTACGGATTCAAAGAGTATGCTTAGGAAGGTGGAGAAAGGAATGTTTCATGTGGAATGGCTATCCTCGCTTCAGAGATCACAGATTGTGAGAACTGACTGGATATTTTGCCCTGGCCATGCGGGGGGAATGAACAGGCTGATAGGCTAGCAGAGAATACACCTCTTGATGGTAGATTGCCTATGGACAAGAGGGAGGTGGTCATGCGTTTGTGGGACCAGGTGGAGAAGGGTGGGGAACAGATTGAGAACCCGTATGTGGAAAGAATGAGATTGTGGGGGATCGGCAGGGGTTCTGGAAGATCTCAAAACAGAGGGAAGACCAGGAGAACTTTAAATCAGATAGTGGTGGGAACGATTAGTAGTATGACTCTTCGCTGGCTGCTGAATGAGGGGACAGAGCACATATGGGCATGTCCTGAGTGCAGTGATGTCGGTTCTTAACTGAACTCAACTAAACATGTTGCATGTCTGTTGTGGTCAACCCCGGGGTGGTTTTCTGGGCAATGTTATGTCTAGTAGTCTGCCATCATAAACTTGCCTAGCAAATCATAAACAGCCAAAAGGGGATAGATGTGAATGCAAACTCCTGCAAAGGATATGCAATTTTAAATATAATATGTATTCCTTAAAATGCTATAGCAAAACACCAGCAAATCACTGCAGGGGATTGAACACGAACCACTGCGTTAGTAAGCAGGACAAAACATTTGTGTACAAACCTCATAATCCTCACAGGTGGGGGCACGAAGTTTCACAAGATCATCAGTGTCTTCTTCAATCAGCTTGATGTCCACATCTTTGCTGACGTCATGATCTTGTTGTTGTTGACTCTCTGGCAACTGTTCAACTGTGGGATGTGGCTGGTGTATCTGAATGTACAATTGAGAAGAAGCTGGGTACTATGACACATACACAGTATTGGGCTACACTGGTTGGTGTTGTTTCCAGTCTGATTCCTATTTTAAATTGAACCATTCATACTTTTATGACTTGATGAATTGGGTACTAGAGATTACTCTGTTTCATTCTGATAGAAAAAAACATAAACCCATTCTGAGCATGCAGCGAGTGCAAGACTTGGGTGCTGATTGTCTGCCATCATCAGTGTCTCGCTAGCTGATTTAAAGATTGAAAGTTTGGGACATCAACAGGCTTCATCACTGTGGAAACCATGGTTGCTTATTCCTTTGTTAGCCAGACTTGTGTCTGCCCAGGATGTCCCACAGACTAGTGTCGGCCCAGGATGTCCCACAGACTAGTGTCTGCCCAGGATGTCCCACAGGCAAGTGTCTGCCCAGGATGTCCCACAGACTAGTGTCGGCCCAGGATGTCCCACAGACTAGTGTCTGCACAGAATGTTCCACAGACTAGTGTCTGCCAAGATGCTCCACAGACTAGTGTCGACCCAAGGTGCCTTGCATGCGGGTGAATAAAGGATTTCCTGCTGATTTTCTTCTACCGCCACACATCTCCCAGTGGAGCAAACACCTTCCATCAACTCACACCAAGCCCTTCTGTAGACTTCTCCACAACTGCTTGGATTTTGCAGCCAAAGTTAGCTATGGGCTGATGTAGCCGGTCTCCCGCCAACCCTCCTTAGTTGCAACTTATGACATGCATGTAGATTACAGTGTGGCTTTTCTGTGCTGCTCTCCAGCTCCGTCCACCACCTATGTGGTATGTTCTACCAAAAGGCAAATGGGTAATTAGCAAGCATGTACTCTAGTCCTGTTTAAAGATACTGAGCACTTGCAGACATGGCCTGAGTACAGTAAAACTTTGATTAACCGTCACTCGTTTAACAGTCAGTTTGTGTTATCTGTCATAGTCTTGTAAAAAAAAAAAATGGGTGAGTATCAACAAACACATATCTTTAAAATTGTCCACGGATTACTCTTTTACACCCTACTATTTAAAGTTGTTAGTGACTGTACTGCATGATGCAGAAGTGATTATGAACGATGATGACACTTTTTCTAGTGTGACTACCATTGAAGAAGAAGAAATTGATGATGATGAAGGATCAATTCTTACCTTAAAACCTACAACTAGCCACTCAGAAGCAGAAACAACGTTATCAAAGTGCATCGACTGGTTTGAAATGCAAGAGTAGGAAAATGCAACGCAGATCCTACTTCTGCGTAAGATATGGAACATCGCCGCAGAAAGCACGAGCTTCAAAGACCCAGAAGGAGATGACAGATTATTTTAAAGTAATGTAGGTTTATAGTACAGTATTACAATACATTTATGTACATTACTACACTTATATTGAAGTTTATATTGATCGTTTTGTAAAATTAAATACAATATGTATGTATTATTCACTTTTAAAGGATTTTATTTTCATTTTCGTCCCAAGCCCGCAGTGAAATCACATTACTGTACATAGGTATAGTAATAAGAGATTTCTGTTACCCATCTCAGCCCTGGTCCAGATGGTGACAGTTAATCAAAGTTTTATTGTATTTTAAACTTGCTTCTGTTAACAAGCAACAATCATGTCCCTTCTACCCTATGGTGTATAAGTGTGCTACAATTGTTTGTGAATGCTGGCTCAAGTACAGACACAATATTTTGACATGATGACCAGTGGCTAGTGATACTGAACTCTTCCCCTCTTAAACAGTACCACAGAAGTAAATTAACAATATCACAGACTACTCACCTCTCCATCATTGGTACTTTCCAGTTTGAGGTTTCCAAGGATTATACCCAAGTCATGCATTGTGTGGCTTTCTTCCTGAATGCGACAGGATCCAACTCTGTTTATGATCTCATCCACACACACAGCCTTTTTACCATAACTTGTCTTTCCCATCCTCTCAAAACATTCTCTTAGACCACATTCTGAAAGAAAGAGAAAACCTTTTAAAACTTAAGTTTACAAAATCCTCTTTGCATGTCATGTGACATATAGGTGATATGTTGCCAATTTAATATATTTAGATCAGCCAGTACCTGGGTGTTTGGGTCAGTACAATGCAGACTACCTTTAACATCACAACAAATTATCTGGTTCCCATTGTTAGGAAATGGGACCCCTGGAGCCTTGTGGTCCATAAAAGAACATCCTTGCTGGAGAGAGAGAGAGAGAGAGAGAGAGAGAGAGAGAGAGAGAGAGAGAGAGAGAGAGAGAGAGAGAGAGAGAGAGAGAGAGAGAGAGAGAGAGAAGAGAGAGAGAGAGAGAGAGAGAGAGAAGAGAGAGAGAGAGAGAGAGAGAGAGAGAGAGAGAGAGAGAGAGAGAGAGAGCAGAGAATATATTCTGATTAACATATTAAGTTTAAGAAATAGCAAAACTTCAGACACAAACCATCTACACACACATATACATACTGCACAAACATACGCACATGCAGAGTAAATTGGAATGGTCTCCAATATGCAAAGATCTTGAATGATAAGTGCCAAGAAAAACAGTAGACAGAGAAATTAAATACATGCCTTAACTTGCACTATTCCCCCCCCCCCCCCCCCCCACAGAGAGAGAGAGAGAGAAGTGGGGGGGGGGGTCAACATAGACCGATAGATAGGTAGGCAGACAGAAAGGTAAGCAGAGACATGAACGGATAGAGAGATGAGACAGACAGGCTAGTAGACAGACAAATAGATATATAAATAGCAGACAGGGTCAGAGAGAGATAGAGAGAGATAGGCAGACAGACATATATAAATATAGGCAGACAGAGGTAGGCTGACAGACAGGCAGATACACGGACTAACAGATAGATACTATAAAATGTTTTGCATATCCTTTACAGGACATGGCTGTCAACACCAGCATCTTTCAGCTGTATGTTGATTTCTTGGCACGATTACGCTCAGTAGTTTGCCATTGCTTTCTGAGCGGCCGGCTCACATACCCCATAAGTTACCGATGCGATTCGAACCACTGCTGATTCTCACCGTCATCACGTTACCTACGAGAGTATACGAGATTACGGAGAGAAGTAGCTAACCTCTAAGCCACGAAACCGGCAGATAGATACTAGATAGGTTATTAAGGAAACCTCTCTATAATTCTATATTTCTTTCTACGAGGAAATGAGCAGGCTGACAGGCTTGCAGGTAAGGCTACTGTGGAGGGCAGACGAGACATGGACCAAGTTGATAAGTGATAATGATAACTGATATACCGAATGCTCTACTACGAGAAGTAAGTAGTTTGCAAGAACCAAGTGATGACTGTGAATCTACGTTAGACTGCGAGAACAGCCAGTTAAAAGAGGGGTGGCCAAACAAGAGCACAAGGCGGGAAGCCAAATAAGATTAATAAATCAACACAGAACTGGTGTCGTCAGTCGCTACACGCTGCGGGATTTACAGAGGAGGGGATCCGAGCACTTATGGAATGACAGTGAATGGTTCGATGAGCAAGGATAATCGATTAACTAACCGCCACATAAAACAACACAACGCGAAGACATCACAGAAACAACAACACCCACACCACAAACATCACTCACGGAAACCACTGCCATGCTCCAAAGCCTCACAACTCCCCACTTCAGCTATCCTGTCTCCATCTATCAGTTTCATGCTGAGGTTAGATAACTTTCCAGCCAAAATCTGAGAGTATATTTCCAGAAACCGCAGCCTTCATTTGCAGTAAGCCCGTCGTCTGCAACCGCTTCTCCTGCCGGAAGTTGTTTTGATTGGTTGGAAATGACGTCAAACGCAAGGGGAAGCCCCTAATGTTTCAGGTAATCTGTGATGGCGAGCCTTTAGTTCCTGGAAACTTCATTGTTGGTATGCATGCCACCGCATGATTCATGTGCGTCATGGCACATCCATGCGCTAGTTTGTCACGAGGCTGTAATCCATCCATCCATCATGTGCCATGCCAATAAGCGTGGGCGATCATGTTTTACCATCTCACTCGATCGCCAGAGTCGTGGATCAGCTCCGTGTTCCTGTCTCGACCATGCCACGTGGCCAAGCCATCCAGGTATTTACTTCTCGGTCTTCCCCTTTGTCTCTTCCCTTCGATCTTGCCAGTTGTCACCAAGTTCTCCAAGTCATTTCTTCTCATAACATGCCCCAAAAATTTTGACTGTCTACGTCTAATGCCGGTTAGCGGGGTAGGGATATTTCCTATCAAAGGAGATGCAAGACGCCTCCTTTCCTCCGTTAGTCTACGGGACACCCTTGGGCAAGGTGAAGTACCCGTTTAACGCCCCGATCAGGGTTACGCGAAGCCATGGAAGCAGGTGGTGGATGGAGTATGAGAGCAGCCGACAGATTGTTGTTGGTTATGGTCTTGCATTCTGCGGTGATAGGCAGATGATCTCATCAGTAGAGACAATGGCTATGGCCACCGACTAGTACAGTCACTGCCCAGAAGGAAAGCGATGGCAAACTACCTTCTGCAAAACTTGCCAAGAAACCATAACAACAATGACAGAAAACATAACAAGAAAGAGATCTGGTGGCGAGACTCCCAGGCCAGGCAGATCAGATAACACTGGGGAAGAGTGTGATACAGGGACCAGTACTAGTAATCGTGATGACGGAGTTAATCCTGACTGTGTTACCAAGGAAATCCCGTGTCATACTAAGAAAAAGAGTGAGAATAGGAACGTGGAATGTGAGAAGTCTGTATGAGGGGAAGCTTAAAGTAGTATGCGATGAGATTGAGAGGTTAAATATTCAAATTTTAGGAATTAGTGAACATCGCTGGAAAGGCAAGGAACATTTTACAACTGAAAATGGAAGTCTTTTCATTTATTCTGGTAGAGACGTCGGAGGCCAGGGTGGAGTGGCACTTTGTTTAGATAAAACAACTGCAAAAGCTTTAATGGGATATAACCCAGTTCCTCACTATTAGAGGAGGATCCTCACTATTAGACTTAAAGGCCGTCCAAAAAACAGAACACTCGTACTGATATATGCACCTACTTCAACACCAGAGGAGGACGAAATTGAAGATTTTTTACAACACACCGCAAGACACATTAAATAAGATTGGTCATAATGATATAGCAATAATACTGGGATATTTTAATGCAAAAGTAGGTACAGGAAGAGCTGAAAATGAGAGACACGTTTTAGGAAAATTTGGATTGGGAAACAGAAATGATGCAGGTGACAAATTAATTGAATTTTGCACAGAAAATGAGTTAATGATAGCTAACACACTTTTTCAACAACACCCAAGAAGACTCTTCACATGGAAGTCCCCGGACAGTGTTACCAAAAATCAGATAGATTATACTTTAATACAAAGAAGATGGGGGTCTTGATGTCTGTACAAGAGGAAATGACACCTGATGAACAGACAGTACAAGCTATAAATATCTTGATAACTGCAACCTCTATTGAATGTTATCTGTGACAAGATGGGAAATACCTTAACAGAATCTAGACAAATTCTAGAAAGATGGCAGGATTATTGCAGTGGAATGTATGATATGAGTGATCGTGAGGATATGAATGAGATACATGAGCCAATGACAGCAGAGACAGAACCTGAACCCTCATTAGATGAAATTGCATGGGCAATAAAGAACCTGAAGAATGGTAAATCACCTGGATGTGATGAGATACCAACTGAGCTAATTAAAGCGGGAGGAGAAGAAAGCATTCAAATCTATCATGCATTATGTAAAAAGATATGGAAATATGGTACTTGGCCAAAAGATTGGAAGAGAACTATCTTCATTCCAATACCAAAAAAGGGGAACCTGAAATTATGCACCAACTATAGAACTGTTGCCCTGATCAGCCATGCAAGTAAAATTCTACTAAAAATCATAATGGGAAGACTTCGTAAGAAAATGGAAGAAGAAATTAACGTGGTTCAAGCTGGATTTAGACAAGGAAGAGGAACAAGAGATCACATTCTCAATATGCGTTTAATAATAGAGAAGTGCAGAGAATTTAATGTAAACCTATTCTCATGTTTTGTGGATTATTCAAAGGCATCTGACTGTGTACAACATCAGAAACTTTGGGAAATCATGAGGAATATGGGCTTTTCACCACATGTAATACAACTCATAAGAATGCTCTATCTAGACCAACAAGCAGCGGTTAGAATAGATGGCGAGACATCAGATTGGTTTGACATCAAGCAATGAGTCCGTCAAGGATGTGTGCTGTCCCCCTATTTGTTTAACCTGTACGCCGAAAATATAATGAGAAATGTAAGAGATGACATAAATAGGGAGCTATATGATGCCGTAAATATCGGTGGTCTTGACATACCAGAGATTCGGTATGCTGATGATACAGTATTGCTATCCACAACACAGACTGGTATAGAAAACCTAATAGCCTCAACCCAATTGAATAGTGAAAATCACAACTTGTATCTGAACATTGCAAAAACAAAGATAACGCATACAGATAAAATCACTATGGAGAAAGATATATATGTTAATGAGGAAAAATTGGAGGTGGTGGGAAATTTTGAATATCTTGGGTCATTGATTACCAACAACGGTGACACAATGAAAGAAATTAAACGACGACTATCAATTGCTCTTCAGAGACTAAAACAAGTGAATAAATTATGGAATGGGACAGACAGAACTACAAAAATTAGATTTTTAAGAGCATGCATCTTTCCCATTGCAACATACGCCTGTGAGACCTGGACACTTACTAAACAAGCTGAGCAGCGCATAAATGCCTTTGAATATAAATGTTATAGACGAGTTCTAAGAATACCTTGGGTAAAGAAAAGAACAAATGCACCAATACTTCAAGAGCTGAATATTGAAGTAGGTTGGCTTTTAAAAACGATAAAACAAAGAAAATTGAAATATTTTGGTCATTTGAAACGTCACGAAAGTTTGGAGAGAACATTAATGGAGGGGTATTTGCCTGGGAAGAGAGGGAGAGGAAGGCCAAAGAGAAGATAGGTGCAGGATGTGGCGGATGATCTCCAGATGGGTGTATCGGACGCGGGAATCTTGCTTATGATCAAGAGATTTTCCGGAAGGTTGTTAAGTGAGGGAGGTTCTGCAAAGGACATGCTACTGAATAAATGAATGAACGTCTAATGACTCTAATTAGTTTACGATCTTCATTTGTTTCTTGAAGAACTTGTTCATTGGTTTTTCTGTCTGTCCATAGTATTCTTCGCGAGGCTGTAATAGTTGGAACAAATTCATTTTGTTGCATTAATTGAATCTTACTAACAGGTGCGACTGTGGAGCCTGTTGAAAATTTAAGCATTTAATATTAAAATCTTTAACAGTCGTTAGTCGAGGTTCCAACTTCACGGCAAAAGATCACCCCCACAATGCTCCGTTTCCGTGTCATTGAATATCACGCAAAATGTTCCTCACTGTCCCATGTGAAAAGTGGAACAGGCAGCAGTTCCGATAAACCAACAATACGCACAGGCATACATGCATAAGACCGTTGCCAGAATGCCAACACAACAGTCCGCATTTAACATATTCATCGTCATCATCATTATCTTCCACTTTTGCCGCCAAGCGTCATGGAGAGAAATTGTTGATGCTGCAGCTCTCGATAGGTGAGTAGTTATAAATGTGCAATTCGGTTAGGATTTGCCGGAGCCTCCGGCAATTGACCTTGACCTCGGCTGATTTTCACTCCTCCTCGGTCATGAAGTTGGGTGGTGTAAGGGGTGATATCTAGGTCATATCTAAGGGCGATAATTCTAAGATTTTATGTTTCTAAGGGCAGATAACTATTGAGTGGGTGTATACATTTTTTAAAATTAATTATTAAAAAATAAAATAAAATAAATAAAAATAAAAATAAATAACGACAGGGTGCGGGGTGGTGGCGAGGGGGGGGGGGGTGGGGGCGTGGGGTGAGGCTAGGCGGTTCAGGTTTAAACACTATCATCACAGGGTTACAAATGAAAACCTTAAAATGTAAAGATGGTCAATATTATTGATTTTAGCTGGTATAGTGTCAGGGTCTTACACCTGGCTCGCTACCTAACACATGTGGGACAGTACAAGTATAACGTGATTTGACTCAAGACTCAACGACACAACGTTCAACGGATTTAATTACAGATCATATACAGTACGATGATCACGACAATATATACTGGATACTTCAATACACTTACATTCACCATACAGCACACAGTCTGACTCTCAAGATGTCCAGGCACTCGACATTCGGCCACATAAACCTTTCTCGCAACATGCGTCCTGTTCAGTCCACGTCCCAGAGCTGTCTGCCTATGGTTTGGAACTCGCCTCCTCACCTGAGGTGGCTTCACGAGACATGCGTGCGTCCTTGGTGTGACCGCTGGCCGTCTCGCCAGCCGGCAACTTCGCAGGCAGGTGACTACCATTCGCCTGGCGGCGTAACGAAGTTCCTTCATCCCTGCTAGGGACTGAGTCACCTGGCGGCGTAACGATGTCACTGCATCACTGCCGTACTGTGGACTCTGACACGCTCCCCCGGCAACTCCATGAAAGACGTCATCTTTCATGTCTAATATATATACATACTGGGTTAGTACCTTAACCCTTGTCAGAGTCAACCCTTATGTTGCTTATATACATTGGTATCATAATACATAGAAAATACACATCTGCCATATAAAACATATAATGAATAGAAGTTATATTCAACGACATGTGGTGTTCAACTTTTAACACCTGTCAGGTTTCATCATCTCGATGGCTGATTACCTTAATTGCATTAATGACCCAGTCAGATCGGTAGTTCCAGCTTCACGCATCTACCTCGCAGCATTTGAAAAAAAAATAATAATATGGTTCTTGAGACAAAAACCATCTAGCTAGACCGAAATGTGGCTTTTACATACGTCACATAAAACGCTCAAACCCCGACCTCATTTGGCCAGGACTCTTGTGTTGGTCTACAATGTCTGCAACCCTTTGCCATGCCCAGTAAATGCCTACTTGATGAGTTCAAAATCTGGCAAACACATGGCTATTTTTATATAACACATTACATTATACATTTCAAATTATGGCCCTTTGTGTAAGGATGTAATAGCAACTAAAAGAAAGGGGAATAATTTCAAACATTTATGGCATATAATAATTTACAATAATTATTTTATTTCTTAGTGTCATTGCTTGACGTTTCTTCATCCTAACGAGAAAAAGTCGCTAGTATGAATACACTAATCAAGATATGATTCTAAGATTACACTACATAAATATATAAACACACAATTCGTGTATTCAATTTTATTGATTCCTAAAGATTTTAGAATCGTCATAGCTTTTTAAACTTTCATGTGTCGTCTGCTAGTTTTACTCTAAATTACAACATAATCCGGAAGTACACACGAACACTAAGTAATCGATGTTACAACTTGTAGAACACACCTGTTCCGGTTTGATGTAGATACGGACGGTATACTGTTCTTACAGTTCATGTGTTGGATGTTTTCTTATAAGCCTTCTGGATTTAGATTAAACTGCAATGGTGTAGCTGTCAACTGTTCATGTCACACTTTCACACATGGATGTTAAAATATCTCTGGAAGATTCCACACGGATATGCCACTGTCACAATGGATAGTTCGCTTACGGTAAGTCTTGAGCGAATGTGGCAATGTTCTTGTTACAGAATATGTACAATAAAAGTTCGCTTTCTACCATACACTACACAATTATACACGACAATCACTACATTTAGTAATAAAATAAGAACATTATATACTGTGGGAGTAACCCCTATCACAATGTAGACATTACACAGCTTTTGTGAATACACAACTTATTCACTGATAGATGGCTGTGTTGATCTGAGTATTTTACACTGCACTCAGACTTTGTTGCTCAATGGGTCGGTCGGACAACGGGACAACAAATCGGCGATCGTATTGGTTCGGCCTGGAATATGTCGGACCTCGAAGCTGTAGTCTTGGAGTTTCAAAGACCAACGGGCTATCATGTGGTTTGATGGTACCCCAGAATTTATGAATCGCAACGGACTGCTGTCAGATTCCACGATAAAATGGCGTCCTAGAAGAAATCTAGACAATTTTGTAATACCCACCACTAAAGCTAGGGCTTCCAACTGAGGTATTGACCACGCCCGTTCTCTCGGTTTCAGCTTTCTGGATACGAAATACACAGGATGGAGGATGTTGTTGTGCTCTTGCAGCAAGACTGATCCAATCGCGACGGAGCTCGCATCTGTTCTTAATCTGAAAGGTAAATGGAGATTGGGCAATTTCAGGATGGGATTGTGTAAGCTATCATCAGAAAAACAAGCTAATACTTTAGAGAATGCTAATTTTAGGCATTCATTGCTTACAATTTTCTCCGGCTTATCTTTAGTTAGTAAGTTAGTAAATACTTCGGTTAGGTCGGAAAAATCCGGAATAAACTGCCGATAATAATTTATCAGTCCTAACAAACTTCTGACTTGTTTCTTTGTAGTCGGAAGTGGTAGTTTTAGAATCTTGGACACAATGTTATCGTCTGTCGTGACAAAGCCATTGGATATTTTGTATCCCAAAAAGGATATTTCAGGGTAGGCCATGTCTACTTTTGAAGGCTTTACTGTCAGTCCGTGCTGTCTGATGCGTTCAAATGTCAGTTCTAATGTCTTTATGTGCTCTGTCATTGTCTCTGTGTGAACACAGATGTCGTCGATATAGCAAATTATGTTAGGAATGTCTATTAGAAGAAGTCGTGTCATACGTACGAATGTGGCTGGGGCGTTGACTAGCCCAAATGGAAGTTTGCACCATTCGTACAGTCCCCAAGGTGTGGCAAAAGCTGTAAGATGTCTGCTTTGTTCGTCTACTTCTATCTGATAATATCCTTTAGTCATATCTATCTTCGTGAAGAACCTAGCGTCTGTCAGTTCTGTCAGAAGATCGACAGCGTTTGCCATTGGCTCCAAATCTAGAACAGTTATTTTATTTAGCTTTCGATAGTCGATACACAGTCTTATTGTATTGTCCTTTTTGCGTACAATGACCATGGGAGATGAGAAGTCTGATTGGGATCGTCTTATGATGTTATTCTTTTCTAGGTTGATGATCTCCTGATGTAAATGTTCTTTGTAATGTAATGGGATGGTGTATGGTCTGCATCGTATGGGTGTGTTTGATGTGAGTGTGATGTGATGCTGTACTAATTCTGTTTGTCCTGGGTTGTTGGAGAAAATGGTGTTGTACTGTTGTATTAGGTGTTTTAAACTGTCTGTTTCTGCTTGAGTTAGCTTTGGATTGATCTTGATATCCTTCAAGCAGTCTGTCGTGTCTAATGTAGGTGTTGGAATTTCGTCACTAACCTCGTCATCTTCGTGATCTATTATCACTGTACAAGCTGTCGTATCGTCTTGTTCGTTGTCTCTGTTATGGTATGGTCTTAGCATATTTATGTGAAATATTTTGTGTTTGTCTTTTATTAGGATCTCATAGTCTACAGGTGAAATCTGTCTTGTCACTTTAAAAGGTCCCTGCCAAGAATCAGTCAATAAGTGTCGGTCACTAGGTAACAGAAGAAGAACGTCCTGTCCAGGTGTCAAAGTTATTGTTCTGTTTCCTTTGTCAGCATACTGTCTTTAAGTAGCACCAGATAATTTTAGTGCATTCTTTGCAATCGTACATGATTTGATGATTCCTTCACGCAATGATGTAACATATACGTATGATGATATGGGTTTAAGTACTGGAGTAGATTCAGTTAACATTTGGTGATAAATAGTCAATGGGCCACGTGGTTTGGCACCATAAATGAGTTCAAAAGGAGAGAAACCGGTACTAGAATGTGGTACCTCGCGATAAGCAAAAAGAATAGCTGGTAGATATACATCCCAATTATTAGGGTGTTCTTGCGTGACTTTTGCAAGCATGTGCTTCAGATCGCCGTTAAACTTTTCAACGATTCCACTTGAGTGAGGATGGTATGGTGAATTGAAACATTGCTTCACTCCCAACATTCTGGTGAAAGCTTGGGTAGATGCGGCGATAAACTGAGTACCCCTATCAGATTGGATAGTGTCTGGAAATCCTATCCGAGAAAAAATATGGAAGAATACTTCCATTATATCATTGGCAGTTATGTTCTTTAGCGGAATAGCTTCAGGCCAGCGACTACATTGATCAACGACAGTTAGAATATATTTATTCCCTCTAGTTGTTGTGTCATTGAGAGGGCCCACTATGTCAACAGATAGTTTTTCAAAAGGTCGACTGGCTAAGTCAGTGACTTGCAACTTTGCCTGTGGGTGTTTACCTTTTTTTATCAGTTTCTGGCAGGTGTCACAACTTCTGCAATATTCTTTAATGTCATTGCAAAATTTGGGCCAATGAAACTGTGTTAATAATCTAGATCTGGTCTTAACATATGCCATATGCCCTGCAAGAGGTATATCGTGGGCAAGATGTAAGGCTTGCTTACGATAACTAGTTGGCAAAACAGTTTGCTCTGTGGTGTTGTCACCTCTGGTATAATACCTGGTGAGGATATTATTTTTCAAAGCAAAATGCCATTTTGCATTCTTGGTTACCTTTGGCTTTTGGCCGATCAGATTAAAATATTTTACCAATGAAGGGTCAGCCTTTTGAGCTGTTACAAAAGTTTCCTTCATGGTGTTAGTAGGTAGTGATACTGGGCTAAGTGACTGAATAGCCTCAGTTTGATTACTTTCATCTTGCACTCTAGCAGTAGATCTGGTTACTGCGTTCCCACAATCAATGATGTCAGATGGTGATGAAACAATGTTGTCAATGATATGATGAGAACTTAGTGCTACATTAGCTACCATACATTCAATAGGTGGTGTGACATTATCAATGATGACATTGGATGGTGATGTTATGTTATCATCAATACACACAGATGTTATGTCATGAGGTTTATCATTCACCTCTGGCAAATTTCCAATTATTACATCACACACTGGGTTTGTTAACGCAGCGACCTTTACTTTCCCAGTGAGGAAAGGTGTTTGAATATATGCCCATGCTAATGGGTATCTCTCAATATTGCCTGAGAATGTTCTGCATGTTACGTGACTGCCTGTATAGTCTGTAGGCATTAAGAACGTTCTCTTAAGGCCAATAAGTGAACTGCCGGTATCTCGAAGAACTGTAGCAGACTTGCCGTTCACATATCCGTGATGGACGATTATCTGGCCTTTTGAATCTACTAACAAATTAGGTTCTTCATTGGCAATAGGGATGGCGTGACCACACGTTAAAATACCATCTTCATAGAAGGTGTTACAAACAGTACATAAAGTGTTATACATGTCAAAAGTCTGTGCTGAGTTCACAGGATGTTTCTCTGACTCTTCTTCTTCTGACTCTGAACTGTTTGACAAGGCGGCATTTGCCTCGTTGATCATTTGTCTACCTTTACAATCCTTGCGATGGTGTCCATGCGCTTTACAAAGATAACATTTACGCACAGACCTGAACGATCTACGCTCATGATCTCGTCTGTTTATCATATCTCGTAGATAAATATCATATTTTGGGTTTTTATCGCACATTTCATTTTGTTGATGTGAAAATTTACAATGAATACAGTGCTTAAATTTCTCACAGGTAGGCCTATGAGGTTTCTGCCTACTATAGGGTTTGTCAAAATTAGCCGCAGCTACAAAATCAATGTCCGTAGATTCTGTCACAAAACAGTGTTTGTTGGCGGTGTAATACGCCGTACCTCGTCTATCAATCTCATCTATACTAGTGCATTCATTCACCTGCAAAAATTTGGAAAATTTTGGTGGAATGGATGAAATGATTTTGTCTCTGATGATTAGATCTTCTAATCTATCATAATTTCTGTCAATTTTGGCTGCTGAAGTCCATTTGGTGAATATATCTCGGACTAAGCAGAGGTAGTCAGAGAATGTTTGAGTCGGTTTTGGGCTCAACTTGCTGAACTGTTCTCTGTAACCTGCTTCATCTAACATAAAATGTGCCATTATCTTTGATTTAAGATAATGGTAGTCTTTTCTGAGGTCTTTGGGAATAGTCTCAATGACTTTAAGAGGTTCCCCTGATAAACTCCTCATATACACAATATTCCATTCCGACAGTGGAACTTGGTAATGTTCCATTAAAGTTTCAAAATTTTGGGTAAAGGCTGCAATGCAGTCACCCGAGGTATAATTACGTACAATACCCTGATATTTCTTGTACTGGTTTTCTTTCTCCAGTCTCTCAGATTTCTTATACTCTTTATTGATAGCAGTCTCAGTATCGAGTTGTTTTATTTTTAATTGCAACTCCAGTTCTTCTCTCTTACTCTGAGCTGCTATTTCTGCTTTCTTGAGTTCACTATTTATCTCAGCTTGCTTTGTCATTGCAGCCAGTTCTAATTCGGCTTGCTTTAAGGCTGTATCTGCCTCTAATTGCTTGGCCGCCCTTTCAGCTGCTCGTTCATCGCGTTCAGAAGCTTTCTCTTGTACTAGTAGGTATTCAGCATATTTGTTCTCACTCCACTTTGTTAACTCATCACCTGTTAACTTCAACTTTAACCCCATGTCAATGAAATCAAATAATGAAGACATGATGAAAAATGTCAAAGTAATACCAGCCACACAATTAGTTATAAGTGGTTAGTACAATAAACAATTTACAATTTTCCTATATGCAATCTGTGCCTAAAATTGCATCCTTAAAGTAAATGAAAAGAAAAAAATACTCAAGTGCCCTGGATGCGGTGAAGAATGGTTGGAAATCGGGCTAGGAACCTGTAGGGTCGCTACTTCGAATCACAAATGACTTCTACGCGCACGGTTTCGGATGGTACGGAAAAACCTGCTTTGTTTTGGAGGAAATAAATTAGCGTCTATTTGCTGGTGTGTGCCTGCTTGTCACTAAGTATTGAGTAGGTTTGTATGGCGTTGAGTATAATTGTATGTCGTAAGTTTGTCCGTCAACAATTTTTTTTTCAACACAAGTCACTTTCTTTCAAAAAACTTTTTGCTTTCCACAAACTCAACTCACAAAGACAATCTAAATGTATCTCCACACGCTATAACATTGATGACACATCACTTACATCAATATGACATTCAGTAAGGACATAGACATCAAGTTTACAAGATGGCGACAAGGTCACAATGGCGACAAGATCAAAACGGTGACAAAAATTTGACAATCACGAATGTTTTATACGTTTACACGATCAAACAATACGAATGCACGGTACGTTTACAACTAGTCTCCATGTTTACACAATGTAGCAATAATTCAAAATGAGCCTTCCATGATCACTTTTACATGTACGAACAATTTCAACAAAAATTCTAAGTTCACAACCTCTAGTTCTAACCATTTATCACATAAATACGTTCATTTCAAAGCTGGACGTTTGCCCCCACGTCCACACATGTCAGGGTCTTACACCTGGCTCGCTACCTAACACATGTGGGACAGTACAAGTATAACGTGATTTGACTCAAGACTCAACGACACAACGTTCAACGGATTTAATTACAGATCATATACAGTACGATGATCACGACAATATATACTGGATACTTCAATACACTTACATTCACCATACAGCACACAGTCTGACTCTCAAGATGTCCAGGCACAAGACATTCGGCCACAGAAACCTTTCTCGCAACATGCGTCCTGTTCAGTCCACGTCCCAGAGCTGTCTGCCTATGGTTTGGAACTCGCCTCCTCACCTGAGGTGGCTTCACGAGACATGCGTGCGTCCTTGGTGTGACCGCTGGCCTTCTCGCCAGCCGGCAACTTCGCAGGCAGGTGACTACCATTCGCCTGGTGGCGTAACGAAGTTCCTTCATCCCTGCTAGGGACTGAGTCACCTGGCGGCGTAACGATGTCACTGCATCACTGCCGTACTGTGGACTCTGACATATAGCTTAGTGAAATTAGTTGATAAGGGTGGTTATTAGTGCTATGTAGATGTTCATAGTAGCTTATTCACTAACATCACACGTGTTACAAATGAAACCTTGAAAGCTAAAGATCGTTGATTGCAATGGATATGGTGTACTGTCATTCGGTGGTAAGGGGTGGGTACCAGGTATTAGTGGTCAAGTAGTGGTCAAGCAGTGGACAAGTGAGGATATTTTAGGGGAAAGTGGTTGTAATGATATGGTGATGATTAAAGGATGGTAAATTACGGGTCAAGCAGTGGTCAAGTGGTGGTCAAGTGAGGACATTTTAGGAGAAAGTGGTTGTAATGATATGGTGACGATTAAAGAGTGGTAAATTAGTGGTCAACCAGTGGTCAAATAGTGGTCAAGTAGTGGTCAAGTGGTGGTCAAGTGAGGAAATTTTATGGGAAAGTGGTTGTAATGATATGGTGATGATTAAAGGGTGGTAAATTAGTGGTCAAGCAGTGGTCAAGTGGTAGTCAAGTGAGGAAATTTTAGGGAAAAGTAGTTGTAATGATATGGTGATGATTAAAGGATGGTAAATTACGGGTCAAGCAGTGGTCAAGTGGTGGTCAAGTGAGGAAAATTTTACGGGAAAGTAGTTGTAATGATATGGTGATGATTAAAGGATGGTAAATTAGTGGTCAAGCAGTGGTCAAGTGAGAAAATTTTAGGGAAAATTGTTCGTAGCGAAATGGTGATGATTAAAGGGTGGTAAATTAGTGGTCAAGTAGTGGTCAACCAATGGTCAAGTAGTGGTCAAGTGGTCGAGTGACCACTTAAATCGTAGAGGACGATGTCCCTAAGCTTATGGTAGTGGTTAAAGTGATCGATGACGTGGTAAATTAGTGGTCAAGCAGTGCTCAAGTAGTGGTAAATGGCCAAGTGACTACTTAAATTGTCTGTGAAAGTAGGTATAGTGACATGGTGATGATCAAGAGGTGGTCAAGTGGTGTTCAAATAGTGGTCAAGTAGTGGTCAAGTAGTCGAATAACCACTTAAATTGTAGGGTATGGTACGCGTAGTGAAACGGTGATGGTAAAATAAGTAATGACATGGTCAAATAGTGGCCAAGTATCGGTCAAGTAGTGGTTAAGTGGGCGAGTGATCACTTAAAATGTAGAGGAAAGTACGTGTAGTGAAACGGTGTTGGTTAAGGTGATCGATGAGGTGGTCAAGTAATGGTCAAGTAGTTGTCAAGTAGTGGTCAAGTGGTCGAATGATCACTTAAATTGTAGGGTATGGTACGTGTAGTGACATGGTGATGATTAAAGTGATCGATGACATGATCAAGACGTTATGCCGGCTGCTAAGTTCAGAAAGTAGTGTCCTTAGTATTGGTAATTTCCCTGACAGGAGCGCCTCGAGCACTGATTTTTGTATTGATCAATAGCACCTAGTGGTACAGTCGACACACATGGACAATAGTTACATCCGGTCAAAGATGGCGTCGCACCCTAGCACACATGGGTAATTGCTACAACCAAACTACGTCTTATTCACTAAACTGGTCAAATATGGCGTCACATCCGGTCACATGGGTAATGGGACATCTGAGACACGTGGTTAAGAGAGAAACTATAGAAAAAGGGTGTCCTATCGGTTGTCGAGTCAGGGAACCTAACGTATGATGATCACTGTGTATAGGAGTGAATACACTGCATCATCAACACTGCATCCGAAGGGTAAAATGGTCACCCCTTCTCTCTCTCTTTTCTATAACCGTGTAGTCCTAGTGTTATCCGGTTACACCAAAGGACACCCGGGCATCAACACAACAAACTGCCCCGATTCAACCTTAGGCAATGCACGTAACATGATAGGTCACATGTCCGCCGTCATAACCAGCGACGTTATCACGTATCAAATTAGACATCCACACTTTCATTTTCCTTTCTATGTGGCCATAGTGTCTTTACATCTTTCTCCAGAAAGCCATTTCCAAGACCAATATATGTTTTTTCAGTGTACCTGCTCAGTGCCACACTTCACAACCAGACAAAAGTACACCTTCTATGTACCAATTCAACCATCAAATAAGAAAATATGTTAGACAAAATATTAAAATTATTGGTCAAATACAGAAATATCTCGTCCAAACTTATAAAAAGTACGAACATTTGTTAACCTATTGGGAAAAATATCAATCAAGTAGGAAAGTTTGTTAGTCAAATAGAAAAAATATTGACCACGTAACGATATATCTTGTCCACACTTATGAAAAGTAGGGAAATTTGTTAGTCAAATGAGGAAAAAAAAAAAGATTGACCAAGTAACGAAATGCCCCCACCAAACTTATAAAAAGTACGAAACTTTGTTAAGCAAGTATGAAAATGTATCGACCAAACAGAGAAATATATCACCCAAACTTATAAAAAGTAGGAACATACGTTAACCAAATGGAAAATATCTTGGCCAAATAGGAACATTTTTTAAGCCAAATGGGGAAAATATTGTCCAAGTAACGAAATACATCGTTCAAACCTACGAAAAGTAGGAAACTTTGTTAATTAAATGTGAAAATTTTGGCCAAATTTCAACCAAACTTATAAATATTTCAACTAAACTTATAAAAAAGTAGGAACATTTGTCAGCCAAATGGGAAAAAGGTCGGCCAAATACAGAAATATCGCAACCAAACTTATAAAAAGAAGGAAAATATTGACCAAGTAACGAAATATCTCGTCGACACTTATAAAAATTTAGGAAACTTTGTTAACCAAATGTGAAAAAACAAAACAAATATTGATCAAGTAAAGAAATAACTCCTCCAAATTTATGAAAAGTACGAAACCTTGGGTACCCAAATGCGACAAATACTGAAATATTTCGTCCAAACTTATGAAAGGTAGAAAATTGTCTTAACCAACTGGGGTAAATATTGCTCAAACTAAGAAACATGTCGACCGAAGTAGGAAATTACGTGAACCAAAGTAATAAAATTGTTGGCCAAATAGGAAAAAGTATCGGTCAAACTTATAGATGTCTCGTTTAAACTTATAACATGTATGAAAATTTGTTAGGTAAAGGTGAAAAATATTGGCCAAGTAATGAAATATCGCATCCGAACTTATAAAATGTACGACTTAACCAAAGACGAAAAGGCCAAAATACGAAATGTCTCGACCAAGCTTATAAAAATCTAGGAAAAAATATTACAACTAAAATATTGATCAAAAGGTGTAAATCCAAACATTATAAAAATAACCAAATGTGAAAAATATCGTCCAAAGACAGAAATATTTCAACTAAACTTATAAATAAGTCAACAAAACTTGTGAAAATTTTTGGTCAAGTACAGAAATAGCTATGGAAAAAGTAAGTCCACAAAACTAAGAAAAAAAAATGCAACTTCTGTAGTCAGATGTGTCTTGAAGTTTTATCTGAAAAGACATTTCACAATACATAATCAGCACCACTTTCCTTGTTTTACGTTACCAAAGGCCTTCACCGTATCTGGTATAGAAACCCTTATACATCACTCATCTCTCCACACTCTTGGTTTCTTTCTAATACAAAGTGGTCACATCACCAAGAACTTCAAACCTCCATTGTACACGTGCTCCATTGAAACACCCATGACAGTTAACAACATGTATGGCCATGTAATCTGTGAGTCCATCGGGGATAGTTCATCCGAGTACTCGTCACCAAAGATCCATTTCCCATGGCTGATATCTTCAACTTGCTATACCACATCTTATTCTAACATATACTTTACATGAAATTTCCCAAATTTGGGGATCTATTAAAGAATACGTAATGAGATACACAAAGACACCAAGAACATATCAGACAAAACAACTCACAAACCAGACTTAGAACTAAAACGTAAGCCATATCAGATGAACCACCCAACAAGTACTACTAGAACTCAAAACATAACGATATTAAGGAAACGCATACTTACACATTGCCAGACATTGGATTTAAATCCCCTACTACTAACATATCACCGGTGTCGAATTCCCGTTTCACAAAAACACCCTCTTGTCAGTTGTTAGTGAAAACCATTACACCAGTCCAGAATTGTGACTCGTAGAATCTACTCTCACACAGGATCTATTAAAGAATACGTATGAGATACACCAAGACAACAAGAACATATCATACAAAACAATTCACAAACTAAAACTTAAACTATATCAGATGAACCACCCAACAAGTACTACTAGAACTCAAAACATAACGATATTAAGGAAACGCATACTAGTTTATTTCTGTTTATAACTGTTTTAATATGGCAGAGAGAAACATGGTAATTAGACTATATCTGCCTTCTTCACTGCTGTCCTTTGTTCGATGACTTTTATTCTGTGCTTGTCCTTCAGGACTGGATTCAAAATTTTTTTTTTCAAGTCTTGTACACGCCTTTCAAAATGCTCACGTTCTCTGATTACATAGTGCCAGTTACCATTGCGTTCTTCGGTGTCAACAGTATGGACTGTCAAGAAGTGAGGTTCTGGTGCAAAATTAACCTGTGGAGGTAAATAAAACACATTGAAACTTACAAGACGGCCACACATACTACTTCACTAAAGAAAAAATATTTAAAAAAATTCATGATGAGAAGTGGTAAAAGGCATCAAAAACAGACTGTCGACATTCTATTGGTCACGTCTTGAGAAAAGGTAAAGGTACAGTCACTGATGGTTTGTAGTATAGAGAGATGTATATAGAAAACATGTATAGCAGCTAGGTCTTCTGTATTAGACATGTTTACAAAAATACACATGTGAACTATGATCATTACTACCCATACACACCTTATTCGTTGATGACGAACACCTTCGGACACCGACAGTAGGATAGTTTTCGTTCCACAACACATTAATTTTCTTGAGAGACTCTGGGGCATGACTACTATCCAAAAGGTCAATATCTTCATCTGAAGACGAATCATCACCCCAAGTAAAGGTTGTCTCTGGTACATCTAAAGCTGGCTGGGTGCCACGAGTAGGTTTCTGGCAGAAATTTTTTTTTTCGATTGATTATTTTTATAAGTGTGGTTGAGATATTTCTTATTTGGTCTTTTCATACTTGGTTAACTCCTGATTTTTATACATTTGGCTGAAATATTTCTGTATTTGTCATAACTTCTTCTAAGACTTTGTTCATGTCTGGTAATGTAAGCTCTGTTAATATATTTTCATACTTGCTTAACAAAGTTTCGTACTTTTTATAAGTTTGGTGGGGGTATTTCGTTACTTGGTCAAATTTCCCCCCCCCCCCCCTCATTTGACTAACAAATTTCCCTACTTTTCATAAGTGTGGACAATATATATCGTTACGTGGTCAATATTTTTTCTATTTGACTAACAAACTTTCCTACTTGATTGATATTTTTCCCAATAGGTTAACAAATGTTCGTACTTTTTATAAGTTTGGACGAGATATTTCTGTATTTGACCAATAATTTTAATATTTTGTCTAACATATTTTCTTATTTGATGGTTGAATTGGTACATAGAAGGTGTACTTTTGTCTGGTTGTGAAGTGTGGCACTGAGCAGGTACACTGAAAAAACATATATTGGTCTTGGAAATGGCTTTCTGGAGAAAGATGTAAAGACACTATGGCCACATAGAAAGGAAAATGAAAGTGTGGATGTCTAATTTGATACGTGATAACGTCGCTGGTTATGACGGCGGACATGTGACCTATCATGTTACGTGCATTGCCTAAGGTTGAATCGGGGCAGTTTGTTGTGTTGATGCCCGGGTGTCCTTTGGTGTAACCGGATAACACTAGGACTACACGGTTATAGAAAAGAGAGAGAGAAGGGGTGACCATTTTACCCTTCGGATGCAGTGTTGATGATGCAGTGTATTCACTCCTATACACAGTGATCATCATACGTTAGGTTCCCTGACTCGACAACCGATAGGACACCCTTTTTCTATAGTTTCTCTCTTAACCACGTGTCTCAGATGTCCCATTACCCATGTGACCGGATGTGACGCCATATTTGACCAGTTTAGTGAATAAGACGTAGTTTGGTTGTAGCAATTACCCATGTGTGCTAGGGTGCGACGCCATCTTTGACCGGATGTAACTATTGTCCATGTGTGTCGACTGTACCACTAGGTGCTATTGATCAATACAAAAATCAGTGCTCGAGGCGCTCCTGTCAGGGAAATTACCAATACTAAGGACACTACTTTCTGAACTTAGCAGCCGGCATAACGTCTTGATCATGTCATCGATCACTTTAATCATCACCATGTCACTACACGTACCATACCCTACAATTTAAGTGATCATTCGACCACTTGACCACTACTTGACAACTACTTGACCATTACTTGACCACCTCATCGATCACCTTAACCAACACCGTTTCACTACACGTACTTTCCTCTACATTTTAAGTGATCACTCGCCCACTTAACCACTACTTGACCGATACTTGGCCACTATTTGACCATGTCATTACTTATTTTACCATCACCGTTTCACTACGCGTACCATACCCTACAATTTAAGTGGTTATTCGACTACTTGACCACTACTTGACCACTATTTGAACACCACTTGACCACCTCTTGATCATCACCATGTCACTATACCTACTTTCACAGACAATTTAAGTAGTCACTTGGCCATTTACCACTACTTGAGCACTGCTTGACCACTAATTTACCACGTCATCGATCACTTTAACCACTACCATAAGCTTAGGGACATCGTCCTCTACGATTTAAGTGGTCACTCGACCACTTGACCACTACTTGACCATTGGTTGACCACTACTTGACCACTAATTTACCACCCTTTAATCATCACCATGTCGCTACGAACAATTTTCCCTAAAATTTTCTCACTTGACCACTGCTTGACCACTAATTTACCATCCTTTAATCATCACCATATCATTACAACTACTTTCCCGTAAAATTTTCCTCACTTGACCACTGCTTGACCCGTAATTTACATCCTTTAATCATCACCATATCATTACAACTACTTTTCCCTAAAATTTCCTCACTTGACTACCACTTGACCACTGCTTGACCACTAATTTACCACCCTTTAATCATCACCATATCATTACAACCACTTTCCCATAAAATTTCCTCACTTGACCACCACTTGACCACTACTTGACCACTATTTGACCACTGGTTGACCACTAATTTACCACTCTTTAATCGTCACCATATCATTACAACCACTTTCTCCTAAAATGTCCTCACTTGACCACTGCTTGACCCGTAATTTACCATCCTTTAATCATCACCATATCATTACAACCACTTTCCCCTAAAATGTCCTCACTTGACCACTACTTGTCCACTGCTTGACCACTACTTGACCACTAATACCTGGTACCCACCCCTTACCACCGAATGACAGTACACCATATCCATTGCAATCAACGATCTTTAGCTTTCAAGGTTTCATTTGTAACACGTGTGATGTTAGTGAATAAGCTACTATGAACATCTACATAGCACTAATAACCACCCTTATCAACTAATTTCACTAAGCTATACCAGCTAAAATCAATAATATTGACCATCTTTACATTTTAAGGTTTTCATTTGTAACCCTGTGATGATAGTGTTTAAACCTGAACCGCCTAGCCTCACCCCACGCCCCCACCCCCCCCCCCCCTCGCCACCACCCCGCACCCTGTCGTTATTTATTTTTATTTTTATTTATTTTATTTTATTTTTTAATAATTAATTAAAAAAATTTATACACCCACTCAATAGTTATCTGCCCTTAGAAACATAAAATCTTAGAATTATCGCCCTTAGATATGACCTAGATATCACCCCTTACACCACCCAACTTCATGACCGAGGAGGAGTGAAAATCAGCCGAGGTCAAGGTCAATTGCCGGAGGCTCCGGCAAATCCTAACCGAATTGCACATTTATAACTACTTAGGTGGCACTGGGTAGTGTAATTGGGAGAGTTCAGTGTCTTTGATCTCGGGCGTTCTCTTGCTCGCATATCAGTTATTTTTTGATGTTTAAATATTGAGCACAACCCACCACCGGCAACGCCGATCGCATTCCGGTATGAAACTAAGGCCTATCCACGTCAATATGGAAGCACTATACTCGAGTTTCGCCCTCATTTGAGCTCGTCAGTAGTGCATATCCCTGACCGGATCCGGAAACAGTCCCGGATCACGCGTGTGAAGCGGGTGTGTAACCACGCGGCACACACTGGACACGCCAAATTATCACAACAGAACATCACAACGCTACCCATTGTAGGTTATGCTCAAGATTGCCCAATCGCCGCGACCGACGTCCGTCAATCGATGGGACCCGAACGATCAAGACTTCTCACTGGCAAGGAACACCAGGCCTCCTAAATCCAGTGAGCAATAATCAATTGATTATGTGGTTGTTTCGGGATTTGAAATTTAAAAATTGAGCACAACCCACTACTGGCAACGCCGATCCCACGCGTGATCCGGGACTGTTTCCGGATCCGGTCAGGGATATGCACTACTGACGAGCTCAAATGAGGGCGAAACTCGAGTATAGTGCTTCCATATTGACGTGGATAGGCCTTAGGTTCATACCAGAATGCGATCGGCGTTGCCGGTGGTGGGTTGTGCTCAATATTTAAATTTCAAATCCTGAAACAACAACGTAATCAATTTTTTGATGTATCGCCAGTGCTGGTAGTTGATGGTGTTGCATTCTAACGAGATGGCCGAATCATTTGATCTCCCGCTTTCAATATATGTGGTACAAGGTGTTGATCCCACTGTCTGTCTGATAACATCGTTCCTCATTCGGTCTCGGATAGTTTAAAATTCAGTCTTTTAACTGTAACTTATATATGCATATATCCATTCAGTAGCATGTCCTGCGAAGGACATGCTACTGAGTGAAGGAATGAGCATGTCCTTTGCAGAACTTCGCTCTCATAACAACCATCCAGAAAACTTCTCGGTCATTAGCAAGATGTCCCTAGTCTGATGCACCCACCTGGAGATCAAATGCCACATCTTGCACCCATCTTCTCTTTGGCCTTCCTCTTCCTCTCTTCCCGGGCATATACCCCTCCATGATTGTTCTCTTCAAACGTTCATGATGTTTCAAATGACCAGACTATGTCAGTTCTCTTTGTTTTATCGTCTTTAATAGCCAACATTCTTAAATATTATGTTCTTGTCGTAGGGATGCATTTGTTCTTTTCTGAATCCAAGATATTTTTAGAATCCCTCTATAACATTTATATCCAAATGCATTTATGCACTGTTCAGCTTGTTTAGTAAGTGTCTGGGTCTCACAGGCGTACATTGCAATGGCAAAGATGCATGCTCTTAAAAATCTAATTGTTGTAGTTCTATCTTTCCCACTTCACAATTTATTCAGTTGTTTTAGTTTCTAAAGAGCAATAGATATTTGTCTTTTAATTCCTTACGTTACCATTGTTGGTAATTAATGACTCAAGATATTCAAAATGTCCCACCACCTCCACTTTTTCCTCATATACGTATATATCCACAGTCATCCAGTTTCCCAGACACGATGCTGTCTATGAACGATTTCTTCCATGTTCACATCTTGTAGCATGTCAATATTTCTATTCCTTTCACATTACCTCTTGATTTACATCTTGTCACGCAATGAAGGATGTTACGTGTATGGTGCTTGCCCCACATTGTTAGACTTATCGGCGCTCGATGGATGGTATGTTCAATACCACGCAAGCCATCTTTACTTTACGGGACATTTCCTCATGCCCATCTTAGAGTGGGTACATTTTGAAGTTCAGGTCCATGTTAGCGTGGGTCCACATGGACGGTCAGGCCCACTTTAGAGTGGATCCACTTGGAAGTTCAGACCCATCTTAGAGTGGGACCACATGGAAGTTCAGACCCATCTTAAAGTGGGTTCACCTGAAAGTTCAGGCCCATCTTAGAGTGGGTGCACTTGGAAGTTCAGGTCCATCTTAGAGTGGGTAGACATGGAAGTTCAGGTCCATCTTAGAGTAGGCCCACCTAGACGGCCAGGCCGATCTTAGAGTGGGTCCACCTGAAAGTTCAGGCCCATCTTAGAGTGGGTCCACCTGGAAGTTCAGGTCCATCTTAGAGTGGGTAGACATGGAAGATCAGATCAATCTTAGAATGGGTTCACTTGGAAGTTCAGACCCATCTTAGAGTGGGTCCACATGGAAGTTCAGATCCATCTTAGAGTGGGTTCACCTGAAAGTTCAGGTTCATCTTAGAGTGGGTCCACCTGGAAGTTCAGATCCATCTTAGAGTGGGTCCACCTGGAAGTTCAGGCCCACCTTAGAGTGAGTTGACATGGAAGTTGAAACCCATCTTAGAGTGGGTCCAACTGAAAGTTCAGGCCCATCTTAGAGTGGATCCATCTGGAAGTTCAGACCTATCTTAGAGTGGGTCCATCCGGAAGTTCAGACCCATCTTAGAGTGGGTCCACCTGGAAGTTCAGGCCATCTTAGAGTGGGTCCATCAAGAAGTTCAGACCCATGGAAAATCAATAAAGACTTGAAGAGCACATGGCCACGTGGTTGACAGGCAAACGGCTGATCTATGGCATTCTGTGAATTTGTCTGCAACATTTAATTTGAATAATGAGGACACAAACAATAGTTTGACAATTTGTTGCCTGGCATATTTCGCTGCACCTCGTCAGGTGCATGCTGCAGAATTCACACATCATAAATTACAGTAATAAGATAAACATTTCAGCTAAAATATACAACATACACAGTAGGCCTCTTTCAGTACTGTATGACTATAGAGTTGTGCCGCTGAGGAGGCACCTGACAGCGCCACTGGTGACTGTATAGTCCAATGCGAGAGTGACAATCCCTTTCACAGTTTCCGCATCAGTAAGACGAGGTGGGTCCCGCAGTAAGTAACTCAAAAGAGCACCAATCCGTTTCGTACATCTCTTCTCCAGGAACATCTGTCTGCTGCAACTCTTTCCCACGTGTCTGGATCTATGCCGAGGGTTTTCATATCTTGTTTACACACATCCTTATATTGCATTTGGGGTCTTCCGGGTGGACTCTTCCCAATAGCTAGTTCTCCGTTCAGGAGATCTTTGGAAATACGTTCATCCTTCATTCTAGAGACCTGGCCCAGCCGCCGAAGGCGTCTCTGTTTGAGGAGGGAGTGCACTGTGGTAATATCCGATATCCGCTCTTTCAAGCACACGTTTGTTTATTATATGGTCTTTCCACGACATGCCGAGGATACGTCTCAAATATCTCGTGTGGAAGGAATTCAACTTTCTTTCCTGTCGTGAGTACAAGGTCCAGGATTCAGACCCATAGAATAGTGTACTAACAACACAAGCTTTATATACTTGAACTTTTGTACGTTCTGTTAATCTGTTGTTCTCCCAACTCTCTTAGTTAGCCTGGAAAGTGCTGTGGCTGCCTTTCCAATACGTCTGTCGATTTCTGAGTCTAAAGAAATATTATCTGATATTATCGACCCCAAATACACAAACTCATGGACAGCCTTCAGTTCATAATTAGAAATTGTGATTGATGAAGACAGCATACATATTCACACAACAATTTGAGTTGTCTGTCTCGGTAATTTTAAACTGACTATCAAGTCTTTTAGCCTACACAAAGTTGACTTTGCTAAATGAATAGCAATTTCCTCCGCAAACTTTAATACACAGCTGTAACATATAATTTAAAACAAGGAATTGTTGGGAAATGTATTCATGTCAGTACGCATACACGACAAAACACCTGAACCGACAGATAAAAGTCTGACAATAAAAGATACAAACTGAATCAGCTAAAACAAAGTATATTTTATTAATTTGTTCATTGAATATTTTGATTCGTCTTTAGAACAACAAGTTCATATAGCGCTTGAAACTGAGTCGAAAGAGAAATAGCAAATCATCGATAATCTCTGGAAATACACACCACGTGACGATAAACAGCAGAAACGGCAACCAATAGTTGCTAAGAATATAGCCAGCTAGCGTTTCGGAAACACGAAACATTGACCTCGTTATCAGATCGATGAAGTTGAAGATGTTGTTAAATGCAATGACAAAGAAGTTATCACCTCTCTTCTTTAGATGGAAATAACAGATGACCAAACTTATCCCCAGAACTCCAACAAAGAAGTCAAACCAGGGATATGGCGGTTCCGGTTGATGTTCATGACGAAACCAGTACTCTGTAAAATTCCGAATTGTGGTCGTTACCCACGTCTTTAAGGATGGCATCGCTGCATTCGACAATTGCTATCATTTGATGTAACCACTTTAGCTAATTAAAATGGACATTGAAAATATCTTCAGGTGTTGTTCTTCTCTGATTTGTAGCTCTGTTGATAAAAGAACAATATAAGTATTAATTCCATTTCACAATTTTGATTCGGTGCATGTGGTTTCTGAGACGAATGCTGAGAATATCTTGGACTGCCGTAAGATATTAATTACGAACAAATGCCCGAAAGAGCTAATGAAAACAGAAAATTATAAGCAGCCATGAGAATGAGATAAGCAGTGTCATACTTTTTTTTAATGAGAAAACCAGAGTCTTAAAAAAAAAACCTGCACCATGTTCTGAACTATGCAGTTCGATAGCGAATCAAATAAGTATGAGACGGTGGCAAGCTACCTGGGCCCCAGGACAAAGAGCATCATATTTCTAGCTTACGAGAAAAACAGGGCAACATTTCTAACTTACGAGAAAAGGATGGCAACATTTCTAACGTAAAACCAAAAAAGTATATAATATTTAAATATTGAGCACAACCCACTACTGGCAACGCCGATCGCATTCTGGTATGAACCTAAGGCCTATCCACGTCAATATGGAAGCACTATACTCGAGTTTCGCCCTCGTTTGAGCTCGTCAGTAGTGCATATCCCTGACCGGATCCGGAAACAGTCCCGGATCACGCGTGTGAAGCGGGTGTGTAACCACGCGGCACACACTGGACACACTAAATTATCACAACAGAATATCACAACGCTACCCATCGTAGGCTATGCTCAAGATATATGTCTATGCTCAAGTATATAATATTGCAAATCTCTCATCAAAAAAGTTAGTTTCATATCCTTTATAGGACGTCGCAGTCAACTCCATCATTTTCTGGCTGTTAGTGATTGATGGGCAAGTTTACGTTCAGTAGTTTGCCCTTGCTTTATGAACGACCGGCACTCCATTCCCCCCCCCCCCCCCATTGTATGGAAACCAACGCAAGACGGCCTGCTTCCAAATCCCCCGCAGCTGTGATTCGAACGCAGTAGGAGAGATTTCGAACTGCGTTCGTAACCCTTTCGTAACGCCTTCGCCACAGAGCCGGCAAAGGGGTTTTATTCCTAACTTAGGAGACAAAAGGATATACTATTTCAAACGTCGATACAAAAGTGTTTTATTCCTAACTTAGGAGACAAAAGGATATACTATTTCAAACGTCGAGACAAAAGGGTTTTATTCCTAACTTAGGAGACAAAAGGATAAACTATTTCAAACGTCGAGACAAAAGGGTTTTATTCATAACTTAGGAGACAAAAGGATATACTATTTCAAACTTCGTGACAAAAGTGTTTTATTCCTAACTTAGGGGACAAAATGATATACTATTTCAAACTTCGAGACAATGGGTTCTAATATTTCAAATTTACGAGACAAAAGGGTGTAATATTCCTAACTGATGAGACAAAGGGGTATCATAATTCTAACTTTCCAAATAAAGGGGCAACATATTCCTAACTTATGAGACATTGGGGTATATTCCTAACTTACAAGACATTGGGGTATATTCCTAACTTACGAGACATTGGGGTATATTCCTAACTTACGAGACATTGGGGTATATTCCTAACTTACGAGACATTGGGGTATATTCCTAACTTACGAGACATTGGGGTATATTCCTAACTTACGAGACAATTTTTAGCTTCCGAGACCAGAGGGTACAATAATCCCAATTTGCAATTGAAGGCGAAACAACATTGTCAATATATCATAACAGGAAAGGTCGGAGTGGCCGAGTAATTACTGCGCTCGCACTGACACGTCCTGTACGCTGACGGCGTGGAAGTGTAATTATTCCACACACCGGTCATGTGGACTTGAACATTGCCCTCTAGTTCTAATGACAAACCTGATTCTTCTCCTGCCTTGTCCCCCCCCCCCCCCACCCCCACCACTGGGGCTCAGATGCCGTCAACCAAACCACGTCCTGCCCGTCCTATCTTGTTCTATCTCCCGCAGCCCCCTCCATGTCCCCCCCCCCCATGTTACACATATCTGTTTGTAATTGCCTAACCAGTATTTTTTTAGGCCACCAGCTATTTCATTTGCCTTGTGGGTTCCAAGTCTCCGTGGCGAAGTGGTCAAGTCGTCTGACTCACGTTCCAAAGATTGTGGGTTCGATTCCTGGCTACGTATTTCGGTTCACGAGTGCAGAGTTCTCGGAGACTCCTGGGGGTCTTCGCTGGAGCTACGGAGTGCTTTCTTTGTACGATGCTTTCGGTAGGTCGCCCTGTAGAAAGAGATCAAGCTATATGGGATTAAACCCGGTGCAATGAAGACGATCCTCTCGAATTTTAAGACTTTTTTAAAGACAAGAGACTGTCTAGTTATATTGTCCTCAGGTTTTCTCAGTGTGTGTCCTGCCCGGCGCCAGGGACTTTGTGGCAAACTAGTGAACGTAAAATTTCAGAGAAAATCAAATAAAAATTTATTCCAACGTCTTGCAAATGACATGAAACATTAAAATACAATTGGCGAGATAACTTTCATAATGAAACAGACAATCATCATCATCAACATCATCATCTTCCACTTTTGTCGCCAAGCGTCGTGGGGAGGAATAATTTGCGCTCCAGCGTGTGTCATTCCGTGTGATTGTCACTATCTTTGATGTTCTCAATCTATTTTCTTCTCGGGCGTCCTCTTGGTCTCGTCGCAGAAGATCTTTGATGTAAGGCCAGCGATGGTAGTTGATGGTGTTCATTCTAACGACATGGCCAAACCACTTGATCTTCTGTCTTTCAATAAATGTGGCATACGGTGTTGATCCCACTATCTGTCTGATAACAAAATTTCTTACTCGGTCTCGGATTGTTAAATTGGCAGCTCTTCTCGGGCATCTCATCTCACATGTGTTGATTTTACGTAAGTGGGATATGAATAATGCCAAGTTTGACATTGGTAGCATAGGGTTGCTGTGAATATGTTGTTTATTATCTGTCGTTTTGCGGGCATAGGTATGCTGGATGTTTCAGTATGGGTGATAATTGATATGTAAGTCCACTTGCTTTTTGACATTTGATCACGATTTCTCTATCCAATCTGCCATCTTCTGTGATCATTCTTCCAAGATATTTGAGTAACAGTTAATATTCCTAACTAACAAACTAGAATATATGAACATTCAAAATTTACCTTAAAATGAACAAATGATACTTACTGAGCATACGACAGACGATTGATCCTTTGTTTGGCTCGCAATCCTTCAATCTACTCAGGAACATAGGCACGCATTTCTTTGAAATCCTACTGCCAGGCTGTCGATGGAGTTAAAGGCCTAGTTTCCTCAAAGAAATTACAACCTGGCCCCTAGTGATGGTATTATTCATTCTGCACAAAAACGATATTTTCTGGTAGAGAAAAAGACATATTACACCGTAGCATCCAAGGAAAGGGGAATATTCTTAAACACGAATCAATAAAACTATCTAGAAACAAGTCGTAACATCTGATGGAAGGTTCATTGTAGAGATTAGACAAGAATCGCTATGACAAAGGTAGCACGACTGAAAACAAACTAGCCAATAAAAGACAGTCAAATGCAGTGAAAACAAAGTACCATATTGAACCTATATTGTTGAATAGAAGTGAATATTTGACAATAAACAGACAAGCTGAGAAACATCAGATGGCAACAGAAATTTGGTTTTGGAAATGTAGTTTCTGAGGAAAATGAAAACAAAAAATATCTTGGAAGGATTAAAAAAACAGACATGAAAGACTTTTAAGAAACAAGTGAAAATAGTAAATTGACGTGACAAATTACACGTAGTTAGTCAAGATTGTCATTGCACGTAATGAAGAGGGGGAAAAACCCCCCCACTGAAATACTTGTTGACAACTGGCAATATTGAAAGGAAAAGAGCAATGGGAAGACAAAGAGATGAATACCTGAGTGTTTTAGCAACAAGACATGATTGGGACAACCACAGAGACTTGACCAGGATTTTGGTGATTGTGTGAGATGGCACACGACGATCGCTCACGCTTATCCATAGCACGTGATGCTGATAGTGATGAGAATAGCAAGGTATTTATAATTTAGACCAATAAATGCTTGTGTTATTTGTTGACATTGGTAAAATACACCAGGAGATTTAGGGGCTCACAAGTCCTGGTCGAGGGGAGTCTTCTGGCTCGGTGGTTAGGTCGCCTGCCTCACCATCCGAAGATCATGGGCTCGATCTGGGCTGCCATTCGGTGCAAAAGTGCAATTTTCTCAGACTGGATCGCTGGAGCTACGGAGTTCGGTAGGCCGCCCAGAGGAAAGAGACCGAGACAAGTGGGGTAAAACCCGTTGCAACGAAGTCGACCCACTTGCAGTTTAAACGCGTTGAGAAGTCCTGGTTGAAAGATGTTCTGGCGGGAAAGTGGACAGCACGCGTGTCGTAGGAAATCAAGATTACATGTGGGTGAACAGTGTCAGGGAATCTATTGGAAGAAGGCTGGTTTGAGATGAGTTGAGTCAAGAACCGACATCAGAGCATTCGGGACATTCCCATACGTGCTCCGTCTCCATCTTCAACAACCAAAGAAAAGCACGAATACTGATGGTACCAGTTGCAGTTTAATTGTGTGTCCGTCTGGCCTTTCCTCGGAGTAGTGTGTGTCGGCAAGATTCTCTGATTATTCTCTGCATAACCATTCTCTCTAGGCTATTTTAATTTATCTGTTCATCCACACTTTACACAGTATATCATATACTAGACAACAGAAAAATGTAGATATAAAAGGATACACTAAAACACATAAAGATATAGATATAAAAGAATATACCAAATAACAGAAAGATATAGGTATAAGAGAATACATTAAAACACAATAAGATATAGATACAAGAGGATACACTAAAACACATAAAGATATAGAAATAAAAGAATATACCAAATAACAGAAAGATATAGATATCAGAGGATTCACTAAAGCACATGAAGATATAGATACAAGAGGGTTCACTAAATAACATATAGATATAGATATAAGAAGATACACTAAAACACTTAAAGATTTAGATATAAGAGGATACACTAAAGCACATAAAGATATAGATACAAAATAATATACAAAATAACAGAAAGATATAAATATAAGAGGATTCACTGAAGCACATAAAGATATAGATATAAGAGGATATACTAAAACACATAAAGGTATAGATATAAGAGGATACACTAAAACACATAAAGATGTAAATATAAGATACACTAAAACACATAAAGATATAGATACAAGAGGGTTCACTAAATAACTAAATAACTAAATAAGATATAAGTGGATACACTAAATAACACAGACAGACAGACAGACAGACAGACAGACAGACAGACAGACAAACAGACAGACAGACAGATAGATAGATCGATAGATAGATAGATAGATAGATAGATAGATAGATAGATAGATATATCCATCCATCCATCATGTGCCATGCCGGTAAGCGTGGGCGGTCATGTTCTGCCATCTCACTCGATCACCAGAGTCGTGGATCAGCTCCGCGTTTCTGTCTCGACCATGCCACAAGGCCAAGCCATCCAGGTACTTGCTTCTAGGTCTTCCCCTTGGTCTGTTCCCCTCGATCTTACCAGTTGTCACCAAATTCTCCAATCCATTTCTTCTCATAACATGCCCAAAAAATTTTGACTGTCTACGTCTAATTTCTCTAATCAATTTACGATCTTCATTTGTTTCTTGAAGGACTTGTTCATTGGTCTTTCTGGCTGTCCATGGTATTCTTTGCATTTTCCTCAGAAACCACATCTCTACAGCCATCAGATGTTTTTCAGATAGATAGATAGATAGATAGCTAGATAGATAGATAGATAGATAGATAGATAGATAGATAGATAGATAGATAGATAGATAGATAGATAGATAGATAGATAGATAGATAGATAGATAGATAGATAGATACAAGAGGATACACTAGATATTAGGAAGAGAGCGATAGATATTAGATAACTGACAACACCTTACAGAACAGAAACAAGTATTTATCAGGGACATACTAGACCAAACTAAAACATACAATTACACATCCACCCGACATTTCACAAGCTGCCATAAACATATTAATGAAACAAGTGTCCCCAAACAATTTCAGTATACCCCTATACGGCCAACAATCATCAGCTGTCAATGTCTGAACCAATTACCATGTTTCCATGTGTGGACACGGGACTTCGGCTGGGTTGGCGCTCATGTCGCTGCCACTGCACACATTTCCATTCTTGTTGGTGCACTGTGGTGCTAATACATGATGCACACCTTGCCGTTCTTGTTGGTGCACTGTGGTACTAATACATGTTGCACACCTTTTCGTTCTTGTTGGTACATTGTGGAACTCATGCAAGTTGCGCATATTTCTGTTCTTTTTTGTGCACTGTGGAACTCATGAATGTTGCACATATTTCCGTTCTTGTTGCTGCACTGTGGTACTCACGAATGTTGCACACCTTTCCGTTCTTGTTAGTGCACTGTGGTGCTAATACATGTTGCACACATTTCCGTTATTGTTGGTGCATTATGGAACTCATTAATATTGCACATATTTCCGTTCTTGTTGCTGCACTGTGGTACTCACGAATGTTGCACACCTTTCCGTTCTTGTTGGTGCACTGTGGTGCTCATGAATGTTGCATATCATTTGCTTGTTTGTTCCGAAGCAGACGTGCAATAGGTCTGTGATACGAAAGCACTATCACATGTTGTAGACATGAGGGTAAGGAAGCATAGATGGCCGATCTGTCCCTTAGTTTGGCAATTGACGGACCCAGGCGTCGAAACCCGCACCCGATAGTACATACGCATCAATTATGGGAAATAACGATATACTATTGCATGTTCTATTTTAGTGCCGAAGTGGGTGTATAAATAACTTATTCTTATAGTCCATGCCTCGTGGCGTTGGTGATCATGTCTGTCCACTGACTGCTGTCTTGTGTACTGCCAAATGCATTTTTCAAAAGCTTACTTATAAAGAGGATTACGATTGATTTCCGTCCTCGCTCGCTTCACATATTGATCTATGGATTGGTGGCTTGCCAGTTAGCCATTTTGACTGCACAAGCTAGGGATAATACATAAATCTTGAATATAGAATATAATATTGTAAATCCGTTAATGGATATCTCAGCAGGGTGCCACACGCTTGCGGAAACACTCTGGGCTGGGGTTTAATCTCTCTACACGAGATGTGTAGTTGGGAGGGAGAAATGTAAGACGTGCCCAATTCGTGACTTTTTGAGAATAAAGTTCCTTGCTTCGTTCGTATACAATGTCCGGCGGAAATAGCAGAAATGTATGTTTAAACTCGGTGTGTCGGAGAGATCTCGCGATGTAGGGCAGCAGCGTCATCGACTGCCAATAGTTGCAACAGTACACGATTCTGCTGGAGAATATCTGGGATAAATATTTTGATTCAGTGAGTGCTTGTATGAACTACATTATTTTAGGGAAGATGTGGTTCCTGGGACGCATGTTGTGAATACCTCGAAATGCTGGGGTAAGGAACAACTGGTGTCTATTCATGTTTCTGTTCTATACTGTATGTGATTGAATGCGTTATCATTTGGATGAGGGGGCGTCAAATTAAAACCTTTAATGTTTATATTTGGCAATCGAAGGGCAACTGCTAGAAAACATCATAGCCATGTACCACTCGAGCCGAAGTGCAGTAAGAACACAAGAAGGTATATCAGATATGTTCACAGTCAAAACAGGAGTGAGGCAGGGTTGTGTGCTCTATCCCCTGCTATTCAATATCTACATGGACAGAATTTCCAAAGAAGCAAGTCTCGACAGAACAGATTCAGAAAATTTAGAACTCTTTACTCCAGATGCAACAACTGAGCCACAGAAAATAAATTAACTTCTATTTGCAGACGATCAGTGCCTGTTTTATAGCGACGAGGGCAGACTGCAAAATCATATTACTAATCTGAGTTCAACCTGCAGCAGATACAATATGAGTATAAATACAGCCAAAACCGAAGTAATGCGAGGTAGCAGATCGCCGGGCCCACTAAGTATACAGATAGATAGCACAACTCTGAATCAAGTTAAAGAATTCAAATATCCAGGAAGTATGATCACAGAAGATGGCAGATTGGACAGAGAAATCGAAATCAGATGTCAAAAAGCTAGTGCACTTACATATCAACTATCACCCTTACTGAAACATCCAAATATACCCATGTCCGCAAAACGACAGATAATAAACAGCATATTCACACCAACCCTATGCTACCAATCTAAAACCTGGACTTTATCCAAATTAAACCTTCGCAAAATCAACACCTACGAAATGAAATGCCTGAGGAGAGCTGCCAACTTAACAATCCGAGACCGAGTAAGAAATGCTATTATCAGACAGGGATCAACACATTGTGCCACATTTATTGAAAGACAGAAGATCAAGTGGTTTGGCCATGTCGTTAGAATGCAACACCAGCGACTACCATCACTGGCCTTACATCAAAGATCATCTGCGACAAGACCACGAGGACGCCCAAGAAGAAAATGGATTGACGAAATCAAAGACGTAGTACAACCACACGGAATGACACTATCCAGTGCCGCCCACCGGGCGCTGGAACGCAATTTATTTCTCCCCACGACGCTTGACGACAGAAGTGGAAGATGATGATGGTGGTGGTGATGATGATGATGATGATGATGATGATACTGATGATGATGATGATACTGATGATGATGATGATGATGATGATGATGATGATGATGATGATGATGATGATGATGATGATGAATGTTTATATTTGGTTGAGTATATTCTGAAAAAGCAATGAACAAATGTATCATTTTTCGATGTAGTCACCACTGCGTTCAATGCAAGTCCTCCAGGGCTAGGGTTGCTAGACGTCCGGCAAAAAGAGGACATGTCCTGATATTTAGCCTAATATTGTCCGTCCGGCAGGAAAAGCTAAAAACCTTTAAAATGTCCGGCTTTTCTTACCTGTGAACAGTTTTATGCATTTGTGATTGCTAACGAGAATCTTCTAAAAAAGTTGGCTCCTCCGAAAAATATGTTGAGTAATTAATAAAGATTATAAGGTTATAATTGTACAATCGGCCGTTTAAATAATGTTTTTTAGCATTTTGAAAAATTTATATTTAATTTATATTTATTATTTAACATGATTGTTTCTTGGTCGATTCACTAAGAGTAAGATACACTTATTAGCAGCTATTGTAATAAAATTGTACTGATTGTGGATTCAGTCTGGAACGATTCAAATGAAACATTCAATATATCCTCCTGTGTCCTCTGTTTTGTCTTATTATGTCCTCCTTTTGGTGCCCACGTAACTAGAAACCCTACCCAGGGCCAATAGATTGCATGGATTCTTGTAGAATTCTCTTGGTCGCGCGCGTAGCCACTTATGCACCACATTCTGTACTTCTTCACAGAAGTCACGACGTTTGAAACTTCCTACTCCACTCATACACTTGCTGGACTGACAGGCATGCATCACCATACTGGACCTTCATTCGCCGATGAATTTTGTAGGTTTCACTCCTTCACTGACCAAACAACGGATAACAGAACGCTGCTCCGCTTTGGTACATGCCAAAAGTGGGGCGACCATCTTTAAACTGTTATAATAACGACATCGTATTCATCTGCACTGTGATTTCACTTGCTGAGCACTCTCGATATTCTTGTCAACACTGTTGACAGGTTACAAGACGATGGCTTGGTTATAGTAATTTCTATCACACCTTTAAGGTTTTCATTTCAAGCCCCCTCGTGCATATAGTCCCTACATCTTTCTTCTACTTCTATCAGCTCCAAGTAACACATGTTAATTTATTTATGAACTGTCTCCTCAATTGATATTTGTGGAAGAAATTCCCGACAAACTTGAGGATGTGGTAGTATAAAAGAATACTGAAATTTCCTGGACAGCTAAAATGAGTAAACTGGATGGACATTTTGAGGGGGGCTAAGTGGTAAAAGACAACTTAGCACAAACATCAGAAAGAGGAAGGCTTCATTTTTGGCCATGTTGTGAGAAGACAAAAACTGGACAGATTTGTGGAAAGCGAGTTAGAGAAAGACAGCGTAAGAACATTCCTGACAGTCTTGTGTTAGTTAATTAGTTAGTTAGTCGACAGATCATCCTCACTGCACATTGGACCATTCAGTCCATAAGTGCTCAGATCCCCTCATCTGTAAATCCCGCAGCGTGTAGCGGCTCACGACACCAGTTCTGTGTTGGTTTATTAATCTTCTTCGGCTTCCTGCATAGTGTTTTTGTTTGGCAACACGTCTTTTAACTTGCTGTTCTCGCAATCTGACAGTCTTGTGTCATGGCACGGAAGGGAGTCAACACACGAACTAATCCATGCAGTCGCAGATGGCGAGATGTGGAGAAGCATGATCGCCCACGCCAGCCGATAAGGCACTTGATGGCAAGAGATCACTATATCGACAGTTGCCTGGAGTCAAAGCCTGTTATCTGCACAGACAGAAAGATGTGAAGCAGCTCAAGAATAACATCTCTTATTAGATCATACATAAATAAATACATGATTGAGCGTCACGTCTCTGTCTCCTTCAAGTCCGTGCTTGCAGCTGTCCGTTGGCATTGTTTGGTTCGCCTGAACCAGGCACTATTTATATCAAAGTTGATATTGTATTCGAACTGAAAATTGATGTTGTATCTAAACTGAAAGTTGATGTTGTATCTGAAATGAAAGTTGATGTATCTGAACGTGTCGGCAATACAGGGGCAACAACTTGTCTCTTATTGCAGTTACTTCTGGGGTTGTCTGCCCGTGTTGTAGCCAATTTTACTGTGTGCGGAACGGCTGGCCAAGTGCCTTGAATGCCGATTCTCCTTCGGGAGACCAGAGATTGAAGCCTCGGTAAGTGTGGATTTATTTCTGTCGGGACATGACGACCAACTTAATCTGCATAGTTCGCGCTGATTGCACGAGCCAGGCGGCCTTAATTTCCCAGCATCAAGAGCCACATCCCTCTCTCTCCCTTCCCACTTCATGTCTTACACTGCAGGTACTGTAGGCAGTATATAGCAGTTTATTTTTGACAGTGTAAACAGGCGCCCGTGAATCTGCTCGCATGTGGGTACTTAATTTCGTAAGAGCAATGATTGCGTCTGTAACCAATGCAAAAGGTAGTTATTGCTACTACAAGACTGGGTCGACCCCAGAACTGTACTGGGTGGGAAACAGAATCCAACTTGTTGGGGATTGACCAGGGACCATGTCTTGGCACTATAGCGCACTGACCACTACACTTCTAGATACCACAATGCACATACAGGGTACACAACTGTGGGTATACAACTTAACAACTAATATAACATATCTTACTTACCCTGGTAGCAATTCACAATTACTATAGCTATTCTTCTTCTTCTTCTTCTTCTTCTTCTTCTTCTTCTTCTTCTTCTTCTTCTTCTTCTTCTTCTTCTTCTTCTTCTTCTTCTTCTTCTTCTTCTTCTTCTTCTTCTTCTTCTTCTTCCTATAGTCTATGCCGAGTGGCGTTGGCGACCATGTCTGTTCACAGCCTTCTGTCTCGTGTACTACCAATCTTCTTATCGTCCCTGCCGTGTGGAGCTGGTGATCATGTCTGTCCACAGCCTTCTGTCTTGTGTACCGCCAATCTTCTTATAGTCCCTGCCGTGTGGAGTTGGTGATCATGTTTCTCCACGGCCTTCACGCTATCGTTCTGCTAATCATTTTTTAAATCGACGTTCCTTCATACCATGATGTCAAAGTGTCCAGCATCTTGTCTCTTGGTTCGCCCCAGCATCCAACTTCCCAATTGTGACGACATACTCCAGCTTTCCCCTTCTCATGACACGCCCAAAGAATGTGGACTGTCTTCTTCTGATGCGAGTAGCCAGTTCTCTTTATGATTTAACTTCTTTCAAGATATAATCATTGCTCTTTCTATCCATTGATGTTTCACCATTCTGATATAAAACCACATTGCCGCAGCCTATACACAATTCTTATTTTGTCTGCCAATTGTCCATGATTTGTTTCAATACATTAGGATTGGCTAAGTATAGTTCTTAAGAACACTTTCCCTCACACAGATTGACAAAATAAATTGCACAGAATATTCTTTATCTTGTGAAATGCTGCCTTTGCTTGGGTTATTAACTACCTTATTGTGTGTCAGGTCTTAGTCAGATATGACTGAGCTACCGTATGACAGTAGACGGTACTACCTACTTTCTGTTAGCGCCGAATGTTGGGCGGCGCTTACCAAACCCGACACCCCACATTGTGCCAACGGCTTCGGGCGGAGGAGCGCAGCTGGGAGAGTACAAGCCTTATCCTGGTGCGAGGAAATGCAACCTAAAGACAAAATGTCATGGCAGGGCAATCAGGCCCTAAGCATTGATTGGCAGCTGGTCTAGGATCGAAACTCCGACAGGCAGACAGTTAGAGCATTGCTTTGCTGTTCCGGCAGCTTCTGCAGCTTGTCTGGTTCCAGATATATTGGTGTACCTTTCATCTGGAGTGAACTAGGCAGGCCGAGAGAGGGATCATGCTGCAAGGGCATCACATGTTCTCTATAATTTAGCCCAGGCTGTGTGCTATGGAGAAGTATAACTCCATCCCTGGTCTTAACCGGTCTCGGAATCATAGCGAGAGGTAGCAGTTACGTGTTATAAGTCTTTATCAATTGGCGTGGACATGGGGCGCCACGGGTTGCCTCTGACGATGGGAAGACACCTACAGGTGTCACTGATCAGCTACCGTCCGCCTCAAGCTGGGCATCCCCCAGCCAATTGGGTGCTAATCCGTCACAGTTTGCCTGCTTCAATGGGCGCTTGGGGCTAGCACATAATCTGAATCGCAGGCTGTAAAACCAATGCACTAGGTTCAACTAAAAAGAAACAAAAATAGAAACCTCAGCCTACGGCATGCAACCTAGAACATAAGAACCATGTGTCCAGGACTTTCCACTTACCTGACGAATATTGACGATGTGAGTAAAACGGCTGTGATTAATGCCGAATTCAATCGTCTTAACATTGATATTGCTGGCCAGCAGGAGACTCGCCTCGCTGAGGAAGGGTCACTCAGGGAAAACAATTACATCTTTTGTGTGTGTGTGTGTGGAAAGGTAGAGGTCAGGCAGAAAAGAGGCAACATGGTGTGGGCTTTGCAGTAAAGAATTCGCTACTGGGAATGATTGAAATTCCAGCTGGAGGTAATGAAAGACTATTATCCCTGCGCTTGGCAACATCTTGTGGTTTTGCCACAATTATCACTGTATATGCATCGGCACTCATTTCCTCAAATGATGTGAAGGATTTGTTCCATGAAGAGTTAGACACTGTGATCGAGGCAGTTCCAAAATCCGACTACATTTATATGATCGGTGATTTCAATGCTCGTGTGGGCAATGACTCGAGTTCATGGCCAGTGTGCCTTGATCGCATGAATGAAAATGGGCAAAGGCTGCTGGGGCATTGCACTAGAAATGACCTATGTATCATAAAGTCCTTTTTTTTCAACAAAAGAGCTGCATACGGTCACATGGAACCATCCATGTTCCGGCTACTGACATCAGCTGGACTTCATCATCACACAATGACATCTGAACCAAACATCATTAACTCGACCACAGTGCTGACTGTGATACGGATCATTCTTTGATTGTTGCAAGGGTTAGCTTGAGACCAAAGAGAATCTACACAGCTAAACACAAATCTAGCCCCAGGTTTAATGTTATTAACACCCACAAGTGCTTTGTGTTACAACAGCAACTTAAAAACGATTGCACTGATATATCAGAAAATTGTACATTAAGTGAAACGTGGGATAAACTTATGGAAACTCTTTATAAAACAGCGATAGGGGTTTACGGCACTGTGGATCATAAGCGGCAGGACTGGTTTGCAGAAAAACCGCCAGACACTGCAGCCCTTGATTGATAAAAAGGAGAGAGCTCGCTTAAGAAACAAGGAAAGAACAATGCGTAAAACTCTCAGTGAGCTGCAGCAAGCTAGGAATGATGTGTAAATGGCCGCCAGGCAGTGTTCAAATGACTATTGGATCAATTTATGTGAGTCCATTCAAAATGCAAGTGATAAGGGAAACACCAGAAGCATGTATGAAGGGACAGAGACAGCCTGTGCACCACTGAAAACCCTGAATGGAGAAATCATCACTGATAAGAAACAGCAGATGGATAGATGGGTTGAGCACTATTTGAAGCTTTACTCAAGTGAGACCAAACTGGCGGATGATGCCCTCAACGCCACAGAGGCTAACTCTTGACCACTTGTACACACTTCCCACCATAACAGAAGTTAAGTGTGCTATAAATGAACTTGCATCTAGCAAGGCTTCAGGTAAGGATGGGATTCCAATAGAGGTAATCAGGAGAGGCTAGGACACACTCACTCTACAGATCCACCAGCTAATAGAGCTATGCTGGCGAGAAGGACAAGTCTCATAGGATTTCAAAGAATCAAACATCGTACCACTGTACAAGAACAAGGGCGATCGGAGCGACTGTAACAACTACATAGATATCTCACTTCTGTGTTGGGAAAGTATTTGCCAGAATTGTTCTGCGCAGACTTCAAGTCCTGGGAGATCAAGTCTACCCCGAATCACAGTGTGGCTTCCGACAGAACCGGTATACCACTGATATGATATTCTCATTGCGACAAATGCAAGAAAAATGCCTTGAACAGAATTAACCACTGTTTATTGCCTTCATCGACCTCACAAAGGCATTTGATTTGGTCAGTCGTGAGGGTCTGTTCAAGGCACTAAAGAAGATTTTCTGCCCACCAAATCTTCTACTGAAATATGCCTTTCGTGATCAGGATGGTGGTATATACGTTCATTCACGCTCAGATGGCCGCCTCTACAATGCTCAGAAATTGAAGGCCAAGACCAAAATTAGGAGGGCACTGATCAGAGAGTTGCTTTTTGCCGATGATGCTGCAATTACGACCCACTCTGATAAAGAATTAAAATTTGGTGGAACTACGGTAAAGCTGTGAAAATGTAAACAGTATAAAATAGGCGTTTATTTGAAATCCGTTCGTGCCGCACCGCGCGTAATTGCGTACGTTGAACATGATCATGTCATAGTCATGTGATAAGTACTGGCCAATGAATAAAAGAGAGTGTTTATCGTCCCATGATGCATAGGTTCTATTTCCGACTATTGAGAAAATTGCCGGGTTGATCCAAAATCCATCCAAAGAAGCTCAAAGAGCGGTGATTCAGTTTTTTTTCCATTTGAAGGATGTCGACCAGTGGACATTCATCGAAGAATGCAGGCAGCGTACGGTAACAAATTTGTGTCGAAGACAACAGTGACAGACTGGACACAAATGTTTCGGAAAAGACGTCAGTTCATGACAGATCTTCGACGGCCGGGTCAAGCGCATTTTATTGCAAAAGAAAAAAAACCATCGCCAAAATTGATGCAGCAGTACAGATGAACCGTTGTCGAAGCATACGTTCACTAGCGAAAGAATTTGATTTGTCAATTGGGACAATTCATAATGTCGCTTGTAAGAAACTGAAATATCGGATGGTGTGTTCACAGTGTTGACCGACCACCAAAAAGAGGAACACATGTGTGATATATTTTCGCAAGCCGTCAATGTCGCTGTGAATATTCCCATTAAAATAATTCGAGATTTACACCGCATAAGGGATAGTATGTTCCTCGCTTCTAAAATCCTAATTTTACACTGCAAACTCATTTTACGGCAATACAAAGCAACAGCGACATTAAACCAAAACCTTGTACGGGGAAAAGCGAGTATAAAGAACAACAACGACCCGCTCATGGTCTCATTCTATCACCACCAACACGTAGTCACTTACTAGAATAAGGCCGACTGCGAATGCAGGAATTGGTGGCCTCAAATCTCTACGAACGCCAGTACCACAATAAAGCCTAGAGAGAAAAAGACCAACCAACCCGCAGCCAGTGTCTTTGGAAATTCAACCAAATCGGACCTGACATCTGGGTGTTGACATATGGTGATTGGAGCCATTCGAAAAGAATAAGGTAGTGTCTAGGTACAGCTAGATCCAGACCTGATTTTGTGAATGTAACAACTAGGCTGAATGTAGCAACTTGACTGAGTGAGGCATCTGATATAGTGAGGCCAAATACTACCTGCAAGAGCTTCCGCTAAACAATAAAGGACAGGTTTGCTAAATAACTTAGTCTAATTTTAGAAGTGGAAAATAAGTGAGCCGAAACACATTAACCTGGAACAACTAAGAACATTCAAGAACTTAATATGTATAGTTGTATGGACTGATACAGCACTGATGGCGATGGATTGCATAGCGAGCAATTCCAGGATATAAATATATATTTAGTAGAGATGAACATGTACATGATCTTGTTGTGTGAACGAATTGATTGTTGTATATTGTTGTATGTGTATGACCTTATTGTTAAATAGCAATATTTAAGTGTAAAAAATTTAAAAAAAAATAAGGGTCATTGTCTCTTTTGAGAGTTCTCTTGTCGTAGAATTTTTTTTTTTAAAAAGTAACAACTCTAGATTAATAATTATTTAGTTGAGAGAGGAGAGGCAAGGAAACACCAAAAAGGATATTTTGGGTATTCAGAGAAAAACTTTTCAGTTATTTCCTGGAGGTATTCCTTGGTTCTCCGAAACTCTATTTCTGGTCTCAAACCATTGAGCAAGTAACAGCTAAATTAATTATAACGGGTAGGATCACATTGAGAAAAAAGGAGTTTAGTATCCTTTATCTCTTTGGGGTTGACTCATCAACTATACATCCGTCAACATGGGATGGTGTTTGAACAACTTGCTGCGTTACAGATTGGAGGGTGATGCATTTCTCTTCCGCATAGTGCAGACGATGAATCATGATGTCACCACTTTGAGCCGAGCAGCAAATGAGAGAGCATGCAATGGAAGCATGCTGGATCACCAAAAGCCAAAATATTCAAGTTACAGTTTTCCGCCGGTATGGTTATGCTGAGCGCATTTTTTGACCATGAAGGGCTTTTCTTGGCCGACTTTAAAGAACCCATTGTCAACATCAACTATACCGACTACTTGCAAACACTAGACAAGATGCAAAAAGCCAACAAGAATAAACGACCCGGCATGCTTTCTCGCGGTGTGATTTTCTTGCACGATAATACTCGTCTGCATATTGCAAAGAATGTGCAGGCAGCATTAGCAATGAAGACGTGGGAAGTTCTGCAACTTGCAGCCTGCAGTCCTGATTTGTGACTATGTGATTTTCATTTGTTCGGACCTCTAAAAATAGCTCTCAAGGGGCAACGATTTCACACAGATGCAGACGGAATGAATGCGGTAAACACTTGGTTCAGTGAGCATCCACAATCTTTTTTTGTGGACGGCATTCGCCGCCTACCTAAGCGATGGGATGCTGTCTGAATACCTACGGCGACTTTTTCTGACCAACCTATGGTGCATAATGCATTCAAAATGAATGCTTTGATTAATTCTCCAAAGCCTGTTAATGTTTCTTCCAGTCTGTTGTAATAAAGCCACTGGAACGTGTTTCAAATGAACGTCCCGAATAAAATAACACAAAGTAATGCAGCTTTGCATAACATAATTACGACACATACAGGACGCTACGACGACTAGCCTTCATCAAGAATGTCAGAGTCCCAGGGTTAGAAGAGAGAGAGAACATATGACAGGGACAGGACATAGGTATAGCATGGGTAGAGTAGACAGGACGATAATCCATTAAGAGATAGAACATAGGGGTTTATAGACAGGACAGTGTCCTTGAATGACAGTACAACCTTGCACTGCACGACCTGAGACACCAGTCATCAACAGATGGGTGAAAAACAGGATGGTATCCAGAAGTTGAGACATCCTACTCGGCACAACAATTACGGACTACACGAGGTCAAGGACCTCGTGACCATCGACCGAGGGTAGAAACGGACAGACTGGACTAGACTAGAGAGGATGTGGTTGCATATTTGAGAGAGAGTGTACTGAATACCTGACACGAGAGCTTGTGGAACGAGAACGCACGTGTGCATTGCTAAATTTTACGTTATATTTTGCCGTAGATTGTTCTGAACATACTTTGTGATAATGTATTCACGTTAATAAATGCCTAGACATGTATCTGTGTTGACGGATTATTTGTGCATGTCTTAACTTCTGTCACAGCCCGGGTTGAACATGGGGGGGGGGGGGGCCTCCACGTCCGATTTTGGAATAACCAAAGAGAGATTAGGAGACTTCCGACTGTTCTTGGTTTCATCAAGTAAAAACAACTAACTGACTACTCAGACACTCTGACAATTGCAACACATCTGACGTAACGACAAATGATTAGCGACGACATTGGCGTTTCCCACAGACAAAGACAATCGACCGACAAAATTTAAATTTAGAAATTATATCTTGTTGTAAACGCATGACACACATCGAACATAACCTTCCACTGATACTAACATTTACTTCTTCCATAACAAAGATTGTATGAATTGTGATAACAAGTTCTGATGTCACCTATGTAAATTGTATTACAAGTTTCTAGTTCAGCTGTAGCGCTGGACAAAAGTCACATAAACCAGCTAAGTACTTTATTTTTTGATTGTCGCTCTATGCACGCACTTATTTTTTTACGATTACAAATTGCATGCAAGTAACATTTTCCAAAGGAAGTAATACATTTTATGTGCTACTATTACTATAAATGAAAAATGTAAAAATGTCGACCTTAAAAGAGTGCATCGAAGCAGGTAAAGAACTAGGATACACGGGCGATAAACTAACTGAATGGTCTGAGAAGAAATATAAAGAGATTTGTGAGAGAGAAGAGAGATTACAAGAACGCCAACTGAAGAAAGAAGAACAAGAACGCCAACAAAGGAAAGAAGAACTAGAATGCCAACAGAAGAAAGAAGAACTGGAAATGAAACAGAAAGAACTGGAAATGAAACAGAAAGAAATGGAAATGAAACAGAAAGAGTTAGAATTTGCAGCAGCTACCAAACAAAGAGAATTGGTGTTACAGGCAAAGCAGGTAGAATCTGAAACACTAATGAAAAAATAAGCAAATAGAATCTGAAACACTAATTAAAAATAAGCAATTAGAAGCGGAAACACAAATTAAAATGAAGCAAATGGAAATTGATTCGCAGTTGCAAATTGCTACTAAAAAGGTAGAAAGCAAAGAGCAAGACTAAAAGTTTAAGAAATACCAAGGCATTGTTAAACCTTTGAAACTATACCTGAAAGTCTGATAAAAGCTTATGACTACATCCGAGATAGAATTATGCAACATTTCCTTCTTGATGCTCAAGGTTTCGAGTTGCAATTTTTAAAATTAAGTCCAAAATCAAACCAAACCTTCCTCGATTATGTTTCAGAGGTTCAGGACATTTTTTCTAAATGGATAACTGCAGCGAAGATGAACAAAAGTTTCGATTTATTAAAAGACTTAATGATAAGAGTTAGATTATAACATACTTACCCACTGCTTTTGCTAAGTTTTTGCAAGAAAAGTAATTTCAGGACATTCAACAGATGGAACGTAGTGGGTCAGTTTTCTTCAACGCAAATAGAGACATTTTTGTGTTGAATTACAACAAAATCGATGTAGCAGCTGCTATAAATTCTAAACGACAAAAATGGTTTACTGATAAAGTTAGATTAAAATCAAAGTTAACACCATGTAGGTATTGCCAATTGATACACGAACAATATGAGATGTGTGACAAAAACCCAAATTACAAAGCACACTTAGAAATGATGGTCAAGAAACAACAGACGAAACGTGGCCAGTACAAAAGGGCTATAAAATGTTTTTTTTTGTTGTTGCCATAGTTGGGGATATTATTCAGGTCAGTGGGAAGGGCGAAAGATGTTAAAAAGTGTGAATGCTGCACTGATTGATACATCAAGTTCAGACAGCGAGTGTGAAAGTGAGATTGAACACCAGGAAGTGAATGCATTAGAAGTAATTGATGTGTTTACATTCGATAAATGTGAAACATGTAACAAATTCCATGAAGATGGCTTGTTACAATGTGGCCATACCATATCATGCTCATATGAAAATGTGAATTCTGTAGTTTCATCAAAAGGGAGACTTGAGTTTCACAACGGGTTGGTAAACAGCAAACCCTCCAGCATCCTCCGTGATTCCGGTTCCACTCTCATTGGGTTAAGTAAATCATTTGTAAACAGAACCGATTACACAGGCTAATTTGTAAATTGCCGAACATTTGCAGGTAACATCGAGAAATATCCATTAGTTGTTGCACATATTCATATACCTTTTCTAACAGGTAGATTCATCTGTGCAGTCTTAAACAGCCCTTGCGCTGATTTGATAATAGGGTACCTACCAGAGGTAAAGAATTGTTCTAATGAAGAAATTAAAGCCTGGGAACAAAACTACACAAAGGCGAATACTGTTACTAGATCAATAACAGCAGAAGAACAAGACGACTATCAGACAGAGTCGCTACAAATCATTTCTCCAAGTAATCCGAAATTATGTGCTGACATAAAGAAACACTGTCAGTTTTGTACAATTTGTCAAGATTTATTTACAAAGGGGAACAACCCCGTGGCAGAAGTCCAGCCTACGCAACTGGTCTCTCAACCATTCAAAAAGATTGCCGTTGAACGGGTCGAACTTCTAAGCCACATATCAAACAAGAATAACAAGAATATCAAAGAGTGCACCATTCCAAAATCTTCTTTACAAGAAAAAGGTCACGCATACAAGCAGTATGCAAATAAAGGTTCTAGAATACTGCTACTGCAACCTTGTCAAGACGTACTTTTGCTGTTATCATACAAAAAATATCTTTTGTTAACGTCTTGGCAGAGTCCTTTTAAAAATATGAAACAGACATCAAATGTTGATTATGAAATTTGTTTGAATGGAAAATATAAAATGTATCACATAAATATGCTCAAACCTTACTACAACAGAGAGAAAGACGCGACGACTGACGAAACAGCTGCAACTATTGTTGTCAACCAAACCGACATAGACAATATTGAACTTCCTGTCCCGACAGTTGACAACATAGAAACGACAAACGACATAAATATTTGTTCTAAACTGACTGGCATTCAGAAACAGGAAATGACAGACTATAATAAGACTATATAACAGGAAATGACAGAGTATAAGACTATCTTCTCTGACACACATGGAAAGACAGACAGGATTCGACATCACATTATTCTGACAGACAAGACACCTATCAAGTGCAGACCGTATTCTATCCCGTTACACTACAGAGACGGACTTGACAAAGAGATTCTTGATCTAGAAACACACGGAATTATCAGAAAATCTCAATCAGAATACTCCTCACCTATAATCTTAGTCAAGAAAAAGGACGGAACTATTCGCTTGTGCATCGATTATATGAAACTAAACACTGTGACAAAAGTTGATGCGGAACCTATTCCAAACTAACGATCTGATTCTTAATATGGCAAAGTCGACAATTATTTCTAAATTAGATCTCACAAAAGGTTACTGGCAGATACCTATGGACGAAGACTCTATACACCTGACAGCCTTTTCGACACCGTTAGGCCTCTACGAATGGGCTTTTCTTCCATTTGGGTTAAGGAAAGCAGCTGCCACTTTTGTTCGACTTACCAGACTGTTGCTTCATGGATTACCAAATGTACAGACGTATATTGACGATATCTTCAAAAATACTACTGACTGGACAACTCATATACTGACGCTTAGACAGGTATTCGAAAGAATTAAACTGTTTGGTCTCACCATAAGACCTAGTAAGGTAGAAATTGCCTTCAATTAGATAGATTTGTTTGGGCCATAGAATTTCATGTGGCAAACTTACCACTGATGACAAAATTGTCTCCAAAATTTTTAATCTGACTGTGCCTACCACCAAAAAGCAAGTCAGGAGTTTATTAGGTCTTATCAATTACTACAGCAAATCCATTCCATATTTGGCTGCGTTGACAAGCGTTTTTTCCAACTTGCTGCTGAAGTCACAGCCAAATACGATCTGTAAAAGTGCTTGCTTAGAAGAAACAATAAAAAAAAATAAAGAATTTTTTCTCCACCCCCACCTATTTTACGATTGTCTGATACAAGCATTCCTTTTATTTTGAGAGCAGATGCCAGCAGCACTGCGATTGCCTCAGTATTGCTCCAGTGCTACGACGGAATAGACCACACAGTGATTTATATTAGTAGAAAGTTAACACCTGCAGAGAGTCGTTATAGCATAGCAGAACTGGGAGCCTTAGCTGTAGTATACAGCATCACGAAACTCTAAATATTTAGCAGGCACACACTTTTTCATCAAGTTTGACAATTCGCTCTTGCTAGTCATCCAGCAAGGAAAACCAAGGAACAATCGCATAGCGATATGGGCCTTGCTACTTCATGACAACTCCTTCACGATACGTCATCTAAAAGGAGTCGACAACATCTTACCTGAACTTCTTACAAGGATGCCGACACACCAGTCAACTAGATCTACGGACATCCTCACCACATTTTGATTACTTGTGATATTTTATAACGTTTCACGATCAATGGCAGAACAGTGGTAGTTATTCTTCGGAACTATACACAAATAGGACAGTGTTACTTAGTGATTTATTTATCTATTTAGTTATTTATTTATTTATAATGGTATTAGTAGACATAATTTTTTTTTTTTTACAAGGAACACAGGACAAATATATTGTGTATTTAATTTACTACATAATTTCTTGATGAATGTACGATATTTGAAGGTACCAACGTTTTGTGTATGTAAACTATCAATGGTAGATAAAACACACACACACACACACACACACACACACACACACACACACACACACACACACACATATATATATATATATATATATATATATATACATTAGCTGACCCGGCTCGGCTTCGCCCAGTCCCTGGCGGGGATCTATCTATCTATCTATCTATCTATCTATCTATCTATCTATCTATCTATCTATCTATCTATCTATCTATCTATCTATCTATCTATCTATCTGTCTGTCTGTCTGTCTGTCCATCCATCCATCCGTCCGTCCGTCCATCCGTCCATCCATCCGTCCACCCGCCCGCCCGACCGCCCGCCCGCCCTTCTGTCCGTCCGTCCGTCCGCCCGTCTGTCTGTCTGTCTGTCTGTCTGTCTGTCTGCCGAACTATCACTTATACTTAATCACAATTTTCACATGTTCGGCTTTAGCGAAAGTCGATTAAATAGTAACATCTCAGATGATGACATCGCTATCAGAGGTTTTAAAACCATTAGAAAAGATCCCTATCAGAAACAAGAGACGGGCATTGCAGTTCATATTTCCAACTCGCTTAACGCCCACCGCAGGCTAGATTTTGAAACCTGTGAGATTGAGTGTGTATGGCTTGAGGTTAAACTTCAAAATCGCATACCACTAGTAGTTGGCTGTCTTTATCGAAACCCCAGTGCAGGAAATATCTGGTATGAAAGATTCACTACTATGATGGATGTAGTCTTTAGTAATGCGAGGGAAATAATATTGCTAGGTGACTTCAACATAGACACTAACAAATCAAACAAAACATGGGAAAACATAATAGAGTCATATAACTTCCAACAATTAGTCAAACAAGCCACTAGAATAACTAAATCATCTGCAACACTTATAGATCATATTTATACTACGTGTGCTGACAACATTACAGAATGTACTGTACCTATTAATGCAATGAGCGATCACTACCCAGTATGTTGCACGTGTCGAAAAGAGGCACCAAAAATCCAAAACACAAACATATAAGTATAAAATATAGAAATTTCAAAAATTTCAATCGAGACGTCTTCTTACAAGATTTGCTCAATTCATCTCTGGACTATATTTACCAGCTTCCTGACCCAGACGATGCTCTGGACCATTGGCTAAAAACCTTTATAAGTATATTTGATAAGCATGTTCCATTTAAGGACGTTCGTGTTAAACATCACACTAAGCCCCCGTGGAACACACAGGAGGTAGTTGAACTTATGAGAGACCGGGACAGGGCACATAAAAATAGAGATCTAACTATGTACCGTAGTCTGTGAAACAAAGTTCAATACGTTATTCGGAAGGAAAAGAAAAACCATTTTTAGAACTTAATCTATATCTATAAAACACAATGTATGTGGGTCCGTTCTTTATGCGTTCGCGAACGGTCCATCCGATTGAGATGAAATTTTCTACATGTTTTCTTTTCATTCCCATGCAATCAATTGTCATAGTTTTTTTTTTAAGTGTACATTCAGCTATTTACTTACTAAAATTTAATATTAAAATTTACATTATCATTTCTATATAGCAAGGGGACCTAACATAAGAAAAGTTATTTCAAGAGGCATAACTTTTAATAACATTGCTATTATTTTATATATAGATTGTTGCATTGTTTTAAAAGATTTATAAACTCTTTGTCTACAGTTATTTACAGGCATATGAGTTATAATAAATAATGATATAATCTTTAATGCATTTTCATAGTTTTCATAAAAATAATGCATCTATTTAAATAGTGAAAATTTTCTAACTCATCTTTTTATGTTTCTTCAACAGTACATTAATTTTTTTTTAAACATTCTCATATGTATGGCGCGTTACACCCACATTGAGTATTTATGATGCCCATGTTAAAAGTTACTTTTCATGCAGTTTAATGCTTATTGTTCTTTTGTTGTCAAAGAATTACTTCATAAGAGATGTTGAATGAAAGAATTATGAGAGGAAATAGAGAAGAAGGGCAGAATGTAGGACGGGCCTGCTAAAGATAAGAAAAAAGTATTTTTTGTGAGAGAAAGTTAGTTGCATATCGTTTGCAGTACTCTGCAGTCAACCCACCAACCACCATTTATTGGCTGTTCGTGATATCTTGGTTAGTTTACTTTAGATAGATCTCTTCCAATCATATTTTCTACTATCAATCTATCTATTCTTCTATTCTATCTATATTTTTAACGGGAACGGGCCGAACATAGATAGATAGATAGATAGATAGATAGATAGGTAGATAGATAGATAGATAGATAGATCGGGAACGGGAGCTATATGACTACTTATATGAATTAAATGAGATGCTCCCCACCAGGGCCTGGGCGAAGCCGGGCCGGGTCAGACAGACAGACAGACAAGCAGACAGACAGACAGATAGATAGATAGATCCCCGCCAGGGCCTGGGCGAAGCCGGGCCGGGTCAGCTAGTAATAGATAAAACCAACACTAAAGAAATATGGAAAGCAATTAATACCTTGACAAACAAACCCAAATCATCACAATCATTACCATCAAATCAGGTTACATGTGATCAATTCAGTAGATTCTTTCAGTCCGACATAATCCAACTGAAGGCTGAAATACCATATGCGCCTCATGACATATCTTTATTATCATCATCCTGTGAGAACAAATGCTATGGAGACACTCCCTCCAACATACCGCTAATGACTACCACTGAAGTATTTACTCATCTCAGTAATCTAAAAAACAATAACTCATCAGGACTAGATGGAATCAGTAATCGGATCCTTCGCCATGCTGCACCGGCGATCTGCGAGTCACTAACTTTTATATATAATCAATGTCTCACCAAAGGTCACTTCCCATCAGCCTTTAAAATCGCTAAAGTGTATCCTCATTTAAAAGCTGGTTCTCTAGACGATCGTCTCATGAGTAATTATAGGCCAATTTCTATATTATCCTCATTATCCAAACCGCTGGAAAAGTACATCCACAAAACAACACTAGATCACTTAGTTCGCCACAAACTAATAGTCAGGATTCCGGCCAAAATATTCTTGTCATACGGCACTAACAAACATGATAGAAAACTGGCATCAAAATATTAACAACAATACTCCATGTGGGGCGGTGTTTATAGACTTTAGAAAAGCATTCGATATGATAGATCATACTATTCTAATTAAAAAACTAGAAAAAATGAAAATAAGCTGTAATATATGACATTAATAAAATCATTTTTATTAGACAGAAAGCAAGTAGTATCACACAATAAAGCTTTATCTCAAGCCATTACCATTAATATTGGAGTACCTCAGAGGTCTATTCTTGGCCCTCTGTTATTTGCCATTTATATAAATGATCTTCCCTTAAATCTGTCGCAGTCCTGCGATCTATTTGCTGATGACTGCACAGTATACACAAACGCTATTGATCGTAATGTGCTAGAAGTATCCTTGTAACAGGAGATAAATAGTGTAGTTAACTGAAGTCATGCAAACCGCATGCAAATTAACATTTCTAAAACAAAGTCTTTGTTAATAGGAACCAGGCAAAGACTTCACATGCTAAACTCGCAGAGAAGTCTACAACTGCACGTTGGTAGCATGCCTATGAAAAGTGTAACTGAGCACAAAGCACTGAGTCTTATCATAGATCAACATCTATCCTTTAACTCCATATTCATGCTTTCGTTAAACAAATAGCCAACAAGTATACCAACTTGCTAAAATTAAAAATTTCCTCCACGAAAACACAAGAAAGGTATTCTATACTTCCCACATACAAACACATATTGATTACTGCTCCATAGTCTGGGATGGATGCTCCAAATCAATAACAAAACGCCTTTATTCACTCCAGAAAAGGGCTGTGCGTTTAATTAATGGTGAAAAGCATACCGACAATTCTAACCTACATAAACGTCTTCGGTTACTGCCACTCCACAAACGCCTACTTTTTAATAAGGTCAAACTAATTCACAAAATCATATTTCAAAATGCTCCAAGCTAACTTTGGCCACTGTTTAAATATAACGCTAGACATAGCGAACGACTAAATATACTTCATTGTCAGCAACCGATGCTTCAGGCATTACGGGATAACTTCTCTCGCACCACACAACAGATTTGTCAGTCGTACGAGAGGTATTGATTATACATTTTATTGCCACAGGCTCTTTACATTACATCAATGCACAAAAAACGGTCGCTAATAAATCACACATGAATACACCACAGAATTGCCTATCACTAGTCGTTCCTAACCCTATTGCTAATTCTATCTACTGGCTAAAGAATACGCATCGACGCTAAGCGATGCGCTCACTACGAAGTCTGTCCCCTGTCTGAGGATTTCTCCGCATGCTGACTACACGGTACGCGGAGTGACCTTGTGCGTACTTCGGCTTCTGCGTGCTGCCTCATTCAGCACGCTTAGAGTCGTGGTCTCTCTTGAGTCTAGTTCTCTGTATCTGTCACGCTGGCGTGATTATGCCGTGACCAGAGTGCTTACTCTCTGGTTGACACCTCCGTGTCTCATGAGAGAACTGTTTGATAGTTCCCCTTCCTATTTACCGCCTACACTTCCCCTACCCTCATGTAGGGGCACTGGGTTACCTCTAATCTACTTGAGGTAGACCACTCATTCAGGGTGGTCTTCCCTGAGTCTTTGACACACACCCTCCCCTCCTGTGTTGCGTTACAAACTTTGACTCATGGTTGTGACGCAATAGGTTTCTAAAAAATTAGTGTATCTAATTTTTGTCAAAGACTAACTCGGTTCTGGGTAACTCAATAGACTTCTACTAACTATTGTCACAATGTAGTCTCACTTTACTTGGCTACTGGTGATCGCCACAAACTTGTCTGGTTGGCGTGAGCCCTCTTCTCAATCGCAATATTATATTAATTAGAGGTTTGTCTGAACCGGACCATTGTCTTATAAGACCTGCCCTCAAATAGCAAATTAACTCACTACCCATACAAAGTTGACTTTCTTAGGGTCAACCCATGAATTGCTTCATGTCCCCCATATAATATTAAACAACCCTTGCACAAGTTGTGTGCGACAGGCTTTACCTATCTCGCTTCCGCGTGTAAAGTTATCTTCCACTGTTAAGTTATTGTTTCGTTGTCTATTGTGTCCCCTGACCCGGAGTTATCTCTCTTTGTTCTAAAAAATGTATGTCATTTACCTGTTTGTTTTCCTGGTTGTTTGCGTGTTTGGATCTAACTAATAATATACTTTACCTTCTACCATGTGTGTCTGTCTATAATATGTATGTAAGTTAGTTTTCAAGTGCCATAATTCGGTTAAATGTGGCCACAAACAAGTGTATAACACTAATTCGTGACTACGTTTCCGTCTTATGAGACTTAAAATACTTTTTCTAAGGTCTCCACTAAACTACATATAACACATTCAAGACGGCACATTTCAACATTGAAAGCAAACGCTTGACGCAGACAAATAATAAAAAATCGCGTTGAGCGGCAGAAAAAATCCGCTAGTCGTCCTCACTCTCCCTTGTATATTTTCCATATTCTCTCACTTTCACACTTCTGTCACACATCTTTCATTCTTCTAATTATTTAAAAACCTTGAAGTGACACTGTACAAATTTGGCCCAGTTTGAAAAAAGTTGAGCTTAATGACTGTGCGTAACTTACTGCACGAGTCATGTATTTACAAATTATTTACATGGATGAAATAGGGTTGATAGTTTGTACCCTGATGTTATTAAACACTATATTCTCCTAAAATACTACTACTACTTCTATAAATATATATATTCTAATTTGTTGTACACAATTAATCTAATTTAAGGGAATTGATCTAACTATCTAAAAAAAATGAAAATGATGTGAGATGAGTTGTGTACCTTTCTGAAATGGGAAATGTGAAATGTAAGAAAATTATAAAGTTTTAATATTTCAATGAAAAGAAATATGATTGATATTTTTACTATACATGGTGTAAATGATGTATGTTAAATGTATGATCCTTCTATCCTATACCACTTTATCCTATAAATTATAAACTAATTTTAATTCTAAATGATGAGGTTGTTAAAGTGTTCATTAAGATGGGATGAAATCCAATGAAATGAAATGAAACTAAATGGTACTGTTCCTATCTAAACTAAATTGTTCTGTTGCTATCTAAACTTTTAATCCTAGTTTTTATCCAGTTGTTATTAAATTTAAAGTTCTATCCTAATCTACTTTTATGCTAAGTAAGTGGGTAAATTAATGATTTATCTAAGCTACAAAAAAAAAATCTATTATCTTCCCTAAATCTAATCTAAATCTATATTAACGTAATTAATCTAACTATAATTTATCACTATATTAAAATCTGTTATAATACATATCCCATTACCTAAATATATATACATGGTATTTATTTACCTCAGGTTAGTGGTTGCCATAACTTACAGAAATTGCTTTCATTGGCATAGTTTATATATACACATTTGTCCTGGGTATCTTAAATACACTACACAGTCATACTTGCGTCTTATGGGTATTCTTCCACTCGCAGAGTCCGCTGGTGTCGTAGACGAGTATATTCGTGTCTGTTCTTTATGCATTGTTCTGACACTGTTCTTCGACATTAACACAGGTGATTCACCGGAACACAAATGGAGCATAGTAAGTAACGAGCTGTCTATGTACACACGGTGATCAACATGTTCTTGGAGCACAGTTCTTATTCTCTGACTACGGACACATGGTAGTTCCCTGTTCTTAGCACACAGTCCTGATCGTGATGTCTATGTAATACATAGGATATTTTACACAGGATATTTTAAGTGTACTAAATTAACATTTCTTACACTACCTTTTCATGTGGAATATCAGGTATTTCTACCTCAGATGGTCGACTAAGGGTATCAGCAAGGATGTTGTCCCTACCCTTAATATGCTCTATACTAAAAATATAATTCTGTAATATTAATGACCACCTGTAAATGCGGTCGTTGCGATGCACCCCACTTTGTATGGCCGTGATAGGGGAGTTATCGGTCTGGACTACGAAGTGATTGCCCGCTAGAAATCGATGCAACTTCCTCACCGAATAGATGACGCTTAGGGCTTCCAACTCTGATATGGAATATCTGGACTCAGCAGGTGTGATCTTGCGGCTCACGTAGCAAATGGGATGGAAGATGCCATCATAAAACTGGCCTAGTACTGCAGCGATGGAAATCCTGCTGGCATCTGTCCTAAGATAATAAACGAGCCTAGGATTAAGCAAACGGAGGATTGGTACATTACTAAATAGGATTTTCAATTTTGACAATGCAGAAATTAATAATGCATCTTTGACATCTAATTTTACTGATGCTTTTGAAAATACACTTGTAATTTCAGCTAAGTTCGGTATGAACTTACTATAATAATTTACTAAACCCAAAAGGCTCCTGACCTGCTTTTTTTGTTGTAGGCATGGTCAGGTTCATAATATTAGTAATAATTTTATTGTCAGGTTTTAGCTGTCCATGTGAAATGACATGACCCAAAAAATCAATTTCTTGTAGGCCCAATTCAACTTTGCTCGGTTTGACCGTGAGACCGAAGAGTCGCAACCTATCGAAGACATGTCTGGGTTTCAGTAAGTGTGTTGTCCAGTCCTCTGTATGGACACAAATATCATCTATATATGTCACAGTATTCGTCACTCCATGTAGTAAATCTCTAGTTAAGCGTACGAAAGTGGCAGGAGCGTTACGAAGTCCGAAAGGAAGAAACCGCCACTCGTAAAGACCTAAAGGTGTTGAGAATGTAGTAAGATGGATGGATTGAGTCTGCATAGGGACCTGCCAATATCCCTTAGTAAGATCTAATTTAGAGAAGATTTTGGAGGTGGACATATCAAGGATAAGATCTTCGCAGGAAGGAATTGGTTCTGCGTCGATCTTAGTAACATTGTTGAGTTTTCTATAGTCCACACAAAGACGAATTGTGGAGTCTTTTTTCTTGACCAAGACGATTGGAAAGGAGTACTCAGATGTAGATTTTTGAATGATTCCACTAGCTTCTAAATTAAGAATTTCCTTATTTAGACTTTCTCTATAGCTAAGTGGGATAGAGTACGGCCTGCATTTGATAGGCTTAGTGTCCGAAAGAAGGATGGAGTGCTCGATCCTGTCCGTCCTACCTGGAATGTCAGAAAATATGTCCTTATACTCTGTTATTAATTCTATTGTCTGTCGTCGTTGCTCGTCTGTTAGTCCCTGTTCTAACCGTATAGAATCTAAGGTCGCAGTCTTCTCTACAATTGGAACAGGTAGTTTCATCCCGTCGTCGTCTACCTGATTCAGTACGGTGGTGGTGCTAAGTGCGTTTTCTGTATGCTCACTAGGTGTATGCATATCGTCGACTTTGCCAGTCTCGCTAACTAGTGTAGTTGCGTTGTGTATGTCTGTCGTCTCATCCATAGGTGTGGGTGCATTGTGTTCGTCTGTCTCTAATTCTGTCTCTTGTCGTGAAAAGTAGGGTTTCAACATGTTGATATGAAATATCTTTAAGTGTCCGTTTATCGATATTTCATAATCGACATATGAAAGTCTTTGTATCACTTTGAAAGGCCCTTGCCATGAAGTTGTCATATTATTACGTTTGTCAGGTAGTAATAGCAATACATCTTGACCAGGTTCAAGAATTATGGGTATAGCACTGTTGTCGGGATTGTGATTGAGGATATCTGCATTGTTCACTGGAGTGAGTCTATTCTTCTCCTCCCACGCAGATATTTCTTCATCTGTGCAGTGTCTTAGCTGGGGTAGACACCCAAGAATTAACTCAGTACAAAGGTTGTCTAGTATTGCACATGTAAAGGTAAAAGAAAGGAATGGTGTGTTTATCCGGACTCTTGCCAGAGGATAGGTTTCTATATTTCCAGAAAAAGTACGGCATTTTACAGAGTCACCAGTATACTCTTTTGGATCAACCAGTTCCTTTTTTACCCCAATAATAGAGCTACCACTGTCAAGCAAACATCGGCATGGCTTATCATTGACCAATGCAGTGTGAAACATCAAATTGCCTCTGGAGGCTACAGCTGCGTTTGCATTCTCAAAGGAGGATGTTACAATGTGTCCACATTCTAATTTTCCGTCTGCATGAAATTGGTGACATCGCTCACAACTGTCAAAGCATAAAATATCGTTTACACAACAAACATCTTCAGATTGGTTAAAAGGTAATTCATTCTTGACTTCACACTCAGTCTCACTCCCACTATCAGAAGATGTATCAATCAAAATTGCATTGTTGGCCTTCATTCTTTGGCGGCCCAGGCACTTATTGGAATAATGCCCGTAGCTAGAACAGAAGAAGCATTTGACTGCACGCCTGTATGCAGTTCTCTTGTTTTGTTGTTTCTTAATGACCATCTCAAGATGTGTCGGATAGTTTGGTGATTTATCACACATAGAATAAGTATCATGAAAAAGTTGGCAATATACACATTTTGACAATTTTTGGTCTTTCTTGTCGACTCTCTGAAATGGTTTTTTTTACTGCTACGATAGCTTTTAGGTTGGTCCTTAACAAAAGAGACTATTTCAGAGTCGATATTAGATGTTTTAAAAATATCCCTATTTGAGGAAAAATATGCTGAGCCTTTCTTCTCAAATTGTTCTATGGTTTCTATGTCTGACTGTTGAAGGAATTTAGCGAAAGGAGATGGTATTGTGGATATGACTTTATCCATGGCAATTAAATTTTTAAGTTTTTCAAAGTCCTTTCCTATATTTGCTGCATTAAGCCATCTATTTAGTACGCTTTGGACATTCGAGACATAATCAATGAAAGTCTCACTTGGTTTTGGTATTAAATTAGAAAATTGCACTTGATACCCAGGGGCATCAAGTAAGAAATGTTGCATTATCCTATCGTGGATGTATTGATAGTTAGATCTAAGATCAGTTGGTATAGATTCTATAACTTTAAGGGGCTCTCCACTGAGGTTCTTCATGTAAATCATGGCCCACATATCGATTGGTACTTGGTGGTATTTCAGCTGATATTCTACATTTTCTGTCCAAGCTGATATGGAATCTTCTTTACAGAATGGCTTAATAATATTTTTATATTTATTAAATTTATTCTCTTCTTGCTGACTCTTTAGTTTTGTAGTGGAAATATCTAAGTGTGAGTCTACTTCCATACCTTTCATCTTTAACTGTGTCTCTGATTCAATCTGTATTTGCTTTTCTTTCACTCTTGCCATTTCATCTATCTCTTTTTGTTTTACTTTTAATTCTCTTTGTTTAATTTCTAATTCCTTCTGTTTAATTTCCTCATCTTGTTCTAATTGCTTTTGCTTAATTTCCTTATCTTGTTCTAATTGCTTTTGCTTAATTTCCTTATCTTGTTCTAATTGCTTTTGTTTTATTATTTCAGCTAGTTCTACAATCTCCTTTTGATGTTGTCTTTCTTGTTCTCCAATCTCCTTCTGATGGTGTCTTTCTCGTGCACGTTCATCTCTTTCAGCATCTTTTGCTTCCCTAAATTTTTGATCAGCATATTGCTCTAATTCCTTTCCTGTGTATTCTAATTCTTTGCCTGCTTTTATGAAATCAGCTAAAGTTGCCATGTTGTTGGGTTATTAGCTAAAGTTGACAGGCAGTAAAATAGTTATTTTGGTTTATTAGATATATTAAGTTTTTAACTCCTTGTGTACAACAATTATACCCTTAAATTACACCTTGAAAAATAGATCACAACAAATGTACTAATAGATCACACCCTGAAAAAGAGATGCATTATTAATCATATTGCATTGAAAATAGTTTGGGTATACTCATCTTAACATTCCAGAGAATCAGGTACAATTGTTCGGCACTCAGGTCCAATCGTTCGGTACTTCGACAAACAGCTTGAGTTATTCTCATAAACAGCTCTTGTTACATTTGGTTTACAAGAGCATCAACAATTAACAATTTGTAAACGACATATGACTTTAGACAATTTGGTACAATCACATGCCCCCGGACAAAACAATGTGGTTAATTAATATTAAATGTCAATGTCCTGTCGTGTTCTAACGTCTTCTGCCTTCCTAACTATGTCGTTTAATCTATGGGAGTGATGTGCAGACCGAGTCTTATTTGCATAGCAAAAGTAGTGCCATCGTGACGGTAACAAATAGAAACAATCTTCAAATAAATAAATAAATGCTTTGAAATAAATATAAAAGTAATAATAATGTTTAAATAAATAAATATATTTAATAAGTAACTCGTATAAACAAATAATATGTAATATAAGCCACAGATTTAGGCGAGCAGCCGCTTGGCGATTTGTAAACAATCCTTCGCTGAATGCAAATGGCGTAGGGCAGCTGTTTGTCAGTCGCGATACGTCATAGGCGCAGCGCTATTTTTAGATTGGAAAAATCAATACTGTCGCCGGCTCATTCTTGTGTATTGCTCCGCCGTAAATCATTTTTGACAAATATTCATAAACAAATAAGTAATTATAGAAATAAATGATATAAAACAATAATAATAATACTTACAAATCAGAAGAAAACATGTTCATAAGCACAAAATATTCTAATAAGCATAAATAAACATAACTTGGTCACGATGGGCACAGCTCGCACTTTGTTCTGTCTGCACACGCCATTGTCACTAACATAAACTAAACCCTGTGATTATCTAGCCGTAATACTATTCTAGAGCCGTGGGTGAGTGTTTTAGCTTGAACAATTGTCCAAGCTACACTTCTGACACCACTTTATCCTTGCCTGTCAGCAACCGATGCTTCAGGCATTACGGGATAACTTCTCTCGCACCACACAAAAGATTTGTCAGTCGTACGAGAGGTATTGATTATACATTTTATTGCCACAGGCTCTTTACATTACATCAATGCACAAAAAACGGTCGCTAATAAATCACACATGAATACACCACAGAATTGCCTATCACTAGTCGTTCCTAACCCTATTGCTAATTCTATCTACTGGCTAAAGAATACGCATCGACGCTAAGCGATGCGCTCACTACGAAGTCTGTCCCCTGTCTGAGGATTTCTCCGCGTGCTGACTACACGGTACGCGGAGTGACCTTGTGCGTACTTCGGCTTCTGCGTGCTGCCTCATTCAGCACGCTTAGAGTCGTGGTCTCTCTTGAGTCTAGTTCTCTGTATCTGTCACGCTGACGTGATTACGCCGTGACCAGAGTGCTTACTCTCTGGTTGACACCTCCGTGTCTCATGAGAGAACTGTTTGATAGTTCCCCTTCCTATTTACCGCCTCCACTTCCCCTACCCTCATGTAGGGGCACTGGGTTACCTCTAATCTACTTGAGGTAGACCACTCATTCAGGGTGGTCTTCCCTGAGTCTTTGACATTCATGTTCCTAAACCTAGGATAGAATTATATAAAACAAGCTTAGCATACTCTGCCGCTCAGTTGCGGAACAATCTTCCGCAAGAAATCAAAGACACCAATAATCATTATACATACATTCGCAACCTGTTTGAACACTACCTCAGTACAGACTACATACCCCCATAAACAAAAACACAAAAAGACAATAATGGTAACTTACCTCAAACGACAACTAGCCAAAAAAACATTCCCTTATGTATGGCACGTTACACCCTCCTTAGGTATTAATAATACCCATGTTAAACAAGGCCTCAGTGAGTCATTTGTTATTGATTATTTTTCATGCGTTTTAATGCTATTGTTCTTTTGTTGTCAAAATTTGTTTCATAAGTGATGTTGAATGAAAGAATGTATGAGAGGAAATAGAGAAGAAGGGCAGAATGTCAGACGGGACTGCGTGCCCAACTCTTAACCCTATCTATCTATCTATCTATCTATCTATCTATCTATCTATCTATCTATCTATCTATCTATCTATCTATCTATCTATCTATCTATCTATCTATCTATCTATCTATCTATCTATCTATCTATCTATCTATCTATCTATCTTTGTCTGTCTGTCTGTCTGTCTGACGACCCGGCCCGGTCCGGCTGTCTATCTCTCTTTCTGTCTATCTATCCATCCATCCATCCATCGATCCATCCATCCATCCATCCATCCATCTAGAGGACCCTGTCCGGCTTCGCCCATCCCCTGGCGGGGATATGTCTATCTATCTATCTATCTATCTATCTATCTATCTATCTATCTATCTATCTATCTATCTATCTATCTATCTATCTATCTATCTATCTATCTATCTATTTATCTATCTATCTATCTATCTATCTATCTATCTATCTATCTATCTATCTATCTATCTATCTATCTATCTATCTATCTATCTATCTATCTATCTATCTATCTATCTATCTATCTATCTATCTATCTATCTATCTATCTATCTATCTATCTATCTATCTATCTATCTATCTATGTTCGGCCTTTTGTAAAAGTATAGATAGAATAGAAGAATATATAGTTAGATTGATAGTAGAAATTATGATTGGACTAAAAAAGGCAACGTGAAAGTACTGAACGTAAACTTACCAAGATATCACGAACAGCAAATAAATGGTGGCGGTTGGTTGACTGCAGAGTACTGCAAAGGGTATGAAACTAACTTTCTCTCACAGAAAAGTTACATTTTTGTTTAATCGAATGAAAATCTTACATTCTGCCCTTCTTCTTTATTTCTTCTCATACATTCTTTCATTCAACATCTCTTATGAAGCAATTCTTTGACAACAAAAGAACAATAAGCATTAAAACGCATGAAAAATAATCAATAATACTTGACTCGTTGAGGCAATGTTTAATATGGGCATCATAAATACCCAACGTGGGTGTAACGTGCCATACATATGGGGATGTTTAAAAAAAAATTACATTACACAGAAGGAAAAAATATTTAATTTGATGTGGAAAAGTAAAACATCTAATGTACTGGTGAAGCAAAATAAAATGATGGGTTAGAAAATGTTCACGTATTTAAAATAGATGCATTATTTTAATGAAAACTTTAAAATTGCCTTAAAGATTTTATCATTATATATTATAACGCATATGTCTGTAGATAACTGTAGATAAATATTTTATAAAGCTTTGATAAAAATGCAACAATTATATATAAAATATATAGCAATGCTACTAACAGTTATGTCCCTTGACATAACTTTTCTTAAGTTAAGTCCCTTCGCTATATATTAATTATAATGTAAATTACAAAATTAAATTTTATTACGTAAATAACTATTTGTACACTAACAATCTATGCCAGTTGGCCGCACGGGAATGAGAAGAACACGTGTAGAAAATTTCATCTCAATCGGATGGACCGTTCGCGAACGCATAAAGAAAATACGGACATACATTGTCTTATATATATATATATATATATATATATATATATATATATATATATATATATATATATATATATACTAGCTGACCCAGTCCGGCTTCGCCCAGCCCCTGGCGGGGATCTGTCTGTCTGTCTGTCTGTCTGTCTGTCTGTCTGTCTGTCTGTCTGTCTGTCTGTCAGTCTGTCTGTCTGTCTGTCTGTCTGTCCCGAACTGGCTTCGCCCAGTCCCTGATGGGGAGCATCTAATTTAGTTCATATAAGTAGTCATATAAGTTCCCGTTCCCGTCTGTCTGTCTGTCTGTCTGTCTTTCTGACCCGGTCCGGTTACGCCCAGCTCCTGGTGGGGAGCATCTCATTTAATTCATATAAGTAGTCATATAAGCTCCCGTTCCCGACTGTCTGTCTGTCTGTCTGTCTGTCTGTCTGTCTGTCTGTCTGTCTGTCTAATAATAATTTATTGGTTGCAGTTAGAACAACCTTAGATAAACGAAGACCAACTTACAAAAAGCATTAGAAAGAGCACTTGAAAGATCTTTATTTCCCCCAACAATAAACTTGGGTAAATGGAGCGGCAGCAGCAGCAGCAGCAGAAGAAGAAAAAGGAGGAAGAGGAAGGAGGAGGAAGAGGGATGTGGAGGAATGAGGAGGAGAGAGGAGCAGGAGGGAGGAGGAGGGAGGAGGAGGAGGTGGGAGGAGGAGGGAGGAGTAGGAGGGAGGAGGAGGGGGAGGAGGAGGAGGGAGGAGGAGGAGGGAGGAGGAGGGAGGAGGAGGAAGGAGGAGGAGGGAGGAGGAGGGAGGAGGAGGAAGGAGGAGGATGGAGAAGGGAGGAGGAGGAAGGAGGAGGAGGGAGGCGGAGGAGGGAGAGGAGGAGTTAGGAGGAGGAGGGAGGGGGAGGAAGAGATATGATGAGGAGGGAAGAGGAGGAAGGAGGAGGAGGAGGGAGGGGAGGAAGAGGGAGGAGGAGGAGGAGGGAGGAGGAGGGAGTGGGAGGAGAGAGGAGGAGAGAGGAGGAGGAGGGAGATGATGGAGGGGGGAGGGAGGAGGAGGAGGAGCGAGGAGGAGGGTGGAGGAGGAGGTAGAGGGAGGAGGAGGAGGAAGGAGGAGGAGGAGGGAGTAGTAGGAGGGAGGAGGAGGAGGGGGAGGATTAGGAGGAGGGAATAGGACGGAGGATGGAGGAGCAGGGAGAGGGAGGAGGAGGGAGGAGTGGGAGGGAGGAGGAGGTGGAGGGAGAAGGGTGGAGGTGGAGCAGGGAGAGGGAGGAGGAGGAGAGAGAATGAGGAGGAGGAGGATTTAGGTGGAGGAGTATAACGCATATGCCTGTAGATAACTGTAGCGAAAGGATCAACCTACTTGAGAAATATGCAACATATTTACATATATAGCAATGCTATTAGAAGTTATGTCCCCTCGCTATATTTACATTATAATGTAAATTGAAATATTAAATAATATTAAGTATATAACAGTTTGTACACTAAAAAACTATGACAGTTGGCAGCATGAGAATGAGAGGAAGACGTGTAGTAGATTTCATCTCAATCGGATGGACCGTTCGCGAACGCATAAAGAACATACAGACAGACATTCTATTTTATATATATAAATAAAAGGATGTCTGTCTGTCTGTCTGTCTGTCTGTCTGTCTGTCTGTCTGTCTGTCTGTCTGTCTGTCTAATAATAATTTATTGGTTGCAGTTAGAACAACCTTAGATAAACGAAGACCAACTTACAAAAAGCATTAGAAAGAGCACTTCAAAGATCTTTACTTCCCCCAACAATAAACTTGGGTAAATGGAGCGGCAGCAGCAGCAGCAGCAGCAGAAGAAGAAAAAGGAGGAGGAGGAAGGAGGAGGAAGAGGGATGTGGAGGAATGAGGAGGAGGGAGGAGCAGGAGGGAGGAGGAGGGAGGAGGAGGAGGTGGGAGGAGGAGGGAGGAGGAGGCAGGAGGAGGGGGAGGAGGAGGGAGGAGGAGGGAGGAGGAGGGGGAGGAGGAGGGCGGAGGAGGAGGGAGGAGGAGGAAGGAGGACGAGGGAGAAGGGAGGAGGAGGAAGGAGGAGGAGGGAGGAGGACGAGGGAGAAGGGAGGAGGAGGAAGGAGGAGGAGGGAGGAGGGAGGAGGAGGGGGAGAAGGAGGGAGGAGGAGGAGGGAGGGGAGGAAGAGATATTAGGAGGAGGGAGGAGGAGGGAGTGGGAGGAGGGGGAGGAGGAGGGGGGAGGAGGAGGGAGAGGAGGAGGGAGGGGAGGAAGAGGGAGGAGGAGGGAGGAGGAGGGAGTGGGAGGAGGGAGGAGGAGAGAGGAGGAGGAGGGAGATGATGGAGGGGGAGGAGGGAGGTGGAGGAGGAGCGAGGAGGAGGAGGGTGGAGGAGGAGGTAGAGGGAGGAGGAGGAGGAAGGAGGAGGAGCTGGGAGGAGGAGGAGGAAGGAGGAGGAGGAGGGAGGAGTAGGAGGGAGGAGGAGGAGGAGGGTGAGGATTAGGAGGAGGGAATAGGACTGAGGATGAAGGAGCAGGGAGAGGGAGGAGGAGGGAGGAGTGCGAGGGAGGAGGAGGTGGAGGGAGAAGGGTGGAGGTGGAGCAGGGAGAGGGAGGAGGAGAGAGGAGGAGGTGGAGGATTAGGATTTAGGTGGAGTATAACGCATATGCCTGTAGATAACTGTAGCGAAAGGATCAACCTACTTGAGAAATATGCAACAATTTTACATATATAGCAATGCTATTAGAAGTTATGTACCCTCGCTATATATACATTATAATGTAAATTGAAATATTAAATAATATTAAGTAAATAACGGGTTGTACAGTAAAAAAAAATAGGCAGAATGGGAATGAGGAAGACGTGTAGAAGATTTCATCTCAATCGGATGGACCGTCCGCGAACGCATAAAGAACATACAGACAGACATTCTATTTTATATATATATATATATAAATAAAAGGATGTATGTATGCATGTATATATGTCTGTCTGTCTGTCTGTCTGTCTGCCTGCCTGCCTGCCTGCCTGCCTGCCTGCGTGCGTGCGTGTGTGTGTGTGTGTGTGTGTGTGTGTGTGTGTGTATGTATGTATGTATGTATGTATGTATGTATGTATGTATGTATGTATGTATGTATGTATGTATGTATGTATGTATGTATGTATTGCAGTCAGGTCTTAGTCAGATATGACTGAGCTACCATATAGCAGTAGACGGTACTACCTGGTTTCTGTTAGCGCCGAACGTTGGGCGGCGCTTACCAAACCCGACACCCCACATTGTGCCAACGGCTTCGGGCGGAAGAGCGCAATTGGGAGGGTACAAGCCTTACCCTGGTGCGAGGAAATGCAAGCTAAAGACAAAATTGTCATGGCAGGGCAGACCAGGCCCTAAGCCTTGGTTGGCAACTGGTCTAGGATCGAAGCTCCGACAGGCGGACAGTTAGAGCATTGCTTTGCTGATCCGGCAGCTTCTGCAGCTTGTCTTGTTCCAGATGTAGGGGTGTTACCTTTCCTCTGGAGTGAACTAGGCAGGCCGAGAGAGGGATCATGCTGCATGGGCAACACATGATCTCTATATTTTAGCCCAGGCGTTGTGCTATGGAGAGGCAATAACTCCATCCCTGGTCTTAACTGGTCTCGGAATCAAAGCGAGAGGCAACTGTTACGGGTTATAAGTCCTTGTCAGTTGGCGTAGACATGGGGCGCCACGCGTTGCCTCTGACGGTGGGAGACACCTATAGGTGTCACTGATCAGCTACCTCCCGCCTCAAGCTGGGCAGCCCCCAGCCAATTGGGTGCTGATCCGCCACAGTCTGCCTGCTTCAATGGGTGCTTGGGGCTAGGACAAAATCTGAATCGCAGGCTGTAAAACCAATGCACCAGGTACAAACAAAAATATAAATAGAAACCTCAAGCTACGGCTTGCAACCTGGAACGTGAGAACCATGTGTCCAGGATTTTCCACTGACATGACCAATATTGACGATGTGAGAAAAACGGCTGTGATTGATGCCGAACTCAATCGTCTTAACATTGATATTGCTGGCCTGCAGGAGACTCGCCTCGCTGAGGAAGGGTCACTCAGGGAAAACAACTACACCTTTTTCTGGAAGGGTAAAGGGCAGGCAGAAAAAGGCAACACGGTGTGGGCTTTGCAGTGAAGAATTCGCTACTGGGAATGATTGAAATTCCAGCAGGAGGAAAGGAAAGACTATTATCCCTGCGCTTGGCAACCTCTTGTGGGTTTGCCACCATTATTACTGCATATGCACCGACACTCGATTCCTCTGATGATGTGAAGGATTTGTTCTATGAGGAGTTAGACTCTGTGATCAAGGCAGTTCCAAAATCCGACTACATTTATATGCTCGGTGATTTCAATGCTCGTGTGGGCAAGGACTCGAGTTCATGGCCAGTGTGCCTTGGAAAATACAACATCGGTCGCATGAATGAAAATGGGCAAAGGCTGCTGGAGCATTGCACCAGTAATGACCTATGTATTACAAACTCTTTTTTTAAAACAAAAGAGATGCATAAGGTCACATGGAAACATCCAAGATCCGGCCATTGGCACCAGCTGGACTTCATCATCACACGGAGACAACATCTGAACCATATATCATTGACTCGTAGTTACCACAGTGCTGACTGTGATACGGATCATTCTTTGGTTGTTGCAAGGGTTAGACTGAGACCAAAGAGAATCTACACAGCTAAACACAAATCTAGCCCAAGGATTAATATTATTAACACTCATGATCCTGAAAAGTGCTTTCAGTTTCAACAGCAACTTGAAGACGCTTTCACTGATACACCAGAAAATTGTACAGTAAATGATAAATGGAATAAACTTAAGGAAACTCTTTGTAAAACCGCCGTAAAGGTTTACGGCACTGTGGATCATAAGAGGCAGGACTGGTTTGCGGCCAACAGCGAGACTCTGCAGCCCTTGATTGATAAGAAGAAGAAAGCTCTCTTAAGAAACAAGGAAAGACCAACGCGTAACACTCTGAGTGAGCTAAGGCAAGCTAGGAAGGATGTGCAAAAGGCTGCCAGGCAGTGTGCAAATGATTATTGGATCAAGTTATGTGAGTCCATTCAAATCGCAAGTTATAAGGGAGACATAAGAAGCATGTATGAAGGAATAAAGAAAGCCTGTGGTACAATGATCAAAAGAAGTGCACCATTGAAAACCTTGACTGGAGAAGTCATCACTGATAAGAAACAGCAGATGGACAGATGGGTAGAGCACTATTTGGAGCTTTACTCAAGTGAGACCAAACTAGCGGATAATGCCCTCAACGCCATAGAGGCTCTACCAACTCTTGACCACCTGGACACACTTCCCACCATAACAGAAGTTAAGTGTGCTATAAATGAACTTGCATCTGGCAAGGCTCCAGATAAGGATGGGATTCCAATAGAGGTTATCAGGAGTGGGCAAGACACACTCACTATACAGATCCACCAGCTAATAGAGCTATGCTGGCGTGAAGGACAAGTCCCACAGGATTTCAAAGATTCAAGCATCATAACACTGTACAAGAACAAGGGCGATCGGAGCGACTGCAACAACTATAGGGGTATCTCACTTCTGTGTATTGTTGGAAAAGTATTTGCCAGAATTGTTCTGCGCAGACTTCAAGTCCTAGGAGATCAAGTCTACCCCGAATCACAGTGTGGCTTTCGACAGAACCGGTCTACCACTGATATGATATTCTCATTGCGACAAATGCAAGAAAAATGCCGTGAACAGAATCAACCACTGTTTATTGCCTTCATCGACCTCACAAAGGCATTTGATTTGGTCAGTCGTGAGGATCTGTTCAAGGCACTAAAGAAGATTGGCTGCCCACCAACTCTTCTGTCCATTGTGGAATCGTTCCACACAGGCATGAAGGGTATAATCAAGTTTGATGGTGCAACTTCTGAAGAATTTGAAATCAAGAGTGGAGTTAAGCAAGGTTGTGTACTAGCTCCCACCCTCTTTGGAATATACTTTTCACTTCTACTGAAATATGCATTTCGTGATCAGGATGGTGGTATATACATTCACTCACGCTCAGATGGCGGCCTCTACAATGCTCAGAGATTGAAGGCTAAGACCAAAATTAGGAGGGTACTGATCAGAGAGTTGCTTTTTGCAGATGATGCTGCAGTTACGACCCACTCTGAGGAAGAATTGCAATGTCTACTATCT